>JARHVA010000181.1:337500-1002500 GCA_037957365.1 Torreya grandis | reverse complement strand
TTGGATGATTACCTATTTTTGTAATTTTGATTAAATATTAAAGTAAAAAACATAAAGGATAGTTTGATTTAAATATATTCATAAAGCCTCCATATGGGTATAATTTAAATAAATATTATGCTTTGATTTATAGGTTAATGTGTCCTTTAAAATCATTAAAATTGTTGTAGTAATTAAGCAGTATGTGCAATATATTATGGGAATGATGATTTTATTACTTTGTATTTACTTACAGAGAGTAGATTCTATATTATGAGTTGTATTTTACCTGTTTGGTAAATAAACTTGTTTGTCATGATTATTATTATGTGATGAATAATAATAATGGAGATTCATTCATATGTTTGACGGACTAAATGTATGCAAAGTGATTATTCATGTTTATAACTAAAGTAATACATGATAGTAGGAATTAATCTATATGAATCTATTGCTTATTGAGAGTTTAAAAAAATATTGCATTGTTGGTGCTAACTAAGTAGTGAGAGGGAATTCACTATCTTACTTAGCACCACCAATGCTAAATGAAGGTAATCCGATCAAGTGGTGTGTATGAATTTGATTGATCCTAGAGATCAATAGCTATTTAAAAAATTTGAACAAAATAATGTTTAGATAGACATTATCATTTCATATGTATGATTTACATGATTGTGTGATATCATATTATAATGTATTTTTTTTATGGTACACATCATATAGTAAAAATATTATAGCACACAGGTACTAGCATGTCTCTCTATATTTTTACATCGTCACTATCTACCAATCTATGAAAGGAGGGCCATTCCCTATTTAGAAGATTATGTAGGGAATCAATGGTCCATGGTTGGTGTGGAAAAATTCTCAGATGATGCTCTCCCTCCCCACTATAGTACTTACTTGGAGACTACACTTAAGATTATCTGAGATACTGGAGTTAGACTGACTCATGCTTTGTGGATCATTGTATCTGTTATTATATATATGTTAAGGCTTAATGCCTGTTGAAAATTTAATTGATTACTTATTAAACATTGATAGTAGTGGTTGTATTATTGTACCATCTATGACTAAATATTAATGAAATTACTTTCCTTATGTAGTTATGTTATGTTACATAAGATCCTAGTGATTAGTAACTATTATTGCTACATGTTTAATTATGTTTAAAATACTTAGTATGTTAAGGCCACTAATTAGATTATCATGGTGTAATCTAATGAAAGAATAAGTGTTGTGTAAATATTTTTAAATTTTTTTACTGTATTATTCTAGTAAATCTTTGTGGGGATGTTACATTGTGGTATTAGAGCCGTGGCTTGAAATCTAGCACTTAATGAGCCCACTAACATTTTTATATTCTTCTAATATAAAAAGAATGGTAAGACTAATAACATAAGGTGAGGGTATTTTTAATGTCAATGACAATAAACCTTCATTTGATCCTAATCAAGTTGCCACTGAACAAGCAATAAAGTTAGATAAAGTTCTTGTAGTCATGAATGAGATTTGGGACATAATCATAGCCCTAGAATAGGAAATTCATGGATATAAGGAAGAAGTTCATTAGGATGAGCCTAAAGAGTATCTTGTTGAGTAGGAAATCCCTCAAGAGCAAAGACATAAGGAAGTGCCTCAAGACACAAGAGTATATGTAACCATAGAATTGGCAAAGGATATAAAAAAGGTGAATCCATTTAAGTTTGATAGAACTATTATGGAAGATGGAGTTAAAGCATGGTTGACTAAAATGGAAAAGTATTTAGAGATTTGAAACTAATTTGAGGTCACCAAATCTATTTAGGAAGCTTATTATTTGGATATAGAAGTAACTATATGATGGGTCAACAAGAAGTTGGAAATGAATATGAATTCGATCACCAATACTTGGGATCAATTTGTGACACTATTTAGATCATGGTGGCTTTCATAGTTAGATTTTGATCAAAAGCTTACAAAATTTCAAAATTTGAAATAAGGAGACTTGTTGGTGAATGAGTTCTAGGAATAGTTTACCAAACTTTTGAAATATGTATCAGTATTAAGCATATGAGAGGTTTAGAATTAGGAAGTTCATCATGGGATTAAAACCCTATATTGGTGAATAAGTGGAAGTTCATGGACCATCTACCATGGACCAAGTCTTTGAGAAAGTAGTCAAATAGGAGCAAAAGTTGAAATCTCTTGCTCAGGTTAGGGATAAGCTTAAGAAAAAGTTTGGAGGTTTTAGGCCAACTTTCAAGAAGAATTGAAAGTAGAGGAGTGGAGACTCCAAGATTCAGTTCAAAAATTAGAATACCAGATTCAATAGTGGTTCAAGTAGTAAGAAACTAGGTAATTGTTCCAAATGTGGTTTCAATGGAAACTAATAATCTGATAGGAAGGGACCACTAGGAGGTTGCTTCATCTATAGAGGTGACCATTTTGTGGATAAGTTTACCCAATATAAGTTGAGGACTAAAGGTTTTGACCCTCAACAAGGAACTTTTTAGTAACATATTCATGTGGTAGTTGATAATTGATAAGCCAAATTACAAGTTTCACCCATATAACTACCAGGTATTTTTTTTGAACATCCAATTTCCATTTTGATAGATATAAGGGATATAAAATGTTTTATAGCTCTTAGGATTCTAAATAAATTGTCTATAAAAGTTGGTGTAATGGCAAATACATGGTCCGTATAATATGGAAATGATTCTAAAGTCTAGGTTGATAAGTGTTTAGTAGAATCATAAATTATATTACCACAATTCATAATGGTTGTGGATATTTATGTAGCACCACTAGGGTCATATGATGTGATCATATGAGTCAACTAGATTATGAAACATATGGCCAAGGTTGAATGTTATTTGAAAAATGTTGAGTGTCTTGATGATTGTAGAAATTATAAACCAATTAAGGGTGAAAAAAGGGAGTTAAGGCTTAGGCATATTTCTGTAATGCAACTCAAGAAGACCTAAGGAAAAGGATGTCAAAAATTTATCATTAATATAAATGAAATAGAGGAAATTAAGGTACCATTAATTGAAGATTATCATTTCCTTAGGAATTTCCATGATGTGTTTTTAGAGGAATTTTTAGGATTGCCTCCTAAACATGAGTTTGATTTCTCTATTGATATCAAACTAGGATTAAAACCTTAGTCTAAGGCTCTGTATAGAATGACAACCACTAAATTAGTCAAATTGAAGGTGCAAATTCAATAATTATTGTCTAAAGGGTTGATAATACCAAGTGTGTCACCATGGGGTACACAAGTTATCTTTGTTAAGAAATGGATTCCACTCTTCGACCTTGCATTGAATATATAATTTTGAATAAAGAAACCATCAAAAACATGTATCCACTACCTCGAATAGATGATCTTCACGATCAAATGCGAAGAGCAATGATATTTTTTAAGATTGATATTAGAGATGGATATCACCAGTTAATGATAAAAGATGAGGATATTCCAAAAATGACACTTATAACTCATTATGGGCATTACAAGTTTACAATGTTACAATTTGGGTTGATGAATGCACCTACAACATTCATGAATCTCATGAATAATGTGTTCAGAGATTACCTAGATCATTTTGTTTTGGTCTTTTTAGATGAAATTCTATTTATTCCAAGGATGAAGAAGAACATCTTCAACATTTGGATCTAGTTTTGGAATGTGTACAAAAACACATGTTGTATGGAAAATTATCCAAGTGTGAAGTTTTCCAAAATAAAGTGGAATATCTAGGACATATTATCTAGTGGATGACATTTCTATTGATCTGGCTAAAAGAAGATTCATTATGGAGTGGCCAACACCAAGGAATGTCCATGAGGTAAGGAGTTTCATGGGATTCGTAGGCTATTATAGGAAATTTGTTTCAATTTTTTCTAATATATCCAATCTGATTACCTCTCTACAACGTAGGAATCTAAGTTTTATCTAGTTAGATAAGTGTGAAGTAGCTTTTTAGAAATTGAAAAGAAGGCTTACTTTAGCACTAGTGTTAAGAGTTCTTGATCCCAATTATCAATTTTTAGTGATCACATATGCATCTAAGGATGAACTAGGAGGAGTCCTTATGCAAGATGGTGTAGTAGTAGCTTATGAGTCAAGGAATCTAAAGCCTTATGAGGTGAATTATGCCCCTCATGATCTTGAACTTATAATAATTATTCATACTTTACAAGTTTGGAGACCAATTTGTTGGGAAAACAATTTAATCTCAAGAATGATAACTTGGGACTCAAAAACATCTTCACCCTACCAAATTTGAATGCTCGTCAGAGGCATTGGTTAGAATTTTTATGTAACTATGACTTTGATATCAATTGCATCAAAGGAAAAGAGAATAGAGTAGCTGATGCCTTAAGTCATAGAAGGTACATAGCAGTTGTGGCTAGTATCAAGAGTACTTTTAGGGATTGTGTGATTGATTTCTCACTAAGAGATGAATTCTATGATCAGATAAGGAAATATTTGACTGAGAATACTTAGAATCCTAGGTATAAAGGATACAATTTAGAGAATGATGGTCTTATATGATACAATGGAAGGATGTATGTGCCAGATCGAGAGAATTTGAGGAGAATATTGCTAAAAGAACTATAAAATGCCCTATATTGAGGACATCTAAGAGTAACCAAGATAATGTCAGAGCTTTAACCACTTTATTTCTAGAAGGGAATCAAGAAAGATGTAATAGACTTTGTGTCACATTGTCTAGAATGTCAGCAAGTTAAAGCTAAACATGTGCATCTAACTAGATTGTTATATCCACATGACATACCAAAGTAGAAGTGGTAGGTAATAAATATGGACTTTATCCAAGGATTAAAATTATCATAGAATAGGAATAACATGATCTTGGTTATAGTTGATAAATTAACCAAGGTATCACATTTTATACCAGGTAATTTGACAGATGATGCACCAACTCTTACAAAGAGATTCATAAAGGAAGTGTATTTATTGCATGGATTTATAGAGAATATCATATTATATCATGATCTAAGAATGGATTCTAGATTTTGGGTAACTCTAAATTCAGCTTTGGGTATGAGACTAAACTTCAGTACTGCATATCACCCATAGACTGATGGTTAAATTGAGCGAGTTAATCAAGTATTATAGGATCTTATTCATATGTATTACATGGATCAATAATATAATTGGGAATAATAACTTATATTGGTTGATTTTACATACAATAACACATACCAATCTACTTTTAAGATGGCACTATTTAAATCACTTTATGGAAGAAGGTATATGACACTAATCAACTAGGATATGTTGGAACACAGGGTAGTCTTTAGACCTAAGATGCTTTCAAAAATGGAAGATCACATGAGAAAAATTTGATAGAGACTTGTCAAAGCCAATGATAGGTAGAAGAGATATGTTGATATGAAGAGAACAGTTAGGAAATTTTTAATAGGTGATAAAATATTTTTACAGGTTAAGCTACAAAAGAGCTCGATTATATTTAGGAAGTCAACAAAACTTTCATCAAGATATGTGGGACCCTTCAATGTTTTAGAAGTGGTCAATATTATAGCATATAATCTTGCATTGCCATCAGCCCTAACTCTATTGTATAATGTCTTCCATGTATCTTATCTTAAAAAGTATATAGTTGATCCTTTGCATGTGTTGGATTGGAATGCTTCACAGATTCTTAATCCTAAGGTTGTCATAGTAGAACCAATCAGATAAATTGACACTCATAAACTTCATTTACGTAATAGATAAGTGTCATAGTGTAAGGTCTTATGGGATTAATAATATGAGGATAGTGCTACTTGGGAGGACTATGATGAGTTCTATAGGCTATTTCTACATTTATTTGCTTGATTTGATTCTAGATACTATGTTTTTTTTTGTTAAACTCTATTTGTTATTCATAACTATTATTTGAATAAGTGTCATTAGGATGGTGACAAAATTTAGGGGGGAAGGATATTACATCCATATTTTATCACTAAGCTAATTTACCTAATTATTCATGAATTATTATGGTTGTTGAATTGATTTGTTACTTTTTAACTAAATTTTAGGTCATGTGCTATTATGGGACATATGTATGTCACTTGGATTTTGTAATTTCATTATTATGAGCTAGCTAATTATGAATTCTATACGTAATGATTATGTTACATTTGATATTACAACATTGTTTTATGATTTATATCATGATGTATTGGACTAACTACCTTTTTGTCATGAGTTGGATGCATGAGAGTTCATCCCTCAGAGCATGATGGAGGGAGAGCATCATCAAAGAGGGTGATGTAGATGTAGATGGTGAAGAATGACAAAGGAACTATGAAACCCATGCACACACCACATTAAATTTAATATTTTATATGCATTATGTGTTTGGATTGTTAGATTTAGTATCTTTTGAAAGTTAATTGTAGTTAGTACATAGATATGGAATGAATCTTGTATGATATTGCATCATGTATATTTTATATAGACTTAGTGCTTAATGTTGCAATATGATTTTATAAGGTTACTTTACTTATATTTGTTATGATTACAAGAACATAAATCTGGTAGATGATATCTAATTACTAATTTACATAGACTAACAAGATGTCTTAGAAATGTTTCAAAATGTTAAGCTAGCTATTATTGATATTCAAGAATATCAATATACACCAAGCTATTAAAATAGCGAAAGACATAGTTAGCCTATATAGACTAGTAATAACACAAATGATTTTTTTGTTATGATTAAAATAAATTATATCATTTTGATATAAGAAGATAGTTGATGTTGTGTTAGTCAATTTACCATAAAAGGAAATCAGATAATTACCTTTATTAGTTATTAAAGGAGATTGAATTATCCTAAAGGTCTACGCCTAATCTTGTTGTCCTACATAGACTATGTTAAAGTGGAAGTAATATTTAACATTTCAAATAATGTGTTAAGTGGACTTTTTAGAGTGAAATACACAAAAATTGTAACGTAGGTAGCATGCATAGATTTGAAATGAATATAATAGTGATTTGGAAAATGGGGAAAAGTGAATAAGTGAAATTAGGGATTTTTTAAGTTTTGTTAATGACAATTAACTAGTTTTGAATCACCATTAAAATGGAAAAACATTGTTATTGCATGATGACTACAAGCTGGTATAAAATTCATGCAAGGATCGATGGGTGAGTTACATAGAATAAGAGGTGATTGAGAGAAGAAAGGGGGATGGTGAAGAAGAGAAGTGAAGTATAAAGCAAGGACGAAAAAGAATACAAGTGAAATTTTATCTCAGATTTGAAAGCAACTTACCAAGTTGGTGAAGTAATTACTTTCATATGTTTGTATAATTATTGTTGTGGTTTGAATTCTTTGGGTTTAGAAATGTATGAAAGATTGTAGTAAAAAAATAGGCTTAGACCTATGGATGGCTTGGCCATCCAAAAAATTAAGCCAAAATACATCTAAATCCCTAGAACTACAAACTATTTTGTTTTTAGGTGCTGAGCCATTAGGGTAAAATGGGTTAAATTTCTTAAAATACTATGCCCTAGTTGAACAAAAACCCTAGGTGGATGATACGGCAGTATATATATATATAACTGAGTTTTAAATATTTTGATATTTATACACGGGTGTAATAATTTGAAAGATATGTTTATTATTTATACACATATTCATATAAACTTAGATAAATATAAATGTTTTGTTAAATACATACATACATACATATATTTGTGTATAGGGATATACATAGAGCCAACATGTTTTGATACTAAATAGGTTTGAGTCAAGATGATTTGTAAAATGATTCAATATAAAATTTCAAATGCTATTGTTTCATTTTATTCTTCATGAAGTTGATGAATACCCAATCGACTTGATAAAGATTGTGTAAAATTCAACAATAAAAAATTGTGAGAAAAATTTAGTATAATTATATATACAATGGTTTTGGGTGTTTAGGAAAAATAATACAATCATAAGGTGTAATTAATATATATATATATATATATATATATATGTATGTATGTATTTTCATGTTGTATGAAATACTTAATAAGGATAATTATGTAAATTCATATTTGAACACTAGGAATTGGAAAATAGATGGACTATATAATACATTCTAGAATGAATAAACATTTATATTTTGTGAAAAAATTGCTTACCTTAATGCAAGTTTATACATTCAAAAATGACATTGATCTACATTTATCAGGGTGGAAACAAATATGAAGCAAACTGTGTTGAATTAGGAACATATGGAATAGGGTATGTGTCATTAGGGAACATATGGAATAGATTTTATTTCAATTATAAAAATAAGAAGGAAGATTATGTCTTTTATTTGATAATATACAATTGAACTGAGGATGAATTTTATAATAGAAACGTCCTCTAGATGTAGTTAGGAAATAAGTCAATTGTATATAGGCATGGACGGATGTCTGTGAACAAATCTACCTACTTTGAATGTTTTGATTTAGTGAGGTTTGTTATGGATGTATCAAAAATAAATTTAAATCTTTAATTTTATTAAGAACTTCTGAAAGGATATATAAATCTCTATGGTTAAAATAAGCACAGTGCTGGTCTTATGCTTAGTATACTATGTTTTCCAAAGTATGAACACCGTTGATGAATTTTATTATAAAGGAAAAATAGGATATTATATTTTAACGATTTTGGGGTCAAAATTATACCACATCTAATATGAAGATTACTGTGAATCTAGTAGAGGCTAAAATAAAATAATGAGATCCTTATATAATATGGGTTATATATATGAAGAACTATGTATAGTATATATGTTATAGATTTTATTTGAACTTAGATCCACATAAATAGATACATAAATACATAAGGTATGGATATATTGGATGATTACCTATTTTTGCAATTTTGATTAAATATTAAAGATAAAAACATAAAGGATAGTGTGATTTAAATGTATGCATAAAGCATCCACATAGGTATACTTTAAATAAAGATTATTCTTTGATTTACAAGTTATTATGTCCTTTAAAATCATTAAAACTACTATAGTAATTAAGAAATATGTGCATTATATTGTGAGAACGATGATTTTCTTATGTTGTATTTATTTATAAAAAGTAGATTCTATATTATGAGTTGTATTTTACCCATTTGGTAAATAAACTTGTTTGTCATGATTATTATTATGTGATTAATAATATTAATGGAGATTCATTCATACATTTGATGGACTAAATGTATGTAAAGTGATTATTCTTGTTTATAGCTAAAGTAATATTTGCTAGTAGGAATTAATCAATATGAATATGTTGGTTATTAAGAGTTTGACCAAATCTTGCATTGTTGGTATTAAGTAGTGAGATGGACTTCACTAGCTTACTTAACACCCCTAATGCTAGATGAAAGTAATCTACTCAAGTGGTGTGTATGAATTTGATTGATCCTAAAGATCAATAGTTATTTGAAAACTTTGGTCAAAGTAATGTTTAGATAGACATTGCCATTTCATATGTATGATTTACATGCTTATGCGATATCATGTTAGATTTTTTTTTTTTTAATGATACACATCATATAGTATAAATCTTACAGCACACGGGTACTAACATGTCTCTCTAGATTCCCATACCATCACTATCTACCTATTCATGAAAGGAGGGCCATTCCCCATTTGGGGGATTGTGAGGGGGATCGATGGTCTGTGATTGGTGTGAAAAAGATCTTAGATGATGCTATCCCTCCCATTGCAGTACTTACTTGGAGACTAAACTTGATATTATTAGAGATACTGGAGTTAGAGTGACTCATGCTCCATGAAACATTGTATCCATTATTGTATATATGTTGAGGCTTAATGCTTGTTAGAAATGTAATTGATTACTTATTGTACATTGATAATAGTGGCTATATTATTGTACCAACCATGGATGGATTTTAATGAAATTACTCTCCTTATGCAATTATGTTATGTTACATAAGATGCTAGTGATTAGTAACTATTATTACTACATGTTTACTTATGTTTAATATACTTAGTTAGTATGTTACAGCCACTAATTAGATTCTCATGGTGCCATATAATGAAATAATAAGTGTTGTGTAAATAATTTTTTTTTTTAAAATTACTTTATTATTCTAGTAAATCCCTATGGGGATGTTACAAGAAGGCCTAAAAGTCAGAATGTTGTTTTATTGTTAAAGATTGAAAAAGAATGAAATTTGAAGTATATAGTTGGAGCTAGAAAACACTCTAAAGTATTGAAGGATTATATTAAGAATCAAGAGATTGATATTGAGATCAATATCCAATGAATAAGGTTCCAAACATGAAGAACATGAGAGGACACACCTAGTGTAAGGTAAGAAGACCCTTATAAGCCTATTTACATCAGATTGGAGTCATTATTATGAAGGTTTTAACAAGGATTACAAGTTCAATTAATATTCAAGTGACTAGATTATATCAAGAAGACCTAGAAGACTTAGTGTAAGAGACTTAGAAGAGGTATACTTATATAAGATGGTATTAGATCACCAGATCTCTTTGGGAAGAAGTAAAAGTTAAAAATATTGAGAAAGATGCCCTAAAAAAAATAGTTAGTTGCATAGTTGAGAGAGGTCATCCCTGAAGGAAAGAGAATAAGTTTGTGAAAAGAAGCTCATATAATATTGAGAAAAAAGATTTCATTGAAACTCAAGAGGAAGAGGTAGTTACAAGGTGGAATAGACTTAGAAGAGGATCCTAAAAGACCAGGTAGAAGAAAAAAAAGCTTAGGGTGAGGTATCAAGAGGATGCAAGGTGAAAAAGACTTGCTAGAGAGAGATAAGTGAGAAAGAAGAGTTGAGGAAAAACACACTGAGGCTAAGAGCGAAAGAAGACAAGGGTAAGAAAATGAAGGGCTTGGTTGAGAAATAAACTTGCATGAATAAAAAGGAGGACATAATGACAAAAGAGATGATTAACATAGAGATAGTTAAGTTGAAAGAAAAGATGGCAATGTGGAAGTTTTTAATGGAGAGCATAAAAGAAAATAAGAACCAAGGATTTGGATTAGAGATAGGAAAGAGAGTTAAGTGGCCTATAAGGTTACTTATGTATAAGAGAAGAAGGATTTCCATGAGAGACAATAGAAATAAAGATAATTTATAATGTAAGCAAGTCAAGAAGAAGGTAGATAAATTCAAGCATGAAGAACTTAAGATGAATATGTAGATTAGTAAATAAGAAGGTGAACAATACCTTGATAAATATGTGATGAAAATCAATATTTGTTATCCTAAAGAATAAAAGGTGCTGTTGGAGTAAGAAAGAAACCAAGGGGCTATGTGGCCTCAATTTTTTATTTCTGATGTAATTTTGATTGTGTGTATGCATGTATATAAGTTAATGAAATGAAGGTATTATAAAGTGATTTGAATAATGAATTATTTGGTCCATTGAGCAAGCTTATTGAAAGAAGAGATGAAGCACCTAAGAGAATTATTGTGGAACTAACACAAGCTAATGTATAACATGAAGAAGTGTCTAATTTGGCACATGATGAATATAAACTCAAAGTGTAAGACATGATACAGTTCATAGTGCCCAATGAAGAAGGAAAGAACATATTTCAAGAAGATAAGTGTTTGAAAGTACTTGATGGAGATGGAAAAGATGAAATTAATAAGGAAGAAGCTCATAAAAGAGTTAAAACTTAGTGAATGTAACTAAATAAATAATGGAAAAATACTTGAAGGAAGAAATTTCCATGACATAAGATGTCAAATTTGATTATTTATTTATCTATGAGAGTGCAAAGCAACTAGAAGTTGAGATGAAAGTATTATAACATGCTTTGAATAGAGGAACAATGGAACATGATGAAGAGACACTTGATGAGACCCAAAGGTCTCCATATTTTATATCTGATGATTTGTTGAGTGGTGTATGTGCAGGTTTAATAGCTGAGGAGCTAAGAATCATAGAGAGAGAAGCTCTTGAGGGAGTTCAAGTAAAGAGTATTCAAGTTGAAAGAGAATACATTATCATCTTGGAGGATAAATAAATAAAGAAGGAGATGGAAGAAAAATGCAATAAATTAAATAATATTGAATAAAAGAAGAGTGCATCAAAGGAAAAAAGAAGTATGTAGGTACAATACAACTATAAGAAAAGGAAAAATATATCAAAACTCTATTTAAGCAAGATCATTGTGATACAATCATTTATAATATTTAAATATGTAAAATGTTGACTTTGATAGATTTAGGGGGTATAGGGGGTGTGTTTATGTCAATTTGAGTCTTTAAAAAATCATAATTTTCTCAAAGTCTTTAGTTTTATATTTTCTTGCCAAAATCAGTATTTGAAAATTTAAACTTATTTTTAAGAATTAGTGAAGCTCTTCATATCTCCTAAGGGATTGTAAAGTCATAATTAAAGATTTAAAATATCATTTAGTGTTTGATTGTAAAGTCATAATTAAAGTTATTTATTTTGGAATGAGTCTTAAATTTTTTAATCAACTTAAGGAGCATGTGTCTACATTAGAAAAAGGCCAAGATAAGAATGTTTCAAGATAAGCTCAAATTGTTGAGAGAATCTTGGACATGAAACAAGGAGATAAACAAGTTTAGGCATTAGTTTATACGTGATAAGGTTTGAAATAATCAATAAATTATATAATAAGAGTGATGAGGATGAATATAGAAGAGGAGAAGGTCTCTAGGACTGATAAGGAAGAATGAAAAAGTTTGTCTTGCATGATAGAGGACCATAAGAAGGGTTTGAAGATTAATGAATGAAGAGTAGACTTTTGTGATGTTTATTTTTTTCTCTTAGGCATATTTTAATGTGTAATTCCATATAATTACATATTATTGATATTAATTAATGTTAATTCCTACTATTATGATGGATTTTAGTTTGTAAAGGTCTGAAACATAAATTTTATGTGACTCATTTTGAGGAAAATGGTGTTTCTTATGTGTTCTATGAATGACATACCTGAAGGGTGATGGTAAATTATAATAATAATATATATATCCTAATTAAATCAACAATAACCTATAGAATTCATTATTTCTTAAATTATCCATTTTTGAGAGTTCTCAGCCTTGTGACAATTTGCTAGGGTATTAGGAAACCAAAATTGTCATAACTTGCAAATGACTCATCCAAATACATTGAAATTTTGAGGATAAATAATATATGGGGTAATTTAATATATAAAATTGGTTTCAATTATTTTTTTATACCTACAACAAAATATACAAATGATTGCATTTTTTAGATGGTGTGTGTTAAGACTAAACCAAAGTTTTAAATCACTAAATTGACAATTTTAAGAGAATGAATTAAATAAAATTGATGAATTTTTTTATGGAACTATATTAGGGTTATTTTAAAATAATTAAACTATTTTATAGAGTTTTTTGAAACTATAAATTTATTTATCTAAGTTTATATACCTACAGGCCTATAGAATTAGACATAAAACCCTATTTTGACCATTTGATTGCATTTTCAAGTTTTGTCAAAAATAATATGCCATAAAATGAGTTACAACACTCTAAAAATAAATTTATAAAGGAAATTTAATCATAAAAATCTCTTATTTAGTTTAATTTCATCTCAATAAGGTTGGTTTGTAGTCAATAAGGTTAGATTGAGAGTAGATAAAGATTTAAAAAATCTGTGTTTTTAGTTACTTAAGAGTCACAAGCATAGAGCGAGGATTGAACCCTTGTAATAAGATATAATAGTATTTGGGTGAAGTTTTAAATTATTTTTCAAGATATAATCATTTTCATGCTTCATGGAATAACCTATTGATCAATTTTGCATGTCTAGGTACAAGAAGGCCTAAAAGGTAAAATGTTATTTTCTTGTTAAAGACTGATAAAAGATGAAATTCAAAGTACACAAATGGAGATATAAAACACTATAAAGTGTGTAAGGACTCTATTAAGCATTAAGAGATTGATCTTGAGGTCAAGATATAATGACGATGGTTTCAAACATGAAGAACATGAGATAATAGACCTAGTGTAAGGTAATAATACCCTTATAAGCTTGTTTACATCATATTGTAATCATTATTGTGAAGGTTTTAACAAATTTTTAAGGATTAAATAATATTTAAGAGATTAAATTACATAAATAATACCTATAATACTTATTTTAAGGGAGCTATAATGGTTCTACTTACCTTAGATGGTATTAGAGCACATAAACTCTTTGGGAAGAAGTGAAAGTTAAAAAGATTGAGAAAGAAGTCTTGAAAAGAAAAAAAAGAAAAAAAAATAGTTATTTACATAGTTGAGAGATATCAAACCCAAAGGAAAGAGAAGAAGTTTGTGAAAATAAGCTAATAAAATCTTGAGGAAAAATAGTTCAATGAAACTCAAGAGAAAGAGGTAGTTCCAACTTCGAATAGACTTGGAATAGGATACCAAAAGATCAGGCAGAAGAAGAAAAAGCCTAGGGTAAGGTATCAAGAGGAGGAAAGGTGAAAAACACTTACTAGAAAGAGAAAAATGAGTAAGAAGAGTCGATGAAAAACACATTGAGGCTAAGAGAGAGAAGACAAGGGCAAAAAAATAAAGGGCTTGGTTGTAAAAGAAAATGCATGAAAAATAGGGAGGACACAATGTAAAAGAGATGATTAATGCAAAGATAATTGATTTGAAAGAGAGGATAGAAAAGGTGAAGTTTCTAATGGATATAATAAAAGAAAATAAGAACTAAAGATTTGGCATAGAGATAAGAAAGAGAGTTAAGTAGCCTATAAGGTTACTTATGGAGAAGATAAGGATTTTCATGAGAGACAAGAGAAAGAAAGAGAAGTTAAAATTTAAGAAATTGAAGAAGTAGGTATAAAAATTCAAGTGTAAAGATCTTAAGTTGAATATGCATATTAGTAATCAAGAGCAAGGTGGTCAGCACCTTGAGAAAGATGAGATGAAAATCAATATTTATTATCTTGAAGAATAAAAGGTTGTGTCAGAGCAAGAAACAAACCAAGGGCCCATGTGGCCTCAATTTTTTATTTCTGATGTTGCTTTTGATTGTGTGCATGTAGGTAAATAAGTTAATGAATTTAAGGCATTAAAAAGTGCCTTGAATAATAAAGCATTTGGGCCGTTGAGAAAACTCATTGAAATAAGAGATGAAACACCTAAGGGAATGTTTGTGGAACTAAGATAAACTAATATACATCACAAAGAATTATCTAATTTAGTACATGATGAAGATAAACTCCAAGATCAAGACATGATATAGTCCATAGTACCCAATGAATAAGGAAATAACATATTTCAAGAAGACAAGTGTTTAAAAGTACTTGATGGAGATGGAAAAGATGAACACAATTTAAAAGAAGCTCATGAAAGAATTCAAAATTAGTCCATGCAATTGATTAAAAAATGGAGCATACTTGAAGAGTAATTGAAGGAATAAATATCCATAATAAAATATGTCAAATCTGATTATTCGTTTATCTATGAGAGTCCAGAGCAACTAAAAGCTGAGATGAGAGCATTAAAACATGAATTTAATAGAGGAGAAGTAGATCATGATGAAGATACACTTGATGAGACCCAAACGTCTCCATATTTTATATCTAATGATTTTTTGAGTTGTGTGTATATTTTTATTAGTTGAAGATCTGAGAATCATAGAGAGAGAATCTCTTGAGGGAGCTCAAGTAAGGAGTATTCAAGTTACAATAGAAGACATCTTCATCTTGGAGGATAACACCACAAAGAAGAATATGGAAGACAAATTCATTCAAGAAAATAATATTGAAGAAAATAAGAGTTAAAAAAAGGAAAGAATAAGTATGCAGGTATAATGTAGATAGAAGAAAAGGAAAAATAAATCAGAACTCCATTTGAGCAGGAGCTCAAAATTTTCCCACCTAGGGAGTATGATGCAGGAGCATCATGATGTAATCATTTATAACTATTTAAATATATAAAGTATTTACTTTTATAGGTTTGAGAGGTCTAGGTAGTGTGTCTATGTCAGTTTGAGTCTTAAAACACCCATAATTTCTCAAAGTCTTTAGTTTTGTATTTTCTCATCAAAATCAATATTTAAAAATTTAAACTTGTTTGTAAGTATTTATGAAGCTCTCCATATCTCCTAATGGATTGTAAATCATAATTAAAAACTTAAAAGTTCACTTAGAGTATAAATACATGTTATATAAGGTTTTTATGTTATAATGAGTCTTAAATTTGATAATCAACTTAAGGAGCATGTGATTACCTTGGAGAAAGGCCAAGATAAACATGTTTCAAGATAGGTCCAAGTAATTGAGAGAATAATGGACATGAAACAAGGAGATAAATAATATTATTAATTATTTTAGATGTTATAAGGTTTTAGATGATAAATAATGGATATAATAAGATTGATGAAGACAAATAGAGAAGACGAGAAGGTCTCTAAGTACGATAAGGAAGAATGAGAAAGTATGTCTTGAATGTTAGAAGACTATAAGAAGGGTTTGAAGATTCATGAATGAAGAATATAATTTTGTGATTTTTATTTTTATCTATAATAAATAATTTCATGTTTAATTACATATTATTATTTTTCCTTGATTTTAAATCCTATTGTCATGATTGATTCTAGTTTGTAAAGGTAAAAAACACATGTTTTATGTGACTTAGTTTGAGGAAAAAGGTGTTTCTTATGTGTTTATATTAATGATAGACATTGAGGGTGATGGATAAATTATAATAATCATTTATATATCATAATTAAATAAATATTAACCTATAATATTCATTATATCTTAAATTATCCATTTTTTAGAGTTCTCAACCTTGTGACAGTTTGTTAGGGTTTTAGGAAACCAAAATTGTCGTAACTTGAAAATGACTCATCCAAATACCTTGAAAATTTGAGGATAATTTATAGAGGATTTTATTTAATATATAGAATTATTTATAATTATTTTTTATCCCTACAAAAAAATATATAAGTGACTGATTTTTTTAGATTGTATGTGTTAAGCCTAAACTAGGGTTTTGAATCACTAAAATCACTGTTCCAAGATAATGAACCAACCAAAAGGTATGAAAATTTTTAGGGATATGTATTAGGATGAATTAAAATAATAAACTATTTTAAAGAGTTCTGGGAAAATATAAATGGAGTTATACAAGTTTATATATCTGTAGGTCTGTATAATTAATCATATAATCCTGTTTTCACCATTTGATTGCATTTCCAAGTTCGATCAAAGGTATTATGCCATAAAATGAGTTGGAAAAATATAAAATAAACCTAATAAATTAAATTTAAGCATTAAAATCCCTTGTGTATTTGAATTTTATCTCAATAATGCTATTTTGTAGTCAAGAATGTCAGATTGAGAGTAGACAAAGATCTTACAAGTTTGTGGTTTTAGTTACTTAAGAGTCACAAGCATCGAGAGATTATCAAAACCTTGTAATAAGATATAATAGTTTTTAGGGTAAAATTTTAAATGATTTTTAAATATATAATCATCTCTATGCTTTAATATATATCATATTGATCAGTTTTGTAGGTTTAGGTACAAGAAGGCCTAAAAGGCAGAATGTTGTTTTCTTGTTAAAGATTGATAAATGATGAAAGTTTAAGTGTATATATGGAGATATAAAACCCTCTAAAGTGTGTATGGAATATATTTAATCATATTTATATTTATATTTATATTGAGGTTAATATCCAATTAATAAGGTTACAAACATGAAGAACATGAGAGGATAAACCTATTGTAAGGTAAGAAGACCCTTGTAAGCCTATTCATATCAGATTAGAATCATTATTTTGAAGTTTTTAACAAGTTTTAAATGTTAAAATAATATTATAGAGTTTAAATTACATGAATAAGACTATAATACTTAGTATAAGAGACAAATAATAGGTATACTTACATCATAACCCCAACAATCTTTCTACCACTAGAAATAATGCTACTCATATTGATACCACTCAAATTCTTACAAAAATGGTTCAATAAATGAATGTTATGAAAATAAATCAAAATAACCAAATAATAAAAATACAATATCATATATTAAAAATTGATAGTTAACCAACTCAACTCATCATGACTCAACTAAATTAGAATTTTGTCCCACCTTCTCTTAGAGATGTGAATGGGAATATCATCCCTCAACCCCCTTTGCATAATAAAATTTTTCAACATTTTCAAAATGAACCTTTAGATCCATTCACTTATCCATAGACATCTCTAACCATTATGTATGATGGATATAAATACCCCACTATATTTCTTAAATATTTTGGTAATATCTATCAAATATATCCCAAGTAATGGTGGTAAGGGTTAAATGGATCTTATGTTGCTTAGCCTCCTACCAATTTTTTCCAGTGCCTCTTAGTATGTGAGTAACTAGACGGGACCTACTATTATAATAAATATAGTATAGGGTAAAGCATCTAAAAACACAAGTTAGATATACCTTAGCTACATAACCCTCATGAATTCCATCAAAATTTAATGGGTCAAGTCTGATCAAGTCCTTGACCAAATCTCCCAGTGTTGGTCTATGAGTATAGTCATAACCTTGCCTCTCTTAATGATCCTCTATATATCAATACTTTGCTTGACTCAATCTAAACATGGGTGTGAGAGGTTACAATATCTAAGCCTATTTATATCCCCTTTCTCTCTATTGTGTTAAGTTGTGCATCATCTATCTATTTCCCTTGATTGATCTTTGTCTACCCCATGATAGCTACGTGGAGTGCCTCTCAGAGACCTCTTACATAGTTGGTAGTCTCTCCTATAATATGTCAAGCATTTGATGTATGACCCAAAATTCTAGGGCCAAAGGTATATCGACCCTTTTGGGACTAGATGTGGATCAAAAGGAATGTCAATGTCATGTTGTATCAACCTTCAACCCCCAATAGCCACACTGCACATGAAAAGGACATGTTAGATCAAAGTGAAAGTAACAAAACAAAATTTACAATAATAAAAAGTTACCAAGAATTGACTAGTTGCAAAGATCAAGAGTTACCTAGTGCTCCCATTGTTGAAACCATGCTCTAATACCAAAATGTCATGCCTAGAATTATTCATGAATAAAACCACAAAAATGTCAAGTTTTTTTTTAGAATGTAAAATGCACATTTTACTTAATCACATTGCCAATAATCAACTAATTACATGACATGAGTCACATGGCACATCGGACAAGTCCACATGCCTAACTAACATAGATCAAGATGTGCAAGTGGCTACATGGTCTTTACCTTATCAGTCTTGCTTACTTCATTGGCCTATAAGTCCTATACAATGCTTTGTCTCTCTCATGAATGAAAAGGAAATTGAATGAAAACACTCTTTTAGCAACCATACAGGTCACTTCAATGTACTTGGCACTTGTATGTAAAGATGAAAAATTACAAATACACAAAGGATTGGGGAAGTAGGATTTCCACCGAGGACCCCCCTTAAGCTTCCAAATTCATTAAAAAAAATAAGACATTTAAGTCCATGATGATTCCTAATAGCCCACAATGGTCACACGAATCTCTACTAAAAAATTCAATATAATGTCTTAGGGTTATCATGATTTGAAAGGGTTCCTACTCAATGCAAAATAAGTTAAAAATTAAATTGAGGTCCTTTAAGGATTGCCCCACCTGTAAGGCCCTAAGTTCCCATAATAGTACTCACAAGCCCAATGAGAACATGTTTAAACATTATATTAAAATAATTTTTGGTCTTAAAAAAATATTCTATGTGGAAGAAAATGAAAAACCAAGGAGGGGGGTCTTTGGACTACCTTGCTCTCAGGGTTTTGAAGTGCTATGAATTGTCTGTTCAAGTTAAATGTACTATCCCTTACAAAGGGATCCTCTTCAAAGAAGGATTAAAATAAATAAAAGTTCTATTGTTTGGGATCTTGGGAACCTTTCACTATGGAAGAGCTTGAAAAATTAAGTGGGGACCCCATTGGAACACCCATCTTGGGCCTCTGAAGTGCCATAAATCGACACACAAAAAGGGTCAACATTAAAAAGATTAACTACTTATCAAATTATAATTAATTATTTTAGATTAAACAAAGTTTATTATTAAAATTACACACAAAAACACACATGCATGTATGGGAGTTTTTAAAAGTGATGTGTGATGGATGGAGAGCTCCTCCACTCTGCCACCAATTGGCCATTAATGGTGGTAGATTCAACCACCACCATTGACAATGACCACCACTCTACTAACTAGGGTTCATCACGTTTGCCTTTGCCATTAGGTCATTACTGCCACTGCTACCAAAGTCTTATCATTAAAATGTAAGACTTTGGTAGCAGCAGCCAACATAAGACTTTGGGGAGTGGCCAACCTCTACCAAAGGATGGGTAGAGGATGGCCACTCCCCTTGGAAAAAGGTATCCTACGCCCACTCAGCTTCAACATTAGGCACAAGCCTTTTGCCTATCTTAGGTATTTGATCCTTTCAGCTCTAAGCATTCATATGACTTTTGGCCTTTACTCAATTATAGTCCATTCAAATTCTTTTTGATGGCCACCACCCAGTTGGGTGGCCCCACTCTTATTCCAACCTTTTTGGGCTTAAATCAATATAATGATAAAATTATGACTAGTCATTAGCTAACCATTAAGGTGAACAATGATGGTATTTTTCTAATCACTAACCTTTTTTATTTTACAAGAGGGATAATGGCGGTCACATGGGTGACCAATCGATGACCCCTACCCTTCAAAATGGTATGTCCATTTTCAATTAAGGGCTTGTCATAAAGGGAGTTTTCCTATAGGGTGATTTTTTTCAAAAAATCATACTGGGCCAAATGTGAGTCCAAAAATAATGAATGAACTTTGATGGATCCCAAAATTTTCAAGTTTAAGTTTGAAATTAGTGGGCATAATTTTATACCATTTTTGTGAATACAAATTATGTGAAGTTCAAGTATTTTACAAAAAAAAATAGGGCAATTTTAGTAGTTTGCAGTGACAAATTCATATCAATTAAATCATAAATAAAAAAATTGACTCATGAAATTTTTATTAAAATCCTTGAAAAGTTTACTTTCCATTAAAATTAATTTAGAGAGAAATTGGTAGTTTTTTTAATGGCTTTTATAAAAGTGAAATTATCCCTTTTTGAGCTTAATGAAAAGCATAACATTTAGAGCATTTGATAAAAATTTAATAATTTATTAGAAATTATTATAGGAATCCAACATTATATCATTCACATAAACATTAAATTCAAATACTAAGCATTACAATGCCATTTTATTACATTTTTCTTTCCTCTTTCATCTAACAATAAAAATGAGAACAACATTGATTGCAAGCTCAAAGTATATGTTTTTAATTTTATTTTTCACTATTTTAAAGTTGTAATTATTAAATACCAATGGATTCCAATAGCCAAGAATATTTTCATAAAAATTCCAAATGAGTGCAAATAAATTATCCTTCAAATAAGCTCAATTTCACTTCCACAAGACCAAACTAAGGAGGGGATTTCTTCTCATCCTTTTGTCATCATTAGGTAGTTTCCCTAATTACCCCTAAGCCTATGGATCTCAAATTTGAGTATAAGTAATACAATTAACTTGAATTAAGGTAAGTGTATGCAATGGATGGATATTGGTAAGAACATTATATGGCTCTACCTAAACAAAGTTCTCTACAACAAGGGGCTCCCACTAACACCCAATCCAAAACCATATAAAAATAACTCAAGATCACACAAATAAAATGTATGCAAGGTATAAGGTAGCCACAAGTAATATCTAATACTTGATTAGACTCTAAAAACACCAATTATGGATGAAACTTTCTACTTTTGACACCATGGGGTGGGAGAAGGAGAACTTCAAAATTTCCTCCTTGCCTAAAACCTTGTACCTTACCATGGGAGGAATTTGGAAACATATTTTTCACAATTTACCACACCTCACACAATATATCCAAGTAAGATGAATTTATAACATGTTCCCATGCCAAAACCCTTCTCAACAAAAGCATATAACAAACACACAAGCTAGGCCCATTTGAGAATTATATATTTACAATTTCAAGTCAAAATAAAGAGTTGTCAAAACATCCAAAAAAAGTGGAGGGATTGAAAATATACATAACCCAAAAGAAGCTAAAAAAAACATGGTGGCTATAGGATGAACCATGGCAAACAAAAAAAAAAAAGAGGGTAAGCCAAGTGGCCATACAACCTATTGAAACACACATATACTAACAAGGGAAAATAATATTTTTAAAACAAGAAAATAAACAAATTCATGGGTAAAATGGGAATACCTAATTTGGTTAGAACACTTGAAAATAACCAAATAAACCTCCTATAAATTTCCCATTGCAAGCAAAAATTAAGCTCTCCCATCTCCTTCTCCAAGATCATTCATTCTTTTCAACCTCTAACTCACAACTCCAAATGAAAAATGAGTAAAATTTCCTTCTAAGGGAGACTTTACTTCCTTTTATAGATAAAACACACAAACCTAATGGTTAATGGGAAGGTGATACTTTTTCATTCACATTCCTTGGCTCTTCTACCAAAATTCTTCCAATCTAATAACTCTTCTTATAAGCTTATGTGGGCATGCAAGGTTTTCCCGATCATAAATGTGTTCTCTTCCCCATGCCATAAATTGTCACATGGGTTTTACTAAGCCTTCTTCCACACTCCAAAAATATTTAAGTCCATCCCTTTGGTTAAAATGGGTGTAATTACATGTACCAACATCTAAATTTAACTTTTCACTAACTTGAAAACATGGGTCTAATTTTCCATTTGAGTTTTTAGGTAAGGCAATAAAATTAGCTCTAATATTTAATTTAATGACTTAAAAAAGGTTTAAATTAAATTTAAAGGTGTATCAAGGGGGTATAAATAGTGTTAAGAAGGTTTAAGAAGCAAAATTTCAAAACTATGTTATGATGTAGGACAAGGATTGAATTTTAATTGAGGGTGTCATGTAAGACACTACATATATAATTCCATTGGTGCATTTATGCTTAGTATAGCCCAAATTCCTCAATTTGCCTCTTGTTACCTACACATCACTTCATCCATAAAATTTCACTACCTTAGATAATCAAAATGACTAGATATACATATTTCAATTAGAAATCTATCAATACACAATACATGCGTAAAAATGCCACAAAGCAAAACATCTCAATAATACTCATGAGTAATATCAACATGATAACATACAAATATTTTTAACTTCAAATTGCATGATGATCTGTAAACTCTACACTTTAAAATTGAAGTGCAAATGGTTTCTATGGATACTTTAATATCTCCCTTTAAATCACTTCAAATTCTTGAATATTTCAACTGAACTTGTAAAAATAATAGGAGTTAGTGGAAAAACATGGTTTTTCAAAAATGGATTGAAATTTTTTGTGACTTGTACTTTCATTTACCATTTAACCATTTTTTAAAAATAACATTGTGTTTTAATTTTTGAAATATGAATCACTTGCATGAGTTCATTTACTAATTAATACCAAATCAACAAACTGAGACAAAAACATGCATCAAATGACAATTACCAAAACACGAGACATGATAACAGAGTTTGGCTCAATAATTGATGCCTACATCTCTGGGTTCACCAAAGGAGTGTACCATTTCAATTAAGGGCACTTCAAACACCTAGAAACAATAAACAACTTTCTTGCAAGCTGATATCTCAATGCAAAAATTCACCTTCACCTTGATTGAATCAAGCCCGACACCTTCAAATTCTGAGAGTCTTCATAAACACCTACAAATTTACTCCCAAAAGTCCTAAAAATCTCCTCTAAGGTTTGAAATATACTCCTCCAATATGAAAATTGGATAAAATAGAGTATTAATACTGTGTATCTTGGCCGAAAGATGGATAAAAATCCATTACATAAGCTTACCAAAGCTTTAACAAAGTCTCGGCCTTTTTAAAAATAAAAACATAGTTGAAACTTACTTACATTCAAATAGAAATTCATGCTTTAAATAACACTTCGACCCTCATAGCACAAGCAGTCAAAGCCTATCCCTTTTGGATGGTAGGTCATGAGTTCAAAACCGTCAGCCTTTCTTTTAGGCGCTTTCTCTTATTATCCCACATGTGTGGGTAGAGAGGATTAAACAAGGCTTAAAATAGCCTTGGTCTACCATTTCCATTGTGGTTTTATCCCACATGCATCAGATTTGGGATAAGACAAGGCTTTAAAAAGCCTTTGACCACCCACTTATCACGTGGCTTCGGCCACATAAAAGCATTTTACTCAGGCTTGGGTTTGGGCTCGGTCTTTATGGAATGGCATTATCTTGAGTTGACTCAGTAAGGCATGTTGGTTCTCCTTGTGACTCAGCTAAGAACTTTATCCGATCTCCCTCAGGCTTGCCACCTTACTTGGGCTTCAGAGCTTGAACTGTCCTTTAAACTCACCATATGGCTCGCTCAACGAGCTTAGTCACTTAACTCCACTTGGCATAAAAGGTGACGTGGCAAGATGAGTCACTATTGATGATGTGGCTTGTCATCAAACCAATTTTTTTTACAAACCTTTCAATCTACCAAGTGTTGAAACCACATTAAAACACATGCCACATGTCGCATGGCTTTAAGCAATCTTGTGACATTTTTTGACCATCTTCAAATGGCCATAACAGGAGCTCTCAAACTCAGATTTACATTCCTAAAAATGCACCAAAAATCTCTCAAAGAGCTCTACAGTGTGTTGCCACTGAAGCTCTAAATTGGAACCATTATCAGAACCAAATTGATCACACCTCCCTAATGGAGGGATTTTGGTCTCTAAAAGTCTAATATCCCCTAAAATTGCATACTGGTATACTGCATCCAAAAAAAATAAAACACAATCATAGTAAGAGATATAAACAATTGCATTAAAATGATTCATAATCAAACTATAAAAATGCCTAATCTAATGGCATGAGTAAGTGAATCTACAACTGCCAAAGTGATTACAACATATCAAACTGCCTGCCAAAATGTCACATTTTGTAAAGCGGTGAATTGCCAAAAATTGAAATAACTCCCAATGTAACTGCAAGACAAGTTTATAATGCCAACAACATACAATAAATATTGTGGACATGTTTCAATACAATTCCCTAGTATGGGACTTATATGCTAAGAAAATGCAAACAACCCAAAAGTGTATGTTGCCTAACATCTAAACATGCCCAAAGGGTCTTTTAATGCATCTATACATCCATGTGCCAAAAATAGATACATTCTGAAAAATAGTAGTCTAACTGTCAAATGTTGTAAGGAAACAACTCACAACATCACACTGCTATATCCCCAACTGTTTCAAAATATTTAATGTCTTATCCATTATTAGACTACCCATACAATATATTCTAGAGATCAAAAACTTAGAGTAATCAAAAAGTGAGAATTGAAAAACTTCATATGGTAAACCTGTCTTGAAGTGTTCCCAACGACTCTAATCTACATCTATCAAAGCTTGTTCATTCCCCTAGGTGAATTCTTAACCATGCTTTGAAAAAATAATGTAGTGATAATCCACTTAACCAATTCTTTCTTCCTAGTGAAATTGATTGTCTCTGTGGATTCATTATCAATTGCATAATCTATCAATTTGGGCTTTGCCATATGAAATTGAAAATATTTTTGACTTAACCTCTTAAATGGATTTTCACTTGTAGGTTTTACCTTATCCTGGGTTGTATTGTCAACTACATTATGGATTGAATTAGCATCATTAACCTTAGTGAGAGGTTTGTAAATCATCTTAGTTTTAACATTACTTGAATGTGAAGATGAATGAAGCTTAAAACATCTATCAATCCTATGTCCACTCACTTTACAATGAGTACAAACATCCTTCTTAGGTGAGGGTTCCCTTTTGCCAATTCCCATCTTAACATGAGAATGGTCTTTCAAACATACAATCTGCTTAAACAAAGCTTTTCGTTTCCAACAAGTCTTAGCACTATGGTTATTCACCCCACAAAAAGTGCATGGAAATGATTGCATTATCTTCTATACATTATATCCAAACTTTTTAAAAGTATCAATTGGATCAGAATATTTAGTGTAAGAATTAGGAGGTGGAATCTCAATACCTCTTTTACCTTTACACCTTTGAACTAGTGGCCTAGAACCTTCGCTATTGGAAACTCATCTTCCTTTAGCCATGGAAGAAACTTCTCCATCATCCACCTATGCACTAGTATAACCCAAACCTGCATGAAGAGGTATATGCTCAACCTAAATTGGGTTAGATATATCTTGGCTATCTCTACCAAGTCCTCCTCCTTTATAACCCATTTTAAACAACAATTTAGATCCTATGCCCTTAGTGTATCTTTCAAAATCACCAAAAACAATATTACTAGAATCTAAATCTGAAATGGTAGAAGAAGATGAAGATTCCTATGGTGAAAAACTTATAGTGCACTCAGTCATAGTTTCTGCATCTGAAGTTGAAGGCTTTACCTTTTCACACTCACCACATTTCAATCTAATCAAGAGCTCATCCTTGGATTCGAGCTCCAATTTTAACTTTGCCACTTGTAATTCAAGTGCAAATTTTTTGCATCTCAAGATTGCATTTTCATCTTTGATGACCTCAATCTATGAAAAATTACCCATGGTTTCCTGCAAACACTTGATTCCTCACTGCACACTACAATATAATCAATCTGCAAACCAATAATCCAACTATTCTGGAAGCAACTGTCAATACACAACTAGAAGCAATCCCTGTATTCTAACCACTCTAATACCAACTTGATCCATAAACTCTACACTTTAAGATTGAAGTGCAAATGGTTTTTATGGATACTTTATATCTCCCTTTAAATCACTTCAAATTCTTGAATATTTCAACTGAACTTGTAAAAATGATAGGAATTAGCAGAAAAACACAATTTTTTCAAAAATGGATTGAAATTGTTTGTGACTTGTACTTTCATTTACCATTTAACCATTTTTAAAAAAATAACATTGTGTTTTAATTGTCAAAATATGAATCACTTGCATGAGTTCATTTACTAATTAATACCAAATCAGCAAACTGAGACAAAAACATGCATCAAATGACAATTACCAAAACACGAGACGTGATAACAGAGTTTGGTTCAATAATTGATGCCTACATCTCTGGGTTCACCAAAGGAGTGTACCATTTCAATTAAGGGCACTTCAAACACCTGGAAACAATAAACAACTTTCTTGCAAGCTGATATCTCAATGCAAAAATTTACCTTCACCGTGATTGAATCAAGCCCGGCACCTTCGAATTCTGAGAGTCTTCATAAACACCTACAAAGTTGCTCCCAAAAGTCCTAAAAATATCCTCTAAGGTAGGAAATATACTCCTCCAATATGCAAATCGGATAAAATAGAGTATTAATACTGTGTATCTTGGCCGAAAGATGGATAAAAATCCATTACATAAGCTTGCCAAAGCTTTAACAAAGTCTCGGCCTTTTTAAACATAAAAACATAGTAAAAATTTCCTTACGTTTAAATAGAAATTCGTGCTTTAAATAACACTTTGACCCCTGCAACACAAGCCGTCAAAGCCTATCCCTTTTGGATGGCAAGTCATGAGTTCAAAACCATCGGCCTCTCTTTTAGGTGATTATCTCTTATTATCCCACATGTGTGGGTGGAGAGGATTAAGCAAGGATTAAAATAGCCTTGGTTCACCATTTCCATCATGGGTTTATCCCACATGCATCAGATTTGGGATAAGACCACCCACTTATCATGTGGCTTCAGCCACATAAAAGCATTTTACTCAGGCTCAGGCTCGGGCTCGGTCTTTGTGGAACGGCATTATCTTGAGCTGACTCGGTAAGGCATGTTGGTTCTCCATGTGACTCAGCTAAGAACTCTATTCGATCTCCCTTAGGTTTTCCACCTTGGTCAGGCTTCAGAGCTTGAACTATCCTTTGAACTCACCATATGGCTTGCTCAACGAGCTTAGTCACTTAACTCCACTTGGCATAAAAGGTGATGTGGCAAGATGAGTCACTATTGATGATGTGGCTTGTCATCAAACCAAATTTTTTTGCAAACCTTTCAATATACCAAGTGGAAAAACCACATTGAAACATGTGGCACATGTCGCATGGCTTCAAGCAATCTTGTGACATTTTTTGACCATCTTCAAATAGCCATAACAGGAGCTCCCGAACTCGGATTTACATTCTAAAAAATGCACCAAAAAGCTCTCAAAGAGATCTATAGTGTGCCGCCACTAAAGCTCTAAATTGGAACCATTATCAGAACCAAATTGATCACATGATAAGGAAATTTTATCTCAACTAGTATGACAATATAAATAATATCTCAATGAATAGTTGAAATCAATTATAACTAGCATCTAAATAATACTCAAGTAGATAATAACATCAAGAACATAAAATACAATATCTAAATTATAATATAACAATAAGTATCTTGTGTCTCAAATAACATAAAGATCACGTCACATGAGGGCATACATAAAATAAAATAAAAGTCTTGAAAACTATCATTATGAAAATTGGGGTCTCGTATATAAGCCAATCATAAATTAGATTTGTAAAACATATAAGAAATAATAATATAAACCCCCAATTGGGAAAAATATAAATAGAATAACCATGATGAAAATGATAATTTCATAATCATTTTAAATTCAAATAAGTACAACAGATACTAATAAAATTTTAAATAAACTTAGATAATATTCATTTGCAAGAAAGAATAATCAGTAAGAAAAGATAACTAAAAATATAACCTCATCCAAGCAAGTCAAAATAATCATCAAAATAAACATGAGGCAAAACATGTAATGAAAGTACTTAGAAGTTCAAAATAAGGGAATATATTAAAGAATTAAGAGAAGAATAATCAGATCCACAACAATAATTGACAAAAGAACAAAATACTTGATAATAACAATTGAGTTGCTTTGAGAGGGAAACCTCCATAACAATGCAATAAGACCAGAATTCACAATATGATTGTAAAAGACTAACTAATACCTCATATATGTACTCTAATTATCCATGGTTATTCCATAAGATGACCATACTAAGATAACATTAAATGTATATAAGCTAGAAATTAGCCACGCATATCCCTAGATACACTATAGGTTAAGGTTGTAACATGCCCCTCCACTTCACACAATGTTACCCTCAATGTTAAATCAAATTTGGATGCTATTGTAGGAAAGCTTCATCTTCCCATGTTTCATCTTCATGATTCAAACTCTTCTACTTGATCAAATTCTCCTTAAGCTCTCTTGTTTATAGCCTTTTTGTGTGAGTGTGAAGGATCTCCTCAGGTTCTAAAATAAATCTGCCTTCTTAATCTAATTCAGGTAATTCATTTTGGGTATAAAATCTCTTTCAAATGACCTTTTTTAGGTAAGATACATAAAATAAATAATGTATGCTGGTGGATGGGGTAGCTCCAACTTGTATACGACACTACCAATTTTATACAAGATCTTATAAGGGCCATAATATATAGAGAAAGTTTGTTATCATTTTTTTGTTTCTTTAAATACATATACGTATATGGTTAGAATCACATAAAGACCCAATCATCAATATCAAAATGCCTCTCACTATAATGTTGATAAGCTTGTTGCTTTATTCTATTTTGTGATATTTGTTGTCCCCCAAAAATATCACTCATTTTTTGGGACAACATTTAAACTATTTTGGTCCTACAAACCAAAATTGTCTCTTCCCTTTTCAAAATTTGTCATGGGCATTCAAATTCCTCATTTTTCAAGCTTCTCAAAAATATACAGACTCAGTAGGTCAAGTTCAATGGCTTCTATAGGTTGAAATCTACGGACTCTACAAACAGGCTCATTTCTACAAGTTCAACGAGTTCAAGGTTCAATCGATTCAATGCTTTTGGTTCAACGTCAGGTTCAATCAAAGGAATGGTTCAATGTCTCAGTTCCATGCTTTGGTTCATCCTTTGGTTCAATCAAACAATTCGTTAATCATTTCAAGGCTTTGTTTGAACCGTTGAACCAAAACTTGGTTCAACGGTTAGTTCAAACACATGGTTCAAAGGCAAGTTCAACAAGAGGTTCAAAGCCTTGGTTCAACGGAATGGTTCAAAGCCATGGTTCAATGGAAAGGTTCAACAGTTGGTTCATCACCAAATTTCAAAGAGTTTCCCGAAGGACCCCGAAGGGTAGGTTCCCTTGGGGGGGACTCTCAGCTGCCAATTCGAAGACACTTCCTGAAGTCGAAGGGATGCTCGAAGAAGCCTGAAGGCCATTCAAAGACTGCCCAAAGGGTAGATACCCTTGTGAGAGGCTCTTCCTGACTCAAAATGGGTCATTTCTTAAGGCCCAAAAGGGCAAGCTCAATATGAAAAAGTGCCAAATAGAAAAGCCAAAAGAGGATAAAGGAATGACGTGCCCGAAAACGTCAAATTCAACACAGTAAACTAGTCATTGATCCTTTGAACATATAGACCAAAATACATTCATATATTTCAAGGCCAAGACCAGTAGAAAGCAGGGAAGGAATGGAACAATAAACTAAATCCAAGACCTGATTTAATTAACTAGAAAAGGAGGAATGATGAAGATAAGATCAGATCACCAGGTGGACATTGAAAGTTGCAAACTTTCAATAAGCGCAACTTGTTTCCCTGCATTGATAAAATAAAATGGGTAAAATGCCCCTAAGTTCCAGCGTGTCTTCTTAACAGATTCTAATGCAAAATAATGTATTACTATTCATGAGTCCTTCTTAAAGAGGCTATATAAGGGACTCTCTTCTATTGTAATAAAGATCTCTTTTTTGACAATTAAGAATGAAATTTAGCCCAAATTGTAAGGCATTACTAAGACTTTGAGCTCAGATTTTTGATCATATTTTGTTACTGGAATAAGAAAGCAAGTGAATTTTTAGACTTTGTTTTGTAATATCTTTGTTGTTGAGGAAACTATTCTTATGTCTTTTTCTTCAACATATTTTCTATTCTTTTAATTCAACAAGTAGAATTAGTGACAATAGTCAAGAAGGTGTCCTGAAGAGTCAAGTGTGGAGAGACTTTGTGCCCCCATAATTGCATTTAGTGTGTCTTCTTTTCATTTATGTGTAAAGGACTTTGGGATGACTTTGTGCCCTCATTTTCCTTCGTATCTTACTCTTGAGCAATTCAGGTGGAGACTTTGTGCTGCATCTCAATTTGTTGGTTACTACGTCCTCAGTTACATTCTGCTTTTACTTTCAGGAGTATTTTTGTGGCTGGCTGAATAGTTATTCTAAAAGAAGAGGAGTGATGTCTGCCATTTCCCTTGAGTTTTTCCTTTATTTTGCACACATCATCTCTGAAGAAAGAGAGATGGATGGCTTGTCCTACAATTGAGTATTATTTTTTGTTTATATATATATATATATATATATATAGCATATCCACAGGGAACCTCCCCTTGATGAGAGGAGAGATTAGTCCCCTTCTGATGTGGTAAACCTACACATTTGGATGACTAATCTTCCTACTTTGGCTGATCAGACCTATTTTGTTTACCAGTACGCTGATAGACAAAATATTCAACCAATAGTTTTTGGTGACTCCGCTGGGGAATATAACCCATTATCATTATAACCTTATCCATTACAGACTCTGGAAACTCCGTTTCATGTCTTACCCATTATTATTTAAATCCTTACCATTTTCATTATCTCCATTTTTCATCCATCTCCATTATATTATCTACTTTGCAAAACTAGAGCTACTGGGAAAGAAAGCGCAGTTTGAAGCCTCAAGCTTTAAGCTGAAGTAGGGCCAGTTTCTTTTCCATTTTTGTCCTATAATCTGGCAAATCCACTCAGATGTGTTATCCCTATTGTTCATAATCTGATCATGGTAGTTCGAGGCCCCTGGGGTAACTCATTTGGCCCACTTAATCTAACTCCACCCCTGCATGAGCTACCACTCAGTTCAAGGAAGAATTTCCCTAGATTCTTTGGTGATGGAAGAGTCCACCCTGATGAACACATTGCAGCCTTCACCATAGCCTGTGGTGTGATAGGGGTGGAATTTAAAGATGTGGTAGTCAGGATTTTTGTGGAGACATTACAAGGTGCTGATGTAGATTGGTTTTACCATCTGCAAGTTGGATCAGTGACTAACTGAAATACACTTAAAGCCAAGTTCGAAGCGAGGTTCAAGCCTGTAAAAGATGCACATGCCTTGTTGGCCCAGCTCACTCAGATGAAGAAAGAGCCTCATGAGCCTATGAGGGATTTCATAGCCAAATTTGACAAACTGAGAAATAGAATCCTTGTAATAGCTCGACTTATAGCTGAGAATCTCAAATGCTTTTTCATTAATTCTCAGTTACCTAAAGTCAATTTTATTTTGAGACGTGCTGGTCAAATAGATCTTGCTGTAGCTCAACTCTTGGCCACTGAGGTAGAAGATGATCTCATCTTATCAGGGAAGATAAGAAGAGATCCAAATAGAAATACATCCTCATCTTTTTCTGAATATAAATCTACAGGCACCACTGATCCAATGGTAGAAAAGTTGGCAAATGAATTGGTAGCCTTGAAAAGGCAAATGGCACAAAGTATGTCTTCTACTCCTCTATATAAAGATATATCAAGGAGGACATTCCCTAATCAGCCATATCAAGGCAACGCTACCAGAAGTCAAGGGCAATAAAATATTCTTCTTCCATAGAGGAATCCTGCCCTTGAAGCACCTCCAACAAACTTGGTAGTTGGATATCTAGAAATAGAGCATGTTTCCTATTTCCAACCTGAGTTAGAGCAAGAAATGGTGCTAATCTCTTTAGGGAGGATCTAGAAGAATCAACTGGTGACTCCCACATTGATTTTCTAAATTACCAGGATGATTCCAAAAGTGAAGGTGAAGCAATCAAAGGATCATACGCAGTATTCACCTAGTCCCAGAATCAGTCAACCCCGCAAGCCAACAAAGAGAAGACAGAGGAGCGACCCTAACCAGCAATTTCAATTGCTGAGCAGAGAACCTCTCTTCATTTTTAATCAAAGGACCCGGTGATTACCAAAGAAGTAAGTACATTGAAAATCTCTATACCTTCTACTTCAGCTTCGCAAACCAGTCCTCCCCCTCCCAGAAATCAAAATGATGAACTCCCATCCTTTCTTCCAAATCCATTCCAATCATTTGACATGATTGATCATGTCAAGGAATCCAAAATTCAAATGACTGAGTTTGAATCCCTGCAAGTCAATCCTGAGCAATTGGACATTGATGGAGAACTAGATGTGGACCTGTTTGAGACAAAATACGTGGTCACCCAAATATCAACCCCTGTAACACAAATTCTATCTGAGTCTTCAAGCAAGGGTAATTATTTCTTTACCACAGAGGATGTTCATGTTTCTGATGAAAGTCTTATAGCTGACAATCCAGGAATTGATCCAAACAAGACTTCAAGAGAATTGGTAGGATGCAGTATAAACAAGGAAGGATCTTCCATCTCTAATAAAGAGAAATTTGATAGGAGATCAGCTTTTGATGATGATAACAATTCTTCCACCAATGATGAAGTTGGGACTGTGTTGATATCTCCTCAAAGAGATATTCTTCCTTCATGAAATTTTCAAGTCAACATTTCTTCCACAAATAGATATAGATCTCTATTGCTCAGATTGAACACTGCTCAGGGTGAAGAAGTCAAACTCCACATCAAAGGAGATGCTGAGCTGATGGTTTGTCAAGAGTTTGATATGGACAATCCAATCATGTGCTGGACAAGACTAGCAGAATAGTAAGTTATGATGGTGGACCATGCTGCTACAAATCAAAATTAGGTAAAGGAATCCTTCACCAAGAGAGCAAGGAGTTATGGTTTTTGGTTTGAAGACCACATCCTACCTTGGAACAAGAAGAAGAAAAGGCCAAGAAGAAGATACAAAAAATTGGTTTCCTGGTGGAGAGCTCCATTCGCCCATCACCATTTTTGGGGGAAAAATGTTTTCCTATTGGTTTATCAAGATGGCACACTATTTTCATGGTCTACTAAGAGAAATCAGTATCTGAAATACTTCAATTCTTGAAGTATCAGATCATTTCATCTGTACATATGTATATTTGTATAGTTTTTAATCCTATTTTGTTTTGTTTGTTTCCATTTTTTATGCCTTTCATTTCTGGGTAGCATGACTCCGTAACCCAATGGTACACATGAAGACACTGGAGATTCTAGATTCTACTCCTTTCAATTCTTTTTGCAATTGACAGAAGTTCTCCAACTAGAGCCAACTATTGTCCCCCAAAAATATCACTCATTTTTTGGGACAACATTTGAACAATTTTGGTCCTACAGACCAAAATTGTCTCTTCCCTTTTCAAAATTTGTCCTGGGCATTCAAATTCTTCATTTTTCAAGCTTCTCAGAAATCTACAGACTCAGCAGGTCAAGTTCAATGGGCTTCTACAGGTTGAAATCTACGGACTCTACAAACAGGCTCATTTTTACAAGTTCAACGAGTTCCAGGTTCAATCAGTTCAATGCTTTCAGTTCAACGGTGGGTTCAATTAAAGGAATGGTTTAATGTCTTGATCCAACCAAGCAGTTTAACACTTTGGTTCAATCAAACAATTCATTAATCAGTTCAAGGCTTTGTTTGAACCATTGAACCAAAACTTGGTACAACAGTTAGTTCAAACACATGGTTCAAAGGTAAGTTCAACAAGAGGTTCAAAGCCTTGGTTCAATGGAATGGTTCAAAGCCATGGTTCAATGGAATGGTTTAATAGTTGGTTCATCACCAAAGTTTAAAGATTTTCTCGAAGGACCTCGAAAGGCAGGTGCCCTTGCAGGGGACTCTTGACTGCCAATTCGAAGACACTTCCTGAAGCTAAAGGGATGCCCAAAGAATCCTGAGGGCCATTCAAAGACTGCCTGACAGGTAGATAACCTTGCGGGAGGCTCTTCCTGACTCAAAATGGGTCATTTATTAAGGCCTGAAAGGGCAAGTTCAACCCAGAAAAGTACCAAACAGAAAAGCTGAAAGAGGATAAAGGAATGACGCACCCAAAAATGTCAAATTTAACATAGTGAACTAGCCGTTGATCCTTTGAACATATAGACCCGAATACATTCACAAATTTCAATGCCAAGACTAGCAAAAAGTAGGGAAGGAACAGAACAACAAACTAAATCCAAGACCTGATTCAATTAACCAGAAAAGGAGGAATGATGAAGATAAAATCAGATCACTAGGTGGACATTGAAAGTTGCAAACTTTCAATAAGCGTGACTTATTTCCCTGCATTAATAGAATCAAATGGGTAAAATGCCCCTAAGTTCCAGCGTGTCTTCTTAACAGATTCCAACACAAAATGATGTATTACTGTTCCTGAGTCCTTCTTGAAGAGGCTATATAAGGGACTCTCTTCTATTGTAATAAAGATCTCTTTTTTGACAATTAAGAATGAAAGTCTGCCCAAATTGTAAGGCATTACTGAGACTTTGAGCTCAGATTTTTGATCATATTTTGTTACTGGAATAAGAAAGCAAGTGACTTTTTAGACTTTGTGTTGTAATATCTTTGTTGTTGAGGAAACTATTCTTATGTCTTTTTCTTCAATATATTTTATATTCCTTTAATTCAACAAGCAGAATTAGTGACAATAGTCAGGAAGGTGTCCTGAAGAGTCAAGTGTGGAGAGACTTTGTGCCCCCATAATTACCTTTAGTGTGTTTTCTTTTCATTTCTATGTAAAGGACTTTGGGATGACTTTGTGCCCTCATTGTCCTTCATATCTTACTCTTGAGCAATTCAGGTGGAGACTTTGTGCTGCATCTCAATTTGTTGGTTACTACGCCCTCAGTTACATTCTATTTTTACTTCCAGGAGTATTCTTGTGGCTGGCTGAATAGTTCTTCTGAAAGAAGAGTAGTGTTGTCTGTCATTTCCCTTGTGTTTTTACTTTGTTTTGCACACATCATCTCTGAAGATAGAGAGATGGATGGCTTGTCCTACCCTTGAGTATTATTTTCTATATATATATATATATATCATATCCATAAGGAACCTCCCCTTGATGAGAGGAGAGATCAGTCCCCTTCTGATGTGGTAAACCTACACATTTGGATGACTAATCTTCCTACTTTGGCTGATCAGACCTATTTTGTTTACCAGTACGTTGATAGACAAAATATTCAACCAACAATATTGCTAAATTTTCCTTTAAACTAGCTAGTACTTCCTATTGATGTTGAATATATTCCTTAATAGCTTGAACCTTGGGTTTCATCTTCAAATATGATGTGATGGGTGGTGGGTGATAGCCATAAAGTGCCATAAAGGGAGACATTTTATAAGAGGTATGAAATGAAGTGTTGTACCACCATTATGATAGTGGAAAGCAATGGACCCAATGTTCTTGTTTATCTAATGTAAAATAATTAAGATACCCTTCTAGGCATTTTTTTAAACCTCTATTTCCACATCAAATTGAGGTTGATAATACAAGTTATGGGCTAGCTGAGTACCCAAACTTGCAAATAACTCAATCCAAAATTTACTAGTGAAGATAGGATCATGATCACTTATAATGATTTTTGGGGTACCATGCAACTTTTGAACTGTATTGAGAAAATAAAAAACTATTATACTAGCTACAAATGGTTGTGATAAGGAAAAAAATGAGCATAGTTTTGAGCATGTCCACAAACACCTTGATGAGATTTTTACCTTCATATCTCAACAACCCTATAATGAAATCCATGGAAACCTCCTCCTACCACTGGCTAGGGATGGATAATGGCTACAAAAGACTTGGTGTCTTAATTTCCCCCCCTTTATTACATTGACAAACCATGCATTTTGCCACAAATTTTTGTATATCCCCCTTGAATCTATCCCAAAATAAACCTCACTTGATGCAATGATATGTCTTTAAAAATATTTAATGCCCCCTATTAGAGATGCATGAAACTCCTGAATGATCTTATGTTTGAAGACATAACCTTTACATAGGTAGAATATATATTTAAACCACACTATTTTTCCTTTCCCCTCAATTTTTTTAGAAACACCCAAACCATGATGAAGATTTTGAATTAGGATCTGCATATCCCTGTCATTCTACCCTTTTTTATATTGCTTATTCTAACCAATTTACTTGCCAAATGGTCATTGCCCATAACAGTGACTCAACTGATTCATCCCTCCTATAAAGTGCATATACTACCACATTCTATTTACATTTATTATAGACTATTTCAAAGTCACAACCCAAAAATTTTGTCACCCATTTTTATCACTCTTATGATTAAAATCATTGTTCTAAAAATTATTTTAGACTATCATGATTGATTTATACTTGAAAGTGTCTACCCATCAAATAAGGTCTCCATTGCTTGATTGCATGAAGAATAGCCATAATATATTTATCATTGATTGTATTGATCTTGTTTTTTCCCTTGAGTTGATGTCTCTTGAATGTAATTGGTCTTATTTATTTCATGAGTACTATCCCCATGCCATATCCTAATGCATCATATTCAAAAATAAACATTTTGAAAAAAGCAAGGGTCACCAAAACTGGAGTGGTGCACATAACCTATTTTAATTAATCAAATGCATTAGTAGTTATTTCAATCTAATAAAATGAATCTTTATTCAACAAGGCTATGAGTGGAGTTTCTATGATCTGGTTGGATTACTTATGCATTTCATTTAATAGGTCACATTATGATTTTGGTGATATAACCTAGGAAAGTTATTAACTATGTTAGGATGGTTAACTAATCTCATTTAAATCTACCTTTATAACCTTGACAATGATTCTGGTTATCATAAGTTGAATGGAATTTACCTTGTTTAGTTACTTTACTATCTTGATTTGTTTGCTATTTTTGGAGACATTGTATAAAATTTTGAAATAGGCAAAATAACATCAAAAGTAAATTATTTTAAAAAGGACTTTGAAACTTTAAACATTATGGTTTATAAAGTTTGTGTGATTTGGTGTATGTTTTATACTAATATGTGGATTAATGACCTAAAGATTAAATAAATAAAATAAATAGACTTTGTAAATTTAATGTCTAGGGTATTTTAGTGAAGGTCATGGAGTAAGAGGTAAAGAAAAAATTAGATTTTACTTAAGAAGTTTTTAGACACCGTCATTATGATGTTATTTTGTTAAAAGCCAAAAAGGAAGAAGGAATTAGGGTTATTATTAGTTATTATTATGATAGCAAAAGTTGACTTTGTCATTTTGGGAATCATGGGGGTTTCAAATAACTACCATGTCGAATACAAGGCTTATAACTACTAGTTAACAATAAGAGGAAGGTAATGGAGCATTTATGAATGTGAGTTGCATGATAGATATCTCACATATATTTTGAAGAGAAATTTAATCATGCAAGTTGTGCATGGTTGGGGAAAAAGGAATAAATAATAAAATGTGGAAAAGGAATGAGGATCATGACAGATGATGAGGAAAGAATAAAATCTATTAGCAAGGAGGAAGAAAGGCTATCTAATTTTACAATTATACATTGGTCATTCTTTAACCAAGCATGTAACTTTGAGTGTTATGCACATAAAAGGAATGGGCTTTTGTTATAGTCTTGAATTTGTTGTGAAAAAGTAAATAAAATCTTGATATAAGATTTTATTTCTAGTTGATTACATATTTTGGGTAGATTTCTTTATGAAATAATAAAATCATAGTAATAGACCTGGGGACAAAATTATATTCATTCTTAGGCCTATAAAAGTGATAACAAGCATCTCTCCTTAATAGATTGCATATTTTGGGTAGATTTATTTATGAAATAATAAAATCATAGTTATATACCTATGGACAAAATTTTATTCCATACTTAGGACTATAAAAGTAATAACGAGCCTCTCTCCTTAATAAACTTGGAAACTTTCAGTTATAACATGTATAAAATCATTTGATTTCTTTGAGGATTTTTATTGAGGAAAATGTTGTGTATTTTAGCTTTATGGAAAGGAAACTTAGGACAGTGTTTTTGAGGTTATATCAATCTAAAAACTATAATAGGGTTAGATACATATTCATATTATACCTGTAAAATCCATAATGATGTATTTTGGAAGGGTTTATTGAACATGAGAAACTATGCTTAGTGGTTTTCGATGGATTACTATTGTCTTGTAAATCTATAGCTGCACATTTTGGTTTACTATTGTCTTGTAAATTTGTAGCTGCACATTTTTACATTTTATTGAGGAGCCCTTCATATAGGTATGTAGAATAAAAAATATATGTATGTATATAAATATATATAGACATGTATATATTAATATACATATATATAATATTTAATTAATTCTACCTAGCTTAATCGTGTGGAACTGCATGGTTAGAATTGAAGGCTTATTTGGATTATGCGACTTAGCCAGCTATTAAAACTTAGTTATTTTTATAAGTGTATATATAACTATATATATGTAAAAAATAAATAATGATTTTATTTTTTATGCTTGAAATTTATTAATTCTATACATGAGCTTATTTTTCCTCTAGGTGAGCTAGTATGGCTATATGTATTGTTGAATGTATCTAAGGATTACATGTATGGTTGTAGTAAATGTCTTAGTTATTTTAAAACCTAATTACTTGGGTCAGTTCGCATTAAGTGATGTAGTAATTTAAGCTTGTTACAATTTAGACATATGCAAATGCACAAATAAGATTCTATTTGTATGCACATATAAGGATGTAGTTGACTGACAGGGGGAAGAATGGATGGTAGATTATGTGAATGCATTTGTAACCTAGTCTATAATTACTTAAATGAAACATATTTGAGATACTTATAAAATATTATATATTGTTGTATATATATGTTACACAACTGTAAGTGATAAATGGAATTCTCTGTGTGGTCAAAATGAATATCATTTATAATAGAGTTGAGTGCATATATGGAAGTAAAGGTTTTATTCTTAAGTTGTTGGTTGGTAATGAATATAAGGATCAGACTTATAATATTATATACTCATTCTCAGATTTATATAATGTTTATGATGGCTCTTTTATATGTGGAATAAGGGTAGTTTAAGTGGTAACACATAAGTAGAATGGACCATATTCTAATATGGACTTCTTTTTATTAGAATATGTTGAAATAAACTACGATATGAGATAGTATGAAATGCATGGTTTTCATGTTGACTAAAAATGTTATCAATTATGTATACTTGCATATATGTGAATTATAATAGAAAGATATGTTAGAAAAAAAATACATAGAACAACTTGATTCTTGTTATAGTCTTTTGAACATATCTAGTATGGAATATAGTGCTTTGATAAAACTATGTTACCACTTTGGTGTTTAAATGATTGTAAATAGTTAGATTCATGATTGATGTTTGCTTACATAATTTAATGTTGTATGGGATTTAGTGTATTTTGGGGTTATATTATTCTAATTTTGAATCTTTATATGTATACTATATTTTGGATATTAGGGATAGTTATATGAGTATGATAGTGAGTAACTCATATACCTATCCCCTGATATCATGTGATAGTAATGATTCAGTAGCAAAGAGTTATGTGTGAGTGAAAATGACTTAGATTCCTAAATATAAATTCTATAATGAAAACCTTGGCCAAAGTAATATTATAGCTGAGACATTGTCATTTCACTGTACTTCTAATTTACATGTGTTTGATGATATCATTTAGATATAGGATTGGATTCCATGGTCTATTTGATTTTAGCATGTAATAGTGATAGTACACAAATGGGTTCTGGTTGATTTTTTGATATCCAAATTATTTTTATTTTCCTCTCTATGAAGGGTAGGGCCACTCCTAGTGGGGAGGTATGCGGGAGACTGTTGGTCTATGGTTGGAGGTAAATCACTCAGATGATGCACTCCATCTGTCAATTGATTTAACCTTTGGGATTATACTCAGGCTACATTCATGGATCAATGATATGTTTATAAATATCCTTTTGTACTATTCTACTCATTATTGTATATTTAATGTTATACTACATTGTACTTTATTCTTTGATGGAAAATTAAACTCAGTAGTGGATGCATAAATTGTATAATATTCTAAAATTATAAAAAACAATGGATGTAAGCTTATTCATGGTAGAAATGTGAATTATATTAGTATATGTTGTACATAATTTCATCTATTGTGCTTTGATTAAGATTTATTCAACTTGTTTTCTGATTTGATTGTTTGAACACTAGATGGATCAGAACTTATCCAATAGATTAATACATTATGACATTTATTGGTTTAGATATATTTAGTAGTTGAATAATTATAAATCAGATAGTTGTAAATGATTTTATAAGTAATTTTATGTGAAGAAAAAAACTTAGAATAATTATTGTTTAACCTAGTATGATCTAACATAGGAGAATTAAGTAGGTAGTCCCCCATGTAAATATTAATACTATGGTATTTTTTAGAACAATTGACTGACACCATCTACAATCATGACTTGAAATTTTGGAGCTAGATAAAGAAAATAATTCAAATGAGTAGCCAATCTACTATTGATGAAGTTATGTGTACTCCCTGAGTTAGTCATCATTGCCACCTTCTATTTTTAGAGAAATCCCACCACCCTAAGAGTTTGAGGAGTACTTATACCTGAAAGGGCATGACAAGAGATAGTAGGGTGAGAATATTCAGATTCCTCCTCTAGTTATTCCATACCCTCACATGCAACCAAATCATCATATTCATCTTCATTGGCAACTTCAATATAGAAAAACTTATTTTTAGCATATTTATGTCTTTTGATCCACTTGTTATCATGGCTAAAACACAACCCTTTAGAATGTTTCTCTTTGATTTGCTGAGGGGTTAATATTTTAGGTTATGAAAATGATGGTGCTATGAAATTACATTCATGGCCATGAGTGAAAGCCATTATTTTGACCAATTATTTTTCCTCTACCTAGTGCACAAATGGTATGCCCTCATAAAGTCAATGGATTAAACATACAAACCTCAAGTTGGATGTTATCCTTGAGCCCCCCATAATAGGTTAGTCAAGTTGTTATTAATGATGTCATCCACACGTAATGCTATATTATGGAATTTTTGAATATAATCCTTAATAGTACATGTCTGTCATAACTTTGTTAATCAACTGAAGTAGTTTTTAGAGACATTGCTATGATAGTGTATTTATAGCTCCTTCATAAACATTGATTAGGTAACAAGAGCACCCTATTTTTTATTTTGAATACACAACCACCTATACCAAATGAACTACTTAATTTATAGATAGAAAAATTTCATGATCACCTTTTGTACACATGGGGTTTGATGTAGATTAAATAAATTTTCCATTTAATTGATCAAAGTGAGTAGATTTTTACCATCAAACTTGCACACTTCTAATTTTGGCAACATATGCTTCAAACCAGTATTAGAGTTGTGATTATTTTGAGTGGGTGAACTCGATTGGAGAGGCAGAGAATTATTTTATGAAATTTGAGCTACAATAGAGGTCAACTGAGTACTCATCATTGACAATTGATCCTTCAAAAAATTGATTTTCCCTTTTATTACATCAAAATCATCCTTCTTTAACATGCTTTGGATATTTAGTTGTATTTATCAAACTACCTCAAAAACTAATAGATCTAAAGTTTCAAAATCCATGTTGTCTTTGTGAGGAGTTTTTGGGGTGTCTTAACCATTCCCGCATCTAAGAGTGTTCAGGAGAACAATGCACAAACCTTATGATGGAGAGTTTTAGGCCCAAAAAATGTGTACCAATAGATTATACCATTACGATCATCTCACCGAGATAAATCTAATAAATACTAATTTACTCAAGGGTATAAAAAAATTCTAGAATTTTTTTTCAAGATTTTGAATAATATTATAGTGGCAAAAACATTACATTCTTTGCAAATCACAAGTTATGTTTTTTATCCTTCAACTCTTCAAATGACCACAACACTAGATCCAAAAAATAATGCTATAGAAATTAGCCCAAATTAATGCTATAATACCACTTGTAATGAAATTAGTTAGATGCTCCAATAAGGGAATATATCAAATAATTAAGAGCAAAATAATTATATTCACACCCATAATTGATAAAAGAGAAGAATACTTAATAATAATGACTAATTTTATTCAAGGGGAAATATCTATAATAATGTAATAAAATTAGATTTCTCAATATGATCCTAAAATACCAACCACTACCTCCTATATATACTCTACTTATCCATAGTTATTCCATATGCCAACCATACTAATAACATAGATAAATGAAATAAGATAATATGAAAAGTATGTAAGGCACAAGTCAACCACACATATCTATAGACACACTATAGGTTAAGGGCATAGAAAAACATTAGAAGAATTAAATTAAAAAACATGGTTTTGAGGCACCCAAGAATCAAGCAATGATAAAAAACCATCTAAAGTATCTTCCTCTGCCTAGTTATCCACTAGATCCTCCTTATTAGTATTAGTATGAATAGATGTATCATTTCCATGTTCCTGTAATCACCTTGTATTCATAAATTGTGTTATATGCATTATGTTTGGAGTATAATTGTGCACTTGTACTTTATGCTCTACTAACTCAGGTATAAAGCTTGATTTTTCACTTAGCATCTCTTTGTGCAAGACCCATTATTGTCAATTTTATTTTGGAAAGTTGATGTCTCTTGTATTTTAATCACTTGATTTTGATTTCCAAATTTTAAACATTTATATGTAGTATAAATAATTGTTTTCATTTGATGTATCCAAGATCTATCAAGTAACATATTGTATGATCCATTATTGGGTACCATGTGAAATAATTTTGAATTATTTTTGGACCCAGTCAAATAGGAAATATAGTGCAAGCAATAGGATCTCTATTATACCATCATATCCTACTAAAATTATTGGAGTATATGCTATATTTTTCTCATTGAGTTTAATACTATTAATAAATTCATTAATGTATATATGCAATATTGAACCATTACAAGCCATGATTATATCATTTTCATTATCCCATATGAAATCTCTATAAAGAAAGGTCAATTGTTTTAACTATAATATGGAATATAATTATCATTAAATATATTTTGAAGAGAAGTTATTCTTCCCTTAATTACACCAAAAAACACCAATTAAACCATCAAGTGGATGAGGTTTATAGTCCAATGGTACATTATTTTAAGTTGTTTCTAATACCATATGGGAATTTTATTGATCACCTAATTGAGTGTTTAGGTTTAGGAGAAGATTTTTAATGATATTTATATTTTGATTTGGGGAAGCTACTTATTCATTCAAGTTATTATTTTCTCCATCTAATTGGGTTTGGTGTTTTTACTCGGGCTTTGAAACTTATGTTTCAAAATTTTGCATCTATTTGAATAATGTCATGGGATTATCGGATAATCATAAAATTTATTTGCATCATAATTCTCATGCAATTATCTTGAATGATCAAACTCCCTTATTAGAGGTAAATTAATAATATTACATCAAAGAAATATCTTCAGGACTTGTTTTGGAATTTTACTAAGCCCAATGATTCATGTGCTCTCATTTTATTGAGATAAAATGAGATTTTGTAATGGTTTTCTATAATATTAACCTCATTATTATCATCATTATTATGTTAAAAGTCATTATACTTTTTATTTTATAATTTATCTTTTTTATAAATTTTGAAACATTAAGAATAAAAGGATGATACACCCTTAACTTATAACATGTATTTAGATATGTGTAGCTAATTTATGGTTACATAACCTTTAATTAAGTCAAATGATAATCTATATAGCTTCATATTAGTGGTAGGGTCAGCCTAGGGAGTCTTGATAATATAATTAGGGTATATGTAGGAGATAATGGTTATTATTTGATCATCAAATTATGAATTTTGTTCTTATTGTAAGGATGTGGAGGTTGACCCCTCAAATTGGCTTAGTCATATATTTCATTATTTTTCTATTATTTCAACCATATTATGATATATTATTAAAATTATACTTTAATGGTATAATAATTTCACTACAAGTGGTTTCAGAGCTTTGATCTAGGTAAAAGTGAATTCAAAACCATAATTTTGAAGAATCGCTTATATTTTTTAAACCATTTCAAATTATTATGAATTTTTTATTGGATTTTAATTATTATTCAAGGAAGTTAAAATCTACTTTTTAAATTTCTATGGTTATTTTTGAGTGAATTATTTTGAGTTTAGAGTTTTTCATAAATTCGCTCTACATGTGATGATTTTCAAAATTAATCTAATTGCTCTAAATTTTTAGAAAGCTCACAAAAATATAAATGGGGTATATTATTTGAAGGTTTTTATTTTAGGTTGACCTAAGTGTGAAAATATTTGGTAAAAATTTGGTCAAATTTTAATCAAAGGTGAAAATTAAATTATGTAGTGTCAAGCCTCAACATGATAGGGCCACAAACTAGAGGCCAAAGAAAGTATAAATACAAACCAAGGAAAATATTAACAAAGAAGAGATAGATTTAGAGTTTGGATAGGGTTGGAATTATAATATAATGTTCTCTTAGATAAAAACAAAGAGCATAATTTGGATGAAAAAGTGCACAGATTTAGATTTGTCTCCCTTCACATTGAAATCTTAGCTCCACTTTTGACACTTTTTTGGCCTACAAAAAAGAGTTAGACAAAATGGGTCAAATAAACCTAAGCACACCCTACTAAGTGGTTGAAAATTTCCTATATTATAATAGTTAGAATAGGGCTCAAACCTCATGTAATTCTATCACCTATGTGAATGTCTACTTAATAGTGACTTAATAATATGAAACTTTGACCTTGATTTAAGTGTTTAGACTTGGATTAGTGACTAATTATTTGAGGGTTTTTAAAAAATTGATGCTTTGGGATAATTTATATTATTGTGTAAATATTTTTCTGAGTGGTCTTCAAGTAGGTGATAAAAATGCATAACCTTAGGCTTGATAAGTATAAAGAGAAGACTCTTTGAGTAATTTCCCTCTGTAACCGACACAAAAAACATGTGGGCCAACCTAAGGGAATGGTTTGAATTTGAAAAATATTTATTAAGGATCATAAGGACACTACTGGTGAAGGTATATGCTATCAATAACTGGTATCATTTAACTGTTATCGACACTATCTAGGATGGAGAAAATAGTGATATAGAGAACGATGATAATTTTCTTAAGATAATAGACTAGTTAAGCACAAACTGGGGAGATCATGTATATGTATGATGTAAAATAGGTAAAACCAAGCTTATAGATAGATATAATGGCTAGGGTGATTGTGAGTAAGAGTCAATTATATATGCATAATGTTGGATGGTAAAGCTTGATCTTATTTTAATGCCCAATTCCCGATAAGGGGGTGCGGGGGACAATGCCCCCCCCCCCCCCCAACACACTATGGTCACCATAGGGGTCTAGGGGAATCACCCCCAAAGTAAAATTTAGTTAAAAATGCACTATAAAATATTGTAATTTCATAGTAAATCTGGACCATTGACTATTAGGTTGCAAATCTAACAATATAAATTATGTTTGTGAAATTTTCCCCTATATGTAACCCTCCTTTTTATATGAGGGTATTGTAATTACGATGACACATTTTATGTGAGTAAAGAACATATTAAAGTGGTTATATTGTAGGTTTTCCCTTCATTTTTTGGACTGAATAATAAGGACTGGTTATTTCTATGTCTATATAGCCTATATTGGGTGAACCACGTTAAATCTATCTCTATTGTGTTGTGTTTTTTGCATTTTATTTATATTTTAATTCATTAATATTTCTCTATGTTTTGTATTCCTAACACATAAGTCATTTATGTTAATAATTGGTCAAAACTAACAATGTCAAGTGTCTAATACCAAATTTATATATCTACAAATGCCTCTCTTTTATTATAATATTGAAAATGTTAGATTAAAAAGATAAAGGAAAGAATTTGGTACTTGAGTGTAACCACATTTGGTGTCTTAAATTATGCCTTAAATGTCTAACTTTCTCAATGCAAAACCTATAATAAAACATGCAAAAATTAGTTTCCACTTTTGATAGAAAATCAGAAGTAACATAAACATTGAAATAATTGAAATTGTAAAATCAAGGAATGACTAAACTTGTAAGTACATGAACCATGATGCTATTTGAGCTCATTAGATAATGTCTTGGGATGATTATGTACCAAGGGATAATTCCACATGTTAAAACCTTAGGTTGAGAAGATAAATTCCTCAACACTCCTTTAGGTAGAACCCTGAAATATGCCCATATGTAAAGTGTGGAGTCTTAAAGTAGACATACACAAAGATGAATTTACAAACTAGGCTTATATTTAAATATGATTAGTCTAAATCAACCATTGCTAATGAATTTTAGATTTAGAGTTTCTACATATTTACCTTTGTTACCATCATAGAAATGAAAAAGTTGGAAAAAGCATTTGCATGAAGAATTTTCATGCCCAAAAATATGACCCATTTATACCAATATGATAATCCGATTCAATATAATTCCTATATCTTATCCCATAATTCCACATAATCTATGAAATGTACTATCTTATCCTATATAATTTCCTCACATTTTCCATGTATATGTGATAATTTACCAATTTATCCCCATATAATCCAATTGTACCATATGAATCACAAAATGTGACCCAAAATTTGAGATATTTGTGTCTATAAAGGCCTAAACTCTATGAAAATCCCATCAATATGCCCCCCTTTTGAGGTGAGGGTTATAAATCATCTCAAAAATAAAAGAGTTAAACACATCATGTTATATATAAAAGATGTAAGCCTGTAGAGAAAATGCTAATATGAGGAGAATATGTCATCATATAAATATTATATCATTGAAAATAATATGAAACATAAGGCATTCGAGTGTCATTTATATTAGATATAACAATTATGCATGTCATAATAGTCATCAAAGTATTTATTATTGATGATATAGGCATTGGGTTATAATCCACACAAAATATGCATGTTATTAATCATCACACTACAATCTCAATAGTCACATAGATACACACGCACATATGAACACAATTCCATGGCCATGATGCACATAATAAATCATATATGCACACACAATAACATTTAATGTCACATAAAATAGGAGTCACACGTAGAAAGATATACACATAGAAAGAGATACATATAGAAAGAGTCACATAATGAACATTACATGTCACACAGAGTAAGAGTCACACATAACACAAACAATATCATCTAATACAAGAGATACACATAGAATAATCATTGTCACATAAGGCAAGAATAAATCATAGAAAGAGATAAATAATTTAATACAATAATGACCATATCATATAATAAGTATCAATAATAAACATTCATATAACAAGTCAAGCTAGTCTACACCATCAATCCATGTCATTAGTGAAGCATAAAAAAGTACCATATCAATAGCATCCTAAGTAGTATGGGAAAGAGAAAGGAATGTATAATAAATATAAATATATAAACAAAATCAATGGAAATGTCATATAAAATTGTAACATGTTTAGTGTAGCAAGATAGCCTAATGTAGGAAAGGTAGCCCCTAGGTGTAGGAATGTCTCACATCTTTAAATTGATGTATCATGTATAATTTATATGTCCTGCATTCCATTCATGCATATCATGGAAAACACATGCATAGAGAAATGAATACGTAATCTAAAATTTATATTATAAACAAATATACATCAATCATGCAAACTAGACAAAACATGTTATGTATAGGTATTGTTTTTTATTTTTTGAAATATTTTACTTTTTATGTGTTTTTGAATATTTAAAAGTTTTATCCATGTAAACCAATGGTCCCATCAATGGGATTCTCACATGTATGTTTTGGATTTAGTAGTGCAAATTTCAACCATCATGGATGAGTAATGGCATATGTATCTGTATTAAACTATGAGAAGTGATATCACACTACAACATATCCATCATAATCATCATAGATGATCCTACATATATTGTGTGACCCTATTAACCCTAGTATTCTATGGAATTTACCATATAGTATAATAATGTTCCTATGTTTACTATGGAACACATAGAATAAATTTTATAAATAACCTAAGACATGATGGGGTAGGTAATATCTATTGAATGTGAATAGGCTCTGATGTAATGGACACTAAAGTAATGGTCTTCTAGGAAGATCAATTACATTTATCTGAATTGCCTGTGTAGGATGAGCCTATAGAAGATTTATAATGTGATGTGGTGAAGATTTATGATTAAAGTTTAGACACATAAATTTAATCAATAAATGATTGATAATGTTTATTCTTGACATCATTACCTTCGTATTTTCGTGACTTCATTAGTCAAAATAATTACAGTAACCTTCATTGTCTTATAAATACTAAGAAAATAGAATACAAACCTCCGTATTTCATTCCTATTTATAAATATTATACTCATATACCATTTATAACAAGTTTCAAAAGTTTATAATGTTTTGTGAAAAGACCACACTAGGCAGACTAGATCACAATGCAACCCTATCCCATAGTGTGCCCTTTTTCTCTTACCTCCAACAGATCTTTTTTTAAATAGAGAAGTTTAATAATGGATATCCCAAACTTTTAATAAGGTTATATAATGAAAATAATGAAAATATTATTATATAATATCAAATCAAATCCACTCAATTCATTACTTAGCAATCATTTGGCAATATGATTTCAAAATCACTCTATCTTGCACAAAAGAACAGTATTCTTTCCAATTTCAATTCTGTATATTTATTATATTCATAGGTCAAGCTTAAGTGTATTTCATTGTAGGTCAAGTGAAATTACTGTCAAACATTCTAATTAATATTATAGTTGCATTCATCATGGATTTCTTATTTTATATAAAAGGGATAACTACATCGGCTTGAGGCCCTTTTGGGCTATGTAGGCAACAATCAATCAACATGGGATTTTTTGAGGATATCTCAACCATTCCCACTTCCCCTATTTTTTATCCCTTTTTAATTTGATCTATTTTTTATGCTTGTGTAGGACTAGGGTATCAACTTTACAAGTCTTTCACTTATCTAATTAGACCCAACATAGAATTAGGAAACCTTTACAGGTTGTCACCCACTCTCCAACTTGAAATTATTCTATTCAATCAAGATGGACAAAGTAATGGTATTAAATGTATCCACACTAAACCTTATCCTCTTAGTGCACCCTTGTCCCTATTCCCTCTAATATATTGATATCTATAGTGACACGATCCTGAGTTTGATTTGATTGTTTCTAAACAATAACACAACATGTACATGCAAGAAATAATAGGTTTAAGTATATATTTCCCCTTTGAAATTTATTATTATATATCTCACTTTCAACTTTTAATTTTATTTTATTTTATTGTATACTATTGCACATCAATTTTTATAGTTTATTCCTAGTTAATTGATTAATTTCAATTAATTATAGGGTAAATATTTTGGTGAACTTACATATTATCGAACATTGTAAAAACTCTAGCTCCTCTTTATGGGTTCTTCTATGATATGTAGATTAATTTAGGTTTATTTTCAAAACCTTTAAAGGTTTTTATTTTTCATATACAATAAAAAAAAGCTGGTTTTTATTAGAAAAATTAGCTTAATTTGCTGATAAATTATAGTTTACTATTTTTAGTAAATGCTTGCATAGGTGTAAATATATTAATCTATTCTAAAATTAATTTATGAGTTCTATAAATTCCATGATTTTGGAAAACACCTCTTTAGAATTTTAGAAATAGCTAACAAATCCACTGTAATTTCAAAAAAAAAATTGTGCATATTCTAGGGTTTCTTCATGACTAGCTCAAAATCTTTCACTTTATTTAGCTCATAACTGATTCAAATCAACTGAATTTAAAAAATTCTTAGATTTTTTTTCTATTTACATAGATAAAATTCAAAACCTCTTTTTGTTTGACACAATTTGGTATAAATTACTCAAAATTTACAAATTATTAGTTTTAGTAAGTGCTAGATTAAGTACCAAATAATAATTCTTTTTGAAAATTAATTTCTATGTTCTATTTTTTTTTTGTAAAATAACCTCTCTCAATTTCTTAAAATATTGCATAAATCTTTTAAAATTACTAGTTATTTATTGTGTAATAGTATATTACTTGTTATTTGTTGATTTTTGTGTGGTCTATGGTTTCATTTAAAATTTTGATTTTATAAAATCAAAAATTTATGATTCCTACACAAAAATATTTTGGTTTTTTTATCTTTATTTTCCATTACTTTTGCTTGTTTTAGAAACTATGTTTTGAAGGTTTTAAAACTACATAGCTATTGACGTGAAGGGATACACAGTGTTTTATTTACAGATAATGTGTCATGAGGTGTTTTACTCCAATACTCATAAGCATAGTATAGAGTTAAACATAGACTTTAGTTTTCACGTGCCTCATAGTATCTAAAAAATGCCTAGGATCCCTTATTTACACCAATATGAAGCTTTTACCATCCATCTAATTTTGTGGTGCACTGATAAGCGGTTAGCCCCAGAGAGTTACTCTCAACTTACCCTTAAAATTGGGTTTAGTCAGCGACATGTATGGTTCTACACTAGTAGTTGGTGCTTGGAAACATTGGTTCGACTCTATCCAACATATGAGAAAGTTTCTTTGAGATCCTACAAATAATTCAAAACCCTTTCCTAGCTTACCCATTATTCCTCTGATTTTTTATACTTTATTTTGATTAGTTTATCTATACATGATATATTATTCATTACTTTTTAACATTATTCATGTGATATATTTTATCTTTCATTACATTATAGGTAGTCAAAATAGATTATTTTCCACACATGATATCCCCTTTTCTTATGATCAAGTTGAATGGACAGATAAAAATAAGAAAAAACTCATGGATTATGATTATATGGATGATTTCAATTTTGATAGCATAGATGTGTATAAACCATTGAAATTAAATTAACTCATTGTTTCTTAATCCAAAATAAGGAAGCAACTTTTGATTCATCCATAGATTCCTCTTTAGAGCATCCTCTAGGCCCTGTTTCGAGTCCTCCTCTAGAATATCTTAGAATCACACATATTGGCTCCTCTTTAAGCACATCTCTAGATTCCTCTTTGTCTAACCCTTTATACATTATTTTGATTTTATTTGTAGCTTCTTGCTTGGTCACACCTATAGTCTCCTCTACAATTAATACTTCACTCTCCACCTTGGATGTACATTTGGAATCCACCCATGATCTTCTCTCATATTCTTCATTATAATCTATCTTAGAGCCTTGGTGCCTTCTAACTATAATTAATTACTATCTCTTATTTTACCACCTCTTATCAAACATGAAAAATTTACCCTTGCACACCCAATTTATCTTTTGTCTTTGCTAATGCTCTTCATATTATTAACTCTTATAAAGTTAATTCACATAAGTTATGCCTAAAAAATGATGATGTTCCTATAAATTCATCTTTGGATACTCCTTAGACACATCTCTATATTCCTCTTTGGTAGATCTCTTAGACACCCTTTTGGGTATATATTCTGATTCTCCTTTGATAAAGCCTACATAGTCCTCTTTGGATTCTACTTTAGAGTCTTCTTTAGACATACCTATAGTTCCTCTTTGGTGCATCGTTTAGACATCCTTTTGGGTCTCCCTTTTGATTATTCTTTGGTCACACATATGGTTTCCTCTATAGCTTCCCCTTTAGATGACTTGGATTCCACTTACATGTTTTCTCCATCCCATTCATTAGAAGTTACCTTACTAAGCAAAGAACCCCATTTTTATGATTATTTCTCTTCTCTTATTATATCACCTACTCCTAAGGATGAGATTTTTTCTGAACAACCTCCTTCCCCTTCTTCCCATGAGGTTGAATCACACCCCATTTATGATGAGATCATCTCTCCTTCATTACATATTAGTTCACGTACATGTCATAGTTATAATATTCCCATCTTTCCACCTATAATGGGTAGTAATAATGTTCCTCTTTCTAAAACTCATAACCATCACAACCATAATGATTATGATTAGGATTGGTATGATGATGATTATGTCTATAGTGATGATGAGTATGTTCCTTCTCTAGAGCCTTCTCCATTTTCCTCTCTTGGTAATGAGAAAATACATACATCTTGTGATTTTATTTATCATTTTCCTCTACCAAGTAAAATATATGAACAAGAGGATTCTAGTATTCATAATGTTAAATCTCCTATACACACCAACACTATTTTAAATCTTCAATGAATCTTCCCAACTGATCATCTCTAAGGAAGAACCTTTTTCCTAAGCATACTTCTCCCATTTACACTAGTATACCATTGGATAAGATTAAAATCATAATATAACCCTTAAATTAACCTCTTAAAAATACAAATATGGCTTCCAAAGAGGTCATTTCCTTAATTCATGCCATAGGTGCTTTTCAAGCACAAGTTCACCATTTATATTTATAAATTAAATCATATCATGCTTGGGTTAACTCTAATGCCATTCTTGGTAATCTTATTTTGTGTAATATCTTATAGTGTCCTTTAACTCCTAACTTATAAATCCATAAATTTTCCATATTTTATGGAAATGGTGACCCTTACTTACATGTTAGAGTCTTTCATGAAACCATGAGTGGGTACAATGGTAGATGATTATTATTACAATAACTCCATAAAACCCTTTAGGGATGTACACTTACTTGGTTTAAAGCCTTCCTAGTGGTTGGTTATTTACTTATCTTGAGTTATAAGATTAATTTTTAATTCAATATATTCAAAATAAGGGACCTATGGTAACTTACGAAAGGGTACCCTCTTTGCACCAAGTTAAAAATGAGCAAGTATGTGATTAAATTTTAAGATTTAAAACTGCTATGCATTAGTTAATTTACCAACCCATAAATTTAGAAATATTATTCATATTTTATCAAGGTATTATTCATCCATTAAAATAAAATTTACTTTATGATACTTTTGAGTCATTTATAGCTCTTTGCTACGAGGCCTTAACACTAGAAGGATTGTTTAAATTCCTCATACTATCTCTACTTTTGAAGCCTTGCTTATTTATTTTAAAGATTTTGCATTTTTCAATTTTACATATTTACATTTCAAATATGGAAATACTATCAACTACAAGTATCTATTTCAAAAACACACAAACATCAAAATATTTGCAACACTCACAACTCAAGATCTCTAATCATTTACTCATATTGCTAGTTTACTATGTTTACATATCTCATCTATTTTATGTTAAGTAGATATCATATTTGTATTCACTTTTAAATACTCATTTCCATAAGGTATGTGAGTGTGGTACAAAACATACTTTTACATGGGTATGATATTGGGTTAGCCTTTTGCCCAATAACCTTGTGAAGTTGGAGACATCTCATTGTTATATATGAACACTTTTACAGGTTGTATTTATCCACAACCTCTTATCCATGTTGAGTTGTATATTATATAAAATGATTTGTTATTCATTCATACTTTACATGTTTTACAATGGATATAGTATTTTATAATGTTGGCATTATGCTAATTTATTTTATTTCATATTACACAATATTCTTGAGCATTCTTTCTTATTATATGTGGACCTTGGCCTTATGACTATTTAAAATACACCATCTTATTCCATTTGTATGTGTCCCTTGTCATTCTCTACTTGTGTGACATTTACATGTCCATTGCATTTGGTATTTGAGCCTTATGTATGACATCAATTATTCATATGGTTCACAATAAACTATCATACACACACTACTTAATTTTAATGCTTCATTTACAAATCAATACTATACTCAGTTTTATGATGCACTAAACTTTCATGTTTTATAGATGCTTCATCCACACCTTCAATGTTATATTAAATTACATGATGCAATGCAATGTAAAAACTATTCATATGATTCAAAGTTACATATCTAAAATTCCAATATGCAAAATATTATTACACGATTACATCTTTTCACAAATGCTCTCACTTTTTGCTTCTGAGACAAGTAATTTATAAACTACATCCCTCATCTTAAATGGGGGCATCATATTGGGCTTATCTTGAATTCAAGTTGTCTTAAACAACATACTTCAACATACACTATGCAAATTATTAATATGACTCATAGTTTTGGATGATGGGGGAATCATGATGGCTCATGTGCTCCCCTCTTTTCTATTTTTCAATTAAAAAATTTTTAATAAGTTATAATTCAAATCTAGATTTGTCTGTAGCATTGTGATTCATATTTTACAAGGGAATAACACTTTATTTTAGTGACACTCCACATTTTGGTTGAAATTTAGAGAGCCATGTATTGGATCCCATCTCTTATTTTTAGTTCAACAAGTGAGCCACATTTGAGCTTAGAGATGCTCCATGCCTTGGCTAAACTTTAGTTAAACATGTACTAGTTCCCACCTAATTTATTTTTAATCTTCCCATATATTTTAGTGACACTCAATGGGTAACACCCTTAATTATTCTTAGAATGATCTTCACAAGTGAAAGCATATCCTTGTTTAAATCAAAAGATTGACTCATCGAGACTTGATCACTCTTGATTTTTCTATAGGTTCAAATCCCATAAGTTGGTATAGTTATGATTTAGTGGCACCCAAATGCATACCATTAATCATATTACCACTTTAAAAAATATGCGTTCTCCCTATCCAATAAGTAATTAAGTTTGACTTGGGTTATCTGGTAGCCTGAGACATCAAACTCTACTAAAAACAAAGTGTGTTTCCACAATCAAGTTTCTCTCTCCCCCCCATTTACTCTAGTAATTTAATTTTATTGCATCACTATAATAAATGGGGGATGGGGAGAAAATTTAGACACACAAATTTAATCAATAAAATCTTGACAATGTTTAATCTTGACATCCTTACCTTAATTGGTCTTTTTACCACTTCATTAGCTGAAGTCATTGTAGGAACCTTCATTGTCATAAAAATATTAATAAATAGCATGTAAACATTTCTATTAATAACTAGTTTTATGATTTTATGACATTCTGGGACAAGACCACACTAGATGGATAGGATAACAATGTAGCCCTATCCCCTAATGCACCCTTATCCTCTTACTTCAAATATACACTTTTTAAAATTGAGATGTGTAATATTGACTATCCCATGATTTTAATAAGTTTGAATCATGAAAATACTCAAAATATTCTTCTATAAAAGCACATCAAATCCACTTAATTCATTACCTAGCAGTCATCTAGAAATAATATTTTAAAATCATTCTATCTTGAGTAAAAGAGAATTATTCTTTCCAATTTCAATTTTACTACTTTCTTATAGTCATAATTCAAGCTTAACAGTGTTTTATTATAGGTAAAGGGCATTTATTATCAAAAATTGTAATTAATATTATAGCTTTATTCATTATAGATTTCATATTTTCCCCAAAAAGGAGAATTACATCAACATGAAGCCCTTTTGGGCTACATAAGTAGGTCGACCATTCCCACTTCTCCCATTTTTCTCCCTTTTACATTTGATCTCTTTTATGGTGTTTTTCAAGACTAAGGAATCAAATTTAAAAGTCTTATGTGCATATATTCAACCCTTGCATAAAATAATGAAACCCTTGTAAGTAGCCACTCACTCTCCAATTCAAAAAATTATTCCATACAATCATCAATGATGACATAGTGGTAGTGGACAAAGCTGCACTATGAACTTTTCCTCCTAGTGTACCCTTATCCCTATGCCCTTTAATATTTTTATTTCTATGGTGAAATGATCTTGAGTTTAATCTAATTATTTATAAATCATGACACAACCTATAAATGCATCAAATATTAGGTTTAAGATAAGTAAATATTCCCCTTTGAAATTTACTATTTTATAGCTCACTTTCAGCTTTTCACTTTACTATATTTTATTATATGTTATTGTACATCAATTTATATAGTTTAATCCTAGTTAATTGATAGGGTAAAAATAAATATCTCCAATTAGATAAGATACTCATAAGCTATACTTTTAATTTAAAAACTTTACTACTATAGATATAATTTAAACTTTGGAATACTGAAGATGGTACTACATGTATCTTATATATCCAAGGATGTCCTAGTAAGATGTCAAATACCCTTGTATTGGTTGAAACCATAAATAGAGTAGAAATTTTCTCTTTCCATCGAACCCTTTCATTATCTTTATCGTACCAATAAAATATTTGTGTGTGTATCCTAGACTAGTAAGCAATGTCATAGTGCAAAAAAAATCACTTAATAAATTATCTTCCATGACACTTGGTATAGGCTTAGAATTAATTTAGGTACATAAAAACAATGGTGCATTAATAACATCATCATTATCAATAATTGCATGCTCATCAAATTTTATATTAGGTTTATGTACTTGTGTGCTTGTAAATGTACTAATAATATCATATATAGGATGACTCTCCTTAGTAATAGAAACATAAGAAGCTGGATGAGGATGCAGATTTTAAGTTATATGTACCTCTATATTACTCTTGGTTTCTTTTACTTCATGATTTTTAAAGGAATAAAAAATATATTTAATTTTGCATTCCCATTAGGTTGTTCCATTATATTATTTTTAGATGTGCTGATATCATTAAGCTAGATGATATTATCATCAATTAAGTCTTGTATTTAATGTCTTAACTCAAAACATCTATCTATAGAGTGTCACCTACATTTGTGATAATCGTAGTATGTATTGATATAAAATCCTTAGATGTTTCCCTATTCATATCAACTTCTTTTTGGGGAGGGATAAATAAAATATTACACTCAATTAATTTTTATAATATCTTATGAGGAGGTTTAGATAATAGTCTAAACTACTTCCTTTATAGAGATGATAGGATGAGCTAATTAGTAGCTTATGAAACTATATTAATTGTTACTTTTGGCTCATTCTTAATATCATTCACTTTGGACTCTTAATTTTGGTTTGTTCTAAAAAAATTCAATAATAGTAGTTGGAGGATTGGAACCATACTTTAAACTATTTATAGCCATGATCTTAACTCATGATCCTTAATTATGTATCATAAGTCATCAAAATATTGAAACCACTTTAATATAATAATAAACTCATTTATTGGGGCAACTAAGCTTTTATTGAAGGTCTTGTAACTAATTTTCAGCCATAGGATTGTTCAACTTAGAGAGCATGGTCTTATAGTGAGGCACATAATCACTGATGGGCACATTGGGTCCTTTCTTAAGGTTTAAAATTTGAGCATATGACAACTTCTCACCAATGTTGATAAAAAAAATTTCTAATAACTTATCAACTAAAGGGTTGAAGACATACACCGATTGGAATGGAAGGTCATATAACCATCATAAAACATAATCCTTAAGACTCTACAAAAAAAATCATAGTCAACAATTTGTCATTGGATGTACAGTCCAAACATGCTATGTGAAAGGATCTAAGGTGTTATTTTTTATCACCTTTACTATCATATAATGTAAAATTAGGTGATAAAAATATTTTAGGTAAGGAATAAGTTGAAATATTTGGGGCCAATGGGCTATGTAGTAATACTTGAGAATCAATCGAATGGATCACTCTAGAGGAACCTTGCTCTAGCTGCAATACCTTAGCTTACAAATCTAGAATAACCTACATAAGTGATTGTGAAGTAGACATGGGTGATGATGTCATATGAGTATCAATCACAGGGTGCATAAAATTATTTTGTGTATGGATATGCATAGAAATATGATTAAAACATTATATTTCTTGCATACCATGAGTGGGAAACACGTATAACCATAGGTGTAGATAGAGGGATATATAACTAAGAATAATGGTCTACACACCTATTTTTTTAGATTAGTGCCTTAATTTTTTTGATTAGTTTCAATAAAGGGTTCATCATGTTATTATTTAGATGTGAAAACCTTATCATTATTTGTAATTTTATCATCTAGGATTATGTTCAAGACCTTATCCAAATCATTGGGTTGCATATAAATTCGATTTCATGAATTAGCCAGTGCTTCAACTTGTGCTAAATCAAAACCATTAAGGTCATAAAGATGTAATATATCATAATATTCATTATTAATTTCAATATCATGTTGATAATTAATTTTAAGTTCATCCATATCATCATTAACAACATGTTCATTTACTTTTGTGTGTTCATTATTAACATTGGCATTAATATAATAAAATGGAATTTATATATCGATTATTTTAATCATTTTATATTGTATAAAAACATGTGGATGGGTCAAAGAGATATGTTTATGTTCAATTTCAACACCACTTAACCTATAAATTTTCCTTACAAGGGCAAGAAAATTAGCCTTCTTAGACAACATATAATATGATCATGAAAACTTGAAGAAATCTAGAGCCAAGATAGATAGATTACTACCTTATAAGGGGAAATCAGAAATAAAATTTGAAACCGTAATATATAAATATAAAAACCTAATAAAGTAGGTTTAAACCCTAAGAAAAACTAGGGTTTATTATTCTTGAAATAAAGATTGGATTCACTAATATGTTTTTACTTATTATGAATTTATTGATCTAAATAATCTAAACTATTGAATATTTAATTTTGATAAGATATCATATAAAAATGTACTGGTCAACCTATTTGTATTATCTAACCCTTACATGATATATATAAAAAGGTGTGGTATAAATAAAAATCAAAGCCTACTCATTATCTATCTAGAACATGCTATTCAAGCTCAATCAATATATTATACAACTGAGTTATACTACCCTATTATTCCCTATTTTTGTATCAGTCATAGGAGTAGTCAAATTATAGGTCTAAAGTATTCAAAGAATAACCCATGAGCAATTTTTTTAAATTTATAAGCTATATCATTCATGTCTTTGCATATAACATATTGCACCCTTGTGCACAGATAAGCCCACACTTAAGGAAGAACTAAATATGTCTGAGTCCCTCTTCATAGTATTGGATATGCATGCAAAGCTCATTGAATTTTTTTTCTTTAATGTCAAATCAATTTCATGAGCCCACTAACCCTTTTTTGGAAAGGTGATCTAACATAAGGTGAAGAATTAGGGTTTGAGATATACACAATTATACATAGCCTATGCACACATTCTAGATACATCAAAAAATGTGATAGAAAAACCTAATATAAGCATGTGGTCAATTTTAAATACAACCAATATTCCATAGAGGATAAAAGTGTCAAGACATGGATAAAAGTATCAATGCAAGTGTCCATGCCTCCAAAAATAATATTTATAGAATCTAATGATTAGATCCTAGACATCAATCTGTTTGCTTCCATGTTTATACATCTTAAATATACACGCACATATTACAAAAATCTAAGCATTATCTATTCTTTGTGTTTCACTTATCATAATATCAATTGGCATTGTATTATCCATATTTGATAATTTTATAGATTTAGTATATTATATTATCTAAATTAATTTAATTGGCCTGATTTAGAATAATTTCACTCATCCATTTGATTAGGCTATTCTACCCATTTAATCCCCACCAATATCTAAAAAGGGTCAAACAATTAGTGAACCTAACCTCTAATTTTTCTAATGTAACTCCTATCATGCTCTAAGGTTTTCAACCTGATAGGGTTTTATTTATAAAATATTTAAATTATTAATAAATATCATTTTGAAATGGAATATAAAGAAGCCTTAATTAATAATATAAATATAAATAAATAATTAATTAATGCATTATTACATGATACACAAGAATAAATCAATAAACATGCTAAAGTTAGTACATCCATATCCACTAATGATGAACCATTAATTAAAACATTGCCTACTACATCTATTGGGGGCATGAGATGTGTTTCCAAACCATTGTTACGCGAAGATCAAACAACTATTTATACATCCTCCATGATGACAATTAATCCTTTAACTAAATTACCAGTTTCAATGCCTTCATTAATACAAATGGTGTTTTCATCCCCTTTGGTGACTTATCAAATCTCAAATCTAAATCCCAATAGTTCTACTATGCAAAATCATCTCCAAGTTATTCAAGATTTGTAGGTTAAGTTTACCAACATTGAAAAAAATATTTTGAAATAAACTCATGTTATTAAATCATCAGATGTATTACATAATCCTCTAGTACTTGAGATATCTTTGTACTCTTTACCAACTAGTTTTGTTTCACCCAGGCTCACATTTTATGATGGAAAGGGTGATTCTAAACAAAATCTTCTATATTTATATGCAACATGCCTTGATTATGCTTCAAATGATAAAATTTTGACCAAATTATTTCCAAGGAGCCTAAAATACTATGTTTCGAAATGGTTATATGACATACCAATACAATCAATGAAAGCATTCAAACCTCTAGTAGATCAATTTTTAGTGCATTTATCTATCAACAATGTCATATGCACAAATTAATAAGATCAAATAAGGAACTAATGAACCTATTAATGAATATGTTTTGAGGTACAAAAAAATGTTGGCCAAAATGACAAATCCAATGGCAGATAAAGAGCTTCAATACATCTTTAAGCAAAGTTTGCTTGCACCATTACATGAGTCCATTATATTTAAGAAGTTTAAATATTTTGATGACTTATGCCATATTTTTTGATAGCATGAAATGAAACTTATTTCATTGAAAAACCTTGAGTATGTAGAAAGCATATCAATTACATCTACTATCAAGTTTCATATCAAACTAAGTTACAAGGTAAAACTTACAGAACCTAAAAAAGAAGCAACCATAATGGCTAATGCAGTGTCACAATAGCCTAGTCAACTCATTGTATCCAATGCATCTAAGAGACACTTACATGATTACCTAAGTATCTAGCTTCATTACTTAAGAAACTTGTGGAGTGTCATCTCATATTTCTCCATCCTCTTATAGAGGTTGATATGAGTTGACATATATCAAAAGGATATGATGTTCATGCATATTATAACTATCATCAAGATATTAAGTATTCTAGAAATAGATGTTATATATTAAAGAATAAGAATCAATACCTTATTTATAAATAAAAACTTACCTTTGATGATTCTTTAAATGATTTAAAATCACAACTGGGTGACCATCAAAACCAAAAGAAGTTTAATGATCCATTAAAAGATCATTTTAAGAATCATATAGAAGTTAGAATGACATATAATACATATCCTCCACCACCACACTATGGGAACCCATTAGAGTATATTATTGGCACATTTAAACACACTATACCTCATATGGTTCATATATCTTCTATTACATTCAATGAGAGTGAAATTGTGGATGATGATTATGATCTTCACCCATTATTTATTATAGTATAGCTTGATCATCAACCTATACATAGTGTAGTCATTGATAATGAAAATAGTGAGAAGGTGTGTACCATGACGTTAATAAAACATTTGGGATATGCATTTTATAATTTATACCCTTTGATCAAAATGGTCAGAGCAATCAACGAGACATCATAATAGGTTATTGGTGAGGTTGATTTACCTTTACAAATTGGTTTGACACATGTGGTGACCACCTTATATATTATTCCATACACAAGATTCTATAATATGTTATTGGGATGACCTTAGATACATAAACTCCATGTGTTACCTCCAAGGTATATGGGTGTATTAAATACATTCATATCAATAAGGTAATTACAGTTCCTAGAATACCATATGAACATCCAATTGAACAAGAGAAGTTTATTCCAAAATAATTAATAATAAAACCTACTAAAGTTAATCATACATGAAATGATAAGTAAAAAGAAACCCCCTTTCCTAGGTGACCAATAATTTAGAGACCGTTGCACCAAAGATACATAGTGGACTCCACAGATTCCTCATCTAAACCTACACGATCCACCTAGTTGCTAAGAGTAAATAAATATATTATAATCATAATTGTATCAAGGAAACCATAAAGAAATAAAAAATAGGTTTCAATAACCACTACTTATTATATTTCCTCTTCATGACCATAAAGTATTATGAGAAATACGTAGAGTACCATAGATTCTACATTGATAGATATGACACATATACATACCCCTTGGTAGTATCACTAGTTTGATGTACCATATTTTTAGTTTGAAGCTTCTTATGAGCATTACTTAGATGGGATCATAGGCTAGTTTTTCCTTCCAAATATTTAAAAATACAAAAAAAATAGACATTTCAATAAAATACAAAAACATTCATTCAAATAAAATAAAAAATACAAAAAACATTTAGTACATATGTTTACTAGGTCCTTGGCATCTATGTTTTTTACTTTATGTTAGTATATATCATATCATTTGTTTTCTATACACAGATGTTTCATGCATACTTGAGTGTGATAAAAGATTAAATTATATCCATTATATATGAACATGCATATGATGGACCTTTTCTCTTCTAGTGTGACACATTACATTGGGGACATTTGGCTTCTATTTTATCACAATCAATATAGGTTATAGTGTTTTATGATCAATTTTGCATTACCATGATGAAATTATATAATAACGTTTAGAAATTCCTATCTTCATTCTTACACATTATATTATGTACTTGATATGTTATGTTACATGACATTTTTTGCTAACACATATATACAGGGACTAGTATGATATGTTTATGCTAGTTACTTATACTTGATTTATTCACATTATTTTAGATTAAGGTAAAAACAGGTTTTGAAGGGACCCCAAAACCCAGAACAAAAGGAGAAAGATAAAACAGTTACGCCCACAGGCGAAGCCTAAAACCTACTTCACAGAAGCAACAAAACCAGGTTTACATAGACCTGAAGCTAACAAAATGAAAAACCAAAGACAGACCCCAGGTTTTATAGAGACCTAGAAACTCCATAGTAAAAAGAGTACAAAAAACTAGGTAACAAGACCAGATATCACAACCAACAAAAAGAACCAGGAACTATTCTTCTAGTTCCAAGATCATCTTCACTGCTTCTTTACCTTTCACAACAGTGTCCTGGATGGCATTAGCCGCCTGCGAAGATCCCTCTTGCATTGATTTCTTTCTTGAGCTCTATCTAGTTCTCTTGCTAGGCCCCTCTAAGGTTTTGATTTCCTCATTTTCTCTTTTTCCAATGTTTACAGTAGCAGCACAAATGCTAGAGGTAACCTCCTCCATCTTCATTCTGCTTTCCTTTATGAGTTCCCTTAGGTTGTTCTCATAGTCTTTGAGTTTTATGGGAATATCCCTCATCTGCTTTTCCATTTTATTGATTTTATTCCAAATTGCCTCCTGTTTACCTTCCATTATTTCCATTTTCCTATTGATTTCCATTATCTCCTTATACGTCCATAAATTAAATTGAAGAGTAGCATCAGCTTTGCAATTGGCCAATCTAGTAGGTGGGTAGCTTTCGTCATTCTGTCTTTTATCACTCCAGTCTTCTGTGTTCTTTTTGGGACTGTTTCCAGCTTCTTCAATGTAGTCCTCCGTTTCCATTTGTTTTTGTTCCTTTGTTTCAGCAGGGCTTACATTTTGGTTACTCACTTCCTTAACTTGAGCTCCCATTTCCAATATTTGGTTGGCGACCTGAACAATATTTTCCTTTTCATTAATCGAATCAGGGTCCATAGTAGGATCATCTAGATCTTTATCGATTTCCTTAAACACTTGCTGGTTTTCCTCAGAATCATGGTTGCTTTTTTTAGATTCTTCCTCTATAGTGACTCCTTCTTTCTCATTCTTATCTTGCACTTTTTCTTCCTCACTGGAACTTGAATGCCCACTATCTATTCCTCCCTCTTCCTCCATACTCTCCTCCCCAGTATTTTCAGAACTTTCCCACTCTGTTTCCTCATTAGCAGGATTTATTCACATTGTTACTTCCTTGAGTGTACTACTTATTTTTTATTTTCTTGTTTTTAGAACATTTGAATATGTTACTTTATTTTAGGCCCCTATTTTACTTATTGTTATTTGTTTGTGTGTGGACATTTGAATATGTCCTCCCTTTGAGTGTGCGACATTTAAACATGGCCCTTGTTTGTGGTCTCCTTAGACCCATTTTGTGTGACATTGAGTGCTCTTGTGTGTGTGCTTGATTATTTTTTGACATTTTAATATTAATTTATAGATGTTTTCATTAGCCATATCATGCATATTAGGGATTATTTTGATCATATACTACAATATTAATTGATATATCTACTTATACATGTTACTCCTATATGTTACATGATTCATACACATATAATATACGTATCTTATTCTTTTAAGGTAAGTTGATCATCAGAGTCCATTCCCCTCACCTCAAAAGGTGGGGGGGGGATATTAGTTATGGCATGTCATAGAGACATGAATCCACACATACACAGTTGGTAGACTTTGATATAGTTTACATGATTAAAATGTACACTTGGGTTAGAATCCTATACATTTGGCACTGATTTTGATAGATTTGGGACAAAGTTTTTTAAATCTATGGAAAATATCATACACAATTATAGATAAGAGGTTACATTTTTATAGATACTTAATCTTGAGACACATTATAAGTTGAGATTCAGTGCCCTATTTGGCCTTAAAACTACTTTCATTTTACAGGTTGAGTTGGATATACCACTTAACTTATCTTTATTGCACTCACTTGAGTTGTGAAATTGAGATTCAGGGATCTCAATGGTTTGTCATAACTCACCTTTGTATCAAATTGGGGGCATAATTACCCTTAAAACTTCACTCTTGAGATATATAAGGTTTAGTTAGGAATTCTCTTAGCTCAAATGCTTTATAAGGAATCATATTTACCAAAGAAAAGTACAAACGAGCAACATGGTTACATCAACACACATGTGTACTCCTCCTTTGCTCTCTTTTATTTTTAAATCATTTCAATTACTTAATTTTAGTTTACATGCACTAATTTATCCACTAACATGATATTGGTATAGGTTATACACTGAGAACAAATTCACCATGGCTCAAAAAAAGGCAAGGTGTGTTGTACACACCCAAGTATACATTTATTTCCTTTAACGTAGTAATTTCATCCTTATGCATTAATATATTATAGGGGGGTAAATGTAGATAATCAAATCTGATTCTATATAGCATCTCAGTCATTTACACTTGGAAAATAACAAACATGGCTCTACCCTTTAGTTCTAGCCCATCCTATTGTTGAAAAGCTCACATTCGTATTTTCATTATGCCCAATTATTTATCTTATGGACTGACCTACCATTATGATGACCTATATCACTTGTACACTATATAAAGTTGAAAACACAATTCATATCATTCACTATTAGTTACATACATTTATAGTTTTTTTACCTTATTAGACAGTTATATTTTGTAGAGGGACACTACCATCGATGCTAGTGTTTGATTTCATTATCAAGTGTATGTACCTCAAAAGTCATCCAAATTGTAAATATTTAAAAAAGTATAGTTTGGTATCTTTTTCTTATCTAACCCTTCCATGAGATATTTTAAAAAGTGTTGTATAAATACACATCAAATCCTACTCATTATCTATATAGAAAAATAACAAGTAAAAACATATTCAAGCTTATTCAATTAATTCCACAATAATTTCTACTACTTTATTCTTCCCTTTTTCTTTATCAATCATAGGAGTAATCAAATTACATGTTTGAATTATTCAAAGAATAGCCCATGAGAAGTATTTATGAAATTAAAAGTTAGATCATTATATTCCCTTGCATATAGCATATTGTACCCTTATGCACAAACAACCCTAACCACACACCATTGAGTAGTTGAATATTTCCTATGTTCTAATATTATGAAGAGTGTTCAAATCACATGTAGTTATCCCACCAATGTGAATGTGTGCCCAATAGTGATACACTAGAATGCAATCTATTTGGATTTCAACACTTAAAAATATGCAAATTTTACCTTGCTTTAGGTATTTAGACTTGTATTACTGATTGATTCTTTACGTATTTTGATATTTAAATGCTTTAGGATAATTCCTCTCAATGTGCAAGTAGTTTATTTAGTGATATTCAAGTAGGTGATAGATATATATAATCTTAGGCTTGATGTGTATATATAGAATAATATTTGGGTAATTTATCTCTATAAACAACATACAAAACATGTGGTCTGACCCAAGAGAAAGGTTTGATTTTGAATACTAGATGTTAAGCATCATGTGGACATCGTTGATAAAGGCAAACACTATAATTAACTGGTAGCGTCTAACTATTCATGACACTATTTAGGATAGAGAAAATAGTGTTTCAAAGAATGGAGATAATTTGATCAAGACAATAAAATAGTTAAGCATAGACTAGGGAGATATTATATATGTATGATACAAAATTTTGGAGGCCAATATCATAGATAAATAGAATGGATAAGGGTGAATGTGAACAAGATTCAATTGTATATGCACATGTCATTCATGTTAAGGATTGGTCAAAACTAACATTATCAAGTATCTAATACCAAATTTATGTATTTATAACAACATCTAATGTAGAATAATATTTGATTAAAAAATGGACAAATGAAAATATAATTTGAATTTTAAAAAATTAAGTTTAAACAAACTATATAAATACCCTACATATTTGAATAAAATATGTAGGAAATTTCACAAATCTAAAGTTTCACATGTTGAACTTGACCAAATTTTAATTTGGTATCACAATAGGAGAGATCAAAGTAGCTAAGACCCTATAAAATATAAAGTATGAAAATTATATTTTTTTATTTTTGTCCATGAGCAACTCCACAATGTTTTAGTTGCTCAATAAATGATAGTTTCAATGGGATAATGTGCATGTAGTTGTAGTCTTCCTTTAATTTTTTTTTTAGAGTTTGTTGTTATTTTTATTAAAGTTTAGAGAATTTTTACAAATAACATGAAGGTTTTGGTTATTGGGGCTAAATATAAAGTAGCATAGCCTTTATAGGAAGTGTGTAAAGCTGAGAAAAAATGAATAAATAAAATAAAGGACTCTTACATTTAAAAGCACAAATTGGTTGTAAATAGAAATACAGATAACTTGATTAAAGGAAGGCACTCAAAGAGATATTATGTTTGAATATTGTATCCAATTAAAGGCTTATAAATTGGCATTTTTCTATCATTTTCCATTACAAGGAGGAATTTGTAAAGAAATGCCCACTAATGAGAGTAAAAGGAAGCAACTAAGTTTGAAAGAACTGCCTCATAATATATTTAAGACCTATAAACAATATAAGTGTAAAGGAGGCTTATATGTGCTAAAAATACATAATAAATTATCAAAAGATATCACATTTAACTCATGTTTTTTTGAAAAACAACTAAACTTTTTTAGAGGTGTTGACTTGATGAAAAAATAAATTTACAATAATAAACCTGACAAATTAGAGGCACCAAAAAGAAGAAGAATGAAGTAGAGAGAATGAGTGATTATAAGTGAAGGTTACCTAAAGAGGTACACTAACTAAGTTTCATTCCAATGCAGAAAGGTTTCCAAAATTATTGGACATTGGAAGGAAACTAAAATTTTATCGAGAAGTGGCATGTACACAACATAACTGGCACGGTTAAGATGTAAGAGATAAAAAAAATATTATTAATATTTTGTATTATTTTAAGTTTATATTAATCTAAGGCAACATTGTAATTTTTTTTTAAGTTTTTTATTTTATTTTTTATAAATTTGAATAAAGTTTATAAAGTTGCCCAAATATTTGGTTATAAGCCTAAGGGAATTGAGTTAATTTCATCTCTCCCAATCCATTAGGAGTCTACCTGATGAAATTTAGCCATATAGTGTCTAATGCCACTTTGAAGTATTATGTAAAAGGATTTTGATCTAGTGCCTTGAGATTTTGAAATTTAATTATTTTAGTGTTCACATTGTATGTTTTTAAGTAAAAGTTTTGTTTGAGGATTGTATTAAATTCATATTTGAGGATTGTATTAAATTCATAGTTTTTTAATATGCGAGGTGGATTATTTTTTTTGGGGATTATTTAAATTTTATTCTAAAACTTGTGACAATAGGATTTAATTTAAGTCCTTATTAATTTTAAATTTAAAAAAAAAAGAATTACATTAAAAACCATCTATAAAAACCTTTAAGTAAGAATTTTTTGGTATATAATTGCATTTTTGGTAGTACTTGACACTCTTATAATTTTTTTAATTGATGGGGTAATCATCTTCCTATGAAGGAGATAAACACAATGATAAATAATATAAAAACTTTTGGAGCACTTCATGGAGCATTTATGGCCCCCATTAATAATTGAGGTAAGATTCATATAAGAATGAAGGACCATCGAGGGATGGAAGAAAACCTCAAGTTTTGAGCTCGCCATTAACTCAACTACTAGTTTATTGCTTTATTATTAATCCGTAACCAAAAATATTAATCCAATGATGGTAATCACCAATGAAGGTGATGATGAACACCATAATTTCTTGCTACACAAAATTGAATAATTATTTTCATTAAGGCTTATTTACACTACTAATGTTGTTATTTAATCAGGTCACTTCCAACTTATGAAACATTGCAAGGTCTAATCTCATCATTGTGTATAGATGAATAGTTGAGTGTGTCCTTATTCACATATTGTTTTGTTATAAACAGTGGAGTGTGTCTATGTTCATATAATTTTAGTGATGTTGTTCCCACAAATCATTATAAAAATGTTGAACTAAGTGTATGTTAGAGTTCACATATGAGTATGTAATCTCTCCTAGAATTTAAACTTTGTTGTAATTATTGGGTGAATATTTTGTCAATCAGCTAACTGATGAGCAAAATAGGTCTTATCAACCACATCAAGGGAGATTGGTCAGCCCAATGTGCAGGTTTACTACATCAGAGGTGGACAAATCTCTCCTCTCATCAAGGGGAGGTTCCCTGTAAATATGCAGGAGCTATATACTATATATAAGCAAAAAATAATAGTCATGGTGGAACTACACCATCCATCTCTCTTTTTTCAGAGATGATGTTCACAAATAGAGGAGAAAATCCAGGTGAAAACATTGAAAGCACTTCTCTTCTTTCAGAAGTGATCTTTCAGGAAACAACAGGAGTTCTTTTAGGTAGTGACAAGTAACTGATAACAAAAAGGGCACAGTAACCAACAAAATGAGGTGTAGCACAAAGTATTCACCTCAGCTAACCAAAGAGTGAAATACGAAGGGTAATGGGGGCACAAAGTCATCCTAAGACCCTTTACACAGAAAGAAACTAAAAACACACACTGAAGACAATTGTGAGAGCACAAAGTCTTTCCACAATTAGTTTCAGGACACCTTCCTGATTACTTTCACCAGTTCTACCTGTTAAATTAAATAAACAAGAATGTATCTAGGAAATAGACACAAGAACAATTTCCTATAATAACACAAGCTATATTAGCACAAAGTATGAAAGTAACTTGATTTCTCATTCAGATAAAATAATATGAACAATAATTTGAGCTCAAAGTCTCAGTATTCACCTTTCAATTTGGGCAGAGTTTTGCTTCTGTGAAATGGAAAAGTCTCACTTTTGCATAATACAAGAGTTTACAATATATGGTGGCCAAGAAAGGCTTGGCATGTTCTTCCATGAAACGGCCCATGCTGAGGTCAATGCCTTCAATGCACTTTTAGTTCTATTTAGAGGGCCATGTTGGGAACAGTGTATTACCTTAACTATGGCATGCCCATTCATCTCATATGTCTCCTCCTTGGCATGGGTTGTCTGGTCCTTTTCTTAACGTCTGTGCAGCTTGTCCACTTTGCCTTTACTTCATAGAAGAAAAATAGGTTGCATCCTTGATTCAATGTGCTCAAATGACCACTTGATCCACTATTTCACCTATTGGAAATAACTCCCTTGTAGATATTTTTGATATTTTTGTATTGTTCTTCTCTTCCCTAAAGAAATTTGAGCTCTCGGGCTCTCTTTTTAGCTAGTCGCTTGATTCATTTTTCAAGTTTTGCGCTATATTTTAATTTCAATGGATAATCCATTTCCTTAAATTTGACGTCCATGGGGTGATCAATGGTTGTTGATTGTTTAAACCATATTTAACCATGAACCTTTGAACTTGTAAAAGTTCATTGGTTCAATGGTTCAACGGTTCAAGTGATCTTTTTCAGCTTCCTGATTCAATCGCTGCCTTTGTTCATTCATTTATTTGCTTTGTCTGGTTGAACCATCCTTTGAACTGGTCTCTGGAATCATCCATGTTCTTCCTTTACTTGGGGCTATCTTTGAACCACTTGAACTTGTGAACCATTAAACTTTGAACTCTTTCAGTTCAAGGTTTAATCGGTTCATTCTCTGTTCCATTGCTTTCTTTATCAAATGGGTCTAACCTTTGAACCTTTGAACATGTTGAACCGTTTGGTTCAAGGTTCAATGGTTCAATCCTTGTTCTTTAAAGTCCCCTTTTCATCTAAGTCTTTCAAAGCTTCTTTTTGCATCTTTATCAAGCCTTTGGAACACCCCGAAGGGAAGGTGTCCCTTCAAGTCTTTGGAAAAGGTCCACTTTCTTGGTGTCGAGAGCCCTCCGCAAGGGTACCTACCCTTTGGGGTCCTTCGAGCGGCCTTCAAGATTTAATTCCTTTGGTGGGATTCATCCTTCATTTCCTTTAGACAAAATGTCTGAAGGAATTCCTTCGAACAATTTGTTCGAAGGAAATCTTCCTTGCCTTGTTTTTCTGTCAGGCTTTTGCTTTTGGTCTTTTCCTTCAGGATTTTCCTTTGGGCTTTTCCTTTAGGATTTTCCTTTGAAAAAAAGTTTGAAGGAATTCCTTCAAACATTTTGTCTGAAATAATTCACCTTAGCCTTATCTACTTTTCTGAGTAAAATCTTCTCGAAGGAATTCTTATGGTTCCTTCACTTAGTAATTTCCTCAGACAAAAAATCTAAAGGAAATGTTCCCTTTCGGCCTTAGTCACTTTCTGATCCTTTGAACCCATGTTCCTTGCGGTCAGGAAGGGCACTTGCCTTTACTTTACTACCCTCCGTAAGGGCACTTGTTCCTTTCGCTTTGGGGCAGTCCCTTGAACCGACCGATTGAACCAACTTTGGTTCAATAGTTCAATGGTTCAATCTCTTTGTTTTGGCTAAGTCTTTTGACTGTTTGAACCAACCACATGTTGAACTTGTTGAACCATTAAACCCATTGAACCTTTGAACCAAAATGGTTCAAGGTTCAACGGTTCAATGGTTCAAGCCTTCTTCTTTTCACTAAGTGTTTTGAAGCCATTAAACCTAGAAGTGGTTAAACTTGATGAACTTTTGACAAAGCGCTTAACTCTTTAAGCTTGCCAATGACATTGAACCTTTGAACCCATTGAACCCATTGAACCTACTTGGTTCAAGGTTCAATGGTTCAATCCTTACTTAGAAGCTTATCGATGAACATTTTTGGTTGAACCAAGGCATTGAACCAAGCTTGAAAACACCTAAGTGCTGGGAAGTTGTTCTTTTGATTGAACTCACCTGTTAAATCCATTAAACCCATTGAACCTACTAGTCTCTTTACTGAAAAATTTTGAAAAATGAGGAATTTGAATGCTCAAAATAAATTTTTGAAAAGGGAAGAGATTATTTTGGTCTACAGGACCAAAATAATTCATATGTTGTCTCAAAATGAGTGATAAATTTTGGAGAAAAATAGTTGGCTCCAGTTGGGGAACTTCCTTCAGTTAAAAAATTGGAACAGCTGAGGGGAGTAGAAACCAAAATCTCTAATGCCTTTAAGTATGCCATTGGGATATGGAGTCATGCTACCTAAAAAGAAATGCTCTAAAAAATAAAAATGAACAACACAAAGTAGAAATAAAGACTATATAAATATACATATATACAGGTGAACTTATCTGATACTTCAAGAATTAAAGTGCTTCAGATGCTGCCCATTGTGAGGTAGAGAAAAGGGCGTGCCATCTTGATACTTCAATAGGAAACTATTTTCACCATTGAGTTGATGGATAATAAATGAGCCTCTCCATAGGGAGTCAAACTTCCCATGTATTCCCTTTGGTTCTCTCATTTTGTCCCAAACAGGACTTGATCTCCAATCTAGAAATCACAGTTTCTTGCTTTTTAGTTGAAGAGCTTCTTCACTAGACTTTCATGTGCAGCAATTCAGTCCACCACCATAGTTCGTTGCTCATCTATATTAGTCAAGCGCATGATCCTCTTATCAATGGAGCTTTCATATGTGTAATCTTCAATTGCCTTAGCCAATTTCAATGCAGGCAATTCCAGGTTGATTGGTATTTCAGCATTGAGACCATAAAGAAGTTGGAAAGGTGACATACCAATTGCCCTCTCAAGTGTGATCATGTCTACCCACAAAACATCAACCAATGCTTTATGTCATGTTCGTTGGTTGTCATCTACCAGCTTCTTGATGATGGTTACTAGGTTCTTATTGCTTGACTCAGCTTGGCCATTCCCTTATGGAAAGTAATTAGAAGAGTGTGAGAGGGTGATCCCATAGTAAAAATAGAACTGAGTAATCTCTTGGGAAGTGAAACAAGCTGCATTGTCTGTGACAATATTGGTTTGGATCCCAAACCTAGAAATGATGTTCTCCTTGAGGAAATTGCACAATACTTCTGAAGTGGCCTGCTTGGTTTGAATAGCTTCCACCCACTTCGTGAAGTAATATGTGGTTGTGAGGATATAATCATGTCTAGAACTTGAAGATGGGTTTACAGCACCAATGAAATCGATTCCCCATTATTGAAATGGCTCTTCTACTATAACTAGCTTGAGAGGCAGGGTAGCTAGCTTGGGTCTTCTGACAAACTGCTGGCATAGTTCACATTTCCTTACCCACTTGTATGCATCTTGAAAAAGAGTAGGCCAGTAATACCTGGCTCGTAGAATCTTATGGGCAGTTACAGGAGTATAAAAATGTCCTCCATAGGCTAAATTATGGAAAGACTTCAAAATTTGGTTCTGCTATTATTTATCCACGTAGCGAAGGAACACTCCATCCAGGCTGCTCTTATACAGGCCGTTGTCCCAGAGGACAAAATATGCAGATTTAAACTTGATAGTCCTCCTTTCTTTATAAGATAGGTGAGCAAGACACTCACCATAAGTAAGGAAATGAGAAATACCTGAATACCACTCATTCATGGTGGAGATAAAGAAGACTGTTGGCGTGTCTTCTTCTTCTGATTCTTCATGCTCTATTTGTTTTGGTTTGTTGTCAGCAATCAATTAGCATAGGCCCTTTCCTCACACCAGCTTCGTTGGCTTGATGACTAGATCAAACTCCCATATTTTAGAAATCCAATTGCCTCTTTTCATCCAAAACTCCTGTTGAGTTAATATGGATTTGACTATGGTGTCAAGAACTAGGGTAGTAGTGTGTGAATTCAGGATGTAGAAGGGAAAATGCTTCACTGCCTTCACCACTGCATAAGCATGCTTCTCCATGTTTGACCACTTCATCTCATGAGCTTTGAGAAGATAGCTCATGAAAGAAATAGGAGATTCCACACCTTCTTGGTTCTATTGAACCAAAACTACTGAAAGTGTGTGTTCAGAAGCATAACTGTATATGGTGAACTCCTTGTTATAGTCTGGACAAACCATAATTAGGGCGTGGGCAATAGCAGTCTTGATATTCTAGAATGCCAATTTGCCTTCTTCAGTCTAGTTGAAGGTGGTATTTCCCTTCATCATGTTTACAATATGGCGAGTCTTCTCAGCAAACTCGAGGATGAACCTTTGTAAGAAAATCACCTTTCCAAAGAAAGAGTGAACTGCAATCTTACTTGTGGGTAAAGTAAGCTTTCAAATGGAATTGACTCTGTTTGAGTCAATTTTTATGCCTTCTCTAGACACAATGTGTCTGAGAAGTTTCCCCTCTGTCACTCCAAAAATAGACTTCTTAGGATTTAAAAAAATGCCATTCTGGTAGCAACATTCCAACACTTGTTGTAAATAGTGCAAATGATCAGGTCGATGCTTGGAAAAGATTGTTAAATCATACAGGTAAATTACAATGAACTTACCCATTTCATCCTTGAAAGCTAGGTCCATTGCTCTCTAAAAAGTGGTGCCAACATTTATCAAGCCAAAAGGCATTTTTCTATAGGCAAAGGTGCCCCAAGGCATGGTGAAGGCAGTCTTGTGCTGGTCTGCTTCACCAACTTCAACTTGATTGTATCCTGAGAAGCCATCTAACATTGATAACATCTCTGAACCGGTCATTGTCTGAAGCACTTGATCCATGATGGGCAGAGGATAGTTATCTTTTAAAGATGACTGATTTAAATTTTTGAAGTCCACACAGAGGTGAATTTTTCCATTCTTCTTCGTCACAGGTATTATGTTGGCAATCCATGTGGAATGATGGATTGGAAAAATTATTCTAGCATTTAATATTTTTTGTAATCTCAAACAAAATAGTACCTGATATCTTTAGATTGTACTATCTAGATTTTTGCTTGTAAGGCACTGAATCACTTTTGAGAGGAATGTCATGGTATATTTCTTCAGGCCTGAGTGACTTCAAGTCATCATAAGAGTATGCTAATACATCCATATATTGGTGGAGTAGAGCAGTGAACTTGAACTTTCCCTCAGGAGTGCAACATTTTCCAATGTTTACCAACTTGAGATCTTCCCTGGTACCTAAATTCATCTGATCAAACTCTTGGGAGGAACTTGAATCCATTTTTTGTTTGATGAATCTGTCATGTTTTTCAAATAGCTTCTCAAGGAAAACTAGGATTTTTGGGATCTTATTCCCTTTCAGCTGTAGGAATTCTTCACCTACATCTGTATTCGATTCAGGGGCTGGTTCAAACTTATGAGGTTCACTGCCTTCAAAATGAAGCTGTTCAAAGATATCTTTTTGTTCCAAGAAGGCAATGATTTGGTTGTCATTGTTGAACACTTGCCAATGATTGGCATTGTTAGGCACACTTGGTCGAAAGACCAGTTCAATAGTGTACCTATCTCCTTTAAAATTAGGGTGAAGAATCAAGAGAGTTGCTAAAATAGCCAATGCATCAGCTCTGTCATTGAATTCCCTGGGTATGGCAGAGATGTTGAAAGCATCAAAGCTTTCAATTTGATCCCAGACTAGATTGTGGTAGTGGCACAATCTTTCATTTTTAGTTTGATATAGGTTCTTCACCTGATAAACCACCAATTTAGCATCTCCTTTAGCATGAAGGATCTTGATGCCTTTGTCTCGAGCAGCCCTTAATCCAAGCAATAGAGATTCATACTCAGCTGTGTTGTTGGTGTTGCTAAACTACAACTTGTATGATGAGGGAAAAATATCTCCTTGAGGAGATATCAGCACAACCCTGGCTCTTGAATCGGTAGAGGAGCCGCTGCCATCAAATTCCAGAATCCATACCTCATTAGACACTAGTTTTTTCTTGGATTCTTCTTCGTTTGGAGGAGAGGATTCCTTTGCACTTGTTCTACGTTCTACCATCCTTTATACTGTTTCATCAGAACCAATTTTTAGACCATCAATTTTAAAAGTTTGATCAGCTGAAACATGAACATCCTTTGTGGTTAAGAAATAATTACCCATGCCTGAAGACTCAAATATAATTTGAGCTTTAGGTACTGATCTTTGAGTAACCACATATTTTGCTTACTTCTCAGGGAGTAATCTTTGCATAATGCCTTTAACTGGGATCCTCGCCTCAGACAAGTCCATGCTCAACTCACCACCAACATCCTTACATAAATTTTGCCCAAGAAGGATGCCATATGAAGCTGGGACATCAGCCACCAAGATAGTCATCTTGATTCTTTTGTTTGGGAACACTACAAATGTAAATTGGGTGTCCTTAATTTTTCCCAACAGAGGCACTTACTTGTTCTCCATGGAGAAACATCTCCCAAATGTCTTGGTCAGTGTGAGGCCAAGGGATTCCACCACTTTGATAGGCATGACATTGTCTGAAGCTCTAGAATCAATGATTCAATTGTTTAGTTGATGTCCATTTATCAGTAGGGAGACATAGAAAGGTTTAGTCCTCCCAGGAGCAGTAGGAGGATTAATGACAAGATGGTTTGGGATGGACATGTTCCTTAGGGGATCATGAGTTACCTTCCTAGCATCTTGTCTTGTAGGGATGGTTTGGTTCTTTACACATTGAACCAACTTATCCAACTGATCAAGGTTAGACTACAAGAATTCAAATTCAGACATTTAAATTTTGGTTTTCTTTATATGGTCAATTATGTCAAATGTTTGAAATGAACTAGGAATAGAGGATGGGAGTTCATCCTTTTGGTTTTTAGAAGAGGGAGGATTGGTCTTTTAATTTGAAGTAGAAGGTGTAGGGATGTTTGATGTACTTACCTTTTTTGAAATCACTGGGTCCTTTGGCTGGAAAGGTAGAGTGGTTCCCCACTTGGCAATTAAAATTGCAGGCTGAGCTCGCTCTAGTCTTTCTTTATCAGCTTTCTAGGTTGATTGATTCTTAGACCAAGTGAACACAACATATGATCCCTCATCTACTTTTCCTTCATTTCTGGGTTCATCTTGGTAATTTAGGAAACCAATGTTAGAGTCACCAGCTAAATCTTCTTCTCCCTCTGTGAAGATATTAACGTCATAGTCAGGGTTCAATTCAGGATGGAATGAGAAATATGATTCTACCTCAAGATATCCAACTACTAAATTGGTTGGAGGTACTTCAATGGCAAGGTTATTCCTCTGAGGGGGAGGAAGATAATTTGCTTGCCCTTGGTTCCTGGCAGCATTGCCTTGGTAAGACTAATTAGGGAATGTGTTCCTTGGTGCATCTTTGTATGAAGGATTAGATGACATTCCTTGTGCCATTTACTTTCTAAGAGCTAGTAATTCATTTGTCAGCTTTTGCACCATTGGATCAGTGGTGGCTGTAGGCGAGTATTCAGAGGAAGAATAAGATTTACCTCTATTTGGATCTCTTTTTATCTTTCCTGCCAAGATAAGGTCATATTCTACCTTAGTATCCAAATCTTGAGCAACCTCAAGGTCTATGTGGCCAGCACGTCTCAACAAAAATTTCACTTCAGGCAGCTATGAGTTGATGAAGAAGCATTTGAGGTTTTCAGGTGTTGGCTGAGCAATTGCAAGAATTATGTTCCTCATCTTGTCAAACTTTGCTATGAAATCCCTCATAGGTTCATGAGGTTCCTTCTTCATCTGTGTGAGTTGGGCCAGCAAGGCATGTGCATATTCTATAGGCTTGAACCTAGCTTCAAATTTAGCTTTGAATGTGTCCCAGTTAGTCACTGAATGAGCCTACAGATGGTAGAACCAGTCTGCAATAGCACCTTGTAGTGTTTCTACAAAAAAATTGACAACTATGTCCTTAAATTCCACTCCTATCACACCACAGGCTATGCTAAAAGCTGTAATGTGTTCATCAAGATGAACTCTCCCATCACCAAAGAATTTGGGGAAATTCTTTCTTGAGCTGTGTGGAAGTTCATGTAGAGGTGGAGTAAGATTTAGTGGACCAAAAGAGTTACCCCAGGGGCCTTAAACTGCCATGACTGGATTATGAAAAAGGGGGATAACAAATTTGGGTGGAGTATGTATAGGCAAAGCTCTGCTAACAGCATAAAAGGAAGCTTTGCCTTATTTTGGTGACCTGGTACGGGTAGGAGGAACACTCCTGGATCGTTGAACTTGAAGTTAGGGAGGGAATAAGTTGAAATTACCTTGCTACACCAACTCAAAAATAGGGTCAACAACACCTTGGACTCTCTAGCTTCTTGTATAACATGGAGTTACCAGATTGTAGAACAAAAATGAGAAAGAACTGGTCTTGCTTTAGCTTGAAGCTTAAGGCTTCAAACTGCGTGTTCAATCCCTAGCAGAGTCGCCAAAATGACTATTGGGTGAATATTTTGTCAATCAGCTAACTGATGAGCAAAATAGGTCTTATCAACCATAGCAAGGGAGATTGGTTAGCCCAATGTGTAGGTTTACTACATTAGAGGTGGACAAATCTCTCCTCTCATCAAGGGGAGGTTCCCTATAAATATGCAAGAGCTATATACTATATATATAGCAAAAAATAACACTCAAAGTGTAACTACATCATCCATCTCTCTTTTTTTAGAGATGATGTTCACAAACAGAGGAGAAAATCTAGGTGAAAACATTGAAAGCACTTCTCTTCTTTTAGAAGTGATTTTTCAGGAAACAACAGTTCTTTCAGGTAGTGACAAGTAACTGATAACAAAAAGGGCACAATAACCAGCAGAATGAGGTGTAGCACAAAGTCTTCACCTCAGCTGCCCAAAGAGTGAAATACGAAGGGTAATAGGGGCACAAAGTCATCCCAAGACCCTTTACACAGAAAGAAATTAAAAACACACATTGAAGACAACTGTGAGAGCACAAAGTCTTTCCACAATTGGTTTCGAGACACCTTCCTAATTACTTTCACTAATTCTTCCTATTAAATTAAATAAACAAGAATGTATCTAAGAAATAGACATAAGAACAATTTCTTAAAATAGCACAAGCTATAACAGCACAAAGTCTGCAAGTAACTTGCTTTCTCATTCAGATAAAATAATATGAACAATAATCTGAGCTCAAAGTCTCAGTATTCACCTTTCAATTTGGGTAGAGTCTTGCTTCTACGAAATGGAAAAGTCTCACTTTTGCATAATACAAGAGTTTACAATATATGGCGGCCAAGAAAGGCTTGGTGCGTTCTTCCATAAAACGGCCCATGCTAGGGTCAATGCCTTCAATGTGCTTTCAATTTTATTTGGAGGGCCATGTTGGGAATAGTGTATTGCCTTAATTGTGGCATGCCCATTCATCTCATATGTCTCCTCCTTGGCATGGGTTGTCTGGTCCTTTTCTTGATGTCTGCGCAACTTGTCCACTTTGCCTTTACTTCATGGAAGAAAAATAGGCCACATCCTTGATTTGGTGTGCTCAGATGACCACTTGATCCACTGTTTCACCTACTAGAAATAACTCCCTTGTAGATATTTTTGTATTGTTCTTCTCTTCCCTGTAGCAATTTGAGCTCTCGGGCTCTTTTTTCAGCTAGTCGCTTAATTCATTTTTCAAGTTTCGCGCTATATTTGAATTTCAACGAATAATTCATTACTTTAAATTTGACGTCCATGGGGCCGTCAATGTTTGTTGGCTATTTGAACCATATTGAACCATGAACCTTTGAACCTATGAAAGTTCATTGGTTCAATGGTTCAACGGTTCAAGTGATCTTTTTCAGCTTCCTAGTTCAATCATTGCCTTTGTTCATTCATTTCTTTGCTTTGTCTAGTTGAACCATCCTTTGAACTAGTCTCTAGAATCATCCATGTTCTTCCTTTGCTTGGGGCTGTCTTTGAATTGCTTGAACTTGTGAACCATTGAACTTTGAACTCTTTCGGTTCAAGGTTCAATCGGTTCATTGGTTCATTCTCTGTTCCATTGCTTTCTTTATCAAACTGGTGGAACCTTTGAACCTGTTGAACCATTTGGTTCAAGGTTCAATGGTTCAATCCTTGTTCTTTAAAGTCCCATTTTCGTCTAAGTCTTTCAAATCTTCTTTATGTGTCTTTATTAAGCCTTTGGAACACCCCGAAGGGAAGGTGTCCCTTTGGGTCTTTGGAAAAGGTCCACTTTCTTGGTGTCGAGAGCCCCCCGCAAGGGTACCTACCCTTCGAGGTCCTTCGAGCAGCATTTGGGCTTTAATTCCTTCAGCAGGATTCATCCTTCATTTCGTTCAGACAAAATTTTTGAAGGAATTCCTTTGGACAATTTGTCTGAAGGAAATCTTCCTTGCCTTGTTTTTTCACCAGGCTTTTGCTTTCGGGCTTTTCCTTTGGGTTTCACCTTTGTGCTTTTCCTTCAGGCTTTTCTTTCAAAAAAAAGTCTGAAGGAATTCCTTCATAATTTTGTCTGAAAGAATTCGCCTTAGCGTTATCTACTTTTTCGAGGAAAATCTTCTCGAAGGAGTTCTTACGGTTCTTTCACTTAGTAATTTCCTCAGACAAAAAGTCTAAAGGAAATGTTCCCTTTCGGCCTTAGTCACTTTTTGATCCTTTGAACCCATGTTCCCTGCCCTCCACAAGGGCACTTGCCTTTACTTCACTGCCCTCCGCAAGGGCACTTGTTCCTTCGACTTTGGGGCAGTCCTTTGAACCGACTGAATGAACCAACTTTGGTTCAACAGTTCAATCTCTTTCTTTGGCTAAGTCTTTTGACAGTTTGAACCAATCGCACATTGAACCGTTGAACCCATTGAACCTTTGAACCAAAATGGTTAAAGGTTCAACGGTTCAATGGTTCAAGCCTTCTTTTCACTAAGTGTTTTGAAGCTGTTGAACCTAAAAGTTGTTGAACTTGATGAACTTTTGACAAAGCGCTTAACTCTTTAAGCTTGCTGACGACGTTGAACCTTTGAACCCATTGAACCTGTTTGGTTCAAGGTTCAACAGTTTAATGGTTCAATGGTTCAATCCTTACTTAGAAGCTTGCCGATGAACATTTTTGGTTGAACCAAGGCATTGAACCAAGCTTGAAAATGCCCAAGTGTTGGGAAGTTGTTCCTTTGATTGAACTCACCTGTTAAAGCCATTAAACTCGTTGAACCTACTAGTCGCTTTACTGAAAAAGCTTGAAAAATGAGGAATTTGAATGCTCAGAACAAATTTTTGAAAAGAGAAGAGATTATTTTGGTCTGCAGGACCAAAATAATTCATATGTTGTCCCAAAATGAGTGATAAATTTTGGGGAACAACAATAATCAACCATATATATTATAAATCGACAAGGCATCATTTATGTCAATTTGGTCCAAATATAATTTTTTCTAAACAATTGATCACTCATCAAGTATACTAAGAGTCATATTAAGAATACCAACACCAACATCAAATCTAGAAGAATAAATAATATTTGGATCAATATAGTTAGTATCAACAAGATCGATAATGTTGAGATCATCAACAACATGGGAAGCAAGACTAATATCAACAACATAATCATCACTAGAAAAAGCATCATCATCATCATCATCATCATCATCATCATCATCGATAGTGAATAAACCTCTCCTATAATATCTGGATAATATGTGAATCTTAGATTTCCATTTGGTGTGATCAATCCAAATAAAACACACACATCTCATGGAATTAGTAGCTAGATCTTGTATATAACAATGCTCGACAAAAAGAGTGTTTTTTCCACTTAATATATAATGATGTAAGTCAACACAATCATTAGAGGTATGAGCTCTACATCCATAGTGAGAATAAGCATGATAACCTATATAATAAGATAATGAATTATAAACAAGAGGATCAACAACTTGATGATCACATAGACTATCCAAAAAATAAATTGAATAGTTATAGAAAGATTTTGGATAAAGTGTGTATATATTTTTAATTGATGTTTTAGATCATGTGATGTGATCTGAAACTTTGATTTAAAATCTATGCACATTTTATCCAAATGACATGTTTTTTTCTTAATGATGGATCACAAGACATGATCTGAAACTTTGATTTAAAATTTGTACACAATTTATCCAAACACATGTTATAATATTTCATGGACTGTAAAAGAATTAAATCTCTAAAAAATTTAATAACTCTGGGATGGTCTATAGTAGGAAAACCAATAGGACAAGTATTCCTTAGACCAACATGATAGTTATTGACTATAAATATAAGTTATGTGTGCACAACAAGTGAAGGTTTCACAATATGAATTAGAACATATGTATGATTTATAATGGGATTGTATCCTTGTAATAGTTTGGAAACAAAATTGTATTTAGTTTTCTTAGTATCATGAGTGACAATAGGTTCAAATATGTTTCCGGTTAATAACATGCTTAAGAATATGCACACTTCTATTTTTTTGGTAACCTATCAAGTTTTTGCTTCATAAACTTAATTCATTACACAATTATATAAAACAAGGATTGAAATATCTACAACACATGGTTATCTGATTATCTTATATTTGATTTTTAGTTTAAATTCATAAAGATATGATATCGTCACCATAGAGAGTAGAATCTATGATACAAAATAAACTCAAAATACTATTTAAGTAATACAAAACAAGTATGAGTCAAATAATACAAATTGGAAAAAATGAGAATATAGATTCCCTATTCAATTTAAATAAGGCTTTAACATGAGTATTTTTAATAATCAATATTACACCTTATATAAAAAAATATGCCTTTATTTCTTTGTTATAACAAAATAATGGAATAAATGATCAAATTCTCAACATGCCTACACTAGGTTGTAAAGTGATAACAATAAAAATATGTTATCAAAGTCTTAAAACACTTAAACTAACTCCATATAAACATTCACATTCCATTTACATGAATAAAAAGGGGTCATAATGCTCATTTGAACACCATACACCGAAGATATGACAAATTTCAGTGTTCTAGTTGGTTTATATAATGTTTTCCCTTTACTATTGCAAATCTAAAATTTGTCTATGTTTTAAAACATTAAAATCTACCAACTTAACATTGTGGAATCCATCACATAACCTTTCATTAAAATGTTATTTAATTATATTTTTTGAAACACTTGAAAGTTTTTAAAAAATGCTAGTGTACAAAAGTTATTGCATAAATAATGATAAGACACTGATTTGTTTTGATTTTTGGAAAAAAAATAGTTTGAAAAGTTTGTAATTTTTTTTCCAATTATGGACTGGTGAGGGTTTGACTTTGGAACCTTTAGAAAACTAATAAATGTTTTCCACCAAAGTACATCTACTAATTCACCTATGTGGTAAGTTTGTATTACAAATGGGTTTATAGGGCTATTTAGAGTTATGAGGTTTTGAATACATGACTTTGGGTGAGAGAAAAATTATAAAATCTTTTCTACAAAATATTCAATGTATTTGTTTGAAGTATTTAACCAAAACTGTTTATATATTTTTATCTAAAAATATATCTAACTTAAAAAATTAAACTAAAAGGGTTTTGGATTTATTTACCCAACAATCAACAAATGTTTACTTTATTGGCAATCATCAAAAAAATCGTTTCTAAAAAATAAACATCAATACAAACTTTGTGTACATGCCTTTTTTATTTTAAAAAACTATACAATACTTATGTAAAGAGGACTTTGGATGCGAGTCCTGATGCCCAACCCCTAATCAAAGAATCCAAAACAAGATGTACACAATATCACAACATAATCCAGCTCCATCACTCCCTAGAGTTAGGAGGAAATCACATGTTATCAACAATATAAAATCAAGACTAAGGCTCACATCAGCCTTATAGCCTTTCAAGATGAAAACAAACAAGACGTCTCCCAACTTGCTCAACAAGCTTGTAACATGCCCTAAGATTTTCCCATAAGAAAATACCAACAAGATACTTGTCACCTACTACTTTTACACTCACACAAGGTGAAATATAAGACAATGTCTCATCAAAATGACATGCTTAACAAAGTGAAAATTTTCCAATCCAAAAAAGGAGCAAAGTTAAAATTGATTAAACATCCTAACTTAATCCCAAAAGAAGAACAAATAAAAAATGCTAACAACCCAATTGAATTCAAAGGAATAATGTACGTGAAAATAACTAAACAATCCAATCCAATCAAAATTTAAGACCAACAAAAATGAATTAAGAACTCAAAATTTCAATAAAAGTTTGATAAAAAAAAAAGATGGATAAATAGCCTCAAATAAGGAAATCCATAAAAAGGTGAGTCTAAATCATCTTAAAAGTCCCAAAATATGACTAAATTATTTTCAAAGTGCACCACCACAAGTGGAAAATTTTATAGTTTTCAAAAAAATAATATCGAACCATGTGGCTCTAGAAGGCCACTAAAGGGGGAGTAGTGAGCTAAAGTATAAAAAATCCAATGATAGGAATCTTCAATACCCTTGCCTAGTATGAAATATGTATAATAACTCCATGTTTCCAAGACTACACATACCTACCAATACAAAAGTGCCAAATTGGCCACACAATTCCCAATAAATGAAAAAGGTTAAAATAGATGGAGGCAACATACCACTCCAACTTACACAACCTCTCTTGCTAATAAGAAACATATGGATTTATCCCACAAAGGTTGAGGGAGGTAGTGAAATACATAATAGGATGTACATGGATATGAATGACAAAAATAATTCATTTATAATCATATAAAATATAAATCCACTCAAGGAAATCAATTTGACCATTACCTATCAAGAAGAGGAAGCATACTCTTCTAGAAAACCCACCATGGTTTATTATGATAAGGATAATTAATTTAAAATAATGTAAATAATGGAATAGTGATCCATAATAAGTTAAGACTAATGCAATAGAAACCACTTATAGATCACTTATTGTACCCCTCCATGAAAAGGAAAATTTCATCCACTCAAAGCTGGTACTAGTCTGTGAGGATTACATTGGGATCCCCTCCCCCAAAATTAACATGCCTAAGGCACCATATCTCCATGAAAAGGAAACACAATTGCCTAGGTGAATAATAACTTGTGCTCGCACAACACTTGAAACACATAATGCAAGTTTACCTTGTCATTTCCTATAATGAAAAAGGTCAACCACTACCTAGGATGCTTGATCTAAGGTGATCGAGAAGATTATAAGATATCCACTCATGAGGCTCATGAACTCAACTCGGGTAATAGATCACCCAATAGGATACAAATTATGCACTCACAATGTTTAGTCGAAGGGATTTGACTACCAACCTCCATGAATAGAACCAACTATTCCACAAGGATCACATTCATAGTAAATAAGGCCTTTCTCAAAAGGTCCTTTAATTTCATCCCAAACTTACAAGCCTCGTGTGTCATATCTAATACAAAGCACTAGAATTCAGTGCCTCCAAAAGGACTGATTCCAACTTATAATCAAGCTCTCTCTCGCATTCCAAGAAATTTGTATAAAAATAAATGACAACTTCACAAAGAAAGAGGAAAGACATCACAAAAAAGGGGTCAAAATTCAAAGAGACTTCTAGATAAGTTTGAAATCAACACAACTCAAGAAGGAATTTTCTCAAGGGAACAATATGAAACAAGGATGTGTAACACATTCATTCCATAATAAGCAATATAAAAGGATGGCATTGGCATCAAAACACAATGCAAGGGTGTGGTATGGTTCCAAAATGAGGCATTGTAAGACCTAAGGAACATCAATAACTTCCAAGTAAGGCACCACATATCACAATAAGTTTCATGCACTGGTGTGACACATACTATCTATAGGAAGTAAGGGTCAATCACAAAATAATGGGTCCCCTATAAAACTATCGATGAACACAAAAGCTAAAATGTCACAATCCAATATAAACTATATGCTCTAGGAAAAAATCATATATGCTACAAGGGTAATATCCACTTCTATCATAATATCTTTTAAGTGAAATTGAAGGCACACCCACTCAAAGGTTAAGGGATACTACAAGATCTACTAGAACTTTCTTAACATTGATATCATCTCAACTCATATGTAATCCACTCTACTAGGTTTCGTCATCATGGCATAACGTTCCTTTACTAGGAATCAAGGGTACCAATCACTACACTCAATGGAACTCCTTATACCTTAGACACATTGAACATGGATTGATGCTCTGGTTTAAGCCTTATGAGTAATGAAGAACAACATGTTCCTCATGAATTACCCCACCAAAAATACTCCTCTAAAGCACTGTTAGTTCTACCTAAGGGCATTCATAATATAAATCATCTCAAGTAAGGGTAATAACCTCAAGTGGTTGATGATTATACTCGCTTAAATATTGATACCAAAACATGATCCATGTACTTTGGTTAATAAGTGAACATGCTACTAGAGGCAATGATGCCTCTCTAACATAGTCATGACTCAACAAAGTCAAAGGTCACACCTACCAAGTGTTAAATTCCACACAAGGTCCACATGTTCCTCTCCAACCATAGGTGAATTACAAGTCCAAGAAACTCATTCCATCTTAGGATCACCAACAAGGTATGGCTCACTTCAAAAAGGAGACAAGGACCAGTCACCATTAGCATAGGTGAAAACAACATGATCCAAAGGAGGTTCCCAAACAAGGCCTTCTTCTTGGTATCACATGTCCATTCACACATGGTGATTACAATATCGTGCAACACTCCAGTGCACTTGGATGGGTTGCATAACATAAACCCATGCATAAATTAACAAGGCTCTTGGTAACTTTAATGGACCAAACATGTCCCCAAGTTCTCTATAACCTTATACAATCTACTAAGACAAGCCTTATGGATAAGGAGGAACTAAGGCAAACTCTACTTAAAACTACTCATAAGGTAACAACTAAAAAACTATCAAGGATGTAATTGTCTTATTATATGTGTTTCTTCAAACCATCTATAGATATTTTAATCAAAGTGATAGCAGTATCAAGAATCCATCATGCATACTCCACTTGAGTAGTAAGGCAAAGTCTTTCATGAAAGGGGATGAGTCACTAAACCTAAAAAGGTTCATCTAGACCCAATGTCAACCAAACACTCTAAAGTTTGATTGTCACCATCTAATTTGGTATTAAGAAATAGGCACCAATCAAACTGTAAAAGTATATCTAAATTTCTCAAGGCTAAAATTTGTATGCCTAAGGAGACATGGTAGTCACATAAGCCTAACACGTGACAACTTACTTATGAGCTAGCAACCACTTGGTCCTCGTGGTCATCTTATCCTCCTAACACCTAGACGGACACTCTATAATAATATAAATAATATATCTAACAAAATCAAATGATAAAGTCTTTAGATGTCTTGGGCAAGGCTTTAATGTCTATTCTAGAGTGGGAAAGTGTGTCACATACTATCCCTTAATGGAGGAACCTCTCAAAAGCCTTTCTATGATCTCAATCTCTCTAATGGAAGTTGCAGAAAATCTCACAGAGATCACTCTAATCACAAGCATCTCACCTAGTAGTCACCAATCATATGTTGCTTTGCCCAAAGAGTCCATGGTCCCATGTCCATCAGGGTCCTAGGAAACTCTTCTGGTGTATTGTTCTTGCCTCCTCAATGAGGCATACCACACAACTAGGCAAAAGAGACTGTTCAATTTGGAAGACACACAAACTTCTAATTCATTTATAACGAGGGTGTGAATAGTGTTAGTTGGCCTTATATTATCAAAATTCAAAACTAACAAAGTTAGAACACATTTAGGAGAAGAAATTAAGATAGGTTTCGACTAAGGGCAATGTGCATCTAAATAATAGTAAAATCCATGACCAATTTAGTCCAAGATCTTGGCTACCTATACTCCTACACAACAATGTGCACATAAAATTACTCTATCCTAGGATAGCTGAAGCAACTGAATGGAAACAACTTCAAGAAATATGTACATGCAATGCATACATAAAAACATTACAAGAATCATATTATCTCAACATATCATATGAATTAATTACAAATGTATAAGTATCCATATTCTTAAACAACGTGATATCAGTGTAAGATTAGAGCAAACATAAATAAATAGGAAGGTACAAATTGGGCCTTACAACTATACTCTCTTCAAAATAGGTGCAAAGATGTTTTGTGGGATTAGAAGACCACTACGGTCCTATTTGGTATGCTAGTAGTTCTAATGGTGCTCTATGGGTGTGAAGTTTGGCGTAGTGGTATGTTGGGTCTAAAGTGATGACAAATTGAGAGAATTTCTAAACATGTAATCCCATTAAGCAACTTCAAGATTAAAATGGTCATCTCATATGAGATAATTCTAGCAGAAACATAGACTTTTCCAATATAAACATCAACTATGATATGTCTCCTAGGACACATAAAGAAATAGAAAACGTAAAGGAGGATAGGTGGCCCAAGGCAATACTGAGAGAAGAGTTAAACAAAAGGAAGATGACATGGATAAAACAAAACAAACTATGGATGGACAAATGAGGTATCAACCTACATGAATGTCCAATCCCCAATCAAGAGATCAAAAACCATGTGAAGCAAAAATTTAAACTAAGCATGTGAACAAAGCAACTCAAGAGGAAAACATAATACTACATGTCTGAGTTTAACCTCAATAATGAACATGACCAAAAAACCTACATAGGGACAAAAATCAAATGGTAAATGAAGATGTTCATAACTCAATTGAGAACTGAATCACACCAACTTAGATGTGAGATGGGTAGGTGGGAGATCCTAAAAGAAAAGTGAGGAGGGAGAATATGTCTTTTTTGTGTATCTGGTATGGTTGAGACAAAATGACACTATATTAAGGGATGCTCTGCTTATGATGACATTCGAGCTAGGTAATTGGACAATCTACAATGGGTGTCTATGTCCACCTTATTCGAAGAAGAAAATATTGAAAACAATGGGAAACTTTTGACCAAACTCTATAATAGAAAAATGAATCTTCAAAGATAGAACAATAATAGATATTTGAAATCGGATACAACTGCGCATTTTTTCTTTTTTCTGATGAATTCTTCAATACTTTGGTTATCTTTTTTTGCTCTTGGAGTCTCATATACTCTTTTGGTGTTACAAATGTTATTAAAATATCTATCTACTTAACCTAAAGGGAGAATATGATGAGAGAGGAATGAAACTCAATTAAAATTTAAGCCAATTTAACGAAATGATGTTTAAACTTCAATTACTCCTATATATCACACTTATGGTCCTAAAGGCATTAAAATATCTATCTATCTACTTAACCTAAATGGAGAATATGATGAGAGAGGAATGAAAATTAAAATTTAAGCCAATTATTTCATTTTAGACGACAAAAGGATGGAGGAGGTATGCTCCCTCCCTCCTTGCATCGAAATCGTAACCCTAGGGTTTGCTTCGTTACAATATGACTATGAGGAGCACAACTTGAGGAGTGTTGTATGCCGAGGAGGGAAGGTCAGGCAACCACGACTCCTTTGGAAGATTGCATCGCTGTTATTTGTCATTTTTCACTGTGATGTGTGGCCATCATAGGTTCCTGCTCGTCGATTTGTGATGGTAGTTCGTTGGGATGGGGTTTTGGCTGTGAAATCAGTCTCTGGTCTCAACTATTCATGGTTTCACTGCGGCGTTGGTCAGATCTGAGAGCGGGGCATATTTGTGTGTTTTATGATGGCATGGTGGAGGAAACAATAGTTGTGGTTGCATCTGTAGTTTGGTTGACATCTTTAGCCGTGGTTTGTTTGGATGTCGCTATAACGATACTTGGTTTTGCAGTGGTGTTCGTTGTTGATGACGATGGTGGTAGCTTTGTGCTTCAGTGCTCTCTTCCCTAAAATTTTCTTTGTTGGATTTTTGTCTGACCAACACAATTGTCTTGAAGGGCATATTGTTTGTCTTACTCTTATTTGACTTTCTCCAACTAATAAAAAGATTGTAAGGACATATTGTTTGTCTTACTCTTATTTAACTTTCTCCAATTAATGAGAGGATTGTAAAAGCTATTACTAATGACCGTTTTACTATATGACCTTTGATTTATTATTTTTAATAATAAAATTATGAAGAAGCGTTCCGTTCCAATAGTAAAATTTAAGCCAATTTAACGGAATGATGTTTAAACTTCAATTAGTCGTATATATCACACTTATGGTGCCAAAGGCGCACGGTTTGTGAGGATCAAAGCAAAACATTATCCATAATAACATGGCGTCAGTTTCCGTTTCATTTTCAGTTGCAGCTGCACAGTGCACGATCCACCCCACACAAGTGCCTTCAAAATCTCAATACAAACACAGATTTAGCAGAACAAGCAATTGCCACTTTATTTCCTCAAACAGAAACCTGCGGCTTATTGTCAATTGCAGCCCTGACCCCCAAACCCAAGAAGGCTCCAATTTGAATTTGAACAAGAACAATCCAGATTTAGATACTGAAAAAACTCCCAAGGAAGAAAAAATTGAAATGGGTTGGAAGAGAACCAAGCCCATAGTCTTCGAGAGGCCGAAGGGCGCCGCCATTTTGGCGGTTCTCACCAGATTCGGAGACGTCATGGACCAAAAGTTTGGTTCTGTGGACACCCTCGCCAAAGTCGGCGGCATTGTGACGGAGAAAGTAAAGGAGGAGGCCGACATTCTTAGAGGCGATGATGACATGCTCCAGCTAAAGCTTAACGAGCTCATAAGAATGGTGAAACTAATGGAGATTGACCTTCGTTTTGCTAGTGCAGCCCGCAAAGAAGAAACGCTATCAGAAAGACTCCAACAGGCCCGCACCCATTGCAGGCAGGCCATCTTCATTGCAAATGCTCTCTAATCTTATTTATTATATTCAAATTCCCATGTTTGCAGGTCAAATTGTAAATACTACTTTGTGTACATTGTTTTGAACGGAACTATGAGCAGAGAAAGCTGGTGTATGTTGTTAATAAATTAAAGTAACCTCAGCACTTCTTCTCTTTTATACAATTGTATTATCTGTTGGAATACTTTGGTTGGGTTATTTACAAGCTTAATCACTATTTCAAACAAAAATTCCAGTAATGCTCTGTATGTTGATGATGAAAACCTAGATATGATCCTTTTCTATGGTTCCATGGTTTCTTTGTGAAAGAAGTTGTGAGGCCTGGGCACAAGAATAGAGTTTAGGAAATGGCCCCTGGCCTTAATATGGCAAGTTAGGTTTTGAAACCAGAGCACCCAATTGACCGAGAAATGCTTTATCACTGCATTATGAAGCAACTTCCCAAGCCTGCAAATTGGGCTGTATCAGCTATGCAAATTCATTTCTGTAGTATCAAGAAAACCTGCGTTATTTATGCCGGTTGTTTTTGAAATCTTGATAAACTTTTTTTTTGAGCTACATGTCTTCTCTGGGTTTGTTGATTGTTACCTTCAGAGCACCTGCAAAAGCGACGTTATATTTGAGATATCCTAGGACCTAGCAGCACCTCCAACCAGAACTGACACTGATTCCCTGCTAGAAGACACATAAAGGCTAGGATTCAAACCACTCAATTGGCCTAGAGCGACTTTACCATGAGACAGATCTCCTGTTTTGGGTTCTTTGTTCCAGAGTGTAGATTGTTACCTCTAACAATAGCACTGCCTGGGATTAATTACCTTTGCATCATAAAATCGACATCCTACTTGAGGTCCTTTAGTTGCTCACTAGACGGCACTGATTCTGATACCCTGTTAAAAACTTGGATATGCTAGGATCTGCCTAGGGCTCCTTTACTGCTGAGCTACATGTCCTCTCCGACTTGATCCCCAGTGTGGATTGTTTTTTTTTTTAAATTTACAAGGAAATCGGTAACATCCCTTCATTTTCTCCCCAGAGATTACAAATTTTTGGAGCTGCCACTATAACCCCCGCTACATGTCCTCTCCGACTTGATCCCTAGGGTGGATTGTTAATTGAACAAAAAGCAGTGGCGGCTGCTACTGAGGTCCTATAGTTGCTCACTAGACGGCACTGATTCTGATACCATGTTAAAAACATGGATATGCTAGGATCTGCCTAGGGCTGCTTTACTGCATGAGCTACATGTACTCTCTGACTTGATCCCTAGTGTGGATTGTTTGTATTTTTTTTTAAAATTACATGGAAATCGATAACATCCTTTCATTTTCTCCCCGTTTTGGATTACAAATCTTTAGAGCTGCCACTATAACCCCCGCTACATGTCCTCTCTGACTTGATCCCCAGTGTGGATTGTTAATTGAACATGATTTCCTAAAAAATTCATCTGCATCGCAGAAACAATAACCCATTTTCATTTTTCAGCTTTTGTCATAAGTTTCATGTCAAAATGGATCTGCACAAAGGGCTACCCAAGGAAATCGAGATATTATTTGTAGGAAACATTTCATGTCAAAGCTAGACTATGACATGGCGATTTTCAGATATAGAATATGCCGAGTGAGGGCCACTCGGCTAATTCTTTCCCCCAGACCATGAAGAGGATCCAAAGATATTTCAGATAAAATAAGAAATAGAGGTACAGGTTGCTCTTAGACAGGTAAACAAAACCCTCAAGACGATCAATGACTCGGATGACAAGGGAACTTCGGTTCTCTAATGTCGAGTATCCCAAGAACCATGTTGCGAAAATGGCCTTGGTCCTGGGACACTCGAATAATGTTTGCAAAAATTTCCTTGGTTCTGTGTAGCACCCATCTTCTGCTACTGATGGTGTAGATTGGTAAAAACAGAGAGCAGATTTTTTTTTCCAGGTTTCTTTTAATCTAGGATTTCGATCTTTGATTATTGTTAATCCAAGATTTCGATCTCTTGTTTCTTTTTCCCATTCCAAAGTCTCAAATTTTTTACATCAACCCTGATGTTTTGCCCAATGTTCCTGGTTCTCGATGATCACGTCTATTGGAAGCCTCAAGGTTTTCAAAATGGTTTGCTTTTTTCTACTTTCCATGGGAGAACGTCACTTGTCAACTTCTCATTGAAGCATCCTAAGGGGCTTTTTTTTATTGGAAACACATCATCATATCTATTCTATTGGTTATTCTTAGAGACTTGGCCATGTTACTTGCAAGATACAATAATTTTCGATCAATTGTTTATGTTGATATTCTTTTTCATATATGAAAAGTTAGAAATTATACTATTTTTAATAATGAAGTTATGGAAAGGGTTTTCTCCGTGACTAATAGAGTTACTCTCATTTCTAATGTTTTGCACCAGATTCAAATTCATGGGGATAAGCTCTGCCTAGAAGTGGCGCACCCCCAGACCCTTCTAAATCACTAGGTGAGTGCTGAGTGTGTTGTCAATCGTAAGCTTCCAGAGCTCGAATGTCGTCAGTCGCCTCTCAAGCCCAAGGCCAAGGATTTTGGCATCAACGCTCGAGAAGCAGGTAGTGTGTCTCCTTGCCACCGGTGTTCGTCACCTCCCCATGGGGGTGGTATTTTTGACCAACTTGAGCATAATGATAACAATGGTTGGGGGGCTCCTCACCAAGACAAATTTCCTCCCCTGGGTCTTGCTATCTCCCCCTATCGGTAAGTGGACACTGAAGAAAAATAATACACTGATGGGTGGGAGCTTGTGTTTGATACTGTAGATCCTTTGGGCACCAGTGGATGGGGGAAAGCCATATAGTCCCTCCCCTCTGCCTCCTCCAACTGCCACGTTTGTTGCAACTACTAAATGGCCTTTGGTTTTTGTATTTTATTTTATTTTATTGATCAACACTTATGACTTTTGAAGTATAGTTATTTTGATAATGTGGTTTCACTGCTTTCTCAGAGTTTGCCTCAATGTGATATTGGCATTCTGGGGTGTGATTTTCTTGTCCACCCATTTTTTTTACAATCAACATTGTCTTTCATTCATTTTTATTAATACAAATGTGCTTTTCAATTAAAAAATAAAGATATAAAGTACATTGATAATTTTTAATAAAAAGGTGGCTGGTTGGTACTCACGACCCAAGAGTATAAAAAAACATACTTATAACAAATTATTAAAAGCCATCATGGCATAAAATATCATAGAGCCAGACTAGGCACAAATAACAACAAAAAAAAGGAGGTAGATCATCCTAAAGAAGGGGATAGGCCCAAGTGGAGGGCTCCCTTGAAAGTGAATCTAGTGCCACCCATCTATCCTAACCATCCTGCACAACCAAAGGCACAAACAAGCCCCACCTAGGGTAGAAGGAACCATTACACCCACATCCACAACATCTTGCGCTAGAGATGCCCACCTCGAAGGCCCAACAACAGTCTTACCACGATTAGGTGGGTTCCATCCCCTCTATTGAGGAGGGGTAGAGAAGCAAGTCTGAGAGTGGCTTCATCATCATCACAGTGATGGTGGAGGAAAACCTTTGGGCGGGATGCCCAGTGGGATTTTTATCATAGTGCAAGGAGCACTCCACTAATGGTTGATTAGGTCTTGTAGGTGCAAAAACTCCAAAGAAATGTTTTCAACTTGTGTTTGGATCTAAAAGAATATAGAGGTGAGCACATAAACCTTTTGGTTAGTTGAAAATTGTTGGGAAACAATCTCATTGTTAAATATAATATAATTTCTAGACTTCTAGAGGTCAAAATGAATAGTATATTTAAATAAATTCCAACCGAAAGAAATCTAACTTGGCCACTGAGCATAGTCCTCAAACAAAGCAAGTCTCCAAGAGATGGGTTCTAGATGAAAAAGAAATACAAATGCTATGAATCCACTTCCCAACACATTGGGAAATCCCAATATGGTGAAGCCCTTTTTCCAAAGGCAACCCTTGATAAACTAAACACTATAAAAAATGTGCAAACTTGAGCTTGAGCTTAGCTTGCCATATACAATTAAGGCAAGAGAGCCAAGTCCAGGGTAAGGAATTCAACCCCTATTTACTATTTAACTTGCAAAGAGTTGAAGAAAAGGGACTAAGAATTATATAAACAAGCCCCAAAGAGTAATTCTTGAAAGGTGTATCACAATTCTAATACTAGTCTTCCCACCAAGCCATCAATAGTTGAAGACCCAACTTATGCATCATAACATCAAGGATGAGTTATTGATTGCGTAAGATAGAAGGCATATCAAAGTTAAGAAATTTATACTTCCTCTGTAGGACGAGCCATGGAGTCCAATCTCTTGAATTAAAAAGATCAAAAACTATATGAATGTCTTTCTTAAAGAGCCTAAAATCTTTAATACCTAGAGTTTTAGAAAGTGTTAACATGTTGTTGGTAATGTTGGAAGACCAACAAAGATTGTGGTTGTTAAAATAGAGACCTGTTCTAAACCCATTTCCAGCCTAATTGAGGAATGGTTTGATTGAATCAAAGGCTTTCGAAACGCTATGGGAAAAAAAATGAACCTTTAATCTTAATAGGTTTAGTGGTGAAAAGAAGTGTGTGAAAACCAACTCCCTTCTAGGGCTTTTTTCCATACCAAAAAAGTGCAAAAATGCAATGCTTGAGGAGAATTTTCCATGCTTCTGGGCCCTCAATATCTTGAACAATTCATGCAACATAAAAAACAATACTTTGTCTATGGACATCAATAAAGCCCATGCCTTATGTTGGTAAGATTCTTCAGCAGAATCATAGGAGCATTTAAACATACTGTAGAGTCTCCTTGCATGTCACTGCATCATATATGATGATAGATAGACAAAACACATCTACACTTTGCGGCATCATGTGATGCTTTGTGGCACCTCAAGGATGAATGTATGAAGATTAGACATGTCCTTTGGTTAAGTAGGTGTATTGAGTCGTATTTATAATGCATGAATATAATATGTAATGTAAAATGAGGTAAAAGAGTGTGAGTATATGTAAAAAAAGAGGTGAAATAGAATAAATAGATATTGCAATAGCAAGAATGAAGTATTGATATAAAGAGTATGCAACATTGTAACATAGTATTTGATATATGAATAAATAATATAGTTTTAATAAGATTAGTGTTGTGTGTGCTTTATGCATGAAATAGATGACTTGCTTTTTTTTTTAATGTTTAAATGCTCATAATAGTAAGATAATATGTCCATGTGTTTTCTTTACTCTATGTAATATCGAATCTAACCAAAGTCTTTTGAATCTACTAAATATATACCTATTTCCATACATCGACATTTGGTGGAGCCACACAAACTTTGGCTAACTAATTTCCATGGGAGAATATCCATTACTTTTTTGGAAGCCAACATGAACTGAGATAGAGAGTTGGTTAGACAAACTACTCAATTTTTTTTTCAATCAGGAGCAAAATACACTTGGGAATCATACCCACTCGTAAAGGATGAGTTCCGAAGGGAACAAGATAAAGATTTATGGAGCACATTTCTACATATGTTGTGGCCTTGGATCTTAAGACAAACAAAAGCCATTGAATCAAATAGTCTTTGGATAAACCAACCTATCAAGTAGAATATAGAGAAGTTACCAAAACTTGAGGATTTTGATGAGCCTTAGACAAGGGAAATTGGCTATTGGTTCCAGACCACATTAAACTCTTTTATATTATTTGGGTGATACAAGGTTGGACTAGATTTGAAAGTAAAAAAGATTATTTTTTGGATGGTTTGATAGGAAATTTATCAAAATATTGCCAATTCTCATCGACAAAATTTTTGTGAATAAAAGATTGACAAGAAGTGGAAGATAGTTAGGCCCAGACACATAAGGCATGAAAAGTAGAGATATGGGGGATCCTACAAATATGTGGATAATGGAAGTACCGGGTCTAAAGATTGGGGGAGGTTAAATAGAAATAATGTAAAGACAAAAAAATGAGGCCCAAGAAGAAAAAGAGATTTGTATGACGAGGATAGGAGATTAACAAGGGTAAAATAATTAGTTAGTTGTAAAATCCAGAAAGAGAATGAGAAAAAAAAATTATAAGAGAGAAGTAGAGATAAGAAATAGAAGAAAGACTGAGGAGCTATGGTATGAATAAAATAGAGAACGAGGCAGAAGCATCTAGTGCACACCCCATTCCCTAGAGGAATATCAATGTGGTTTTGAAAAAGAAAGTAGCCAAGATATACTAGCAAGCTTAGATCAAAATAAAACTAAAAAACTATCTACAATGGATTCTGGAGAAGAAGAGACAAGAGAAAAGAGATGAAGAAATATTAGAGAAGTTACATACCACACTGCTGAAGGTGATGGGAAAAATGAGATGAGGATTTCAAGAATTAGAAAATCTATGGGGAAGAAAGGACAATATCCTATCCTTGGGAGTGGAAGACTGGGGGGAAATAAAATGCACCTAGAAATTTTGAGGAGAGTAGAACAAGGAGAAGTAAGACAGAAGGAAGAAGTTGAAAATGGTGAAAAGAAAAAAGAAGAAAACATAGAAAGTAATGTAGAAGAAATAGAAGATGAGATAAATAGATTTGAGGAAGGAGTAGAAGACATTGTAGAAGATAATATAGAAGTAGAGAAAGAAGAAATAAATGATAATAAAGATAGACAGGTAGAAGAAGACTTAGCTAGGGAAATTAATGAAGAAAAAGATCAAGAAAAAGTAAGAGTATAACATATTGCTCATTAAAATGGAGACAATGAGACATGAAGAGACACTTGTTCCAAATCCTCCAGCACAAGAAAGTTCTAAGGGAGGGGATGAACCCCTTGGACCAATCTCCATCCCCCATATTGTTTCACATCAAAAGAGAACACCCTTTTAGAAAAAAAGAGATACATATAAGAGAAGAAGTGGAAAATAGGTATAACACATTCAATGAGAAAATAACATACATAAGAAAAATTATAAGATATTCAGAGCAAGTGTTAGGAAGAAAGTATTTTTTAGAATAAATTAAAAGAGATAAAAGAAGGAACCATCCCCTAGTGGCACAAAAGAAATATAGGAAAAAAAACACAAAGAGGAAGAAAGTAGTGAGAGTAATTGTGAAAGAAATGAAAACAACACTAGTAACTACAATATTAACAAAATAAGTAATCCAACAAAAACACAAAAAGAAACAATGGCTCAAAAAATAATGAAGCTTCACTTGTTTGGTAAAGACTTTGAAGACTCTAATGCATAACATATTTTTCATGCTATAATACTATTGGACAAGCCATGGAATTGTGGATAACTAAATAAAGTTGTTTGATTTTGTTGGAACACTAACATATAATACCCTTAAGTGGTACATGAAGATTAATCTTGGACATAAAAAATCATGGTGTTGATGTGTTGTTTGGCATGGCTCGCCAATGTTAGGCTCTAGGGGTAGTGAAGCTCGCCAAACCTCTCTTGAAAGGAGTCCCGCGAGGGCAAACTCGCTAAGATCTATATTTATCGAGTCATGGTGCACTAATCTTTGCTCAGTGGTGCATTGTGAACTATTTCGGTTAAGGGGCTTATTGGTGTGAAATATTCCAATGTCCTAGATTCTTGAACAAGATGGATGGTAATTACGACTTTAGGTGTAGTTCAAATGGGTTTCAATCAAAAATTGAAAATGATAAAGCACACACATACATTCGCCCAAATGTGAAATTAGGGTTTGAGGTAAAAATAGTTAAAATGCTAATTTTAGGTATTCGTTCCCTTGTATTAATACATTCAATAATACGACAACAATACAAGATGAAATAGAATAAGCAATCAAGATAAACATGCATAACAAATTGTTATCAAACAAAACCCTGGTTGAACATATTTGATAGAAAATGCAAAAGAAAAGGGAAAAAACAAATAAACCCTGTTATTGTGAAGTAAAATATAGCCATTTTGATTGCAAATATCTATGACACTGAACCCTTACCTGACTAGTGTGTACGCAACCACCAACGGAGCTGGTGAAAGAGTCTAAGGAGAAAACGAGAAAATAAGAAAACACCACCACCATTCACATGCGTAAGCAATGCAAACAAATATCCATAGCTTCCATTAAGAACAATAATGTCTTCAAACAATACAATGTTTAAATGCGATTATAATTGATTTGACAAAATTTATACCAGCATAACAATAGGTAAACAAGAGAGGGATAAAATAAACTCAAAATTAAAGTGATTGGCTCTTAAATATTTTGAAGCAATAAAAAGCCAACTCCTAAAATGATCAGAGTTGGCCTATTTATAGATCTTCTAATTATTCATTTCCCTCTAAAATCCATCCTTCATTTTTCCAATCTTGCCATTTTTCATTTTTTTCTCTATTTTAGCTATAAAAAGACAAAAAATAAGTTACTTTTTGTAATTAAAAGCTCCACATAGAACTTATAAACTTAAAATATTTAAATATCATTGCACAAAAAGAATTTTTGAAAACTGGAGGCATCAAGACTCCCATGTCAGAATCAACATTCCAATAACTCTAATGGTTCAAAAAACTAATAGTGGGATCAAAAGTTATCATAAAAAAAATGACTTCGGGTCTAAAAACACTATCGATAGACCTAATCGAGTTTTTTGGGGTCTCAGGGCATTTTTAAAAATTTGACTATTTGACTTTTAGCCTCCTAATTCTAATCAGGGTTAGAAAGCCCGAATAGCATTGGAGTGAACCCTTTTGCATGCGTCTAGACCTAATTGGGTCTATATCTCTTACTAGAATTGGTAGAAGAGGTAGGAAATTCAAATGGGTGGGGGTCCAAAACCTAATTGAGGTTTGGGCCCCTATTTACAATTGCAAATTTTAGCTAGGCAAGGTTCCCATGTTAATCGGGATTTAAAGCACACATAGAACTAGCGATGCTTGGTAGAGAGGCTCAAGACCTAGTTAGGTTTTAAACCCTGACTATAACTACGATAGTGTCAACGGGAAGCCCATAGACCCAGTCAGGTTTAGGACCTGAATAACAAAGGAAAACCATCGAGGGATGGTCCCTAACCTAATTGGGGATCTCTCCCTGATTAACATTGTGCCTACACCCCTGTCCAACCCCTGATCTAGTCAGGGAAAAATATCTAACCACAATTAACTTGACATAACCTATCCATGACTAGGTCCCACAACAAGACCTAGTCGAAAACCCTAACCCTGAATAGAACTAAACTCCCAACGAAATACTCCCATGACCTAATCGAAGCAAAAAACTTGATTAACAAAAAAAAAAACTTGGATGCATCATCAAAGACCTAATCGAGACTCGAATGTCCGATTAGCACTGCAACATGCATATAACGACCCCAAAGACCTATTTGGGGGTTGAAATCGTAATTAGGTCTACAGACTTAGAAAATATTTGATCATGCACAACTAGACCTAATCAGGGTTCTGAGCAAGAATTTAAACGAGGCTTAAGTTGATAAAAAATGCGTCTAGAGGCCAAGTGTAAAATAAAAAAATGACTTGAACCAACTTGGTATTCTCATCAGGATAGGTTTCAAAGGTTGAAAGGACACATGAAAGGACACATAAATGAATGTGACCCCTCAAAACAACTGCAAGGAACTTAGAGAGAGAACAAGATTCTCAAGTGTGGACAAGTGTAACTAGACTCCATTTTTGGGGCAAGTGCTTTATATGAAACTTTACTGTTTAGAATTGGTCATCACAATAGGACATGTTTCAGTCTAGAATGGCGCATAAACTAAGATGACCTCCTGGAACAAGCTAAGAGAGCTAAGTAAACTAGGTTTGAATTGCAAATTGGGAGGTCAAAGCTCCACTTTTATGCTAAGTTCTATATATGAAGTTTTTTCGCATGGACGTGGTATTTCCAATGACAATGGTTGCATGGACCAGTTTGACATGTAAATCAAGGCAGCCTACCAAGACAATTTGAGAGTGATGAGACCCATGAACCGTGACCACAAGCAAGAATGACAAAAAATAAAAAAGAGGTTATTTGATTCTTGGAAGAATTAGGGCATGTTGAGCAAGCAACAACAAATAATGACTCTACTATAAAATACTTTTGAGTATTTTGGAATGATAGAAACATGTTTACAAACCTAGAATCTATGGCTAAGATTATGTATGGAATATGCATGGATTTGAGAGAGGAAAAAATGAGAGCGGCTAAAGGACCAACTCAGACATTCCCATTGACTTGATGTGTGCAAATGAGTTAATTACCGTTTCTTAGAACTTGCAAGGACTAAATACCATGGATCCAATCATCAGGGTAGTGAATCTTACCTTGATTGCTAGACCAATGTCCATAGCTCCAATGGAGTTGTCTCTGATTCTACTCAAGGCCTTACTCTACTTTCGGTCAGGCATTCATAGCCCTGGTAAAGGTTGCTTGAATCACCCAAGATTGAGTTTTTCTAAAATTTATTTTATTTTCTTTTCTTGTTTTCTCTTTTCTCTATCTTTTCTTAACATCTAAATTCTAGGTTGGGGACCACTTTGATAAGCGAAAGACATAATTATAGATTTTTTACAGTATATCTTCACCACAATAGGTTCGTTCAAGCAAAATCAACAACCACTAAGATGTGATTTTTGTGCTTGGTTTTGAAAGAATGTCTTCATCAACTGAATAGTTTACCCAAACCTAACTTGACATGAACAAATTCAGAACACACATAATAGCTCAAGCTTTCAAAAATGATTTGAAAATATAATCTAACATTACAAACTACTTAGAGTACTTATGCACCAAAATGTCATTCGAGCTACTACATACAAGCCTTCTATTCTTCATTATTTGACCAACAGGGGAACTTACAGGGAAAAATAGATGGGCCAGACCAAAAAGTGACAAGTAACGAGGCTGAACTGAGAACAAAAAAAGAGAAAAGGGAGTTAAAGCAAACACAAAACAAAAGTAAGAAAGGGAAGGTATTTACAGGAACTTTCCAAGCAAATGCATACCTCAAAGCTAGAATCTAGGAAAATGTCTATTGACAAGCAATAAGACATCTTGACTAGTTAGACACCCAGTACCGAATGTTTTCACATTCAGGGTTTTGAGAAGATTGGTAGAGATCCTACCAAGGGGGAACAGGTACTGATGCCTATCTTGAACCCTACACTCATGAACACTATTCCATAGAGTTCTATCTATGTTGTTCTGATGCAAATTAAGTAAAATTTCAGAATTAATTTCAACAATATTCTTACATTTATCTTACAAAAAGTACTTGGGATAGGTTCATAGAAATACCTCTACCCATACATTGAATTGAAGTGAGGGGTAGGGGCAGGCATCAACACATACCAAACAAACTTGTTTACTTAATGTAACAGAGATATGTTTGTTATGGTAGATCATTGGTGAATCCATTGTTGGCTTTTCCTTGACTGATATGGATGCTTTGGTAGCATCATCTTTGTAATCTTCATCACTCATAAGGCATATGAGTTTTTCTTCCTATGTTAGGGACCTTCTAGATATATCATTAGTAGCAAAAGTGTGCGAAGAGCTACATTAGATCAAGATACTTTAAACTCCAACTTTCACCAGCTTTATTTCTTCAATACTAGGGCAGCCATGCTCATGATCATGTATTTCTATCTTGGTTACCTGCACTGCTACGAGGAACACATGACTGCTATAATCATACTCCTTAGGTTGTCCCAAAGGATCTAAGTCTTTGTATGTAGGGATAACAACCCTATTTTATTCTTCTTTCCACTTATCATCAACAATGTACATGTGTTGCTCTTTGGTGATGAGGACTCTCATGACTTCACCATTCAGGGTCAAGGCAATTGGATCAAAGGTAAGGTCGTCCAGAGGTGAGATATCTTCCATTTTTAGCTCTTCTAAGTCAACTTCTTTGTGCGAGCAACCAATTTCATCATTGATTTCTTCTATCTCTTCCATCTCCAATGATGGTATGGGTGTCACATTGATGACATTGAGTTGTTGATCATCCTAAATTAGCTTTCCAAGTGTAAGGACTTCGATATACGACAAGAATGTCTTAGATGCATAACATGCATCCTCTTCATCTGACTGTTCCAATTCATTTATTTCTTCTTCCAGTTGATTATAAGAGGTTTATGATGTTTCTTCTTGTGTGGGAAGCTCACTGATATTTTGATTTTTAGCCAATACATCGCCCGAAACAACTATTGATACTTCATCATCGGACTCATCCTCATCACTACTCTCTTGGACTAGTTCATGCTTATGGAATGGTACATTATTGGTTAATAGGACTGTTTCAACACTTGTCTCATTTCTGTGTCTATAAATGCCAACTTGTAAACTTTGGAATGTGGTTTCATAGGCGAGTTCAGGCATTACTTGTTGAGAATATCATGCAACAAATGACACTTGATTAGAAAAAGCACCGAAAGATGCTTTATCACTAAAGCAAAGAAAAATAGCCTATGGTCCACACGATGAATTATCATAAATGTATGTATTAAAAGTAATAATGGGTTTTCATTTGTCACAAGGAGGATTGGATGGTTATAAGCTTGAATCAATGCTTTGTTATAAGGTGCAAATTGGCCAATGGGATAACTTATAGGCAAGTGAATTGAAGGATTCTGGATGTAAACACTTGGTTGTCCAAGTGAATAAAATAGGTCTGAATAGTCATGCGACATTGATTGTTATTCAATCGTGAAAGCCTTTTAGTAAGTCAACGTCAGAGATGTGAGAGTGGATGGAGTCCTTCGAATGAACATAGTAGTTAGGGGATCTAACATTTTGAGATAAACATCAATAACGACCACTTTTTTTATAGGAATGGGTCTTTTAACCTCTTGTATAACTCATGAAAGTGAACGTTGAATGCATTTATAGATTCATTGGGCTCCCATTGGGCTGTAACAAATTGGTAATACAGGGCAACGGGGTTGATGGGTACACTAAAATGGTTAATAAATAAGTTTTCAAAGATATCCCACAAGGTGATGCACCCATTCGACAAGCTGAAGTACCAACTATATGCTTCCCTATTAAAAGAGCAGGGAAACAACTGACAAGCAACATCTTCATGCTGGGTTTGAGTCCTAATTATGGCATCCTTGAATACCTGAATGTGTTCTTTTGCCATCTAAATCCCACCATGTGTGTATTTTCAACAAAATTCATCAGGATATTTGGGCAATTCATGAGCGGACCCTAGAATGTTCACAACACAACGACCTCCACCTAACAAGGAAAAAGACATAGGTTGGTCTAGAATTTAGTTTTCAGTTTAGAACCTAGAAAATCACTTGGGTAAAGCCTCTAAAGTATTCAAGTTTAAAATTTTCCATTAAAATTTTAGTTTTATGTTTTAGGCCCTCCTTCTAGTACTAACGTTAGGTTCTTGGGGTGGTGAATCCCATCAAACCTCACTTGAAAGGAGTCCCACAAGGGTGGGGCTCCCCAAGGTTTATATCTACTAGGTCACAATGCACTGATCTTTGCTCAGTTGTGCATTGTGGACTCTTTCGTTTAATGGGCCTCCTAGTGTGAAATATTCCAATGTCTTCAGTTATTGAACAAACTAGATGGTAATTACGTTTTAGGTGGAGTTCAAATGGGTTTCAATCAGAAACTGAAAATGAAAAAGCACGTGCACACATTTGCCTAAATGTGAATTTAAGGTTTGAGATAAAAACAATTAAAAATTCTAATTTTAGGTGTTAATTACCTTGCATTAATACATTCAACAATGCAATAACAATACAAGAATGAAATAAAACAAGCAATCAAGATAAATATGCATAACAGATTGCTATCAAGCGAACCCCTAGTTTAATAGATTTGATAATAAAATGCAAAAGAGAAGGGGAAAGATAAACAAATCCTATTATTATGAAGTAAAATCTATCTATTTTGATTGCAAACATCTATGAAACCAAACCCTCACCTAGACAATTTGTGCACAACCATCAACAGAGCTGGTGCAAGAGTCTGAGGAAGGAGAAAACAAGAAAAGAAGAAAACACCACCACCATTCACATGCACAAGCAATGCTAATAAATCTCCGTAGCTTCCATTAATTAGAATAATTTATTCAAATAACACAATGTTTGAATGCAATTACAATTGATTTTACAAAATTTCACCAACATAACAACAGGTAAACAAGAAGGATAGAATAAACTCAAAATAAAAGTGATTGGCTCTAAGTGTTTTGGAGCAACAAAAATCTAAGTCTTACAATGCCCAGGGTTGGCCTATTTATAAATCTTACAATTCTTCATTTCTATCCAACATCCATCCTTCACTTTCTCAATCTTGCCACTTTGCCTTTTTACTCCATTTTAGCATGCAAAAAGACATAAAACAAGTTACTTTTTATAATTAAAATCTCTATATGTAACTTGTAAACCTAAAACATTCAAATCTCATTACACAAAAGGAATATTGAGAAACTGGAGGTACCAAGACATCTATGTCGGATTCAGCTTTCCAATGACTCTGATGGTTTGAAAAACTGACACTGGGATCAAAATTTATCATAAAAAACCAACTCCAAGTTTGAAAACACTACCAACAAACCTAATTGGTTTTTTGGGGTCTCCAGCTATGTTTACATTTTCACCTTTTGTCTTTTAGCCTCCTAGTTCTAATTAGGATTGGAAAACACCATTAGAATTGGAGTGAACCCTTTGGCATGTGTGTAGACCTAATAAGGGCTATATCTATTATTAAAACTAGTAGAAGAGGCAGGAAATTTGAATGGGGAGGGTCCAAGACGTAATTGGGGTCTGGACCCTTGATTACATATTCAAATTTTAGCTAGGAGAGGCTCCCATGTTAATTAGGATATAAAGCCCACATAAAAATAGTGATGCTCGGTAGAGGGGCTCAATACCTAGTTAGGTTTCAAACCCCAACTATAATAGTAATAGCGTTAATCGGGTCTTGGGTGTCATATAACAAAGGAAAACCATTGGGGGATGGTCCTTGACCTAATCATGGATTCGTCCCTAACCAACATTGCACCTACACCTCCATCCAAGCCTTGACATAGATAGTGAAAAATATGCGACTACAACTGATTCAACACAACTTACCAGACAAGACCTAGTCCAAAACCCTATGCCCAAATAAAATTAGAATCCTGGCTAAATACTCCCATGACCTAATCAAATAAAAAACCTAGGGTAGCACATAAAACATCATCGAAAACCTAATTGGGATTCAAATTTTTGACTAACACTACAACATGCATATAACTACCCTGAAGACCTAATCGGGGTTTGTAAGCTTGATTAGGTCTAGGGACTTAGAATTTTTTTGATTATGCACAACCAGACCTAATTGGGGTTTTGAGGAAGAATTTCAACGAGGCTTACGTCAATCAAAAATGCATCTAGAGACCAAGTGTACAATATGAAAATGACTCATAAGAGCTTGGTCTTCTTATCGTGATAGGTTTTAGGGGTCGAAAGGGCAGAAAAATTAATGTGATCCCTAAAGCAACTATGAGCTAAGAGAGAAGATTCTCAAGTATGGATTATGCAACTAGATTCTATTTTAGGGGCAAGTGATTTATATGAAACTTCACTTTTCAGACTTGGTCCTCAGAATGAAACAAGTTTCAGGAGCCATAATAGCATAAAACCCAAAATAACCTCTCTTACGTTAAATTATATTGAATTGATTATTCCTAGTACTCCCTAATGGCATTAGAGGTTAAAACTAAACATAACTTATAATAGCTTATCTATTGATTATATTATAGCCAACAAACATTTTTTAAGTCTAGTGGATCCATATTGGTCATGACCATGATTGTTTAGATGTATGAAACAAGTTTCGGGAGCCATAATGGCATAAAACCCAAAATAACCTCATACATAGGTAAGAGAGAAGTGTACCTGATATTCTCTCTTAAAAGATACACAAGACTATAAGTATTACTATATGTATCTCTTATTAATTCTAACATATGAGATCAATTCTTATATGAAACTTTACTTTTCAGACTTGGTCTATAGCAAGAATTAATACATATATAGCAGTCCATTGGATTGAATAAGTGGTCATGTAATCTGATCATGACCCTTCATAAGGCCACACACACTCTCTATTTTCTCTTTAGACCTTAATCTATAAACCACGTTAGTCTTAAAACTAACCTTCATGTGTTTTTCCATGCACTCTCCACCACTCTCACATACTAAATCAACCTCATACATTGGTAAGAGAGAAGTGTACCTGATATCCTCTCTTATAAGATACGCAAGACTATAAGTATTACTATATGTATCTATTATTAATTCTTATGAGATATAAGAATTGATAATACACTTTTATTAATTCTTCTCATACCACTCATTTATTAATTATATTCATAGAAGATACACAAGACTATAAGTATTACTATATGTATCTCTCATTTATAAGAATAACTTATGCATTATTTTTTGTGTTACACATTTAAGATCATGCATTAATAACTCTCTTATTAATATGCTAAATATATAAAAAGTAGAGTCAATTTTGTATAGTTTAGTATTCTAAAATTAGATCTTAGGTACCTAGAATTAAGACTTAGCATGTTATACCACAACTATCATGACAACATGCACTGCACACTTCGCTGCTAATTTAACCAGAAGAATTATATTGAATGGAAATCAATGTGATCCCTAAAGCACTAATTAATACATAAGAATTAATCTATAAGAATTAATAATACACTTTTATTAATTCTTCTCATTAGTATCTAGCACGTAGTCTTGATAGTTAATCCATTTTTTATTATAATTATAAGGAATATTGTATGGGTTTGTAAGCCCGACACACACTTGTCCTTAGAGTGGTGGAGAGTGCATGGAAAAACACATGAAGGTTAGATTTAAGGACTAACGTGGTTTATAGATTAATGTGGTCAATCTTTAGACCATTAAGAATTAATAATTTATTAACTGTTCTTTTTAAATTAAATTAGCAGCAAAGTGTGCAGTGCGTGTTGTCATGATAGTTGTGATATATCATGCTAAGTCTTAATTCTAGTTACCTAAGATCTAATTTTAGAATACTAAAATATACAAAATTGACTATACTGTTTATATATTTAGCATATTAATAAGAGAGAGTTATTAATGCATGATCTTAAATGTGTAACATAAAAAATAATACATAAGTTATTCTTATAACTAAGAGATACATATAGTAATACTTATAGTCTTGCGTATCTTATAAGAGAGGATATCAGGTACACTTCTCTCTTACCTATGTATGAGGTTGATTTAGTATGTGAGAGTGGTGGAGAGTGCATGGAAAAACACATGAAGGTTAGTTTTAAGGACTAACGTGGTTTATAGATTAAGGTCTAAAGAGAAAATAGAGAGTGTGTGTGGCCTAATGAAGGGTCATGATCAGATTACATGACCACTTATTCAATCCAATGGATTGTTATAGATGTATTATTTCTTGGTTAGCTATAATTAATTTCATTCAAGTATTCTTGGACTGCTAGAGTGCATAGGGAGTACTAGGAATAATCAATTCAAAATAATCTAACGTAAGAGAGGTTATTTTGGGTTTTATGCCATTATGGCTCTCGAAACTTGTTTCATATATAGCAAACTAGATTATTTAATTTATGTGTTTTTCACGGCCATTATGCCATTATTCAATCCAATGGACTGCTATAAATGTATTAATTCTTGGTTAGCTATAATTAATTTCATTCAAGTATTCTTGGACTGCTAGAGTGCATAGGGAGTACTAGGAATAATCAATTCAAAATAATCTAACATAAGAGAGGTTATTTTGGGTTTTATGCCATTATGGCTCCCGAAACTTGTTTCATTATGAGAGGATAATTTTGATAATGAGTAGTATGAGAATAACAATTATGGATATTCATAATTTTGATAATTTTGTTATGGATATTCATAATATTATTGATAAAAATTATGAATATACCAACACCATGTTTGTTTGTGGATATTAGCATAAAAATCATAACTTGGTCAAAACTCAGATATTAGCAATAGTCAATTCAAAACAATCTAATGTAAGAGAGGTTATTTTGGGTTTTATGCCATTATGTCTCCTGAAACTTAATTCATGAGGTTTTTAAATTAATGTCAAAAGAATTAATAATAGATAGAGGAAACCTTCGATTCTCATATAAATTAACTAATCTAATTTGCTATATATGAAACAAGTTTCGGGAGCCATAATGGCATAAAACCCAAAATAACCTCTCTTACGTTAGATTATTTTGAATTGATTATTCCTAGTACTCCCTAATGGCATTAGTGGTTAAAACTAAATATAGCTTATCTATTGATTATATTATAGCCAACTAAACATTTTTTAAGTTTAGCGGATTTATATTGGTAATGACCATGATTGTATAAATGTATGAAACAAGTTTCAGGAGCCATAATGGCATAAAACCCAAAATAACCTCTCTTACGTTAGATTATTTTGAATTGATTATTGCTAATATCTGAGTTTTGACCAAAATTTTATGATTTTTATGCTAATATCCACATGTCTATGAATCAAGTTTTGGGAGCCATAATGGCATAAAATCCAAAATAACCTCTCTTACGTTAGATTATTTTGAATTGATTATTGCTAATATCTGAGTTTTGACTAAGTTATGATTTTTATGCTAATATCCACAAACAAACGTGGTGTTGGTATATTCATAATTTTTATCAATAATATTATGAATATCCATAACAAAATTATCAAAATTATGAATATCCATAATTGTTATTCTCATACTACTCATTATCAAAATTATCCTCTCATAATGAAACAAGTTTCGGGAGCCATAATGGCATAAAACCCAAAATAACCTCTCTTATGTTAGATTATTTTGAATTGATTATTTCTAATATCTGAGTTTTGACCAAGTTATGATTTTTATGCTAATATCCACAAACAAACATGGTGTTGGTATATTCATAATTTTTACCAATAATATTATGAATATCCACAAACACAAACATGGTAATTTGTTGTCAGCCCCTGTCTCTTGCTTAACTTCATATGCAAATAATAATATAAAAAAATATAAATAATATTCACATACACTACTTTACTTTAGGGGCAAGTGATTTATATGAAACTTTACTTTATAGACTTGGTCCTCATAATGAAACTAAATACTTAAATATTTTGGATACAATATAATTACATACAGGCGCTAACAACAAATAACCATGTTTGTGTTTGTGGATTTTTGTTGCTGTTATTATGTGATTAAGGACAAGGTATGTAATTATAATAAAACATTTTCTAAGTCCCTAGACCTGATCTTGCTTAACTTCATTGCCCCTATCTATTTTAGGGGCAAGTGATTTATATGAAACTTTAATTTTCAGACTTGGTCCTCAGAATGAAACAAGTTTCAAGAGCCATAATGACATAAAACCCAAAATAAACTCTTCTACGTTAGATTATTTTGAATTGATTATTGCTAACCTCTGAGTTTTAACCAAAATTTTATGTTTTTTTATGCTAATATCCAAATATCTATGAATTAAGTTTCGGGAGCCATAATGACATAAAACCCAAAATAACCTCTCTTACGCTAGATTATTTTTAATTGATTATTGCTAATATCTAAGTTTTGACCAAGTTATGATTTTTATGCTAATATCCACAAACAAACATGGTGTTGATATATTCATAATTTTTATCAATAATGTTATGAATATCCATAACAAAATTATCAAAATTATCAAAATTATGAATATCCATAATTGTTATTCTCATACTACTCATTATCAAAATTATCCTCTCATAATGAAACAAGTTTTAGGGGTCATAATGTCATAAAGCCCAAAATAACCTCTCTTATGTTAGAGTATTTTAAATTGATTATTGCTAATATCCGAGTTTTGACCAAGTTATGATTTTTATGCTAATATCCACAAACAAACATGGTGTTGGTATATTCATAATTTTTATCAATAATATTCTGAATATCCACAAACACAAACATGGTTATTTGTTGTCAACCCCTGTCTCTTGCTTAACTGCATATGCAAATAATAATAAAAAAAATATAAATCATATTCACATACATTACTTTAATTTAGGGGCAAGTGATTTTTATGAAACCTTACTTTTCAGACTTGGTCCTCATAATGAAACTAAATACTTAAATATTTTGGATACAATATAATTACATATAGGGGCTGATAAAAAACAACCATGTTTGTGTTTGTGGATTTTTATTATTGTTATTATGTAATTGTAGACACCGAAATCGTGTCTACTCCTTGGTCGTCCTTCCCTTCTTTCCCCCTTGGTCCCTTTCGTCCACTTCGACATTCCTAACCCCCACACACTTATTAATTTTAAATAATTATCTATTTTAAATTAATAACATTCCTTTTCTCTCTCTCCTTGCCACCTCACCTCTCCTCGGATACCCTTCCTTGGATGCCCTCCACTACCCCATGCGAATCTTAAATGCCTAGACCCCCATTTCAACCCTTCCATTCACCTCCCACGCCTATTAAACCACCTTTGACCATTTTTTACCCCGACCTGCTGACCTCGGCTGATGGAAAAATGGACAAAAGGCTATTTTTAGCTTTTTTACCTGCCTTCCAGCGACCGACGTCGGCCAGTAGTCGGCCGGCGTCGGTGGTTTTGCCTGCGTCGGTCGCCTTCAAAACTGCATTCTCGACCCCGAATGCAGGATCCGACCTTTCAATCTTCAATCCGCCAATATTTCCAATCCTCCAATCTTCTGATCTGCTTGACCCAGAATCAAAACTCTCTCTCTCTCTCTCAGGTACACACCAAGCATCACAGGCTACAGGAGCTCACTTTGCAGGTAGTCTTCTACATTCAACAACATCAGCAATAGGTCTCACACTTCTTCTTCAGCAGGCAAGAGGTAAGTATTCTTCTTTTATGTAATTTCAGTAGCTTAGAATGTCTCTGTAATCAGTTTTCTGTTTATTGCTTCTAAGCCACATTACCACCCATACCCGGCTATCAACCAGACCAGACCCGAATCCTTATCCTCCCTTTTCACCCCAATCCTTTGTCTGGTTCCTCTTTCAAACCACACTTTCTGCCCTATAAACCCTGCACAAACTTCCTAACAGACTCTCAGACTACCACAGACCATTCTGCAGACCATTCTATCGACCAAAACCTGTCTAGACCTTGTCCAAGGCCATTGCCCCGACTGACGCTGGCTACCAGGCCCATTGCCCCTACCGATGTCGACAGACTAACCAACGTCGACGACCTTGACATACCGACGTCGGTAGACTAACCGACGCCGGTGACTATGGAACACAGATTGCCACATTCAGGTACGCATTTGCTTCTATTTCTTTTGATTCAGTCTTTTATCATTTCAGTTTATGACAACATTCTACTTTTTATCTACTAGTGGGTTGTCATCCCTCAAGGAAGTCTCTGCACTTCTGGGATCAAGCTTTGCTTGGCAACCCACCATCTATCTATCTAACGCCTTCTTTGTTTAAGTCTCTTTTTTCTACAGGTGTCGTCCTCTACAACCAAAGAGGAGTCCCTACAACGTCTGAATAACGGTGTGCAAACCTCATCTGGATAACATCTAACCCTAGACCATTTCCTTAGTTTCTTATTCCTTTTGAATGTAGAAAAGCGAAAACTTGATAGAAACATTCTGGCACGTCTGATGGGACCCTGGGAATTCTCCTTGGGTTCATACTTTTTTCTTCTAAACAAATTTTTCATATAGGTGCATTAGGTCTCTCCTTGCATCTTTTTCTTCTTTCTTCTCCGAAAAGACACTATCAACAAAGTTAAAAAGAATCCTTCTTTTTCTTTCTTTCTTGCATCTTAGACTAGTCAACTCATACTCTTCAAGCTTTTCTCTACTTGTCTGCATCCAAACACACATTTCAATTTGGGCTTAAAATCTATTGCATCTCATTTCTACGTGCTTGCATATTTAGTCCACACATCTAGTAATTAAAATCGCATCATGAATAAATCGTAGCATACTCATGTTACACGACCAGACCACTATCACAAATCAAACATCTTAACATACCTGAGACAAGGCCCATCTAAGATTTCATCACCTAGCGGATACCTTACCCGTCCCGGCAATCCCACTTAGACTTCACTACCAAGGGGAAAGCCCACTCTGTTCTCTGGCAAAAGATAATCTCTAGGGGAAGTATATACTGGCTAAGCGAGACCAGCTTATCACTGGGCTCGTGAAGTGAGGTGAGCTTGCTCCTTAGCACCAGGCCAAGTACGAAACCTAACACAGACTCTTGAGCACCGAAACTAACTTGAAACTAGTTTTAGACTGCTTCTTCTAGGACCCGTTTCAAAATCCAAACTTCCCAAACACATTCTAAGGCATAAGCCACCAAGATTCTAAAAACTTATTCTTAAGAATTTAACGTTTAGGGTCTGTTTGCCTATCTTTTTCTTTTCTATTCTTATCTGATTGTTTGAGCTAGTAAGGACGTATTATCTTGCCTTGAGTGGTTTTGACACGTAGTCAAACCAGGACTCTTGTTGACCACGCAAGGCAACAACCCCTTCCGCCTTCGCCTCCTACATCTAGCCCTCTAATGGAGTATCATTCAGAGACCGAACAAACTCCTACCTTACCGACCCCGACCCAACCATCCATTGTCTCTGAAGGGGACCAAAACTTTGAAAGGTTCCTTGACCTTAATGTCAAGGCCCTTCAACATTATCTCGCAAGAAGCTAAATGCGAGACTCCTTAGGCAACCCAACTTATGGGATGCCAACCACTTTAATTGAAGCAGCAACGACATCGACAACGTTCGCTACCCAACCCATGACCACTCTGGCCTTTGCCTCGACCATCAACCTGACCACGACCTATCTTCAAAGTGTGGCTTCTCCTTCTATCTTTGGGCCCACTTCCATCGGAGTTTCGGCCCCCCCTCAACTACAGACTATTCAACCAAGCTCTACCCCTTTCCAAAATTTAGTTGTCTCCATCCTGCCTGCTCTTGCATCCATCAACACAAGAGTAACTACCTACCCTTCAGCAAGTGTCGCCACCCCTCAACCACCTATGATGGTCCCTATTCAATTTGTGCCCTCTAACTCCATGGCACAACCACCCTTGGATTCCACATCTATCCCAATGACTAATTATCAATATGTTGCGCCCATACAAGCGCAACTGACTACGTCATACGCCCCTTCCAACACCTTCCAAGTGCCCTACAACCTAGGGGGTGCCCCATCTGCCAATCCGTCAGCCGATCTCATCAAGATGCTGATGGAGAAGATGTCTAGTCTTGAGGCTTCCATTTTTGGTTCAAGCAATGTCCTTTCATATGACCAAATTTGCAACGAACCCATCCATCCCTCTGTCCCAATCTGACTGTATCTCATTCAGTGGGAGCTTTCTAAGTTCACTCGCTTCTAAAGTAAGGAAGACCCACAACAACATCTACGAACATTCAGACATACTTGTTATCTTATAGCCCATGATGATGTGTTACTGCTACGCACATTCTCTATGTCGCTTTCTGGCCCTGCCCTCGATAGGTACAACTCTCTTACTAGTCACTTCCTCTTTTCATTCACTCAACTCACCCAATTATTCCTTGACCACTTTTTGATCAATATCACCAAAAAAATCTCAATCACAGACCTCTACTCTATCAGACAGTTTGACGACGAATCAATAGTCGATTTTGTCGCCTGTTGGAGAGCCCTGATCAACTAACTCTCCTTCCCTTTACCTCAATCCGAGCTCATTGAGATCTTCTCTCGAGCATGTGCCACGCACATCTCATCCACCTTGCGGGTTCAAACATTCCGCACTTTTGATGAAGCTTTCACCATGGCCCAAAAGCTTGAACTCCGCACTATTGAAGAGGATAAGGTCAAATTGCGTAATACCAATGCAAGAGCCGATGACCCTTCTTCTTCCAAACCTTCTTCTTCTGCCAATTCCATGTCCAAAGGAGTGGCCAACACTGTGGTCGTTAGATCACCATCCTCGACAACAACTGACCAATCTTAACCTTCAACATCACAAAGCATCACAAAACAATTTCAACAACGCTACATACAGCGTTAATACACTCCAATTGGAGAGTCTTACGCTTCCGTGTTGGAAAAACTCGTCAAGCAGGGGGTCCTCAATCTCCCTCCAATCTAACCACCTCAATTCGACTCCTCAAAAGCCCTCCCTACATGGTACAGGGAGAATGATTTCTGTCACTATCACCGTGTCCAAGGCCATGACATAAACAACTGTTGAACCTTCAAAAACACTGTCCAAGACATGATAGATAAGGGGGATCTTATTTTGGATAACCCAAACACGCCACCCAACCAAAACATGGACATCTTCAGACAACCCTTTCCTAACCATCCCCCTAGCCAAAACAATGTCCAGACCATGGCCGATAGCTCCCACGAGCATGATATACGCATGGTCAACACGGTCTCGCCTCTTGTCCCTAACCAACCTCCTCCACAGATAGAAGAGCTTTCTTCTCTTATTCGTCCATCACAGATAGAAGAGCTTTCTTCTCCTATTAGTTCTCCATCGACCTCTCTTATATTGGAGGACGCTTTGACCATACCAATGCCGTTAGCCCCGCCTTCATCCTCCCTACTATCAATGAAAGACCCTATCCTTCCTACTTCTCAACCACAAGTAGAAGGCACGATCATCCCTGCCCTATACCCTCTTGAGGAGCCATATTCTCCTATTCCTTCTCTACCAAGAGAAGAACCTATCTCTTCACCCACTTCAACCGAGGAAGACCCAATGATGGTTTTCTCTTATCATTTGCTTGAGATCGCTACATCTCACTCACCCTCGTCCATAATCGAGCTCAAACCCGCGCAGACATCCGTCATGCCCAACGAGACTAAATCTCTCGACATTCAACCTATATCAAACCTCACTCACCCACAAGTGAGGGTAGACTATAACCTTGCCTCGCACAATAGTGGCCCTCAAAGCAAACCAAAGAAGGCTGCTAAACCACACCAGAGAATTCCTCCCCCACTTTCATCATTACCTTCAATTTTGGGCCTGCATCCATCTACCTTAATAGGGGTGCTTCCTACTCCCATACCTCACAGAGACAAATTGCCTCCATTACTCTCTCAACCCATCAAACATAAATTTCTTCCCAAACATCCAATGCCTCTCAACACAAAAGTGCCATCTACACGTGTGGCTACACCGCCAACCAAAAAGATGGTACGACCAACGCCTCCAACAACTCCAAAACCAAATTCATTAACCCCTACTGCAACAAAACACACAGACCCATTGACGGGTTCTTATGCCTTGCTGTTATGACAATTGTTGCAGTCTTCTCGCATCAGTCTTCCTCCTCTTAGACCATACCAATCTCTCGAACCAAAACCACCCTGGTTTGATGACACTAAAGTTTGTGCATATCATCGCACACCTGGGCATGACACTAAGCATTGTTGTGCCCTCAAGGTTGTCATTCGCCAATGCTTGGAGAAAGACACCCTTCTTCTTGACCACACTGTCAACAAACTTTCAAAATCATCCCATGCTTCCCATACCTCCTCACCTTCACACTCATCAACTCTCAGATCAAGACCATCTTGGTTCGACAACACTAAATTTTGTCACTATCATCACACACTGAGACATGACACTAAGTGTTGTTGCGCTCTTAAAGCTGTCATTCATCAACATCAGAAAAAAGACACCCCTTTCATTAGCGACCCTCTTGACCTTTTCAATAAATCACCGACATCATCACATGCCTCCCAAACATCATCACCTAAATCGGGATCTCAACACCAGACTATGGTCCCTCCACCGCCTTTAACCCCATTATTCGAAATCAACATAGTCAACTTGATCACCAACCCACCAACCCAAAAGGATAAAGGGAAAAGACATGTTTCTATCCCTTGGACATCCCCATCTACCAAGCCTTCACCACAACCAAAACCCAAGATTACTGTCTTGGGCACATCTCGACCAGCATCCTCAAAGACAATCCCTGACTCCATGGTGAAACAACCTCACCACACGACCCCTGTGAAGATGTCTTTGTATGATCTCATACAAAACTCTCCACAGCATCATCAAACCTTGATCAAAGCCTTACAATCAATGGAGGTCCAACCTGATGACCCCCAACCACTGGCCCCTTTAATCAAATCATTACCAACCATTGCCTCGTCATCATCTGTGGTTTTGAGATTTCTGCCTCCAACTTGGCAGATTAGAATCTCACCCTCTCAAACTAAATCTATCACACATTCTCCCTAGCAACTGGGGGAATTCGACCTTATACTGACTATCGTGATCTCAACCAATCATCAACCAAATCTCGACCAAATATCAACTGACCACGACCAAGCCTTGACCACGCCTCGACCAAACATATCAACCGACCTCGACCAAACATTCAACCAGACCTCGACCAAACATTCAACCGACCATTGACCAAATATCAACCAAACATTGACCAAATATCAACCGACCTCAACCAAACATCAACCAAACATTGACCAAACCTTGACCAAACCTTGACCAAACATTCAACCAACCATTGACCAAACCTCGACCAAACATATCAACTAAACATCAACCAAACAATGACCAAACATCAACTAGCCAAACAATCTGACATCATATCAACCACCTTCATGTCCAACATCAACCAACACGTGACCAATTTGGAAAGAATTAAACGAGGCAAGTTTGCTCCTAATTGGCTTGGACCCTACATCATCACGCACAAGCATGGACCAGAAACTTATCAGAACTTGAGCTCTTTAATGCCTTGCATCTGCGACCATTCTACTGTTAGTCGAGTACTCGTTCACTTGACATTTAACTTGAGCTCGTCCCTTGAGCAATCCCTGTCCTCTTAATCCTCATTCTTTTCAACCCTATTCCCCTAAACAAATCCTATGTAACCCTTTTATCAGTATGGATGCTCTGTCCTAATAAAAAGGAACCCTTGAACTTCTATAGTCTTGTCCATGACTCAAAATTTTGTCAAAAATAAATTGGGATGTCAAAATATCAAAAGGTCACAAACTCTAAAAGCAGACTGCTCCCTCGAAGGACAGCTGTACAATCATTGTTGTAGCTAATATACTGCTCCCTCGAAGGACAGCTATTCAAATCCCTTAAATATAAAAAGCAAAAATATAGACCACTCCCTCGAAGGATGGCTATGAATAAATCTTGCTACATCTAGCACTTTCGTAGAAGCTTCCCGCATCGATCAGCTTCACAAATGACCACAAAGCAAAATGACATCTCTATGTAGACTTCTCGCATCGATCAGTCTGCTCAATCGAAAAAAAAAAGGGTCATGGACTTGACTTGTAGTCGTCTCAGGGTCTCCTATAAAAAAGGGCAAAGTTATCCCTACTCAAAAAGGTTATCCTATCCTCACATATCACATCACCTACTCAAGGGACTTCGAGCTCATTTTAATGTCAAAGTGATTCGATTACCTCTCTAACACAACCAATGGTCAACGACGTAATGCATGAACGGGGCTTTGTTTCTAAAACCCCCTATCTATGCTATTATTTTGGTCCTTGTCAATGAAAGAGCAATGCGCCTTTCACTTTTTACACACTTTGGTCACAATTCAACCAAATTATTTGCCAACCAAACCAAATCAAACCAAACATTTTTAGACCTGTCACATGCCATAATCCATTTCACATAGTTTCTATGGACACCAATACACATGAAAACTATCGACTACACAATTTATGTCAAGCATAAACCATTACTTGCTGAAGCATAAATAGACTCATTTCATTTTTAGCATATATCCATCACCTAACATGGACAATTGCTAGGGATGAAAAACCCCGACCAATGTTACAGAATACACCATCACACAATATGGAAAAGGCTGTAACATCATCATACCCTCATCATTTCAAGCACATACCCTCATACATATGGGAAGTGCTAAACCTTAACCTAGACCAAACCAATCATCAATCATTTTGCCTCTTAACCTGAACTACATTGGTCTGAGGCCCTAACAATAGGGGCTATGTAGGCAACACTCAGTCAACATGACCTCTCCTGAGGTTAGCTCGACCACATCCATTTATTCGTCTACCTGATGGACAAACTATCTTACCTTTGACCATGACTTGACCTCGACCAAAACCGACCCTCTTCCTCCCTTTTAGGGAGAACTACATTGGCCTGAGGCCCTTCACACAAGGGCTATGTAGGCAGCACTCAGATGACACGATGTCTTCTGAGGTTAGCTTGGCCACATTCTTTTGTCGGTCCATTCATTCGACCAACTATCTATCTCGGCCCGCTTCGACCAATGACCTTGGAGATCGCGACTATCTCCTTCGACCATGACCATTTTTGAGACAACTTTGCCTTAGTTGTTTCAATTGCATGTATGCTACCTCATGAATGGTTAGCAAAATTGTCTGCAACCCATCATTTCGACCCTCACAAGTATAGAATCGCGAGCAAGTTGATCCACACTACTTGTGACTTTTTCATGTTTTTAGGAGCACTTCCTGAGCCTGAGATACCTGGAACACGATGACCATTGGAGCTACAACTGGGAACGAATAACCCAATCAGCTACAACTAATGCTGGGACCCAGTTATTTTAATTTTGGCACTCCTCGACCTTTGACCGCGACAATTTGACCTGACCATCTCGTGAAGTGGTATACGCACAATCACGACTATTGCCGCATTCACACCGAAACTTCACCATTTTCATCCACTCTCTGTCAAATCGACACCTGATTCTAGGTTCCATTCCCTTGACTCCCGCTTTGAGGGGGAATACCTCATCCCATAATCGGGGCAACCACACTTATTTTTGTCTTGCAGTTCACTAGAACAACCAACAAGACAAGAAAAGACCTCATCCCACATCTGGGGCAACCAACTCCTATTTTTGTCTTACAGTTCGCCAAGAACAACAAACAAGACAAAAAAGGGCAAATGTAGACACCGAAATCGTGTCTACTCCTTGGTCGTCCTTCCCTTCTTTCCCCCTTGGTCCCCTTCATCCACTTCGACATTCCTAACCCCCACACACTTATTAATTTAAAATAATTATCTATTTTAAATTAATAACATTCTTTCTCTCTCTCTCCTTGCCACCTCACCTCTCCTCAGATACCCTCCAGTACCCCATGCCAATCTTAAATGCCTAGACCCCCATTTCAACCCTTCCATTCACCTCCCACGCCTATTAAACCACCTTCGACCATTTCTTACCCCGACCCGCTGACCTCGGCTGATGGGAAAATGGACAAAAAGCTATTTTTAGCTTTTTTACCCGCTTTCCAGTCGCTGACGTCGGTCGCCTTCAAAACTGTGTTCTCGACCCTGAATGCAGGATCTGACCTTTCAATCTTCAATCCGCCAATCTTTCCAATCCTCCAATCTTCTGATCTAATTGACCCAGAATCAGACCTCTCTCTCTCTCTCAGGTACACACCAAGCATCACAGGCTACAGGAGCTCACTCTACAGGTAGTCTTCTACATTCAATAGCATCAGCAACAGGTCTCCTACACTTCTTCTTCAACAGACAAGAGGTAAGTATTCTTATTTTATGTCATTTCAGTAGCTTAGAATGTCTCTGTAATCAGTTTTCTGTTTATTGCTTCTAAGCCACATTACCACCCAGACCCAGCTATCAACCAGACCAGACCCAAATCCTTATCCTCCTTTTTCACCCCAATCTTTTGTCTGGTCCCTCTTTCAAATCACACTTTTTGCCCTGTAAACCCTGCACAGACCTCCTAACAGACTCTATAACTATCATAGACCATTATGCAGACCATTCTATCGACCAAAACCCATCCAGACCTTGTCCAAGGCCATTGCCCCGACCGACGCCGGCTACCAGGCCCATTGCCCCTACCGACATCGACAGACTAACTGACGTCGGCGACCTTGACATACCGACGTCGGCAGACTAACTGATGTCGATGACTATGGAACACAGATTGCCACATTCAGGTACGTATTTGCTTCTATTTCTTTTGATTCAGTCTTTTATCATTTCAATTTCTGACAACATTCTACTTTTTATCTACTAGTGGGTTGTCATCCCTCAAGAAAGTCTCTACACTTCTGGGATCAAGCTTTGCTTGGCAACCCACCATCTATCTATCTAACGTCTTCTTTGTTTAAATCTCTTTTTTCTACAGGTGTCGTCCTCCACAGCCAAAGAGGAGTCCCTACAACGTCTGGATAACGGTGCACAGACCTCATCCGGGTAACATCTAACCCTAGACCATTTCCTTAGTTTCTTATTCCTTTTGAATGTAGAAAAGCGAAAACTTGATAGAAACAGTAATTAAGGACAAGGTATGTAATTATACTATTTTTTTTTTAAGTCCCTAGACCTAATTTTGTTTAACTTCATTGCCCCTGTCTATTTTAGGGGCAAGTGATTTATATGAAACTTTACTCTTCAGACTTGGTTCTCATAATGAAACAAGTTTCGGGAGCCATAATGGCATAAAACCCAAAATAACCTCTATTACATTAGATTATTTTGAATTGATTATTCCTAGTACTCCCTAATGGCATTAGAGGTTAAAACTAAGCATAGCTTATTTTATCTTATCTATTGATTATATTATAGCCAACTAAACATTTTTTAAGTCTAGCGGATCCATATTGGTCATGACCATGATTGTATAAATGTATGAAACAAGTTTAGGGAGCCATAATGGCATAAAACCCAAAATAACCTCTCTTACGTTAGATTATTTTGAATTGATTGTTGCTAATATTTGAGTTTTGACCAACATTTTATGATTTTTATGCTAATATCCACATATCTATGAATCAAGTTTTGGGAGCCATAATTCCATAAAACCCAAAATAACCTCTCTTACTTTAGATTATTTTGAATTGATTATTGTTAATATCTGAGTTTTGACCAAGTTATGATTTTTATGCTAATATCCACAAACAAACATGGTGTTGGTATATTCATAATTTTTATCAATAATATTATGAATATCTATAACAAAATTATCAAAATTATGAATATCCATAATTGTTATTCTCATACTACTCATTATAAAAATTATCCTCTCATAATGAAACAAGTTTTAGGAGCCATAATGGCATAAAGCCCAAAATAACCTCTCTTATGTTAGATTATTTTGAATTGATTATTGCTAATATCTGAGTTTTGACCAAGTTATGATTTTTATGCTAATATCCACAAACAAACATGGTGTTGTCGTATTCATAATTTTTATCAATAATATTATGAATATCCACAAATACAAACATGGTTATTTGTTGTCAGCCCCTGTTTATTGCTTAACTTCATATGCAAATATATATATATATATATATATATATATATATATATATATATATATATATATATCATATTCACATACATTACTTTACTTTAGGGGCAAGTGATTTATATGAAACTTTACTTTTCAGACTTGGTCCTCATAATGAAACTAAATACTTAAATATTTTGGATACAATATAGGGGCTGACAACAAATAACCATGTTTGTGTTTGTGGATTTTTTTTGTTGTTATTATGTAATTAAGGACAAGGTATGTAATTATAATAAAAAAAATTCTAAGTTCCTAGACCTAATCTTGCTTAACTTAATTGCCCCTGTCTATTTTATAGGCAAGTGATTTATATGAAACTTTACTTTTCAAACTTGGTCCTCATAATGAAACAAGTTTCGGTAACCATAATGGCATAAAACCCAAAATAACCTCTCTTACATTAGATTATTTGGAATTGATTATTCCTAGTACTCCATAATGGCATTAGAGGTTAAAACTAAACATAGCTTATTATAGCTTATCTATTGATTATATTATAGCCAAGTAAACATTTTTAAAATCTAACGGATCCATATTGGTCATGACCATGATTGTATAAATGTATGAAATAAGTTTTGGGAGTCATAATGGCATAAAACCCAAAATAACTTCTCTTACGTTAGATTATTTTGAATTGATTATTGCTAATATTTGAGTTTTGACCAAAATTTTATGATTTTTATGCTAATATCCACATATCTATGAATTAAGTTTCAGGAGACATAATGGCATAAAACCCAAAATAACCTCTCTTACATTAGATTGTTTTGAATTGACTATTGCTAATATCTGAGTTTTGACCAAGTTATGATTTTTATGCTAATATCCACAAACAAACATGGTGTTGGTATATTCATAATTTTTATCAATAATATTATGAATATCCATAACAAAATTATCAAAATTATGAATATCCATAATTGTTATTCTCATACTACTCATTATCAAAATTATCCTCTCATAATGAAACAAATTTCGAGAGCCATAATGTCATAAAACCCAAAATAACCTCTCTTATGTTCGATTATTTTGAATTGATTATTGCTAATATTTGAGTTTTGACCAAGTTATGATTTTTATGCTAATATCCACAAACAGACATGGTGTTTGTATATTCATAATTTTAATCAATAATATACCAACACCATTAGTTTTAACCCCAAAATTAGATTGTTTTGAATTAGTTTATAGATTATGTTGGTATATTGTAAGCACGTGGTTTATAGATTATGTTGGTATATTGAAGGGAAATCAATGTGATCCCTAAAGCACTAATTAATCCATAAGAATTAATCTATAATAATTAATAATACACTTTTATTAATTCTTCTCATTAGTATCTAGCACGTAGTCTTGATAGTTAATCCATTTTTTATTATAATTATAAGGAATATTGTATGGGTTTGTAATCCCGACACACACTTGTCCTTAGAGTGGTGGAGAGTGCATGGAAAACCACATGAAGGTTAGTTTTAAGGACTAACATGGTTTATAGATTTATCAATAATATACCAACAAACAAACAAACATGGTGTTGGTATAAAAATCATTAGTATCTAGCACGTAGTCTTGATAGTTAATCCATTTTTAATTATAATTATAAGGAATATTGTATGGGTTTGTAAGCCCTATTAGGTCTAGGGACTTAGAATTTTTTTTTTTTATAATTACATAATAAAAACAAAATATATTCACAAACACAAACATGGTTATTTGTTGTCAGCGCTTGTCTCTTGCTTAAATTCATATGCAAATAATAATTAAAATATATATAAATATAAATCACATACATAAAATAGATGATTTGAAGAGTATATTTTCCAAACTATTATAAATGTATAAAATTGTTGATAAGCTAGGTTTCCCTTAGAAAAACATGCATGATTAAAAAAGAATCATGCAAAACTCAGATATTACTTTTAAAAATAGATACATTTTATTTTATAAATCTAAAAACTTTAAAATGTAAAATTATTATAAATTTAAAAAAATTGACATTAGTTACATAGTATAAAACCCAAAATAACCTCTCTTACGTTATTATGCAATTGATTGGTATGAAAGTTATTATGCAATTGATTCCCCTATAATGTTTGAAGAATTATAGATCTTAGACAAAACCCCGCTTGCTGCAAAAGTATTGTTGGTGCAAGGTGCATCTCAAGGTCCATGTCGCAGTACTATCATTTGAGAGAAGGGGATGTAAAAATCCTACTATATAATGCACATTTACTTTTGGATGAACATTTAAAATCCTCTCAAATAATGTATATTGAGGGATTCCAACAATACCAAGCAACCTTGTCAGTTTAGAGTGTAAGAGCGATTAATTAGTTGAGTTTTGTCCTAGATTAAAGTCTTGCTTGAAGTCAAAACTTGATGTAAACAAATGATACAAAACAAAACACATGGTCCTCATTTTTTTTTAAATAAAGAGGCGTTATGCTGCCCACATGAAGACATCAAATTTACTTTGTTCAAAGTCCATCAAAACTTGGGAGTCATATCATCTACTTTAGCACAATTATGCTACCAATTGAGTCTAGACCTTTGCCAAAGTTGTTTAAGTCATTCATTTATAATCTAAATTCAAAATTAGATTTTTATAAATTCATAAGGTTGATGTGTTAAGTGGATTCACCATTTGTACTAAACTTGAGGGAACTTAAGTTTAATTTTTAATTTGGGTTGAAGGCCATTTTAGACTCAAGATCATTATCACCAGTTAATAGACTTAAGCCATTTTGTGCTAAACACTTGCACTTTGAGTCTATGCACCACAATATTTTGAGTCAAAAAAGGTAGTGTTATGATGTAAAAAATATGAGAAATTATCTTTGCCTTAGAGAGTTTTTGAAACAAGCATTTTGTCTTATCTTTTGGGTAGTCTAACATTGTTACACTACCCAAAACATTTTAGATATTGTTTCATAGACCTTCTTACATAGAGTTCAAATTTGTTCTTACATTTTCAGACCAATCCAAGTTTATTTTTATGATCCTTTGTCTAACATAGTTATACCGTTCACTTTTACCTAACTTATTTGTCAAAAGAACCAAGTTTTACACCATTATTTATGAGAAAATAAAATATCTCTAAAGTGCATTTTGTTTCATACTTTATACCTAGTTGATCGAGTTCATGTCCAAGAATCAAATGCCTAGTGTTTGTTAGAAGTGTTTCAAATCCGTTAGATTAATTTTTTTTATCTATTTCAAAGTCTAGCTTTTGACATTGTTTGGCCAAGATTCCTAGTACATGCCTTGTTTGAGCCTAGCTTTGACGTCACATTTAGCTAAAAGACCTAGCAACTTTTAATTTCCTAGATTAGACTGATTTGAAACACTTTGATCTTAGATTTTAGCATTTCAATTTTTGACCTATTTACTTGCTCATCTTTGTGTGAATAGTGAGACATTGGACATTTAACGCTAGCTTGTTTCCTTACAAATCTTTGCATAAACCTTTTTGATCTTTTTGACGAATCTAGACCAAGTTTGAACATCATCTGTTTTAGACATTATCTTTTTAGAGTTTGAAGAACTCTTTGACCTTATATCGCAAATCATTGACTATAGATCCCAACATGTATTCCTACACTTGTAGTGGACTCATGTACAATCTGGAGATTAGTAATGTGGTTGCATAGGAAGAAATGGTGCAAGACCTCTATGCAAATAATATTATTTATGAGTTGGATTTTAATCTCTCTTATAATACTAAATTAAGGGAACAAAGCCAAGATCCATCAGCTAATTATTTGGTTAATACACCACCTTATTCTAAACAAGACCAAGAGAAAACCACATAATACCTAGCTACAATAACCACAACTGATGAACCAGTTATTCAACAATCATATTCTACTAATACAACTTCCATGTATGATCCATTTTTGTTTGAGAATCATTTATTGGAGAATAAAGACAAGATTTTGGTTAGAGCCATAGAGGTAGGGGCTAAGTTTCTAGTAAACTTCCCTAATGAGAATTTACCAAGCCTAATAAGAATGCTCTACAATATCATTTATGATCAACAACCTTCTTCTAGAAATCCTTTGGCTCTAGTCCAAACAACATATCATAACCCTAATCTACCTAATAGAGGCAAAAATATCATGGAAGACCATTTTAACCAAATGTAGACAATATATCAAACCTACCTGAATCTAGCATGCAATTTCAATCAGATGAACATGGTGAGTAAATCTCTTATTGACCTAAATCTTTTAACATGAGTTTTGATAGAGTTAATTGGTCAAGATAATTAGAGTTCAAACCCATTTGCACAAAATACTTTGGTAGATAAATTGCTGCATATGCCCATTATTAAAGAAGTGTCTTCTACTTCTACATAGAATAATGAGCAAAATATAGTGGACAATGTGCAAACAATGTCCAATCCCAATCAAAGTGGTACTAACGTATAAAGAACTAGCCAACAACATGTACCTATAGTTAATACCATGAGTGGATCATCATACAAGAGAGTAGGAGTTTCTACATCCCAACCTCAATCGACTACTTCCTCAAGTGTGAAACCTACAGGATTAGGTAGTCAAACAATGACCAATGTCATGTCTCAACAATAGAATGTGATAAATCCTAATATTCCTCAACAAGTAATGAGTAATATTCCACAATAATATGCAAAATCTAGTGTACTAACGTAACATAAGACAAATACATTGCCACCTCAATTAGGGGCAACTAATGTTCCACCTCGCTAGATAACGATAACCATACCTCTTCAGTCATAGACTAATATACCAATATAAAACCAAGAAATGACTAATCAACAATGCTCAAATATTGGTCAATGACATATGTCAAATTTACAACCTGCTTTCACTTCCCCACAGGGATTCGTGTAATAAGGAGGCTCCCATGTTTCTCAAATACCTACTAGACCACTGTTGGTTCAAAATATGTCACAAATTCAGAGACACAGTCATAGCCCACAAGTTTTCACTCAACAACAAGGCTTGATTAGTCAATAGTGTGTCCCTTTTCAACCAAAATAGGGACAATATAGTTATATCCCTCCATCCCAACCAAAAAATCCTTCAAGTCAAACCTTTATCGTCAACCCAAACTAAAATATTTCACAACTAAATGTATAATTCTAAGTACATAATATACGTATGCATATTCCTGGTCCATTTCTCAATGAAACTAATATATTTCAACAGATATCTCTATCATACCCTAGTCAAAATGTCCCTTTTGTGACCTCCCAACCATCTATCCAAACCAATATTCTCCTTCAAATCAATGTTCCTTCCAATTTCTTATCCCAAGAATTGTAACAAATGAAGGATGCAATTGCTACCATTCAAGATGAAAAATAGACTAAATTTTTTAAGTTGGATGACGTGTGTTTTTATCCATTCAACATGGAGTACTTGTAGATATAATTTTCTGCAAGATACGAACCACCAAAATTTGACAAATACAAAGAAAAAGGTGACCCTAAGGCTCATTTAATAGAGTTTTTTTTATCGTATGTTAGAGGGTGGCATATAGTGATAAATACCTTCTGTTGGAGTTTTCAAGGAGCTTGGATAGACAAGCTTTAGAATGGTTTTTAAAGTTGCCCAAAAAATTAGTGACATATTTTGATGATCTTTCTAATAAGTTTGTGCAACACTTTTCCTATAATATTGAATATGAGATTTCATTAGTGGAGTTAACACAAGTGAAGTAAAAAGTCAATGAGAGTTTTACAAGTTATCTACAATGATGGAGAGCTCTTGCAAGTCGATTCACCCATAGTTTACCAGATAAAAAATTAGCTACTGTGTTTACTAAAAATTTACATAATGACATAGCTTATCATCTATAACTACAATTTGCACATACTTTCAAGGAGATCATTGATAAAGGTTTTTTGATCGAGAGAGCGCTCATTAATAAAAGATTCATCAAGCTTAATTCAACTAATCAGAATCAAGGTACTAATCAGAGAAATAGCCAAAAACAACACCCCATTCAAGCACAAACATCATAATCGACACATGTCAATAACAAGGAAAGACCACATTAATTCAACTGCAATAAGAATGTTTTAGGAAATGGAGTAACCAAATCACATCATGTCCAAATGGTGCAAACATCATCTATACCACCTTTTCAGCTTATTCCTACCCAACAACATCTCCTAGTAACGCTACAAGCACAACAACTAAGACCCACACAACAAATACAGTAACCTTTACCATTGCAAACCTCTCTTCTTAGGATAACTATACCTTCACAATGTGTCTTTAGTGACCTAAGAGAACTTATTGAGTCTATATTTCATAATCTTATTTCTACTAATTTGATTAGTTGGCCTATACTAAAGCATTATCTGCAAGGCATTAATTATCTTGATTAGTACCTTGAAAATGAATTCTATGAATATCATTGGATCAACAAACATAATCTATGAAGATGTATCCAAATAAAATATTTAATTGAGAATATGTTGAAGAATGAAGAGATAACATTAGATAATGGTACTTCCACTTCCAATCAAACTCTTGGGATCTATCAGAACCCATTTTCCTGACATAATAATCAATAGCAGTAGAACAATCAGCAAAAACAACAATAATAGTCAATGTAACAGCAAAATCAATAGTATCAAAATCAAAGATCGAACAAACAAAATCAATAGCATAACCCATAATGATAGAATAATAGACAAAACTAAGGTCAGAATGGTAAAAACCAACAACCCTACCATGTAGTTACACATGACTATAATAGGGTTGTGGGTCATATTATAGGGGGTAGCGTTAACACCATCTCTATTAATCCTAGACCAAGAATTAACCAATCTAGACCATTACTAAACAACAACACTTAGTAAAATTACATGGATAATCCTTCTTTGACCTAGGACTGCATACAGGCAAGCTAGTAAACTTGGACTTCCACTTTTGGACCTTATATCGATAACTCATCCTTACCACATGATCACATACAAGTGCACCGACAATCAAAACTTATCTTATCTAGCCCCACACCATGCCTAATATTTGTTAGCAATAATGGTTCAATATCTAATCCTGATTGTGCAATCACAACTTGAAGGCAAAAGATTACTATCCCAAGTCCACAACCATCAACCACTTTACCTATCATTTAACCAACCATTCAGCCTCATAATAAACCATTCACTACTAACAAAAAAATAAGTTTGATATTGTGGAATAATTATAGAAGACATCAACACAAATTTTTATTTTAGATTTGCTGTGAATGTCATTAATCCAAAAGGACATCTTGAATGAGTTTTTAACCCAATCCACTATTGCTAGTGACATATCTCTTGATAAATTTTAAGCTTTGGTTGGACACCTAGCTCTAGCCCAACAAGTCACATTTAACCAAAGCGATATGTCTTCCCTTGGCCCACTCCATAATAATCCATTGTACATAGAAGTTTATATAAAGTGGCATAAAGTGAAACATGTCCTTATAGACAATGGATCAAGCCTCAACATAGTGTCTCTAAAGCTCATCAAGTTTCTTGGGTACACAATGGTAGATCTCCAACTATAAACAATAACCATCAAACTCTATGATAATCAAGAAAGAGAATTACAAGGCACCATTAATTTGTTAGTTATCATTGGGCCTTTGAACTATGATACACTTTGCTATGTGCTTGATCTTGAGTTATCATACAATATGCTTCTAGGTAGGCCTTAGTTACTTGAGATTTGTGTAGTCCCATTAATGCTACACCAATATATCAAGTTTTCTCACTCAGGAATGGATGTGAATATTTTAGGAGATTTATACCCATATGAACACTGTAAACATCTTTCAAAGCTACAATTATCAGTACAACATGAATCCAAGTTTCAAGTCAGATAAAGAAAAGGCCATACTTACTGATCATTCATCAGATAATTGCATAGATCCTAATACCTTGGACTTCCTTTCTCACATGCCACCTATTGAAGCTTCTAATCATTTCACCATTTCAAATAATGGACCAAAAGAGTATATGAACCATGATACATTTTATATTGCCAATCTTCTTCAGAATTTAAATTTTTTTGGTCAACCTAAAGTCACCCCACATATGCATTGGCAATGAAAGAACAAAGATCAGGGACATGTCACATTTGTACTAGCATCTAGCCTAGAATCTGACCCTCTTAAAGGGGATGAATCATGGTTATACAATGATGATCAAGCTGATAGTTATAAAAGTGCAAAGTATCCTATTCTAAATAAGATCATGGAACATCACAATTATGAAGGAAGAGGCCTTAGACTGAATTGACAAACAACTATCAAGCCAATTTCCATGACTAAGTATGAAAGACCTTATGGACTTGGATTTAAACCATCTAGGGGTGACCTCACATATCTTATTCAAATTCCATCACCAATGCCTAGTGAGGATGATGCTGACAGTGAAGCAGAGTTTGATCACAACCTCACCTTTGATGACCTCATTGAGACTAACCTATTTGATACCAATGCCATTTGTACCCTTACCCCAGTCATTTATCGCATCCCACTATCATTATACTATCCCCAACTAATAGATTGGGACCAACAAGAAACCACTTTGCCAATTGATGAGTTTCAGAATGATGAGGCATTTTGTGACTTTTTAGGCCTTAGAGATAATGTTCCATTGGGAGATCAAAACTCAGGATTCTCAATCACATTGGATCCTGAAGCCTATTTTGGAGAACGGGTGAACACTCTTAGCTAAAAACAAATAAGTAAAACATTGAGGTCCCAAAGTGAAAACCTCTTTGAGGCACTTTCTAACTAGGGAAAAGTAAATATAAAGGCCAATCTAGTGGTGAAAACTTGTTTCAAGCACCATTAGATGGGGGTGTTCATTCTTCTTTGAATTTAGACCAAGAGACCACAAACGATGAACTTGTCTATGGATCCAAGTTCAATTTTGAGTAAAAACAAGTATTTGATCAAAGTTTTCAATAATTTTTCATTGTTTTTGTCACATGGATAGATCTTCATTAAGGGACTCAAATTTATCATGTCTCAAAGAAGTTGAAGAGCAAGTCTTAGCAAAGGAACCTAATATAGTCTAACAATTCAAATCTTTGCCTACTATCTTAGAAGATGGTTTTATCTTTCTAGTCAAGGATACAACAAAGGTAAACATCGAGACTTCATCAGATCTAAAGTGGACAAAGTTAGGCACGTCCCTCACTGAGGAGGAACCTAAAGCCTTTATAGCTCTATTGAGAGAATTTGTAGATATCTTTACATGGGCCTATTTTGACATGCTAGGTTTGGACCCTACCTTGGTTTTGCACCACCTTATGGTCAATCCTAATACCAAACTAGTAAAACAAAAGCTATGTAAGATGCATTCTTGCATTAATGTATTGGTAAAGAGAGTTAGAAAAACTCTTAGAAATAGGGTATATCTAATCCATTGACTACTCAAAATGGATATCTAATGTTGTATCTATTAGTAAAAAGCTTGAAGGAATCAAAATTTTTACTAATTTTTGAGATATCAATAAAGCTTATCCTAAGGATAACTTTTCATTGCCTAATATTGACATGATCATTGAATCCACAACCGGCTATAAAATGCTTTCACTCATGGATGGCTTTTCAAGATACAACCAAATCAGAATAGCACCAGAAGACCAATATAAAACAAAATTCACCACTCCATGGAGAATATTTTATTATCAGGTAATGCCATTAGGTCTTAAGAATGATGGAGATACATATCAAATGGCCATGACTGTCATATTCCATGATATATAATGCATATATTATTGAAGACTATGTCGATGATTTATTAGAAAAATCTAAAACCAAGGCTGACCATCCAACAATGTTATGTAAGATATTTGAAAGATTATGGGAGTATAAAGTCAAAATAAATCCAAAGAAATGTGTGTTTGGGGTAACCTCAACTAAATTACTTGGCTTCATAATGTCTCATAGAGGTATTGAAGTTGATCTAGCTAAAGTTCATGCTATAACCAAGATGTCACCACCAACCAATTTGAAGCAACTCCGTAGTTTGTAGGGTAATATCTAATCAATCCAATGCTTCATCTCTAAGTTAGAAAACAAGTGTCATCCATTTACACATATTCTGAAGAAGGGAGTTGCATTTCACTGTGATGATCATTGCCAAACAACTTTTCAACAACTCAAAGACTATCTTGTTAATCTGCCTATTTTTTTTATCTCCTATATTGGTAAAGCCATTCTTATTATATCTATCAGCTATTGATAATGCCCTGGGGGAACTCTTGGCTCAACATGATGACAATGGAAGAAAGCATGCTATATACTACCTAAGCCATACCTTGGCCTCATATGATCATAACTATGCACCTATTGAAAAAGCTTATTTGACCATGGTCTTCGTAGCTCAGAAACTATGCCATTACATGTTGAATAATAAGACCATGGTCATTTCAAAAGTAAATTCACTCAAGTATCTACTATCTAAAATAGCTTTAAAAGGTAGAATAACTTAATAGATCATGCTTCTTAGTGAGTTTGACATAGAATATGTCAATTAGAAGGCAATTAAGGAACAAGTTCTTGTAGATCAACTTGCTGAAGTACCTCTTGTAGACACACAACTACTCATGTTTTAATTTCTTGATGAATCCATAATGACTATCATTGACACACCCCTTGAGAAGTATCCCTAAATATGTATTTTGACAATTTATTTACTGCATATGGATCAGGGGTAGGCCTATTTTTTATTACACCACAGGGGATCTAATCCTTAAATAATTGAGAATCAGTTTTCCTTATACAAACAACATGGTCAAGTATGAAGCACTTACTGCAAGACTTTGATAGGTAGTGTATTAGAACATATCACATCTCCAAGTTTATGGTGATTCTTAATTAATCATCAATCAGATCGCAAATCATTTTTAGACCAAAGATGACAAGTTGGTTTTATATAAGGCTATGATTGACACTCTTAAATAACAAATTGCCAACATTCAGTTTGAGCACATACCAAGGGATAGTAATAGAACTACAGATGTCATGGCTACTATTAGATATTTGATTCGACAAATAAATAAAGTTAGAGAGTATCAGTTCCTCATTGAGAATTTGTCAGTACCAACTCATGAACCTTCAACCATTACAATGATTTATGATATTGTTAGTCCTAATTATATCTAGTACTTAGACCTTTGAAAATACCTTCATGACCAAGTTCTACCACCTAACCTATCTCAAAAACAAACCAAAGCCTTTATTCATCATTCCACTCATTACACTTTACCTGGATCCACCCTTTACCACCATAGTTTTGATGGAACTCTACTTCGTTGTTTAACTTTGACATAGTCTACACTAGCATTAAGAGAAGTTCACAAAGGAATATGTGGAGCTCATTTTAGTGGGGTAGTCTTATCCAAAAAGCTCTTGTGTACTGGTTATTATTGGCCCATGATAGATGTAGATGTAGCTGTATATATAAAGAAGTGTGACAAATGTCAACATCATGTCAATTTGATTCATGCCCTAGCTCAAACTTTAAAACCAATGTTGACACTATGGTCATTTTCTACATGGGGATTTGACCTCATTGAGAAGATGAACCCCACTTCATCTAATGGTCATATAGATATCTTTACCACCATTGAGTATTTCACTAAGTGGGTTGAAGCTATACCCCTTATTTATGTGACTGGAAAGCAAATTTTTAAATTTGTCTTCAACCATCTCATTTGCCACTACGGTATCCTCTCTGACATTATATCTAATAATAGAGGATCATTCAAGAACCAAGATGTAGACCAGTTATGTACCAAATATAATATCACACAATATTTTTCTATAGTGTATTACCTCAAGGTAATGGCCAAGCTGAAGCATCAAACAAAATCATTGTCAATATTCTCAAAAAAATCATCAATGATGTTGGTCATGATTGACACCTACAGATATTCCCTGCCCTTTGGGCTTACCGTACCAATCCTCATACCCCCAAAAAATCCACTCCATACTTATTTATGGTATTGAAGCCATACTTCTCATTGAAGTTGAATTACCTTCACTGTGCATCTCTTTCAAGCATGTCCTGGATGATCATGACTATCGAGTAGCTCGCCTACAAGAGCTAGACCTACTTGATGAGAAATGCACAGCTACTCTCAACAATCTTCAGGCATATCAAAACTGACTCAAAAGCCACTATAATCAACATGTTAAGTATATAACATTTAAACTTGGTGATCTTATTCTTAAAGGAAACCAAAAGAATACCATGATTGAGAAGAAAGATAAAGGAAAATTCAAACCAAACTAGATAGGGTATTTTATCATTATTGTAGATTATAGATCAAGAGCATACAGGCTTGCCACACCAGACAGAGATGAACTTTCTGAATTGATGAATATTATTTATGTCAAGTAGTACTATGCTTGAGGGCTAAGGTGTATTATTTGTAAGGACTGTTTCATTTATGCCATTTTATCACTATTATTTTTTATACAAATAATATTCTTAATTTTTCTATTAACCATATCCATTTTACCATTCCATTCTATCAACCTAGTGTGTTCTAAAGCCCAACCTTTTTGATCTTGGTTTTTGACATTTATTACACATTTTTAGCACTGAGGAATTTGATCAGTTTCATCAATTTATTCAAGTACTTGAAATAGAGATCATATTTTGGAGTAGTGTGACCAAATCTTTGACAGTTATATCATTCATTTGTTATTCCTTTCTTATCACTAGTCTTGTTACTAATTATAATAATCTTTAGGTAAATTAGTACCATTGATATATGACGTTATGTCCTAGTTATAACCACCTATAGGTAAACTAAGATAAACATTTGTTTATTGAGCTTTGACATACCAACTTGTCACTTCCTATGCCACACTGTGCCTTTTTACCAACTATGCTTGTTTTATTTGAATTGACTGCTACTCTAGTCAAATTCCTTTGCTATAGATCATAACTACAATGACTTGAGGTCCTACTTTGGGACTATTTAGGTAGTGCTTGATAATTATTAAGGTCAGCTTAGTTACCTTTTACCCATGTTCTCGCTATTTTGAAAGTAATCTAAGCCACACTCTCACTATTTTGTGAGCAATCTAAGTTTGAATGCTCTCACCATTTTATGAGCAACCTAAGCCACACTCTCACCATTTTGTGAGAAACCTAAGTTTGAATGCTCTCACCATTTTATGAGCTTGAACCATTTAGTGTCTCGTCATTCTTGATCAAGTTGAGATACTTCAAAAAATTTTAAAAACATTTATAAAATCATTAGAAAAAACAAAAAATATTTGACCACTTCTTTGCTTTTAAGGATTCTAGGAATCTTTATTAAGTTGCAAGCACACCAATTGTCACTTAGTTTCCCCTTATTTTTTAGCCTTTTATCTCATGCACTTACCATTTTTCAAGACCATTCCTCTTCTTCTATCACATCTATTTTGTTTGTTTTTCTCAGTTATCACATTCTTCCTAGTCTCTAGGAGAACTACATTTGATATTATATCTATGGAGCTATGTAGGCTATGTCCACTTTTCTAGTGCATATGGAAACAACTCAACCATCCCCTTTGTTTTATTCTATTCTCTCATTTTATTCATTTGTAAAGTTGTCACCTATTTTCTAGGGGCAATGTTTGTATGGTTTCTATTGAGTGTTTCTTTATTTATTTCTTTATTATTTTGTTTATGTGTCTATTTGTTTGCTTTCAGCACTGTTGCCTTGATTCAATTTATGTGTGTTCATTGGGTGATTCCTTACCCACACTTACACTTAAATCTATCCATATTCATATGCTTATATTGCCATCATGGTTTCTATCATTAGTGCATTATTTTCTATTGAGTATTGGATTATGGGAGTTAGTCCTCATGCATATTTTGACCAAGTCCTCATGATGTTATACCATGATGTTTACCGAAAAGTGATACAAAAAACCTTAGATTTAAGAAGTCTATTCAAAAATGGCAGCATCAACATCTCTTCAACACTAACATCTCAATTCCATCCTAATCATATCCTAAGTACATTAATTAAACATGAAAGAATTTCAACTTTTATTAGTTCAGACAAGCATCTCCCTTCTAATAGGTTGTTTCAATTAATTATTACCCTCTATGTTAAGTTATCATCATCCTCAACCAAGTTTATCATGTTTTCCATAATTAGGGTTCAATGATTATAATCTCCTATAGGCAAATCGTTGCACACTATTTTATCTGCATTTCTCAATGATTATAACCACCTTTGGGAAAATCATTGTGTAATCACCACTTTACTTTTTTTGCTCATACAGTGGCATGTTGTTATTTTGTTTGTCTTTCTTAATTGGGGAAACCCTATCTTCTCAATGATTATAATAACTTTTGGTAAATCATTAAGTTATCATACCATGTTGCCACTATCAAGGTACAATGCTTATAACTACATTTGGACAAACCATTGTATATCATCCTACTTGAATTCTCAATGATTTTGGATATTTTTTCAATATCATTATGTTTTCACCCTATAATATTTTTGTTATTTGGTCCCCTCATTTTGCTTCTTATCAAGGGACCATTTTCCAACCTGCTTGTACCAACCGTTCCCTCAAAGGGGCATCGTATAATTAGTTTATCATTGTTGTAGTTGTAGGCATACATGAAATTTTTATTATTTGAGAAGATATTACTATGCTTATAGCTTGCAACACCTTCCCAAGAATGAGAAAATTGTAGACACCTAAATCTGGCTACCAATAACCTCCAACTAGACTTTTGATCAATTTCTACCTAAAGTGTACAATTTGGCCTAAAAACATTAAAGCACGTAAAAGGCTTTGAACCTGATATAGTCAAGTTCTGATTCTTATTAGGGTATACCTAAATAGGGAAATACAATTTATGGGCCAACTAACTTTGATCAGATCATTCTGAGTCAAAATGCTAATTTTGTACCTGGGTGCTCTAGATTGCTCTTTCCTATCAAAGCTCTTGCACGAGACATGTGCCTTTGTTATTTGGTGTTGGTAACATCTTAAATGAGATAATAGATCTAATGCATTTGGCATTTCCTTTCAATTCTAATCCATTTGAATTTTGGACTAATAACAAGGCATTCTGATCAATTTGAGTAATTTGTGCAAAAAGTGCTTAAACATGTTTAAGAGCTAATTAAACTAAATTAGAGCATAATCAAGAATTCTATGGAAACTTGTTGAATAATTTGTTTTGAAAATGAATATTGAATATCTTCATCATCAGGGGACCTCATTTATTGTAAAGACATCCCTAGGTCATAAATGCCACAAATATCAGGATTCACACACTCCATGTCTCATCAATACCTTCCATGATGCCCTCTATGCCTGTTAATTTCTCCTTCTTCCAATGTCATTATGATGATAGTTATAAAATTAATTTCAAAGAGTGAATTAATCTTCAATCACACATCTTAATCTCAAGATGGCATTGATTCTAGACATTCTCAAAAATCTATAAATAGAGAGGCTATAAACATCTTTTCTAAGCTTAATTTGTGCAAAGTTATAATATAGGATTGATTCTAAAAGATTCATGTAATTAGTGTTACCATGCCAAATTGATTCCAAGCCAAGCCATAAGCCAAAGGTGCCAAGAAGAGATAGAGGTAGCCAAGTTTCCATTGATGAGGACTTTATGAGCACAAAACCAAACAAGCCACTACTACAAAGGAATTTGGAGCATTCAGGAAGGTGAAGGAATTCTTGTTGTTTTTTCTTATTTTTTATTTGTGTTTGTCATTTGTTTTTATTATTAATCTCACCTTAGTAACTAGGCATGAAGATGTTATCTTAATGTGTTTTTGATTTGGTTTCATTCACTAACACCATACTAATATCCTCTTCTTAGTCAAATTCTTAGTTCATAGTACTTGGTCAAAACTCTCATGATAATAAGGAATTAATTTTATAAGAATCACACACTCAGGCCCAAGGAATGCAAGGTTCAATATGTTGAATGAGAAAGGAGTTTATTTCAAGGTTTGGTCTATTTATTTTGGTTTGAGTAGGACTAAAGTTTTGTTATAATATATTGCTAAAATTTTGGGTTCTCAAAATACTCAAGAGTATTTTCGCTTGTGAGTATTCATTTGTTTTTCCCTAACACACAAACACACATCCCATTTTAAAATTTCAAATGGGGACCCATCATTATTGGAAACCTCTATTTGGGGGCCCTATAAACCTTAGAATTCCATAATATGATGTTCTTCATGTAAAGTTTAACGTTATTTATATAAATCTAAATTTACAAAAACTTGAATCATGAAAATCAAAGCTTGAATGAATATTTTAAAGTTATTTTTAACCTTAGGTTTTTAGAAGTTATTTTAAAAATTGATGCTCTTATTTATCAACTAATGGTACTAATATATTTTTCATCCTAGTTTTCTTACATGTTCTATATGATCATAGGACTATCAACCAGGACTGGTTAATCACCCACACTTGGGCATAATCTTTATTGCATGAGATTGTGATAGGTGGTGCCATCACATTTTCTAGAGCCTTCAACTTTCTCCAAAGATTTCTAAGTCTTTGGATGAGTCCCGAAATCTTCAACATCAACACATGTAATTACGGTGTTACATTGATATTTCAAATTTTAAAGGAAATTCTAATTGTTTTGAGTCCTTGAGCTCCAAAAACATGTCACATGGTGAATTCTCATCAACCTGAGAACACAAAGACTTTACACAATTATCAATCAACTAATAGGTATGATCTCATGAGTCTAATAATTTTGAGCTTCCATGGTTCTGAGTGTTTGACACTTGTTATATTTTCATCGACTAGAACCCTAAAATGATTAACACAACCCGATGATTCACAATCTAATGATGCCAAGCTTCCACAATTTTGAATAGGTGACATTTGGCACTTTTTTTTGAAACTACAAATTCAGAGGTATAAAATCAAAGTTAAGGGTTCAATGGTCCCATGGCCCTGAGTCTCCAAGCCTCTAGGTCTTTGAGATCATGCCATGTGTTGACATTTCGTTATTGGGAGTCCTTCATGATATACACAATTATAATATACAAGTAGCTATAGCTCTGACCTTATGAGTTCTTCTAGGCTCGAGATTGTTCCACATGGCTTAATCACATTAACTTGTGACTACTAAACATATGAAATAGAACTACAAATCTAAAAAGCTAGTTGAATAGAGATCAAATAAGTGTCATAAGCTGAAGTGAGCACAACCAATGTATACATAAAGAAGGTTAAAAACATAGCAAAAGATCTAGTGATCAAATAAGTGAAATTTATATAAAAAGGGATGATTAGACATGTAAAGTTAATGAGGTTTTACTATTTTGAAAGAAAGTGAACCTACCAAAGCTGATTGACACATTCAAATTAAAATGGGAATTAAATCAAAATGTCATTAGTTGCATTGATGACACATGAATGCACTCAAGACTTAAATTTTAGAGAAATATATACAAAATCTACATGAAGAAAAGTCATTTTGCCATTACTCTCTTGATAAAGCATTACAATTTTGAGCCCTCAAGAATATGAGAAGCCCTAATTTTATTAGTAAGCTTATAAAGAACAAACCAAACAATTTATAATAGAAATTTCATAGTTTAGATTGAAAAAATATGGCCTCCTCTTCAAAGCAAGGTCATCCTTAGGTTCCTTTCACCTATTCTTGTGTTGGTGGTGAGTAATTTCTAGATATGGTGTTTGAGAAGAGTGACCTAAATTCAAATTCCTTCACTACTAGGCAATATGGGATGAAGTGAAATATTTGGTACTATGTTTTACGTAAGATCAAATTTCTTCAGATGAGAAGTAATAAATGGATGTCCCACTACCCATTAAAGTGCAAGGTCTCCACCAAGCAAAGACAAAACTAGAGGTAATATCTTGCATGAACCTACTTAGAGGTTTATTTTTAACTGGAACATTTTATGGGGATTTTCTAAACATTAGGAAAAGTAAAAAAACAACTGATTATATTTATGGTAGGGTATTTGAGAGGTATCTTAGACTTCTAGTCCTTGAGACTGCGTATAACCAAGTCTCAGCCAATGTCTAGATCGAGTAAAATACTATAGTCAAAAAGTTGAAATAATGGCTAGATCAAGGCTAGAAGATGAAACCCAAGGGAGGGAATTCATCCAATTTTATTTTCAAATTTAGATCAGGAATTATGATAGATATGGATCTCCTAAATTGATTATATTGTTAGACATTCTTTTTAACATATGACAAAATAGTCACTCTAAGAGAGATTATAAGTGTCACGCTGAAGACACAAATGTTTTATCCTGATCAAAGGCTAGTTGATGACAATTTCTACATATGTAATCTTTATTGTATGTAGTATCAGGTGTAGTCCATAAAACCCATGGGCAATTATGACAACCCTCAATAGAATACCTAGGAAACAAGATTGGTAAAGATTATTTTTTTATGTTCATATAAAGGTTCAAAAAGTAAATTCAAAGGATATGTGATGATGTATATTCTCAAGTGTTTCAAGTAGATCATGGCACTCTAATGCCTAGGTTGTCTGTGAACCTAACAAGGAACCTTGAAAAAACAAGGGACTATTGGTAATACCTCAATGTCATTGTCATCATGATAGAAGGCACACAAACATCTCTGTTGTTATGACCACACCATGTCCCAAATAAAATTATAGAGCAAGAAATAACATATCAAATTTATAATAGCATTGATGAAAAGCTAGGCCAAAAACACTTGGCTTATTACTTTAAAACTACTTTAAGCATAGGGCAACTACAATATGTGATTAGGTCACATTTCATCCAAGTTGGTAAGGCCAAGACTTATTACAATATGAAGGTGGCACCATTTAGGGAATGAGATTCCAATAAAAATATAAGGGCATACCTCCTATACATTGAAGAGAAGAAAAATGTGAACATTTCATATGGTCACCATGATTATGATCATGATGTTGTTTTTCTAAATGCATCAGATGACACAGGTATGCATAAATATGAAGAATAAGTTGATGTCTATGATATGGGATCAGGTCCTTCAATATGATCTGAAGGTTACACAAGAAAAGGAACAAAGGGCATGGAGTCATTAGTGGCCTCCAACCCAATCACATGATTTAAAGGTGCAAGATCATCCCTCCTCTCCTATAGGGGAACAAATAGACTTGAAAGAAGGGGAGTTAATTAGCCAGAGGGAGTTCGATCCTCAAATAAGGGGGAATATTCTAAAAGGTCTCTCATGTCCTCGATTGCCTTCTACATCCTCAACTGAAACTACTTAGGTTTTATAAACAACCACAATGAAAAATAAGTCTACACCTCTTTTAGATGGATAAAGTAATGTCACTTTTGTTATGACACCTCTACCACCACTTACAATAGTTACCTAGGTTAGTCTCCTTGAGTTTCTATAGGCTTCTTTTTTTATCTATTCCAACTACTCCTTATTCTCCTAAGTCTCCTCAGGTAAGTTAAACAACATCCAAAACCATTAGTGAGGAGAATTATCTTCAAAATCTCCTTATCATGCCAAATTTGATCACTTTTTTCCCCACCACTATTGTCATAACAACCATTCCTTCACCACCACTTGCAGTGGTACTTTCCACCACTGTTGTTACTTCAACTAGTTCACCATCTCCTCCACCTTCCACTCCACCTATGGTCACTTACTAGATGAAGTCCAAAGATATTCCCACCTCCTCAAAGGGAAAGCAATTAAAATAAAGGCCCTCATTTGGTCTTCTTACCATAAAAGAGTCCCTTGATGAGGAGGAGGAAGTAGCAGTAGATAAAGAGGAGCCCAAGCAGGTAATATATTTAGTTCAGTATTCAACTAATAAAGAATAAGATGTAGAAACAATAAAAGGGTCAGGATGAGAAATAAGTGAAGAGGCACCTCCAGATGATGAAGTGGTAGAATTGAAGAAAGATAAGTCCATGAATCTAGGAGGCCCACAGGTGGAATAAATCCTAGCTTACACTTTGGATCAACAAATCCTTATAGGAGAATAAAGACAAAACATTAATGAGGTAGTTTCTTCCCATGTTTCACCTATTATCAATGTAGATATCCAAATTTATATTTAACTTCAGCTATTCTAAAATTTAGTGTGTCCACTTCTATTGATTCATTTATTCTTTCTTCTTATAAACGGATAAAGACTCCTAAGAAGGCAACCCATTTTGAGAATCTAGTTATTGTTTCTATTTTTAATCCCAAAATGCCACAAATTCCCAAGAAACTATCAGTTCAACTAGAGATACCAATGCCCAAGTCATCACCTATGGCATCAACTACTTTAACTATTAATAGGACCCCAGGCTTAACTAAGTTTGTGGTTGAGGTTACTCCAATAAGGGAACTATCACCATGGGAGAGAATTGTTTACCCACTTTTCAGTTCCTAATTCAAATAAGTGCATCATTGGCACCACCAAAAATAACACCCCCTCCTATGAATCCTCCACCTTTTGTACCCAAAGACTAAGGTCTAGATGAAAAAATAGGGGAACTTATTATTCCCCAATAGGTAAAGGAGATGTAGAGTGTAAGGGATGAGAAACATAACCTGGTGGTTATAGAGTTACCCATAGTCTTTACTCAACTTGAAAAAAAGAGTGGAACTATCCAAATGTTGAGAAAGAGGAAGGCTTTGAATTTGAACAATAGGGAGGAAATGGAATTTGAATAGAGGGATAATCTATTTCCATTATCAAAGAAATGCAAGAGGGATCCCAATGATCCCTTTGAGTATAATGAATATTTCTTTATTTTTGTGGACACTGTTGGTGAGGCCATTGTTAGCCAAAATTGGCCACCATTGTTGAGTATCATTCAAAACTTTGATGTACATGATCTTAAATTTGTTGATATCCATCATAAAGGTCTTTTATTTGTCATCAATGGTCTAAATACGATAGGTAGTGTGTCATCCTTGGAAGCTTACAAAGCCTTCTAGGATAGTTTAGTTGAAAGTGGGTTCCAGTCACTTTGTCTTATCATCAATGGTCATTAAATTGTAGTCTTATCCAATGTGTTTAGCATAGGTTAAGGTAACTTTGACAAAGTTAAGGTTAAGTGTGAAGTCAAGTAAATATGGAATCATGGCCCAAGAGGTAAGGTGGTGATCCCTCTAAGAAGAACTATGATCTAAGCTGACCAAATTGACCAAGGAAAAAAAATGGTAAGGTGATCACATTGCATTATCAAGCAGTTTGGAGAAATTTAAGGTAGTTTTGATAAGATTAAGGTATTTTATTTTCTTTAGTCTGATTATATACTCCAATGTTGAGATGATACTTGACAGGAAGGAACAAATTTGAAGGTTATATCATTGGATAGGGGTATTTTAAGTCATCTAACATTTGTGTAATGTCATGATGCTTGTACTTGTCTATACATTTTCTCCAAATGTCTTAACATCTACTTTCCAATGTTGGAATCTCTTTTTAACTACCCATTCATCATTTTATAACATCCAAATGATAAATATTGAAGGAGTTGTAGGGAAAGAGAGGTGGGAAATGTTTTGGCATACTCGACCTCCATACATGTTAGGAAAAGGTACATGATCATCTAGTTCATCATCTCCAGTAGTTTTAGAAGGTAAAATAGGTAGATTGTTAAAGAAAACAAGGTCATGGAGGTATTTTTTAGAGGTTTTCCATTAAAGGGAAATGTTCAAACTCTTCCAAGGATCCTCCTAGTATTTTCAGACTTAAATCAATGCAAAAAAATGAGTTGTAGAGCCAAACAAGGCAAAAACCTCATTTTCTTCATTGGGTTTATTGGCAGCCTCAAGAGGATAACTGGTTTGTGGATGGTACTCATAGGAGAGAGAGAGAGAGAGAGAGAGAGAGAGAGAGAGAGAGAGAGAGAGAGAGAGAGAGAGAGAGAGAGAGAGAGAGAGAGAGAGAGAGAGAGAGAGAGAGAGAGAGAGAGAGAGCCTTAAATTAAATAACAATTGTTAAGAAGTTAAGGGTGTAGAAAGATGATTCCAAACCCCACAGGGTCATTTTTATCTTATTAAAGAGTTATAAGGTTTAGTGAATGCATGAGAGTGATTTTGAATTGTATCTTAATAACTCTTTGACCTCTGAAACAATATATTTCCTCAAGGTTCTTGATGTTCATGTTTAGATTAACACCAAATAGTCTTAATTTGCCACACTAGACTTGACAGTCACAGTTTGAAGGAGTTGTGAAGTGATTTGGTGCATGGAATGAATGAAAGGAAGTTTTTAATAGTTGATACAACTTCCTCAATACCCATTAAAACTATTCAAAACATAATTGAATAAATGAACCTCAAGAAAAGTAAATACTTATGCATGCACATGTGAGCTATATGAACAAATAGACATGGTTGAGATACCCCTTGTTAGTATGGTGTTTTTTATTATTATTAGAGACTATTGAATATATAATACTCTCTACACATGGCCTTGAAGATCATTCTTAGGGAGGTATTCCAAGTGGCAAGCCTGAGTAAATGGTTCTAACGTTTCTCATCTAAGCGAAGTCCAAAAGAAGTTTTGTGAACCTACAGGTCTACAGACCTGTAGGTCAGCATTGGCACCTAAATGGTTGTAATGGAATTATATATAGAATATTTAAGACCTGATATAATTTTCTCATTCATTTTAAAATATCTTTATAAGCCTTGAGATCAAAATTTCTCAGACCAATGGTGAAGGATTGGAGTTTAGGTGCATATAAAATATGTAAACAAACTTAGTCTATGCTTCTATAGGAGAGTAACACCCATAGTGTCTTGGTGAACTTCAAGGTCACTCTATTATGGATATACAAGGGTTATAAAATCATTATAAACATCTATGAAGACTCAAACCCCAACTTACCTACCCTCATAAGATGCGCCGCATGGTTACATGCTTATGTACAGGAAATGAAATAGAAAAGGGTAGGTTCATGCATGAGACTTGAGTTGTGAGGCTTAAAGAAGAGTGTATAAGGAATGGAATAGGTGTTAAGAGATTTAAAGGATTCATGATTGACAAGAGATCATAGCATATCTTTTTTCTTGATTGAAGAATGACTTAGGCCCATTGGAGACCTAAGAGAGTCATGCGAATCTTGAGTTTCATCTTAGATATATTAATATGGAATTGGTTTCTCATCCATATAGATGACTCAAGAATGTGATTTATATAAAAAATTAGATCACATATTCATTATTATATTCCATTGAAGAGGAAAATTTATGTAGTTGTATGCATTCAAATGGAGGAAAAGGATACCTAAGAAGGGGATTGTGTGAACCTAAGAAGAGGACTGTGAAGGTTTCAAATGAACATCCAAGGTATTTTGAGTTAAATGGAGACATAGAAAGGATATTAAAGTAATAGGTCACTTTTTATACAATTCCATTATTAACAAATTAGGTTTCCAAGGCAAAACAAGAGAAAAAGAAAGCTTTAGGCCTAATGACCAGCTATAGGCCTGTCATAAGTAGATAGGAGTAATTGTGCATATTTGTGATGGGTGTAAGGTGATAAGAGGTTTGTATAAGTAGGAAATAGTATTAAAAAATCATCCATACTTTCTAGGATCACCTAGAATGCCAGAACCAATTCAAGAGGACTCATTCTCAAGAGGTGCAATAAAAAATTCCAAGCAGGCATCTATAGGCATGTGTGTGAAAAGTTAAAAAAGCTTGAAAATTTTGGGGTATTTTAAAGATTAAAGAGTCCTAAGAGATGAATGGGATATTAGAAGAGGATCCCATGAAGTTTTAGATCACTCAGAAAGAAAGAAAATGCTCAAGGAGGTTTGCTAGGGTCACTTCAATGTGACTATCCACAAACCCTTACCAAGGCCTAAGACAAGTTCCAAAGGATTGAAAGGGTTAATTACTTCATAATACAAATTGAACATCTGATATGATGTTGTAAAGACCTCAAAAGAGTTTTTTATATCTAAAACTAAGCACTTTTATCCATTTTCCTACCAAATGACTCCTCTCGAATACATGGTCAAGCTTGTATTGCTAAAAAAGTTGACTTTTAATACATATGAACTTATACGAATAAGTGCATGGAGTTCTAAGCACATTATGAAGGTAAGGAGGGATTGTATACATAATATTCTTGGTTTCAGTTCATACATCAAATCCCATAACTTTATGAATTATCATTCATAAGCTAGGTGACTCTAAAACCCTTGTTAAACATTGCAAAAAACTTGATGGAAAAGATTAGCTTTCCAACCACCCAAAATGGTTTGAAATGAATTTTAAACCACTTTTATGACCTTTATAACTCTTCTAGGCATATGGAATATTAAAGTACTGGCACATGTATGGTGAATTTGTATGAAAATGGCCTAAGAAGCTCCTTTTTTAGCTTGTTTTCAAGGTTTTGAGATAGATAAACCCTCTTAAACAATTGTAGAGGGTATTTAAGCCAAGATAAAGGTGTTATCACCCTCTTCAAGTCATTTAAGAATTTTCCATATTCATAGTATATGATGCAAATGGTCAACTAGGCTTTAATGAAGAATCATGACTAATATGGCTTCAAGAAGGTAAGGGTACAAACTAGTTGCAAGGTTCTAGAGATAAAAAAAAGTTTCAAAACACCTTGGAGGACCTCTAAACATCATCTAAATAGGACTTGGATTCATGGAACATATACAAGGATCACTCTTAGCCCTCAAACTACTTGAAACCTCCATGACAATGAAGTTCTCTCTCTACTCTATTGACAAGCAAGAGTGAAGACTATAGCTACAAGATGGCTTTCGTTGATTGAGTAAAATCTCCATGACTTGGTATTGTACCTTAAAGCAACACAATATGGTGGAGACCTTTCATGGCACAAAATTAGACATTCCTTGGGAAACAAGAGCTTGATAGTAAGAAAGAGTATGAAAATGAGTCATGAAGTTTAAGTATGGGTCTCATATGATAACGAAGCATTACAAGGGAAAACCTGGCATAGAAATATGTAAATCATGTTAAATGTCAATTAGATAACTTGAAACTTCCCTCAAGAAATAGATATGTAACTCCTTGAGAAGGATTTAGACTTAATAAGTATCAAAAACTTTGAAAATGGCCTTCTACGCCACTCTACATTAAGAGTTCCATCAACACATGTCTTAAAAGGCTAAGAGGCAAGATGAAAACACACTCTTTGAAATATTGGTGTCACTTTATCTCTATTTTATAACTGATCTAAATCATGAGAGATAATTCATGAGTTGTCTTCTTGTCCTATCTCCTATTATTCTTTCAATTCTTCTATAAATGAGGCCTTGAAAGGCATTGAAGGTATCCTCAAACTAGTTATGATGAAGCCTTACCAATTTTAAGACTTGTAATTGCCTTTGAAATCAATTCAAGCTAAATTATACTATCTTAATCTTACATTCACTTATTTTTAATGAATTACCAGTGAATGTGTTATGATAGCGAGATTACTTCCTTGTATTTGTCCTTTTCTTTCATGTCTCTATGTGAGTTAGTATCCTTCTATAGGTCATATGAAGTGTAGTACATGGTTTATTGAGTTTAAGTGTTGAAATATCATTAGTGTTTACTCTTAGGCCTCTTGAATAATCACCTTAGCTATTATAATAGCCATACCCTTCATATAGATACATTTATATGGTAGGATCTATTTTGAAGTTGTAAAATTAGATTGTAAACTTGTCATTTCATAGTGAAAACATTGACAAGTAGAGGGAACTAAATTTGGTGCATCACCTCCATGTTTTCTTATTAGTTTTAACTCTTTTCTATCCCTTTTCCTTGCAAGTGTAGTAGGTTAGTTTTAGTTTTGGGTGAAGCATCAAGGGATCTATCCGAATCTAGAGATTTACTTCACTAATTAGGCCACCCATAGCTTAGGAGTGATTCCAAGCTATTTTATAGTTAGGAAGCCTTAAACAACATTTGTGGGAGTGAAAATTGATAGACAATAGTTTTGGCAGACTCGGTGGGACTGAATATGAACAAGGGTGTCCAAGATTGATGTTGGTCTTGGTAAATTTGTAGCTATAACAACATTCTTCATGCACCATCTGATGACTCCAACAAGTTTTTAGCTCTTAGTTGCAGAGTAACAAGCCAATTTTCATGCCAAAGATGACTAAAATTTCAAGGGACAAAGGTATTCCTTTTGATTTTGTTGAATTACCTTAATTTTTAGTCAAGAGAATGAGATTTCTTTATTTTTCCCCTTATACCAAGACTCCTAGAAGGAAGCTCCATTTTCATTGCACTCCAAGCTCTCTTAAATCTAACAAGATGGATAGAAACCTACCCTTTGTTGGTTTCAATGGTGGATCTCCTCTAAACCTTGAAATATATTATGATATCCTTGTGGTAACCCTCAAGAGTGTCCCATACTTTAGTGGAGAAAACACCATTACTATCATTAAACACATTAGAGATATGTCTAATTTCTATAATATTCACAATATCACTCAAGAGAATGTTGCCATTAGGTTTTTGGAAATATCATTCATTGGAAAATAATTAGATTAGTATAAGACATTAGCTCCTAATTTTATTGATTCAAGGGACCAATTGAGTGAGAAGTTGAATAAGAGATTTGAAGACAAGAGTGATCATTTGTCACTAGCTAAAAAATTGACTACTACAAGAGGAATCCATAAGAATTCATGCAAGACTTTAATAGAAAGTTCCAAAAAACATGGGACATGATCCCAATTCTTGTGAGACCTACTCCAAACCACACTTTCCTCTACTATCTCAAGGCATTGAATAGTGACATAGTTATTATATAATCCATGGGAGGAGAGACCTTACCTGAAGCATATGACCTTGACATCAAAGTTGAAAATAACCTCATACATGCTGGAAAGATATCCCCAAGACCTCCCATGCCATTTTTTCCTGATGTAGAATCCCCTACTCCCCCTCTTGTTCCCATTCCTACATTAACTAGTCATGAGTTGACTGCTCTTAATCAACCAAGCAAGTCAAATGATGTTGAAGGATTACTCAAGACTTAAAAACAAGGTTATAAAAATGGAGTAGAGGTAGAAAAATAAATTTCATACACCTTATTAAGCTCTATATCAATCTAATCAGTCTAATAGGCCACCTTTCCAAGGCAATTCTCAAAGGGCAAGGGTAGATTACCAATGTCAGAACATATAATATCTACAATCCCAATGTTTTCCCCACTTCTAGAGCTCTAGTACCTACTCAAAACAACTTGGTACAAGAGCATGATTAGCATTTTTAATGAGATCAGCCTCAAAATCAGTCTTCTAATCAAAATGAGGTGTTTAATCAAGCTTGTATGGCATAAAATGGAACCATTCCTTTTATGACACAAGCTAAAGTTCCAAATCAGGTAATAACTAATGAAGAACAAGTTAAATCAAATAATACAATGGTAAATTATCAAGAGGGATATTGGTGTGCATTCAATCAACTGGGAAGCACAAGTAAGGCTATTGATACTTATATAACAACCAACACAAGGTCCAAAAGGAGAGTAATTGACGATACTCAAGAGGTACGTAAGGTTGTAGCCACTATGCCTTCTATGTCTCAAGAAATAAAGGTTGTTACTACATCTCCTAAGGCCCAAGAAACTCAAAAAAATTAAAATGTGAAGGGTGCTTCTATACCCTAATATATACAAGCTAAAATAGTATGACAGCTCTAGAGGGAAGCCAAAGGTCAACAACTCTTGCATCAACATTTTGGACCAAATGAGGAGGTTGAATGTGACTATTCCTATATGGGATTTATTGGATTTCTTTGGTCAAAGGGAGATACCTCAAGAGGAGTTATCAAAGCTCAGCCTTTCAAAGATATCAATAAGAAGAGAGAGTTTAGTTTTCACAAACAATCCTACACCTACTAATGGGCAACCAAGGATGGTAAGCCACCTCCCTTTTATGTTTCTATGATAATTGGATATTTCCTAATACATAATTGCATGATAGATAGTGGGTCAAGTAGCTTGATCATGCCTAAACAAATATTAGATAAGTTAGGCCTAAAGTATGAGCCTAATACCAAAGGTGTCTTGCAATTAGATGGTTAAACTAATAATATTGTGGATGTGATCAACGATTTGAGCCTTACTCTTCATGCTTGTCCTAATTTATCTATTTCTCAAGATGTTGTTATAGTGGATTTTCCACCCTACTTTGCTCTCTGCTTGTCAAGAGATTTCATCACCAAGATTGGGGGTTAATTATCATCTGGTTGGTCATACATAGCTTTCAAAACTAGATATGGAACTAAGGTTACAATTATATCTGAACCTATGTCTAAGTCTCATCTTGAGCCACATAAGACAAATATTTTAAATGTCAATTGCATCATCATTGGTGAGGAGGATCATCCTAATGATCAAGAATAAGTTTTACCTCTTGAAGACATATCAAATCTTCTCCTTAATGAGTGGGGAGTAGAAAAACATAAGTATGATAAATATATAGGTGTTGAATAAGTTGGTCTAGTTATTTATTGTTTGCATGAATAATGTGCAACCATACCAAATCTCTTTAGGTCAAGTGAAGATAGTGATGGCCTATGGAAGTTGTTCTTTGATGGTTAAATAATTTAGAATGGAGTAGGGGTAGGTATAATGATAGTTTCTCCTTCAAATGAGAGATACTATTCTACAATTATATTTTAGTTTAGTTGTACTTGTCATACAATTGAGTATGAGGCTCTTATACATGGGATTCAATGGGCAAGAAAGAAAGGAGTGAAGCAATTACAAGTTTTTGGAGATAATGAACTAGTAGTCCACCAAGTAAAAGGTAAAAGTGCTACCAAGAATCTATTGTTAAAGTTCTACAAGCATATTTTATGGGACCTTATTGAACATTTTGAGGCCTTCAACATCTAATCAGTTCCAAGAGAGGAGAATCAATATGTTGATAGGTTAACTTCAATGGGAGATTAATTTGACATTCCTAATGATGTCAAGAACTCAAAAATTCAACCACATATCAAGGTGGTAGTAAGGCCATCAATACTGGAGAATGATTTCAATTGGAAAGTTTTTGAGTGTGACAAACAAATAACATGTTTTATTCAATAAGAGGCTGAGTTTTATTGTAAAAACTAGGTCAAATTGCAGCACCAATATGGAAATCAAGTTGTGTAATTGAGGTCTACTAAGCATCCCAAAGGGTTCGTAACTCATGAGAACATATTCAATGAGAGTGATCAAAGGAGAAAAGACAAAGTGAGCATGTCTACCAGAGAAGAACATCATGAGAGAGTGGTTATCTTCAAAGACAAGCTTGTTAAGCTTGGAAAGGTATGCTTTTTTAACTGAGAGAGCTGCATTTGTTGATCTATGTAGAGATTTTTTTGATGTCTTTTCTTGGGAATATAGTGATCTTAAGGGGTTTGATCCTATATTATCACAACATACTATAGCGATTGATCCAAATGCCAAGCCTATAAGATAAAAATAATGGCTTATTAATATTAAAGTTGAGATGCTAATGAGAAAAGAGTTAACCAAGTTAATAGAATCAAGAATCATATTCCCTATTAAGCACTCTTCATGGGTTGCTAACCTATTTCCTATGAGAAAGAAGAGTGAAGAGATCAGATTATGTGTAGATTTTGTATACACATAATATTTTCAAACTTTTATCAATTACTAGTATACTCTATCTTTCAGGAATCCATTGAGCCTCAATCTCTCTGAGTGCACACCTTAAGAGGTGGATTAGGAAAGAGGTGGGCAGACCATTGGTGCTTCACAGGATCGTTCTCCCTTTTACCACTTTCTATCTACACACTTGTCTCTTAAAAACCATTCCCCTAAGATTTGCCTCCTATTTTGAACACTCCTCTAAGTCATTTGCCACATTTATTAGCCCTTTCCCTAACCTAAACCTTATTTTGATAGTTTACATGACAATGTCAGCCACATCAACCTTGTATCCTTATTGATAAAACTTATTAGGGATTAGGCTGACCTAGTTCGTGACCTAGTTAGTTTTTATCAGTTACAATACTAGGTCGATTGGGTTGACCTTGTTAGCCAAAACTTTTAGAAGGGTTTAGGGTTAGATATGTCTATATAAACACAATATTTTCATAAATTCTAAGAGAAGAGAAGAAGTAAGATATATTATGCATCTACTTATCTACCATTCTAGTAGAGGAACAAGCTTAGGGTTTCATACTTTCTTTGGAGATATGGATCTTGTTTTATGGAGAAGTATTTTGGATGCATTGATAGGTTGTGTAGCCTAGAGTTGATTCATCCTTATCATCCATACATACTACAACAATCTCTTATGAAGCACCTTGGCCAAGGGAGAGATTGAGCCTTGGTAGGTTCATATTCAAAGATAATTATTGGCCATTTTGGCGCACATACTAAGCTTATTGCCTAGATAGAAAAGGTGAGTTGAGTCCATAATGAAGCAAAGATCAAGTGGCTTAGAAATAGGTCTAAAAATGAAAATGGAATATTTCTAAGCAGTCTTCAAGGATCAGGCAATAGTCCAAATGCAAGTTTAGAAAAGCCTACAAGCTTTAAAAGAAGCTAAGTATAAAACCCTTTTTTGGCCAAGTATTTACTTTGGAATTCTTTCAAACTTTATGGGGCTAAAGCTAATTTCTTTTGGACCTTTGTTTGAGTAACTATTCATTCTTTCCAGAAATCTATTTTAGGTTTTTTAGCTAATCATTAGGAATTGTTACAGATATTTTATTTGAAACAAAAGGCCCGAAGACACAAATTTTTGTGGACATTTTGTTTGCAGTAAAAGCCTAAGGGTCATTTCTTTTAGAAAAATTATCTAAACAATTTTCTCAAAGGGTCATTATTTAGCAAAGTGTCCCGATACAAAAGTTTCAAAAGGTCATTTTTTTAGTAAAGTATCCTATATAAAAGTCATGAAGGGTCACAAATGTCATTCTAAAACTAAAAAATCCTACATAAAAAGGCTAAGTCAAAGTATTGAAGGCATTCTTTCAGATATTTTTTCTAAGACAATCTTTCTAAAGGCACATTCCATTCGGAAAAAATGTTCGAAACAAATTGTTTGAAGCAAAGGGCCTAACGAAATAATTCTAAAGCAAATGTTAGATGCAAAAAGTCCAAAAGAATTAATTGATTTAAAAAAGTTAACCCAAAAAAATAGTAATGGGCCTACAGTGTCAAAATCAAGCTCAAAAGTTAAACCTTTGGTATTTAAAAGGTGATGGTCTCATGAACATCTTTGACAGTTGCATGAACATCATTGACATATGCATGGACGTCAAAATTAAGCTTATGACAAATAACTATTTCATAATCTTAAATTTGATGGTCATATGGATGTCAAATATAGTTACATGGATGTCAAATGATGGGCATGCAAACATCGATTTTAAGTCTCTCAAACTAGCCATTAACTTTCAAATAGTGGGTCTCAATAGATCAATGGTTCACATTTGATCATGCATCTAAGATTAATGGTACATTAACAAGTCAACAAGTTAGAAGATATAAAGAGCAGATGCATAGGTGCCAAGTGTTAATAGCATGTGAACCTAGTAGAATATCTAATGGCACACATTCAACTTGTCAGAGGAGATCAATGGTGTGAGCTAGGGTCAAATTGTCAGTGAACACTAGGGATAAATGCGAGGTTGAGCTCGAGGTAGTGGGTCCCAAAGATATACATTCTATGTTCAATCGGATCTTAGATCTAATAGTATGAGCGACGGTCAAGGATTTAATGGAGCTGAGTCAAATTACCAACAACCAATGGTAAAAGGATCGAGCCTGGGATATTTTTGATGAGATTCAATGAAGCACTATTTGACTTGGGTGAGGTAAGTACAAAGGAATTGAGCCTAAATATGATCTAGGATGGATCAAGATTGAACCACCAAGACCAAGTGTTACCAACATAGCTCCATAGAGGTAAAACATGTCATTTAAATCTAACATAAACCAAGGGGGTGACAATTTATTGTCAAATTGAGATTATGCACCTGGTAAACTTTATTTATCGATTAAAGCTATGGGAAAGCCAATCATTTAGATCATTTTTCATCTATAGTGGACCCATGTTTAGTTTTCCATGCAGGGGAAGATAAATGAGATATGGTGGGGGATTTCTCATCCTTCATTGACAAAGTAGGTACTGATTACCATCAATAGTAGAGCTCTATCAATTTTAAATCCAAGGATTTGATCCTCATGAATGCATCAAGTGGGTTTAGGGTCCCAAGGTGGTGCATTGGTAGTTAGAGAAGTAGTTAAGGGCATTAATTCCTCTCAAACAAACTTTGTCATCATGTAGAATGAACCCTTTATTTTAGTGGGATCTCTTAGTGAATGAAAGAAGTTCAAAGGCTATTAGAGTAAGAAAAGGATAGTTAAAGACACGTATGTAGAAAGTAATCAATGAGTTACCACCAATTTACTAGGATCCTTTCTGCACTCTCCTATGCATGTTCCCATCTCTCTCTTTCCCTTTTTTATATATATAGAGGATTTAAAGCCTAAGAAAGGATCCCGCTCTTGGGAATGACTAGAATCTACCAAGATTGAGCCTTGTAACCTCTTGAGATGAATAGAAGACTATGTTCAAATTTCATTTTAGTAGTCTAGTGTGTTCATGCCAATTTGATTTACATATGTGGTAGATTTCTCTCCCTTGTTAAGTCCTAGTCTCACCTAGCTGGTAGATTGTCTGATTATGTAGGTGATGCTTAGTGTTTAATTTCATTTTATTGAAGCTAGCATGTGGATACATTAAATGGATTAGTGTCTTAAATCAGGTCTCTCCATCACCTCCCCCAGGTCTTGATTAATTGTGAACCTCTTCATGAAATATTGATGTATGACAGACATTTGGAGTTGTAGTTCTAGTCACTTACTCCATCTCACTAGAATTTTAGAAGCTCAAGTACGAGTGGATGAACCATCATGTAGGTGCATTACCACCTTTAGCTTAGGTTTCCCCTTCATGTTACCTCTCACTCACTTTTCCCTGGTCATTAATATATTTTAGTAGTGGAAATGAGCTGAAATGATGCATCAAAGGGCTAGCCTCGTTAAAAATCCTAGATGTTTGACCCATTATAGGATACCCACATCCTAGGGTCATTCCCATGTTGGAATAAGTTTGAGTAAGAGGACTTGAACACTTCTTTACTCAGCTAGGGTGCAACCTATGTCTATAAAATTTTTGGCATGTCGGGTGGGAGAAGGTCCAAAAGAGTGGGAAGATCTTAGTGTGTCTTTCCTCTGCTCAACTTTTGGAATCAAGAAATTAACACCAATGGTGACTCTAAATCAAATATTCTAGTTATGAATAGATCAGGTATGCCTCATTGAAAATTTTATTTAATTATTGCATCTCATTTGACATATGAGGTTAATATGGACAACTATGGTGAATATTCCTATTATCCACCTCCTTATTGGTAACCCCAATTTGGTCCTCATGATCCATATGAGCCTAATCATCCCTACCAAGATTTTTGTCAAAGCTATGAGGAGCCTTGTCAAGTTTATCATGATACTTATTATCAAGGTAATAGCTCTTACCTTCCTCATGATCCTTACCAGTAATATGAGGACCAATACTAGTCATATATGCAAGGATATTGCTCTGATCCTTCCTATAAACAACAAGCTCATCATAATATTTCTCCTTACCAGCCCTATCATGAGCCATCCATACTAGCACTTAGGTAAACTTTAGTGATCCTCAACAAACATGCACTAGAATTATGCTCATAGAAATACTATGGCCAAAGTGTCCCTAATCATCAGATTTGTTATGTAAGGGAGTCATTGTAGCAAGTGAAAGAAGGGTGGGCACCTATTGAGAGAGTAAATTAGAATAATCTCACTGATGAGATGATCGATGTGAGTGGTTACATTCAAATCATAAAAGATAGCTTCAAGGCCTTGAAGAGTAGCAGGTCCAACTTTGCCAATCTTATGCACCTTCATATACACCACCCCAACCTTCATATGTTACACCTTTTCTTCCCCAAAGGACCATCCCAAGTGATCCTTAAATTTTATTAAGTTCTTCATGTGTTCCTTAGACCTTTCCTTCTTAGAGATCTATTTAAGTGAGTTGTTAAAGAAAGAAGGAGATTTTTGTTGAATAACATACTATTGAGGTTCAAGATTTCATCCTTCCTCAATAACCCATTATGAAGTCCTTCAAGGATCTAAGTTAGAATCAAGTGCTGATGTCATGGGATGGACAAAGTGAGATAAATCTAGATTTGCAATCCCAAGTTAAATTAGGATCTGAACCTATGCAAACCTCTCTCATCCCTCCTCAAGAATCCTCTTGAGTTCCCTATCTTCATGAAGCCACTGACCATCTTAAGGAGAAGCTATTCCAAGATAATATGGTGAATCAAATCAAAGAATCAGAGCTGAAGATAAGGAAAGAGGAGGAGAACCATAATCAAAAGGCTAAAGGAGAACCTCTATCTTTTCTATCTTAGAACCAAGTCATTCAATCAAGCAAATCCAAGGTCATTAAACCCCCATCCCTCTCTCCTCAAGAATCTAGGTCATTTCCATCTTGAAAATCCATCTAGAGCAACATGCAAAAGAAAGAGGAGGACATGAATGCCAAAGAAAAAAAATTTAGACCAAACATGTGTCACATATATTTTATATCTCTTGGAGCATCCCAAGAATATCCTATGCCACTCCTTGAAGAGGTAAGTAATGAAATCCATGTTGAACTCATAACTAATAATGATGGATTGTCAGAATCAAAAGAGGAGATCATTATTGGAACACCACTTCACAAGAGAAAGCATGTCTTAGCTTATTTTAATGTCAAAGAGGATGAGTTGCAAGAGCAAGTGCAATTTGGAGATGAGATCTAATAGGAAGAAAACCATTGGTAGTAGTTGTACCATGATTTCATGAGTGACATAGATGAACTTAAGATGGTAGACTTGGATGGTGACGTAGTAGATTAGGTTGAATCTTCATCTAAGGTTTCTATTAATGTTAAGGAGCTTCATGAAGATAGTGATACTCTGGGGATGGCCAAGCAAAATGAGAAGGTTGGTCTTGATGAGAGATTGGTGTAAATGGAGGACATGGATGAGATTGAGATATCTCTTATTGAAAGGATCAAGTGCTTGAGAAGGTAGATAAAAAGTTTCCCATGGAGGATAATGACCAAGATTAGGCAGGATATACAAAGCTCCTTGATGAGCCTGAAGAAATTCCAACCAAGAAGAATCCCAATCATATTGAGAGAACCATGGAAATCAAAGACGTATGTATTAATGGACCACCATCAGAGGTTGTAGTTAAGAAGCCATATGAAGAAATTGAGACTATATGGATGCACATAGCTGACCTATTTGGAGTTGCCTAGTTCTCACTAAGCATCATGCCAATGAAATTGGCAAATACAACAAAGAAAAATGAGGCATCAAGACCAAAGGTCAAGGAGCTACATGCCTCATCCAATTCCTCATTCCATAATGCAAGAAGGCTATCAAAATTTTCTTTTGATTTAGGAGGAAAGATACATATACTTTTAAGCTGTATATGTTAGGATAGTCCTTGTAAATTCTTCTAAGTGCAATTTCTGGCACATTTATTTATTATCCCTATTTTTTTCTAGGTTAGTTTCCCTTCAATAAGTTCCTTGTTCACTCTATGTTGTTTTGTTCTTTATTTTGGTCTTTATTCATTTCAAAAGAGGTAAGAGCAAGAATTGGTAGCCAGTGTTAGATCCAAATGAATATGTTGAATCAAAGAAGAGACTCCATGCCCAATGGACTACACAAGGCAAATGTTCTAGGTTCTCTAAGAATAATAGGCATGCTTCCTTGTGGGTCACTAGAAATGTTGGCCATTTTGGGCCACAAACTAAGATTCTTGCCTAGGTAAAAAAGGTGAGTTGAGCCCCTGATGAAGCAAAGATTAAGTGGCTTATAAATAGGTCCATAAATACAAATGGATGATTTTTGAGTAGTCTTTAAGGATTAGGCAATAGTCCAAGTAAAAATTTAGAAGAGCCTATAGGCTTTAAAAGAAGCTAAGTACAAGACCCTTTTTTGGCCAAGTCTTTACTTGGGAATTCTTTCAACCTTTAAGGGGATAAAGCTAATTTCTTTTAGATGTTTATTTGACTAAGTGTTTGTTCTTTCAATAAATTTATTTTGAGTTTTTTGGCTGTGTCAAGAATTGTTTCAGAATTTTTTCCCAAAACAAAAGGACCGAAGACACAAATTCTTGTAGAGATTTTATCCATAGTAAAATACTAAGGGCCATTTCTTTCAGAAAAAATGTCCAAACAATTTTCCTGAAGGGTCATTCTTCAGTAAAGTGTCCTGATACAAAAGTTCTGAAGGGTTATTTTTTTTAGCAAAGTATCCTATACAAAAGTCCTGAAGGGTCACAAATGCCTTTCAAAAAGCAAAATATCTTGCATCAAAAGGCTAAGTCAAAGTCCCTAAGGTATTCTTTCAAAAAATTTATTCGAGACAATATTTTTGAAGGCACATTTCAGTCAAACAAAATGCTTGAAGAAAAGGGCCCAAAGAAATACTTTCGAAGCAAATGTTTGATGAAAGAAGTACATAATAATTAATTGATTCAAAAAAGTTGACCCAATAAAATAGTGATAGGCCCATAGTGTCAAAATCAAGTGTTAGGAACCTGGAGTACAATTGATTACCTTTATATAAGAAACTAAACACGGAATTGAATCAGAAGTAATAAGTAACTAGAAATCAGAAATAACAAATAATAGGAGATACGAGAAACAACCAATTTTGTATTAAACTCTTCTAAAATACAATAAAAAAATCTCACTCTTCCCACACCTCTTGGGTGTACATTATTTCTCTCTCTCAATCAATTACAATAAACTCAATAACTGAGTTGTTATTCCTTTCTCATGATTACAATACAGCCCCATGGGTCTCTTAAATAGATCCCAAAGCAAACAATAATTAGAAACGTAGACTCAAGACTAAAATTAGTCTTTACATGCAAACTCACTGTTCATCTAAAATTAGAATAGTTTTAGAATGTACAAATGACCGACATCGGTCTCTGTCTATTTGGAGATGACCGACATCGACCGATGCATAACCGATGTCGGCAACTTCTGATCCACTCCTGACCGATGTCAACAGGGTCTGACCGACGTCAGTTACTGTGTAACCTAGAAACTTTCATATTTACATAATAGTGAAGCTTTTAGCTTCACAACTTAACAATCTCCCACTTAGAGATAAACAATTGCACCTGTACTTGTACCTGTACCTGTACCTGTACATCAACATCCTCTAATTTATTTTTGGCTTGTATCCCCATCTTCAAGTTCAATCTTGAAGACCAACAAAAGCTGAATGAAGATTCAACTTCTCCTTTGTTACCAGCTTTGTTAACATATCTGCAAGGTTCTTATTCGTATGGATCTTTTCTAGCTTCAACTGTCCATCCTCTAATACCTGTCTAATGAAGTGGTACCTAAGCTATATATGTTTGGTTCTTGAATGAAAGACTGAATTCTTTGCCAAATGAATTGCATTTTGACTATCACTGTATAGTCTACAACTCTCTTTCTCCTTTCCCAACTCTTCCATGAATCGAGTCATCTATATCATTTCCTTGCTAGCCTCTGTGACTGTAATGTATTCTACCTCTATAGTAGATAGGGCAACAACTTTCTACAAATTTGAAATCTAGCTAACCGCCGTTCCACCAATAGTGAACACATATCCTATGGTGCTTCTCCTGCCATCCAAGTCACCTACCATATCTGAATCTACATACCCTATAGAGAAGTGTTTGACCCTCTATAACATAAATGCCTACTGCTGGTCCCTCTTAGATATCTGAGAATCTACTGAACTGCTTTTTAGTGCTCTTTTCTTGGATTGGCCATAAACTTGCTGACAACTCCCATTGCTTGGGCAATATCAGGTCTAGTACATATCATTGCATACATCAAGCTTCCAACTGCTGAAGCATATGGAACTCTACTAATGTACTCAACTGCATCATGTGATTTAGAACACTTTTCTTTGCTCATTTTGAAGTGTCCAGCCATAGGTGTGCTTACTAATTTTGCATCCTACATATAGAACCTCTCCAACACCTTATTCACATAATCTTCTTGAGACAAAATCAACCTGTGATTTTTCCTATCTCTCTTAATACTCATGCCAAGGATTTTTTTTGCTGCTCCTAAATCCTTCATGGCAAATGTGTGAGATAATTTTACCTTTAGCTCAGTAATTTCTTGCATGTGTAAACCTGCAACAAACATATCATCTACATACAGTAATAAGATAATATAACTACCATTATCCAATCTAATAAAATAAACACAATGGTCAGATTGACATTTACTAAAGCCATGCTCTGTCATAAACCTGTCAAACCTTAAATACCATTGTCTTGGAGCTTGCTTAAGACCATATAAGATTTTTTTCAACCTACACACAAGTTTCTCCTTACCTTTGACCTCAAAACCTTCCGACTGATTCATATATATCTCTTCATCCAAATCTCCATGAAGAAACACTGTTTTAACGTCAAGCTGCTTAAGATGCAAATCCTCAATAACAACTAAAGACAATACAATCTGAATAGAAGTCATCTTTATTACAGGAGAAAAATTTTCACCAAAATCAATACCTAGTTTCTGTGCAAATCCCTTTACTACCAACTTGGCCTTGTGTCTCATTTGTCTGTTCTCTCCTTCCTTTAACTAGTATACCCATTTGTTTTTCAGTGCTTTCTTTCTTGCTAGCAAATCAACCAAATCCCATGTTTGATTCTCTTTCAAAGAATCAATTTCTTCATTCATGCCATGCTCCCACTATTTTCTAGATTCAACATGTATTGCCTCATCAAAACTTTCTAATTCTCCACCATAAGTGAGAAACACGTAGTATAAAGAAGGGGAATAATGAATTGGAGGTTTACTTACCCTTATAGTCCTTTTTATGGGTGTTTGAGACTCATTCACAACTTGCTGTCCACCTAAATTTTATTCTGACAGTGATCGATCCCAGTCATCTTTCTGTCTACACCCGATCGATGTTGATTTTACTTGACCGACGTCGGTCTCTCTCTGACCGACGTCGGTTCTTGCCTGACCGACGTCAGTTCCTGCCTAACCGACGTCGATATCTATGTTTTCTTGTGAGTGCTGATTTTTACCTACAAGCTCATTTTGAATCATTACCTCATCCAAATCTAGATTGCCCTACTCAAAATTATTCAACCTCTTGAGCTGATCACTATACATCACCTTCTCATTGAAAACTACATCACGACTTCTAATAATTTTATTAGTTTCTAAATTCCACAACCAAAATATGAAATCTCTAAAGCCATAACCAATGAAAGTGCACCGCATAGATTTAGCATCCAGCTTCTTTCTATTTTCTTTATCAATGTGCACAAAAGCTTCAGAACCAAAAACTCTAAGAAATAAAAGATCTACCTTTTTATTTGTCCAAGCCTCTTCTGGAATTCCACCATCCAAAGCAGTAGAAGGTCCTTTGTTAATCAGATAAACCATAGTATCTATAACTTCTATCCAAAATTTTAAGGGCAAACCAACATGCAACCTCATACTCTGTGCACGCTCCATTATTATTTTATTCATCCTTTCAACAACTCCATTTTGATGAGGTGTCCTTGGAACTATCCTTTCTCTATGTATTCCACTCATAGAATAGTAACTTTTGAATTTATTGCTACAGTACTCGCCACCATTGTCAGATCTAAGGCACTTTAATCTCAAACTTATTTCATTCTCAACCAAAGCTTTTTATTTCTTAAATGTGTCAAAAACATCAAATTTCTTGTTTATGCAATAAACCCATACCTTTCTTGTAGCATCATCAATGAAAGAAACATAATACTATGATCCTCTAATAAAAGCTACCTGAGCTGGTCCCGACACGTCTGTGTGAACAAGCTCCAACTTGTGCTTCTTCTTTGTTGACCCAGTTTTGAGAAACCTTACTTTCTTCTATTTTCCAAAAATACAATACTCACAAAAATCTAGATCTATGCTTTTCAAATCTGAAAGATTACCTTTTGACTTAAAAACATGCATTCCCTTCTCACTCATGTGACCAAGCCTATAGTGCAACATCTTTGCATCTACATCTGAAGTAGATAAAATAGGAGAATAATCAGTAACACAAGTAGATAGATAAAGTGTACCTACTCTCTTACCTCTTGCTAATACAAGTGTACCCCTGAAAAATTTTCAAGATTTAGCTGTGAGAGTTACTGTGAAACCCTCATCACCCAAATCTATTATAGAAATTAGATTCCTCTTCAAGATGGGTACATGCATGATATCTTTCAACACTCATGTGTTGCCATTCTACAATTTCAGCTGCACTTTTTCTTTGCCAATAATTTGACAAGGCTCACCATCCCCTAAATAAACTTTTCTAAAATCTCCATGGACATAATCATTGAAAAATTCTTTATTTGGGGTTGCATGAAAAGAAGCACTAGAATATAAAACCCATGATTCTACTTGACTATCTAAAGAAAATATAAGAGCATCTTGTGCAACAATACCTACAACATTTACTTTTTTATTACCTTCATGCTGATTTTCTTTGTTATCCTTTAACCAACAATCTTTCTTTGCATGCCCTTTCTTTCCACAATTCTAACACATTATTTTTCTATTTCTGGATTTGGATCTCCTTCCCATCTTTGACCTTGATTTCCCTTGCTTGCCCTTCTCTCTTTGCCTTCCCCTGCTTTCAATACTTAAAGCATTACCTGATGTTTCCCCTGTGCTTTTCCTGCAAATTTTTTTATTCAAGATTACACTAACAACATCATCAACTTTCAATATATTTGAAGCAGATGCAGTATTACTAACTGTCATTACCAAACTGTGCCAGCTTTTAGGTAAAGAGCATAAGATTAAGAGAGCCTTAATTTCATCATCAAAAACTATTATGACTAAATTTAACTGATTTACAATTTCATGGAAATCATTAAGATGACTATATACAGATCCACCTTCCTGCATTTGCAAATTAAATAATTGCTTCATAAGATATACCTTATTCTAAGCTAAGGGTTTTTCATATAAATTTGCCAGAGTATCCATTAACTCTACCATTGTCTTTGCCTGTGATAAGTTAGAAATCACAGAAGATGCCAGGCTCAATCTTATAGATCCAAGAGCCTTTCTATCAAGAACATTCCATTCTTCATCTTGTATATCTATGGGCTTACTTGAAACCCCACCCAATGGTAAAAATAGATCTTTTTGATACAAATAATCTTCTATCTGTATCCTCCATAATTGATAATTTTTGCCATTGAATTTCTCCATTCTTAGTTTACTTTCTTCTGCCATTGCTTTGCTCCCACTCAAATAGAAACCCCTGTGAGTGAATCCTGTAATCAACAAAACACTAACCCGCTCTAATACCACTTGTTAGGAACCTGGAGCATAATTGATTATCTTTATATAAGCAACTAAACATAGAATTGAACTAGAAGTAATAAGTAACTAGAAATCAGAAATAACAAATAATAGGAGATACGAGAAACAACCAATCTTGTATTAAACTCTTCCAGAATATAATAAAGAAATCTCACTCTTCCCACACCTCTTGGGTGTACAATATTTCTCTCTCAAGATTTCTCTCTCTCTCTCTTAATCAATTACAATCAACTCAATAATTGAGTTGTTATTCCCTTCTCATGATTACAATACAGCCCCATGGGTCTCTTAAATAAATTCTAAAGCAAACAATAATTAGAAACACAGACTCAAGACTAAAATTAGTCTTTACATGTAAACTCATTGTTCATCTAAAATTAGAACAATTCTAGAATGCATAGATGACCGACGTCGGTCTCTATCTGTTTGGAGATGATCGACGTCGGCCGATACATAACTAATGTCAGCAGCTTCTGGTCCACCCTGACCGATGTCAACAAGGTCTGATCGACGTCGGTTACTGTGTAATCCAGCAACCTCTATATTTGCATAACAGTGAATCTTTTAGCTTCACAACTTAACATCAAGCTCAGCCATTAAACCTTTGGTATTCAAAAGGTGATGGTCTCACAAATGTATTTGATGGTCCTGTGAACATCATTGACATCTGTGTGAATGTCAAATTTAAGCTCATAAAAAATAATTATTTCATGATCTTAAATTTGATGGTCATGCAAATGTTAAATACAGTTGTGTGGATGTTAAATACAAGCACACAAACATTAATTTCAAGTCTCATGAACTAGGCGTTGGCTTTTTAAATAGTGGGTCTTGACAGATCAATGGTACACATTTGATCATGCATCTAAGATTGATGGTACATGAGTAAATCAAAAAGTTAGAGGATCCAAAGAGATGATGTGTAGGAGCCAAGTGTCAATAGCACATGAATTTGGTATATTATCTAATGATGCATGTTCAAACTATTAGAGGAGATCAATGGTGTGAGTTAGGGTCAAATAGTTAGTGAATAGTGGGGATGAATGCAAGGCCAAACTTGAGGTAGTGGATTGTAAAGATCTATGATCCACATTTAATTAGATCTTAGATATGACAGTGTGAGTGAAGGTCAAGGACTCAATGGAGCGGAGTCAGATTGTCGATAATCAATGGGAAAATGATCGAGCCCAAGATATTTTTTATAGGAGCCAATGAAGCATTGTTTAACTCGAGTAAATTAAGTATGAAGGAACTCAGCTCAAATATGATCTGGGATGGATCCAAATTGAACCACTAAGACCAAGCATTGCTAGCAGAGTTCTATAGAGGTAAAATAGGTCTTTAGACCTAATATAGACCAAGGGGGTGGTAGTTTATTGTCAAATCAAGAACATGCACCTAGTAAACTTTATTTATTAATTAAAACTATGGGAAAACCAATAATTTGGATTGGTTTTCATCTATAGTGGACCCAAGTTTAGTTTTATATGTAGGGGTGGATAAATGAGATATGGTGGGGGGTTTTTCATCCTTCATCAACAAATTAGGTACTAACTACCATCCATAACATGGCTCTGTTAGTTTCAAAATCTAAGGATTTGATCCTCATAAATGCGTCAAGTGGGTTGAGGGTCCTAAGGTGGTGCACTAGTAGTTGGAGAAGTAGTTAAGAGCATTGATTCCACTCAAACAAACTTTGTCATCATGTAAAACAAACCCTTTTCTTTTATTAGGATCTATCAAACAATGAAAGAAGCTTGAAGGCTATTAGAGTAAAAAAAGGCTAGTTGAAGACACGTATATAGAAAGTAATCAATGAGCTACCACCACTTGACTAGGATCCTTTCTCTAATCTCCTATACATGTTTCCATCTCTCTCTTTCCCTTTCTACTATATATAGAGGCTTTAGAGCGTAATAAATGATCCCTCTCTTGGGCATGACTAGACTCTACCAAGATTGACCCTTGTAACCTCTTGAGATGAATATAAGACTATGTTTATAATTCATTTTATTAATCTAGTGTGTGCATGCCAGTTTGATTTGCATACATGGTAGAGTTCTCTCCCTTGTTAAGTCATGGCCTCACCTAGTTGGTAGATTGTCTAATTATACAGGTCATTCTTAGTGTTTAATATTATTTGATCAAAGCTAGCTTGTGGATACATTGACTAGATTAGTGCCTTGAATCAGGCATATCTATCACCTCCCCCAGCTCTTGGCCAATTGGTGAACCTCTGCATGAAATATTGATGCATGACATATATTTGAAGTCATAGATCTAGTCACTGACTCTGTCTCACTATCATTTTAAAATCTCAAGTATGAGTGGATGAACCATCATTTAGATGCATCACCACCGTTATCTTATATTTCCATTTCATGTTACCTCTCTTTCCCTTTTCCTTGGTCATTAATAGGTTTTAGTAGTGTAAATGAGCTAAAATGATGTATTAGAGGAGCTAGCCTCATTAAAAATCCTAGAGGTCTGACCTCATTATAGGATATCCATAGCTTAGGGTCATTCTTATGTTGGACTAGGTTTGAGCAAAAGGACTTGAACACTCTTTTGCTCAGTTAGGGTGAAACCTATGTTCATAACAGTAAGTATTCCTAACTTTTTTTCTCCTTTTTAAGAGTAGATAGATATGCATTTGCACTTTTATACATTAGGATTATGTATACATTGACATGAGTATATATCTTCTATGCATGTTTAATTTTAGTATTTATTACCCCTACTTTGTGCCATAAAATTTGGTGAACACTAGATTTGATTTTTACTTGTTATTAGTATAGTGAATATGAAAACATAGGACCTAGTTAGGGTTATTACATAATTTTGTTTGATTAAAGGATTTAGAACCCACCCTAGTAATATTATTGTGGTAAAATATCTATTGATTAGGTCTAGTGGATCCATATTGGTCATGACCTAGACTATCTAATGTATCCCCAATCAGAAGTGTAAGTGGATCTATCTTCTCTGAGCTAGGATTGATTTATATATCTGATGCATTTTTAGTTACATACATTCTGGTGAACCTGATATGAATCTAACCTTTGAAGGTTTATTTCACAATTTTCATTTCTATCATTTAATAATTTTTCTATATTTATGATACTAAGTCGATCAAGCCAATATAGTTCTAACTTATGTGTGTAGGTTTAACACATAGTCGTATCAAAATGACTCTATTCTTTCTATGTAGGTATTCATCAGATATAGGTTACTAGATTAAATAGGTTGATATAGTATTCTTCTTCAGTTATAGATAATAAATTATGTCAAACAGGCTGACTTAGTCTTAAAATAAACATCAGATAACAAACTAAGTCAACTAGATCGACTTAGTCATCTTAACAAACTTCAACAAATAAGGTTTCATAGAATTAGGTCAACCCAGTCAACTTAGTTGGTAGAACTTGCAAATAGATTTCAAGGCACTTTAACAAAAAAAATTCAATCCTCAACATCTTCCAACCCATTAAGGTTCCTTTCTTTTTCTCTATTTCAATTCAGTCATTCATTATAGTTTTGTTTTTTACAATTTTACAGTCTTCAAAACTACAAATCCTACAACAAACTAAGTCAATTTGGTTGAATCATTTTTGTATCTTATCTTCTATTTAAAAGACTAAGTTGACCTGGTCAGCTTAGTTCTTAAGGACTCTTGATTCTATAGAATAATAATGACCCTATCGACTCTGTTCTATAATGTTTACATATAGTGTTGTTTAAATTGACTCTGTACTATTCTTAATTTGGGAATTAACAACTATATGTTAGTAATTAATTCACACTTTCATTTTTATCTATTTGCATGTTTAAAGTAGCTCACAGAGTCTGATTAGATGGTTTTTTAAAGATACCATTTAGTTACACTATTTTTCTCTTTTTGCACACATTATCAAATCACACAAATATCAAAATGCATTTAACATTTGTCTTTCCAAGGCCTACCCACTTGGATTTCATTACCAAGGGGAAGCCAACTTGGTTTTATGGCCAAATATAAACATGTGGTTAATAATATATATTGGCAAAGCACTTGAGACTTTTATTGCTACGAGCTTATGAAGTAATTAAATAGGCCCTAATACCAAGCTAGTACCATTGTTAACACAGATCTTTTTTAGTCTAAATGTCTTGAAATCATCCATAGATTATTTTCTAATTCCCTATTTTTAGCCAACTTCCCTATCACACTTAAAATAACACTTTATAATAATATGATAACACTCAATATGACCACTTAGTATTTACTTTTCAATTGACTGCTTGCTCTTCGATCATTGTGTTGTATTATAAAAACTTGCATTGGCCAACATTGGTTCAAGGTTTTGTGATGTGTGCCATTTGGATCATTCTCATTGATCCAATTATTTGTGTGTTTGCTTCCATTTTTTACTTTAATTATACTATAAAATATTTTCTTGTGTTTAGTAAACTATCATTATGTTTGACATAGTCTCTTAAAGACTACCTTCTTCTCTCACTATAGTATTGAGTTGACTTGGTTGACTAAGTACTCCTTTCTACCAATTAGGTTACAGTACTGCATCAACCTGGTTGACCTAGCACTCCTTTCTGCCAATCAAGTTACATACTAAGTCAACTTGATCGAATCTATATCCTTATTAGAATATTTTTTTCCCTATCCAATAGTACTAAGTTAACCTAGTTGACCTTGTACTCTTATTTATCTCCTAGATTACAGAACATAGTCAACTTGGTTGACTCTATATCCTTCCTATCTCTTTGCTTTTGCATCAACATTACCTTCCCGAATCTCTCTCCTTCATCATGAACTTCATGTTTGAAGACAATAATGAGTTGAATTCAATAGATATGATGAGTCTTACCAACCCCAATAGGTTCTCCTATAAGTGGCTTATGGCTCCTACACTAGATGAAAGTAATGTGCAAGTAGCCACTCACACTACAAACTATAGATCCCTCCTTATTCCTCTTCATTTCACAATCCTCTCTTCTCATTTAAAGATTAACCTGAATTAGAGTATACACTATAAATTCTCTTCTTCATTAATTAATTTCCTCAACATCAAGTAAAGGATCCTTATACTATTTACCATCTCATTACAAGCGGTCAAGTCGAGGAGCCTCATTCACCTTCTCCCACATTCTCACATAGGTTTAGGGACTGTTGTAATGTAGAATTTCACCCTTGTGAGATGGTTTTTTAGGCTCTCACTCTTAACTATAAAATAGGAACACCTCCAAACTATGGGTATCCTATGACGGAGGTGAACCTCTGGGTTATAGTCCAACTCCCTAAGTGTATCAATTAAGTTCTTAGAAAACTACTCTAAACTACTGATTGCCAAAGAAAAAAGTTAGAAAGAGGGGAAAGAGATAAATAAAAATAAAAGGAGTGATACATCAAACTGAATAACACTCCAAGGTTCTTGAAACTGGCAATAAGGAAGCTCAAAGATAACCCTCACTAACACAATCTCTTAATCTAGTCATTTTGCATCAATATTTTCAAAACTAGGCCCACTAGACAAGAGATGAAGTATGGAGGAGTATAAAAATCACACTATACCATCATCAATAATCAAAGAAAAACAAGTTTATACTTGTGATAATGGTGGAATACTTGTAAAGAGGTAAGAAAGAAGGACAATCAACAAGGAAGAACACCTCCCCATAATGCAATCATGCACAAACTGACCATAACACTAGTTGTAAGCAAAGAGATAGGCAAAATAAGTTATTTTATTGCTTCAAGAGGTTGTTATTATAAATATGAATATGGATACATCATTTTGGATATTTTTCAATGATGTCATGGAGGTGTCCAGGTGAGTGGATGAAGTGCCTTGATAGTCTAAGTGACAATAACAAAGTGTGTAATGTGCTTGTCCTAGTATGCTTGAAGTATGTTTACTTGATCTTCAATTTTGGCATGGTTTGAGATGATTAGGGATGATTCTAAAGTATTGAGCATATGAAAGGGGTCTTATCATTGATCAAGGATGATTAGATAACTTGTATGCATGAGTGGAATTCATCTAGTTCTTCATTTTGTTCATCTAGGCATGAATGGGTCTGTAGCAAAAAAATTTGAGGAGACATTCTGATGTCATCATATCTCACACATGTGAGGTTTATATGAGCTACTCAATATATGAATGAATTAACCTATGTGAGGAGATAACATGATTCAAGTTTTAGATCATGTGACCAAGTGTAGCTAAAGTTACTAAGGTGCAAAGTTGGTCCCTTAGATAAAAGTGCACTAAGGTCCAACACAATCAATTTTCAAAGGCATATCTAATGGTCCACATTTCATTGCATCAAAGATCGAAGATGCAAAATGAATCTGAGCTCAAATATGCTATTTTTCTAAGTACAATAAAAAGATGAGTAAGCAATTTGGTGATGGCATATCTCACACACGTGGATGTTTCATAAAGAAATGGTCATATGGGTTTGTTCAGTATTTTACCTAGTTTATAAGTTTCAAATTTGAGAATATGTGAGTGAGCGAGATAAAATATATGATTGTGCAAATTTGGCCTTCCAAGGAGATAGAAATGGTCCACATAGTCTATTTTGCATGATGTTAAAGATCAGGACCAAATAGAGATCTAATAGCTTACAAATGATCATACAATGAAGATATATGGTGCATATTGAATCAAATGAGTCAAAGTGTTCATTAGTTAACAAAGTTAAAGATTGATCTTATTATAAAAGGATCAATGGAGCATGTTTATTCCAAAGTGTCAGGAAGCAACGAGACGAGGATAAGTTTTCAAAGTTTAACATTAAGTAGAGGTAAAGATTAGGTTTTTTCTAAGATCTAACGGTGAGTAGATGTTCATACATATATAGATCAATGGTACGTATTGAGTGAGATGATTTCAAGGTGTCTAATGTTTAACACAGATAAAGACCGAGCTATGTACAAGAGATCGATGAAGCACATTAAGTCAAATAGTCAAGATAAAGATCCAATGATGAGTGATGAAAGATAAAGGCTAAAGTAATTCAAGGAAGATCAATGGTGCATGTTTAATCTGAGATGTGAGGACACAAGATGATAGCATGGTATTCAAGGTTTAACTGTGATCGTTGGGATTTAAATTTTACAAAGGGAAAAATGAATGGTTAATATTTTGGCTATAACTTTTGATCTAGGACAAATGTGATGGTTCTATAAAAGGCAAAATTGTAGAGGAATCCATGGTGCATCCAATGAATGTGATTAGGTCTGAATGTATGTACCTACAAAGATATTAAACTCCAAAGTTGACTATGTGATTGATTGTGTTCTATAAGTGACCCGAAAAGGTTGTTTAATCTTGTTTTATTATTGTTTGGATATCACATGATGAATTAGCTATTATAAAGTGTGGTATTTAGAAGTGTGGCCAATTGATATTCAGTATGAACAAAGCTTAAGAAGTTGATTATGTGTTCATTCATGGTGTCTTTATGAACAAGGCTAGTGTTTAAGTTGATTGAGCTTGCATATAAGAGTACAATGATGACTATAAGCATTTGATAATGTCAAAGGGGTCATGTAGAGTAGACATATGCATTTAAAAGTGGTCATGTATTCTTATTTTTATGCAATGAAGTGCTAAATGAGTGAATACATATCCATGAGACCTATAAGGGTTATAAAGGCCTAACTAAAAGGTGTAGCTGCTTAAGGGTGATCCATGGGTTCTATGGCTGACCTATGTAGATGGTATTGAGCTATGTATCAATGTGATAGATGAATTAAGGGTTAAGGCATGCCTATTGGCTGACCAAGATGGTGATGATCATAAATGATCTATAAATAGTGAAACCAAATGTGATGGTTTCTAGACTTGCAAGAGGTGTGTGTATGTGAGAGTTATGCAGTGAAAGAGAGGGGGAGTGCCCACTAGATGAGTTGATAATCAAATAAGATTGAGGACTTTGTGTATGGTCTATGGTTCATGTTTCTGATGTCATAATATTGCTCTTGTAGGTTGAGGATGAGCGAAGAGGTCTAGGGTGATCCAAAAAGATGTTTTGGATGCTTTGAGTGTGAGCAAAGGATATATGATTTTTTAATGAACTTGATGACTTATTTGAGAGATAAATTGGATTGAGGACTATGTGTATGACATGTGGGTTATGTTTCTAATGCCAGAATAATGTTCTTGTAGGTTGATGATGAGCAAAGAGGTCAAGGGTGATCCAAAAGGATGTTTTGGATGCTTTGAGTGTGAGTAAAGGATAGATGTTGTTTGTGTGAGATTGATGGCTGATTTAAGAGACATATTAGAGTGTGGATTATGTGTATAACAGTTTGGTAATGTTATTGATGTGGTGATGAAGTTGTTACTGAAGAGTGAAGATTGATCCAAAAGATGGATTTAGATGTATTGAGTGTTTAGAGTTGAAGAGAGCTGATATACTTTGTATCTCCATCAGATTGGTAGGTAATTAATGTTAAAAATATGTTGTGTTTATAGGTGTTATTGTGGTTTATCAACATCTAGGGAGTTGTAGCCTCCTTATATGGTGAAACTTGCTAAAAGTCTAGTTATTATGGTTGCTCATCTAGACAGGTGTTATAGCACCTTATGGGATTGTAGTCTCACTAAATAAAAGATGGTAGTTCTTTGATTATTTATAATTGGTCTAAATTAGTTTTTTTTATTATTGGATAGTAATCCAATTGAAGAATCTAGTGGTTTTTCTCTCCCAAGAGGGTTTTCCACATATGTCATGTGTTATATGCTTGCTTTTACATTGTTTATCTTGTTTATTGCTATGAATGATGTGTATGATTCATGGATGCTTATGATAATTGATTAAGAGTTTTAAAGGATTTAAATTTACATTATATTTTCTAGGCTCATTGATTCACCCCCCCTCTTGGTGATTGTACCTCGAACAATTGGTATTAGAGCAAGTCCTTTGGTAAAGGCTTAACAACTTGAAGGTGATCCAATGTACATTGTGGGTAGTCATCAATGAGGTTTCTATAATAAGCAAGCACTAATGTTCAATGGATCTAATTATTATTTTTGGACTGCAATTATGAGGACCTATATCATATCCATAGGGTTTGACATTTGGAAATATTTTGTGGATGGTTATTTTGCACCTACTATTCTTCCATCTAGTGTTGCAAATAAAAAGTTGTTTGAGAATAATTCTAAGGCAATGAATACTATCACTTATGGTCTTTCAGAGACTGAACACACCAAGGTAATCCATTGTACATATTCTAAGAAAATGTAGGATAAATTTAAGACTATTTATGAAGGAGACTCAAAAGTTAAGTTGGATAAGTTGTAGACTCATTGAAGATAATTTGAGAGTCTCAAGATGAAGGAAGAAGATTCTATGGCATCTTTTTTATAGATATTTGATGAGATTGTGAAAATCATTAGAGGTCTTGGAGAGAACCTCGAAGAAGATACTATATTTCAAAAGGTATTAAGGTCCCTCTCTCTCAAGTGTGATCCTAAAATATCTATTATATAAGAAAGTCATGATCTTACTCAGTTGAAATTAGATGAATTACATGACATCCTTACTACCTATGAGATGAGAAAGAATGGTGATATACCACCAAAGAAGGAATCAAACTTCAAGATAGAAATGAATACAAAGAAGAAATTCCAAGGTAAGAAACCCAAAGAGGATGACACGTTTGATATTGATGAAGATGAACTAATATTTTTATTTACAAATAAATTGAAAATAGGGTCAGACAAGTATAAGGGTAAGCTACCCTTCAAATGATTCAATTATGGTGAGATAGGACATTTTGATAACAAGTTACTTCATAATCATAATAATAATTATGATGAATAACATGATGAAGATCAATATGAAGACAAGAAGACATACAGGTCTAATAAAAGGAAGAAAGGTTTCAAAAAGTATGACAACAAGAAGAAGTTATTCAAGAAAAAGAAGAGTCTCTACACCAATAAAGACTAAAACTAATTAGATGAGAGTGAAGATAGTGACTCAAAGTGTGATCATGAAGATGATGGTGATGTTGAAGATGAATCCCTCTTCATGGCCAAGGAAGGAAGTTGCTTACATCAAACGGAGTCTACTTAGAGTGATTCAAATGATGATGGAGATGAGGTGGACTGTGAGACTACATTGACAAATACTCTTGAATAACTAAAGATTAAGAAGAATATTAATAGGAAGATGAAGTCTCAATTCAAAGACTATGAGGAGAAATTCAGTGTGTGTGAGGCAATAATGAATGAAGACACCAAAGATTATGAAGATATAGTCAAGCATCTCAGTTGTCAATTGAAAATCCTATCTAAAATATTGAAAGATAAAAAAGATGAGTATTAAATGTATGTAATTAAAAATAAGTCATTAAAAGTTGATTTAGAGAAGACATCTAGTAAGGTGAAGTCATTTGTGAGATTTGAAAAGAGCTCAAGTGATCTAGAGAATATTCTGAATGATAAAAAACATGCAAGTGATAGAACTGGTCTTGGATACAAAAAATAACCAAAGAATGAAACTCAAGATAAGATGAAGACTATTTTGAAAAAGAATAATATGACTTTGAATACAAATCATTAGACAAGGAATGAAGGTGCTAGTAGACTGAAGACAAATCAGATCAGACAACCAAATGTGATGAGGTATACAAGTTTCAATGGTTATTATTTCACATAATCAGTTTGGACATAGAGCTAGAAAATGTAAGAGACCTATTAAAAATGAGTTTACATGGAAATATGATGGGGGTCATCAGTCAAAATGTGTGAACAAAGTCAAGTGCTTTAACTATCTTGATGAGGGACACTTTGCTAAGCAGTGTCCAAATAAGGTAAGGCAAGTTGAATCTTCTTCAAAAGAAAAAGTTTGTTTCAGTTGTTATGACATAAGACACATTGCAATATTTTGTCCATATTAGGTAAGGCAAGTTGAGTTCACTTTAAATATAATGGTTTTCTATAATTGTGAGAATATTTGTCACATTATTAGATTCTGTAAGCAAAGGTCATCAAGTCAAAATGAATTTAATTAGACTCTTAGAGTGAAATGAAGAAGGCAAGTTAACTCATGGAAACCAAAGGTGGTAAGTATGAGTCATGATGGATTTGCTGGTACATATAATCTATTTTATATGGTGGATAATGATACATAAGTTAAAGAATGTCAAGGGCTCTAATTGTCTGCTTATGTTGTGGATAAAGAGACCGAGCTCAAGAGGACCAAGGTACTAGTTGAGACAAGTTCTGAGGTGAATATGGATCCAAGTGAACATCCTATTATTATTGAGCATGTTTCATACAAATAACATCAGTTGTTTGTACCTAATTATGAGGTTTTGAAATATAAAAAATATTCTTTAGATGAAAACGTATATCATGAATCTTTGTTGTCTTCATGTATTGTCAATTCAATCTTAAAAGAGAAAGATAATGTTGTATTGGTTGATCATGTTGCTTCTCTTAATCCTAAGAAGAAGAAGAAGAACTAAAAGTATTAGATGACCAAGGAGGAGAATAAATATGAGGAGTTGTGGGAAAATCTTGGTTTCACCCTATTCTAGGACATTGTGAAGTAGGGTGTCTCTATCTATGTTTCTTAAGAGACTCCTTTTAGTGGAGAAGCAAGTGTTGATATATATGTAGTGTATATAGGGTCAAAATGGGTGTTTCTAGGTATCCTAATGAGATTAATGAAATGTCAAGAAGAATTTTATGCTTAGAAAGGTCTGTACACTTATTTATGATGTGTTGTAAGTATAGTTTTATGTCTTGATGATCCTATTTGTGCTAATTGAAGATTTTTGAGTGCTCTCAGCTTTTTCAGTTTTGGCTTAAGAGAAAGCAAGGCTAAAATGGATTATAGTTATTCAATGTTCCCAAAGGTATGGAAGCTCAAATTTTGGTGTAGAATGGTGTGATGGTTATCTCCAGGTGTGCAAGAAGTTTCATAAGAGGGCATTGACCAGGAGGTTTGTTGACATTATTTATTTTGAGATTCCAGCGTTTTGGGCTCTGCTAGAAAAGTGGTTTGTCTTATGAGTTGATATATAAGGATTATTAATAGGTTGAATGGAATAAATGGGTTTTCAAATCAAGCTTCATAGAGATCTGAAGCTTTGTGGATTTCAAGTTATTTAAGTTTTTGTCAAATTAGAGGCTTAATTGGCTAGTAGGTTTGTGAAGGAAGTATGTTACAGAGGATGAGATAGGTGATTCAACTTGGTGTGTTTAAGGGGGAATATTAGTTTTCTTTAGATATGAAGTTTTAGATATTTAAGTATTGTCTATAGAAAGTTGTGAGTTCTGCAAGTTCTAGGTAGGACTACAAGGAGACTAGACATGACTAGTGTGAAGAAGAGTGATTTTTGCTCAGTTTCTCCAAAAAAACAAGGTATGTATATATCAATGTGAGTTATTGGGTTGGTTTAGAACATGTTTCCTATGTGGTGAGTGGCATGAATTTCTATTGATGATCCTTGAGGTAGTTTAAGAGAGAAGGATAGTAAGCCTATGTGGTGATTCTTCATGGTGTATGGAGATCTGAAGATGATCAAGAGGTGAAATGACTTAGATATCTTAGGGGAATCCAATTTAAATGTTTTTTGGTGAGTTACATCATATTTAAGTATTTTTTGGGTTTTTTATTCATTGGTTGTAGTGCTTGGTATAAGAAGAATGTTGGCATGTAGCAAGAAGGATGTTGTTAAGGCAAGAAGAGGTAGGCTCAAGGTAAGGGTGAGTTTGTAATTTCTTTTTAAGATGGTTTTTTTATATTCATAGTCTTTTTAGGTCCTTAGGATTAGTTGGTTCCCACTTTGTCATTGTGTCAAAGGAGGAGAAAGTTCCTATTATGAAGTGTTTGAAGAGAGAAGGAAGGAAAGCTGCATATTGCTATATGATATTTGTTGACATCAATGACAAAGGGGGATATTGTTAGAGAGTTTTCAATGATGTCATAGTAATGTCATGGAGGTGTCTAGGTGAGTGGATGAAGTGCCTTGATAGTGTAAGTGATAATGATAAAGTGTGTAATGTGCATGTCCTGGTATGCTTGATTGATCTTTAGTTTTGGCATTATTTGAGATGATTAGGGATGAGTCTGAAGTATTGGGCATGTGAAAGGGGTCCTATCATTGGTCAAGGTATGATTGGAAAACTTGTGTGCATGAGTGGAATTTACCTAGTTCATCATTTTGTTCATCTAGGCATAAATGGGTCTATAGCAAAAAATTTTGAGGAGGTATTTTGATGTCATCATATCTCAAACGTGTGAGGGTTCTAGGAGCTACTCAATATATGGATGGATTCTTCTATGTGAGGAGATCACATGGTTCAAGTTTCAGATCATGCGACTAAGCACAACCAAAGTCACTAAGGTGCAAAGTTGGTCCCTCATATAAAAGTGCACTAAGTTCTAACACTTAATTTACAAAGGTAGATCTAATGGTTCAAGTTTCATCACTTTGAAGATTGATGATCCGAAATAAATTTGAGATAAAATATGTTATTTTTCTAAGTATAAGAAAGATTTGAGTAAGCAGTTTAGTGATGGCATATCTCACATGCATGGATATTTTAGGAAGAAATGGTCATATAGGTTTGTTTAGTATTTTGCCTAGTTTATATGGTTCAAATTTGAGAACATGTGAGTGAGGTAAAATATATGACTGTGCAAAGTTGGCCTTCTAGACATATAACATTGATCCTCATACTTAGTCTATTTTGCATGATGTTAAAGATCAAGACCAGATGGAGAGCTAATGGCTCATGGGTGATCATATAGTGAATATCTATGGTACATATTGAGTTAAATAAGGCAAAGTGTTTGTTAGTTAATGAAGTTAAATATTGATCTCTTTACAAAAAGATCAACAGAGCATGTTTGTTCTAAGGTGTCAGGAAATAACAAGATGAGGACAAGTGTTCAAAGTTTAATGTTGAGCAGAGGTAAAGATCAAGATTATTTTAAGATATAATGGTGAGTAGATATTCATACATATATAGATCAATGATGCATATTGAGTGAGATGATTTCAAGGTGTCCAATGTTTAACACATATAAAGACTAATCTATGTACATGAGATTGATGGAGTGTATTAAGTCAAATAGTTAAGATGAATATTCAATGATGAGTGATGAAAGGTAAAGGTTGATATCCTTCAAGGAAGATCGATGGTGCATGTTTAATCTAAGATTTGAGGACACAAGATGATAACATGGTGTTCGAAGTTTAACTGTGACTATTGGCATTTGAATTTTGCAAAGGAAAAAACTAGTGCTTTATAGTTTGACTATAAATTTTGATCCAAGATGAATTTGATGGTGTTGTAAAAAGAAAAATTGTAAAGGACTCCATGGTGCATCTAAAAAAAGTGATTATGAGGTTTAAATATATGTACAAACAAATATATTGAGCTCCAAAGTTAACTATGTGATTGATTATGTTCTGCAAATGATCTAACAAGGTTGTTCGAGCTTGTTTTATTGTTGTTTGGATGTCTCATGATGAATTAGCTATTGGAAAGTGTTGTATACTCATTATTGATGATCTATGTGGTATTTGGAAGTTTTAATAATTGATATTTAGATGAAAAAAGCTTAAGAAGTTGATTGTGTGTTCATTCATGGTGTCTTTATGATCAAGGCTGACGTTTGAGTTATTTGAGCTTGCATAAAAGTGTGTAATGATGACTGTAAGCATTTAAGAATGTCAGAGGGGTCATGTAAATTAGTCCTATGCATTTGAAAGTGGCCTTGTGTTCTTGTTTTTCCTTGATGAAGTGCTAAATGGGTGAATAGGTCTCCATGAGACCTATAAGGGATACAAGGGCCTAATTGAAAGGTGTAGTTGTTTAAGGGTCACCCATGGATGCTATGGTTGACCTATGTGGATGGTATTGAGATATGTCTAAATGTGATAGATGCCTTAAGGGTTAAGGAATGACTTTTAGCTAACCAAGATGGTGATGATCATGAATTCTCTATAAATAATGAAACTAAATGTGATGGTTTCTAGACTTGTAAGAGGTGTGTGTATGTGAGAGTTGTGGAGTGAAGGAGAGGGAGAGTGCCTAGTAGATGAGTTAATGAGCAGAGCAGATTGAGGATTGTGTGTATGACCTTTGGGTCATGTTTTTAATGTCATAATAGTGCTCTTTCAGGTTGAGGATGAGCGAAGAGGTCTTGGGTGACTCAAAAAGATGTTTTAGATGCTTTGAGTGTGAGTAAAGGATATATGTTGTCTGTGTGAGCTTGGTGACTGATTTGAGAGATAGATCAAAGTGGGGATTGGGTGTATGACCCATGTTCATATTTTTTGATGTTGAAATAGTGGTATTATAGGTTGAGGATGAGCAAAGAGGTCTAGGGTGATCCAAAAGGATGTTTTGGATGCTTTAAGTGTGAGTAAAGGATAGATGTTGTTTGTGTGAGATTGGTGGATGATTCAAGAGAAAAATCAAAGTGTGGACTATGTGTATGACCATTTTTTCATGCTATTGGTATGGTGATAGAGTTGTTTCTAAGGAGTGAATATTGATCCAAAAGGTGGCTTTGGATGCATTAAGTGTTCAGAGTTGAAGAGCGCTGATATACTCTGTATCTCCATCAAATTGGTAGATAATTAGTGTTCAAGAGATGTTGTGTTCATAGGTGTTGTTGTGGCTACTCAAAATCTAAGGAAATTTAACCTCCTTGTAAGGTGAAACTTGCTAAAAGTCTAGTTGTTGTGGTTGCTCAACTAGATAGGTGTTGTAGCACCTTGTGAGATTGTAGTCTCACTAAATAAGGAATGGTAGTTCTTTGATCAGTTGTATCTAGTCTAAATTTGTTCTTATTTTTATAAAAGAGTATTCCAATTTTAAGGTCTAGTTATTTTTCTCCCTCAAGATTTTTTCCCATATATGTCTTGTGTTATGTGCTTGATCTTGCATTGTTTCTCTTGTTCATTGCTATGAATGATGTGTGTGATTCATGAATGCTTGTGATAATTGATCAAGAGTTTGAAAGGATTTAAATTGAAGTTGGATTATCTAGGCTCACTAATTCACCCCCTCTCATCTTAATAATTTTACCTCTAACACGTCATACCAAAATGAGGAGCATATTTAAAAATGGGGAAGAAATGGGAGATATAGGAGAAGAGGGAAGAGAGAGGAGAAACAAGATCTTAGAAATAAATGAAGCTCAAATAAATTCCATGGAGTATCAACCATATTTGGATTAATTAAAAACTTATATTCACTCATCAAATTAACCTCCAAAGTTCAAAAGAGTCTTCGAGCCTATTCATTGGCCTAAAAAGGCACTAGAAGACAAAAAATCTTTGTGAAAGATGATGTCGTACTCCACTGGCTTTGAAAAAAGTCTTCAAAGAATAAAAATCTAATTTAATGTTTTAATTAATTCTTGATAAAAAAATTAAAAATATCTAGATACTTATTTAAATACTCCATCAATGTTCTTCAACTCCTCAAATATCTACTCCACATGCAATTCTATGCCCCATTCCACTTGGTTTGAGTTGGCAACTTGGTAACATTAGTGATCTTGGAACTTTATGATTTAAATTGACATTAAATATTAACATTATGTGTTTGATTTTATGTTTTCTTTTGTCTTCACTTTCTCCTTTGAACTACAAAAGTCACCATGGAACCCATAAATCTGGTGGACTCTAGTAATGGAGGTCTTTAATTGAAAACCTATAAAAATAGACATTTTAATCCATTTTGGGACTCTTAATCACCCACACATGCCAATTTATTATTTTAAATAGGTCAAAAATGATTTTGATATAGTCCCCTACATGTTCTAGGTCATTTCCAAGTGATTCTAGGTCATTTTATAGATCTATAAGCTTAAAAACTCAAAACTGATCAAAACAGACTCTTTGATAGCTTACAATAGTTTTAGACCTTTCCATGATGCTTGGAATCTTGAATGAGTTTATTTTATACTCATTAATATTTTGGTGGGGCCTAACCTTTCTTTTAGACCATTCTCAACCTACGATTTACTTGGAAACTTTTTAAATTAGCTTGGGAAGGGCTACAACCTTCTAGACTTAGGTAGGTCTAGGAGGGTCTCTTTGCTAATTTGAGCCACTTGGAGTCATTTTTTTGTTAGAAAACCCTTATCCAATGGAAGCACAATTGATTAATTTTCTTATAAGCAATTAAACATAGAATTATACCAGAATGATTAAGTAACTAGAAACTTGAAACAATAAAGAATTTGAGAGACAATACACAATCTTGTATTAAATACTCTTAGAAGAAAATACAATAAGGAAGATGCCACTTCTTCCTCCACCTCAAAGGCTTGCCACACCTCAAGAACTTCTTCCCTCTCTCTCTTGCTCAACCACAACCAACTCAACACCCTGAGTTGCTATCCCTTCCTTGAATGCTTCAGCTGATCTCCTTGACCTTACACCTTGTAGATCTCCTTGACCTTGCTTCAATGCTTCAATGCTTTTAATTGACTTCTTGATTTACAATACATGCCTCATGGGTATTTAAATAGGATCCCATGCATACAAAAATATAAATCTAATTACAATAATTAAACACGCAGCTTGTGACTATAATTAGCCCTTAAACATGCAAACACTCGCTTCACTTAACTGACTGTTCGTCAACAACAGTTATGGAACCGCCACAGGCGACTGACGTCAGTCCCTATCTATCTGGTGCTAACCGACATCGGCTGACTCCCTGCCAACACGAGTTGCCTTCTGCACTGTATGTGACTGACGTCGGTCACACTGCCGACGCCGATACTTCTGGAACTTCAGCATCCTCCTCCATGTCTGCAACAGTTGAAGCTTTTAGCTCCAGTACCTAACATTTTTGTCCTTTCCAACTCACTAAAAACATGATGGTTGATATTAAACAAATTTTTGATCATTTTTCCATACATAAATCCTCTTTTTGACCTCTGCTAAAAATGCTTTTGGACTTGCTTTTGAGCACAAACTCCATTAATGGAGATATGAAAACTTGATTTTTTCTCTTGAAGTATAGCAGGTATATGAGACTACTTAAAAAAATTCAAAGAGATGAAAACAAACCTCCATGTTAATTTTCAAGTCATTTTATTGATTAGAACTCAAAAAATGTGTCTTTTGGAGTTGCCTCAACTTGTCTTGACAAAATTTTAAATGTGTGTAGCTTTGAGTTTTGCCATTTTATCAAGTTTTATGAGGTCATAAGACTTAATTATCTTTTCATTAGGACCAAAAGGGACCCCCAAAACTATTTAAATAGTTTTTTTCCATTATTAACCATTAAAACTAATCGAAATCACTAATTTAGACCTTCTATACACTCAGAAAATGAGAACCAAGAAACCTAAGAAGAGAGAAAAAGATATATCTTGAGATTTATAAGGTATTAAGACCTCATTATTTTTTCATTGGAACTTGGAAGAGCTCCTACAACTTATCCAATAATTATATTTCATCATCCAACCATTTAAACCTCTTAAAATCACTTTTTTACTGTCCCCACTTACATGTCAAAATTCTAAATTTTGCAAATTTTCCCTTCTTCATGTTTAGCCTTTAAATTATGAATGTGATCACTCTCAACAGGGGTGGAAAAACTTAAAATAACCCCAAATTTACTCAAAAACCCTCATGAGGTTTAAAACATCATCATATCTTAAAATTCTTCAAGAATCTTGCCTAGCTCCATGTTCACCTCAATAGACATGCATAAGACTGTGACAAAATAAAGGTTAATTTCACTATTAGTGTAACCAAACCAAGATGGTAATATATATATATATATATATATATATATATATATATATATATATATATATATATATATATATATATATATATATATATATTGCACCACTCATGACAACCAATTTTACTAAATTTCAGAACTTGATGTACCTCTAAATGCCCTAAAACCTAATTTTCTCAAAATTAGCTAGTGGGTTGCCTGAGTGAAAGAATGTTTATGACTACATGAGGTTTGTAACAAAAAAATAGATGATTAAATATATATAAGGACTTAAGAATGAAATATAAATATTTATATACTCACCATGATCATATATATCAAAAATGAGAACCTAACTCCTCTTATAGATGCTCTAAAATCACAAATTTCTCCAAGATTGGTCTAGGTTATCTATGTGAATGACTTGGAGAGCGATTTAGGTCTGTAAATAAATTAGGTATATCCCATTTTTATCATGTCAAATATAAATAATAGGGGGATTTAATAGGTCACAAGGACCTTTTATACCAAATTTAAGGTCTTGACTCCATGTGTAGGTGCTCCAAAACTTCAAAAAACTTCAAAAATACCCTCAAAAGTTGATTGTGTATTGTATCTTCATGAGCATGCATTGTTTAAGTGGTCTTAATTAAGGATTGGAGATTTTTATTTGTTACTTGAATTTCAATAGAGACCTCACAAGATTAACCTTGAATGTAAAGGTATTGAGTTGTAATTTAAGACAAATAATTGAATAAGCAATGAAATTACCATTTGAATGGCTGTAGATATAGATTTGGGGTATTGGTTGTAGGTGAAATTGGTAAATAACTCTCCCCATAGCTTCCAATATTTCAACACTTCTTATGTAACTTCACCCTATTCCATTTCATCACTTTCATGGTGCCCAAAGACTTTCCTCATAATCTAATGTCTCTCACACTTGGCTCTCAAGGCACTTGAGTCAGTTGTAGGTGATGTTTTGAGCCAAGAGAGCCAAAACACTAATTTTTACTTGGAGAGGATATTCTCATCAAAACTTGATTGTAGAGGTCTAAAATAGGATGGGGAAGATACTCAAGAAGGTTGACAACACTGAGTAGGGTCATGAAGTTGGTCTTCTCTTTTTACCATTGGATCATCTACTACACTAGGACTATCTCTTCTTTGGAATATCTTTGAAGCACTTTGGAACATCTTCAAAGCACTTCAGATCATCTTCAGATCACTTTAAAGCATCTTTAGATCAATTTGGATTATTTTTAGAGCACCTTAGAACATCTTTAGAGCACCTTATAACATATCATGAAGGTAAGAGGTTAATGAATGGTCTAGGAGAGTGGCTTGATCCATCTAAGCAAAAGTTTAGTATGTAGGCCAATTTTGGCCAACAATTTTGATGACCTCCTAGGATTGCATGCCTGTCTATGCAAATGACTAGCTACCTTAGTATATCTATTGGGCTTAAAGAGTCACACAAGTCTTTTTTAACTGATTTTCAATTAAGCATAAGGATGCAAATCTTTTGATTGGAAATCTTAAAATAATAAAGACAACCAAAACCAAAACAATGCGCTCAAAGCACTTATGGAAGGGAAACACACAAAAAAAATGAAATGTGCAAGGCACTTGGAGGAAAGCAACAAAATCTACTCTAATATGTAAAAGGCTACAACTTTATTTTATTTTCCTCCTGGATCAAATGAGAATCTTTTAACATCATTCATTTGTCATAGACAAGGATGAAAAATACCTTGAATTTGAGGCACCAAACTTGGTAAACTAGATTACTTGATTGCTAATCTTTTGGGCATGCTCTCTGATGGAACAAATTGGACAAACATGTCTCTAATATATATAAAATCCCATACTAGTTCAATACTTGTTTCATGTTGTTCATCACTCTTGATAAAGCCTTGTAAAAAGACTTCATTCCAATTCTTGGAAGCAACTATATTTTCTTCAATTGGTGGCTCAAAAACACCATATTCTTCTACCTTTTTCTTGTGTAAATTAGGGTTGATCATGTTTAGAGAATCATGCTCATATTTTTTTTGAATAAGGACATGTATTTCAACCTCCTCAAACTCTTTGGTTATGACATGGAACTGCTACCACGACTCTTTAAGGTCTTCACTAGTATATTTCTTAAACTATATCACTTGAGCACTTGAGATGTCTCCTTCATCAACCTCACTCAAGATTTCATCTTTTTTTTCCACTATAAATGAGGGTTGATTTGATCAACCAAAGTCCAAAACATCACACTTGCCTTGCTCAAGGTATGATTTATCTTCCTCTAACTCTACCATATTAGGGATATCTTCAATTGACACCTCATCTTGAAGTGGACCAATCTCTGGTACCTAGTTCTGATCCTCTTTTTCATCTATGTAAAATATATATTTACTAGTCCATTCAATTTCTATCCCATATTTATCTTGAGTATTGTCCTCTTTAGGATCTAATTCATTGGTATCAAATCCATGCCAAGAAGGCTGGGTCAAACTTGATTTTTCTCCTTCTAAATGAAGTGAGATGCGTACAACGATCTCTTCATTATAGACATTTGTATTGTACTCTTGTGTCTCACCTATAACTATAAGCTCCTCCTATATCCTTGATAAAATGGGTTATTTCTTCAAGAGGGAGATGGTGGGAGGGTGAAAAAATTCACCTTGCTTGCAACTTAGGAGAGTACTACTCCAACTAGGGATCTTGAGAGGTGTCTTTGGTGGATCTTAAGGAGGGGAGAGGGAGTATTGGAAATCCTTTAAAGCAAGCTCATTGAACTGATATGTGCATAAACCACTTTCCTTTTGAACTAAAACTTCCTCCTTCTCCAAGATTATTTCTTGGGTTACCACAACCATCACCACCTCCTTCATCTCTATGCCTTCCTTGACTGATTTCCATGAGGGAATTATAGAGGGTACAACCAACTTGTTGTCTTCTTATTCTATAATAATCCTAGGAGAGTTATTTCACTAGTGAGGGCATGATATAGTCAGGATCATTGGCATAGGGAGAGATCCATGATGGAATGGATTCATGCTCTTCAGTTGAATGGTCTTCATTTTCTCTCTATACAATAGGTCCTCATTTTCAAAGGGAGATGGTGGGAGGGAAAGAAGGTCCACTCGACCAAGTAGGAACATAAGGAGATACTAGATTCCGTTAGGGAAGAGTGGGAAGAATATTCTCATAATGAAGTGTGTGTAGGGGTAGGGGAGGGTAAACTAATTTGTTTTGGTTTGATATGTTCTCACTCCCAATGCTCTAACACCTCTTCAATGGATAGTACCCACTCTTTCATCTCTATCTTCTTAACATGTGGATAGTCACCTTATTCAACGGATTCCCACACATTCCAAAACTTATGTAAGAATCTCCTTATCCCCTCCATGTCATGAATGAAGAATTCTTGTCCAAGTCTAACCTCCTTATTGATTTTCATGATTGCTCTCCCTTGGTCTAGTATTTCTTCTTTGATTTTGATGAGGATGGGCATTGATAAGATTGGATACGGATATGATTTTAAGTTCTTGGAGGTTTAGATTGAGGCTCATAGATGGGAAAGGACACATAGGACTAATTTCACTGAGCCTGTTAATCCTCATAAGATATCAACACATTCTTCAAGCTTTTGACCATGCTTATCAAACACACTTTATTCCCCCTCTCATAAACTACCATTGTTCATCCTCACAAATTGACCACCTATTCTATACCAACTAAAGGGAACTCCTTACCTCTTATAGAACATGGATAAGGATGACTAAAAAAATATCTAATCCCCTACCAATATCCATTATCAACTCAATATAATCTGATAATACTTGCTTGAATCTTGACAAGGATGTAATAGGATAAACATAGTCTTGACAAGAGAGATTAGAGGATTGGCTTGAATAAAAAAGAGGATAATATTGGTCATAGACAAGGGTGGGAGGGAGGTAAAGGCCATGATTAGGCTGATAAGTTGCTTGAGGTCCACTTGGGGAAAACACATAAATGTTATTAGCCTGATATGAGTGATGTTGAGGGAAGAATAAACATGTTGTTCAAAAGGAGTTTGAGTATACATACCAAAATTCTAAGTTTAGGCACTTAGATTGCTTGAATAGCTGATGTTTGTAGTGGATTTTCAATTGATGTTTGTAAATGTGACTCCGAAGGTTGATTACACGGAAGAGCATCACCAAAAATACTTCATTAAAGTGAAGAATGTAGTAGTCCCACTAGATGTGCCCAAAACTATTGTAGTGTAGAATTTAACCCTTGTGAAAGGGTTTTTAGGGTCTCTCACTCTTGATTACAAATTAGAACACCTCTAGGCTATGGGTATCCTATGATGGAGGTGAATCTCTGGGTTATGGGCCAACTCCCTAGGTGTATCAATTAGGCTCTTAGCAAAGTACTCTAAACTACTGATTGTCAAAGAAAAGGGTTAGAAAGAGGGGAAATGGATAAATTAAAATAAAATGGGTGATACACCAAACTGATTGACATTATAAATTACTTGAAATTGATAGTAAATAAGCTCAAAGATAACCCTCACTCACACAATCTCTCAACTTGGTCATTTTGTATCAATATTTTCAAAACTAGGCCCACTAAACAAGAGATGAAGTATGGAGTATGATATACCATCATTAGTGGTCAAAGAAACACAATTTCAGACCTATAACAATGGTGGAATACCTATAAATAGGCAATAAAGAAGGACAATCATTAAGGAAGAATACCTCCCCACAAAGCAATCATGCACAAACTAACCATAACACTATTTATAAGAAAAGAGATTGGTAAAATAAGTTGTTTTATTGCTTCAATAGGATGTTCTTACAAAAATGTGGAGGGATATTACATACCAAAATTAGGAGCATATTTACAAATGTATAAGGAATGAGAGATATAGGAGAAAAGGGAAGAGAGAAAGGAGAAATAAGCTCTTAGAATTCAATAAATGAAGCTCAACCACCTTCCATGGTAAGGAGAAATAAGCTCTTAGAATTCAATAAATGAAGCTCAACCACCTTCCATGGTGTTTCAACCACATTTGGATTAATTAATAACTGATATTCAATCATGAAATTAACCTCAAAATGTCAAAATGGTCTTTAAGCCTTCTCATTGGCCTAAAAGGGCACTAAAAGATAAAAAATCTTTGAAGAAGATGATGTCGCATTCCACTAGATTTGAGAAAAGTATTCAAAGACAATAAATCTAATTTAGTGCTCTAATTAATTCTTGATAGTTTTTTTAAAAATATATAGAGAATTACTTAACTTCTCCATCAATTCTCCTCAACTCCCCAAATATTTACTCCACTTTCACTTCTACGCCCCATTCTACATGGCTTGAGCTGACAACTTGGCAACTTGGTTAGTGATCTTGGCACTTTATGCTTGCAATTGAGTTTGAAGTTTAACCTTGGGTGTTTGATTTTTTATTTATTTTGTCTTCACTTTCTATTTTGACCTATAAAATTCAATATGGAACCTGTAAATCCTATGGACTCGATTAATGGAGGTCTTTAATTGAAAATCTACAAAAATGGGCATTTTAGTCCATTTTGGTCCTTCTAAGCACCCACAAATTCCAATTTATTCTTAAAAACAAGTCAAAAATTATATTTAAATAGTCCCCTACACATTATAGGTAGTTTCAAGTGATTCTAGGTCATTTTATGGACCTATGAGCTAAAAAACACAAAACTGGTCAAAATAGGCTCTTTGGCAACTTGTAATGGTTTTAGGTATTTCTATGATTCTTGGGTGCTTGAAAAAGTTTATTTTTTGCTCAATACTCTTTGGGTGTGACCTAAACTTCTTTTGAGACCATTATTAACTTGTGATTCACTTGTAAAATCTTTAAATTAGCTTGGGAAGGTCTATAACCTTTTAGGCTCAGATATGTCTAGGAGGGTCTCTTTGATAATTTGAGCCACTTAGAGTCATTTTTACCCTTTCCAACTCAATAATAACATGATTTTGGATATTATACAAATTATTGATCACTTTTACAAACATAAATCCTCTTTTTGATCTCTGCTAAAGACTCTTTTAGACCTGGTTTTGAAAACATACTCCATTAATGGAGATATAAAAACTTGGTTTTTTTTATTGAAGTACAACAGGTGAATGATACCACTTTAAACACTTCAAGGACACCAAAGTATAAATCTATGTCAATTTTTAAGTCATTTAATTGAGAATAACTCAAAAAAAGCATCTTTTGGGGTTGCTTCAACTTGCCTTGACAAATTTTTGAATGTATATAGCTTTGAGTTTTGCCATTTTATCAAGTTTTATGAGGTCCCAAGACTTCATTGTTTTTTAATTAGGACTAGGATGGACCTGAAAAAATATTAAAATATTTTTTTTCCATTCTTAACCATGAAAACCAGTCGAAATCACTAATTTGGGCCTGCTACACACTTAGAAAATGAGAACCAAGAAACCTAGGAAAAGAGAAAATGACATATCTTGAGATTTATAAGGTATTAAGACATTATTTTTTAATTATAACCCAAAATATCTCACAAAAATTATCCAAGAATTATAATACTTCATCTAACCCTTTAAACCTCTTAAAAATGTCTTTTCTGATTATCCCCACTTGCATGCCAAAATCTTGAATTTTACAAATTTCCCCTTCTTCATGTTTATGAAATTATAAATGTTATCAATATCATCAGGTGTAATAATATTTAAAATTACCATAAATTTCATCACAAACCCTCACATGAGGTTAAAACCATTTGTCATACCTTAAAACCCTTCAAAAAGTTTGCCCAGCTCCATGTTCACCTCAACAAACAAGCATAAGACTGTGATAAAATAGAGGGTACTTTCACTATTAGTGTGACGAAAACAAGATGATAGTTGTATATAAAAACTCATGACCACTAACTTTACCAAATTTGTTAACTTGATTTTACCTCTAGATGCCCCAAAACTCACTTTTCTCAAAACTAGTTAGTGGACTACCTGAGTGAAAGACTGTTTATGACTACAGGAGGTCTGTAAAAAAATAGTGATGATTCCACTATTTATGAGGAAGCAAAGATAGCATATAAATATTTATATACTCACCATGATCATATTTACCAAAAATGAGAACCTAACTCCTATTTTAGATGCTCTAAAATCACAAATTTCTCTAAGATTGGCTTAGGCTGCCTGTGTGAATGACTTGAAGGGTGATTCAAATCTGTAAAAAATAGTGGGTATATCCCTTGTTTTTAAAGACAAATATAAATCATATGGGGATATAATAGGTCACAAGGACCCTCTGTACCAAATTTGAAGTCTTGACTCCATGTGTAGGTGCCCCAAAATATTAAAAACCTTCAAAACTACCCTCAAAAGTTGACTATGTACTGTATCTTCATGAGTTGGCATTGCTTAAGTGGTATTGATGAAGGCTTGGAGATGTCCATTTTTAAATTGAATTTCAAAGGAGGCCTCAAAATATTGACCTTGACTGGAAAGGTCTTGAGTTTCACTTTAGGGAAAATTATTGAATGAGTTAATTCAATTGCCATTTGGATGGATGTAGGTGTAGATTTGAGGTATTGGTTGTAGGTGAAATTGGTAAATGCCTCTCCCCATAGTTTTCAAGATTTAAAAAATTATTATGTACCTTTTCCATATTCCACTTCATCACTTTCATGTTTCCCAAAGACTTTCCTTATAATTTATTGTCTCTTACACTTGGTTCTCAAGGCACTTGAGTCAGTTGTAGGTGATGTTTTGAACTAGGAGAGCCAAAACACTGATTTTTGCCTAGAGAGGATCTTCTCATCAAAACATGATTATAGAGGACTAAAATAGGATGGAGAAGGCACTAAATAAAGATGAGAACACTAATTAGGGTCATGAATTTAGTCATCTCTTTCCACCATTGGATCATCCACTGCACTAGGATTGCCTCTTCTCAGAGCACTTCAGAACACTTTGGAGCACTTTAGAGAATCTTAAGATAATCTTCAAAGCATTTTGGAAAATCTTTAGATCACTTTAGAGCATCTTCAAAATACTTTAAAGCATCTTAGGAGCACTTTGAAGCATCTTTATATCACTTTGGATCACTTTAGAGTATCTTTGGAGTACTTTTGAGCATCTTCAGAGCACTTTGAAACATATTTGAGTAGCTTAGAACATCTTCAAAGCACCTTAGAACATCTCATGAAGGAAAGAGGTCATTTATTGGTCTACAATAGTGGCCTGATCCATTTAGGCATTTTTTTTGTATGTCAACCAATTTTGGCCAATAGGGACACTAACTTCTCTGTTTCCTAGCCTCTTCCCCCTATTTTTATCCATTCTCAAACCATGACATCTCCCTCTTTGATTTCATCCACTTCCATGCCTAGTATCTCTACTAACATCACAAATTATACATCTAGTGGGCCTCTTTTTAGACCCACCCTTCTTAATACTTCCACTAATGCATAATTTACTACCCATGGTAGTCATGCCTCTAATGCTAGTTCTTCTCATCCCTCTACTAGTACATATTTTTCCACACAAGAAAATTATGCCACTAGTGCCTCAGTTACCAACAATTATTCTCAAGCTACTTATACCCATAGTGGTACCCAAGACACTCCTACCAATTCTAATACTTCAAACAATGCTAATAATCCACATCAACTCCTATTACAAACTCTTAATCAAATGAATGATTTTCAAGCTAACAATTCAAATAAAATGATGCAAATGCAAAATAATCTTATCCATCTCCAAAATCACCCTCAACAGATTCCATGGGGCATGCATAACCAAAATGTTCCCCCAACTCCTCTTCGGTATTCTCATGGCAATCTTATCCCTCAACTCCCCTTGTTAACAAACAAATCAAGCATATTCAAAACAAAACTTTTACATCTCAAATTTCCAATATCTATATAAGAGGTATCACCCCTACCATTACTTACAATGGGTCAACCGATCCTACCCTGCACTTAAAAACATTTGGTAATCTATATAAAGACTGGGTCAAGTTAAATACTTTTGCCACTACCAAGCTATTAGTAAAGTCTTTTACAGATGATGCTTTAGATTAGTATAACCAAATCAAATATCATTCCATCACTATTTTAAAAGACTTAGTCAATGCTCTAGTCCAAGAGTTCCAAACTAGTAATATCCTTGATAATACCTTGGTCCATTTTATCAATTGTAAGCAACATAAGACCAAAACTACATAAGCTGTTAATAATGGAAGACCTTGTCTAACAAATGTGAACATAATATGGTATATGACAACTTCTTTCATCTTTTTACCAATGCTCTTTTTCCCAAGTTGTAATATTGGGTCTAAACTCTCTCTCCATGCACTTTGGAAGAGGCCATTAACCAAGCCAAGTGTCAATATTTCCTCATGCAACAATTCAAGCCATCCCAACCTTATATGGGTACTTTCATGTTAATTAAGAATAATAATCATCATGATATAAATGATGGTGCCACCAAATCTTATGATGCTATTCATACTATTCAAGTTGTTATTCCCAACTAGACTCCAAAACAAGCCTCCCCTCCAAACCACATCACTAATTCTCATTTTCTTCAACCACTAACATCAATGTTCATAAACCTTTCTTCTTAGCAGAATTATAAAAATGTCTACCAAGGCCTCTTCTAAAATAACTTGAGCCCACTCTACCCATGAAATCTTAGTATGATACCAATAAATTTTGTTGGTTTCACACTAGTTGGGGTCATTCTAATGAAACTTGTAGGCAACTTCATAATTTAGATATGGATTTCTTTCTTGGTCCCAATTTTGACCATGATTCTATCATTCATAAATGTCAACAATCCTATGACATCACCTTCAAATCCCATGAAACACAAAGTAAATCTCAAGATTTGAGCCAAGATAATTCTTATTTGGCCATCTATAAAGACCCTCTTCCAAATCACCAAGATAACCAAGACAAGCTTACCCCTTCTACCAATAATGTTGACAGTCTTCTTGACCCAAATCCTGAAGAGAATGTGGTTAATATGACTAATATGTGAAGAGTGGTTGCCTTCATTGATCCTCATCCCATCCACACTCCTCAATTACCTCACACATTTTGTGTTATCCAAGACTCTTCTCCAACTCACTTAACAAAGTTGGGGCAATAATACCTTATATCTTTTGATGAATCAATTCCAACACTTCCTTTAGATAATACTTCTCATACCATTTATACCATTCTCCCAACCTCTTTATTGATCACCAATAATACTCAAACTTCCATCAACACTTCTTCTAATCTATCTCAAACCAAACTTGCATCAACTACCTCATCTTCTCAAAACAATCAATAATTTGTCCTCCAATTAAATCTTCTACATCTTATCAACATAAATTCACATGCACTTTAGCTCTTCCTTCCTAGGACCTCCTTCAACACTATGCACCTCTTTCCAATAGTCCCTTTATGGGTTATGATGTGTGGGATCTTATTATGGACCTTACTACTCTCCCATCTCAAATCCCATTTCTCAAACTTATGTAGACCTCTTTGTGTAACTATAATCATCTTATGCAACTTTTGTTTGAAATGAACATCCCTAGCCCTCCCCTAGAAGGATACAAAGCCACCTTATCTTGATTAGAAGATAGCTTTTTATAATAGTGTGAAGAGATGTCCATATATGTTAATGAAACAATGAACACTTCTCTTTCCCTCAAATTACCCATTACTTTTATAATCATTGATGAGATTCTACTTCGTGTAGATTATCCTCCTCTTTTTATTAGTATTTAAATCAGTGATATCCAAGTCAAGCATGCCTTGATTAAGGAGGGTTATGGAACTTGTGTTGCCTCTCTCAATTTTATCAAAACCCTTGGATATTTCTAATGTAATATTAAATCCACACACAACACATGTCAAGGCTATGACTATAGATAGATGCCTCTTTTAGGTTGTATGTGGCTCCCCATTACTATCTCACCTGTCATCATTTACATGAAGGTGATGATCTTCAAATTTCCTCTATTTTATAACATTTTACTTGGTAGGCCATAGACTCATCGCATGAGAGAAGTTACCTCTTCTACTTGCTAATGTGTCAAATTCCCTTGCAATGGATCCATCTATAGGATTTAAGGTGATACTAATCCTTAGAATTTGAACAATTCTAAGACCATGGTGTATTCAATATTCCTACCCTTGAACCCTTGAAAAGTATTTCATTTCATAAATATCAATAGTTTAACTTTATCATAAATTTCACATGAGGTTACAATGGTCACCCTAAACTTATCGGGAGTATACCCCCTAATCTCCTATATTTCGATGATGATAAGCTTGATGAGATGAATCTCAACATTAAAACTTGAGATCTCTCACCTCATATCATTTCTCAACTTTCCCCCTTCTTTGTAACTTTGTTCCTGTCAATCACCTAGTGATGATATACCCATTGTCTTAACTAAGACTCAACATTCCATTCATCATACCACATTATATGACTAGGTCATCCCTACCTACACCATTGATCTTTATACACCTCATTATGATAATGGATATACCTTAGATGATCCATTCTTAAGAGGTCTTGTTCAAGCTCGAGACACTAAAATTATTCATTATTGTTCATCTTTGCTTTAGTCTTTTCGTACTTATGCTAGTATTCCATCTTATATCATTCTTAATTTTAGAATTTTTCCTCTTGATCGCAGGTTAGAGATGGTGCACACACCTCTAATTTATGATGAACCTCATAGGAGTATGCTTGTGGATCATGATATGATTGGTCCCTATTGCTTTTTTAGATACCAAGACCCCTCTAGCTGACTTATCTCTCAGATGCTTTTTACTATCCTTTAGCCTTTAGTGTATCCCACCCCTCCCTCAATAGAGCCTAGTTCGAATCCTATTCCCACTCCCTCTCTAGTTGAGTCCCTTCCTATTTATGATCTTATTTCTCCTTCAATTTAGCCTTACCTAGTCTCTCCACCAACCCCATCTTCTCTTGGTGATGGTTTTCTCCCTTTATTGTAACTTGCTCCTTTGCCTACCAAATGTGCTGATCAGCCATATTGTGAATTTCATAAAGCTATTGGTCACTGGACTAGAGACTATTAATTATACCAACCTTCCTCACCTTATGTTTCCACTCCTCCTATGAGTACACCTACCAAATCTACTCATAATCATATCTCGCTAGATAATCATTCATATACACATTGTTGTAAGTTATGGCAATATATTGACACCTTGCCTCCCACTACTTCTTAGCCCACATACAAGGCAATGCCTCCCCAAAAGTTTTATCTGAATATATTCCTAAACATGGAGAGGTATATGGCCTTTGGCACCAATGTGGTACTCATCATATTGATCATTGTCACATCCTTAAACATCATTTTAAGTATAATATTATAACTATTTCTATGCCTACTACTCTTCCTCCCATAAGTCACCCTCGTAAGAAGGCTCCCCCTTCTTCCCACGTGTCTCCACCACCTGTGGTTCCATCTCCAACTACTATTTCTCAACCTTTGATTCCCTCACCTATGGAACTTCCCTCACCCATGGATCCCTCTCCACTAGTGACTCCTTCTGCGGTGGCACATTCCCCATTGGTGACCCCTTCATCTCTCATTGAATCCATTCCCATGCCTTCTACCGATCATACCATATGATATACCTCATCATCACAATCCTTGATGTATTCCTACATTTTATATTGAGGATATTCATCATGAAATATTTTCTCAACTTTCTTTGAAGATCTAAGAGACTCTGGCTACAGTCTGAGTTCATCTTCATAGAGACTTATTAGGTGTTATGGATAATGTGTGTGGATAAATATATTAGTACTTATGAACACAAGCATGGTGTTATTACATTTATTTCCTTATTTTGTTTTGATGCATTCTCCAACTTTACATTTATCTATTTTTATCATTTGACATTGTGTCAGATTCTTATCTATCTTTCATGGTGACTTTTGTTTCACACCACAAGTTACTTATGTTGTCATTATTATTCTTATGTTCTCTTATGGATTATTTTTCATAATTACATACTTGTTCTTCTTGATTTCATTTATTATGGTTACCTTGTTCTTTTCATGATTATTTTTTACGTTATCCCTATAAACATGGATAATTATTATTGTGACTTGGTTATACAAACCTTGCTTCTTTTAGTTATTCCTCATTTACCATGTGACCAGTTAGCAAACAATTTATCTCATTACAATCTCATTTTACTGGTCCACTTTGAATCTCCCCTTCTTCCCCTTTATTCCCTTTTGCAAACTAATCATACACATGGTTAAGACTTGAGATAACATGTTGGTTCATAGTTAAGCCTAAGTATTCTAATCAGTCATATCTTTGGATACTTAGCTTCCTTTTTACAAAGCCTAAAGCTCATTCATGTGTATCATTTTATTTCTCATGATTGGTTATTCCAAATCCATTTGGAGGAGAAGTATTAAAATCCATAAAATATTCAAAATTCAAATCATTTAACAAAATACAGTGCTCTAAAAGGCAACATTAAATTTTTTTAAAAGTCAAATCACACTAAAAGACTTGATTCTAAGCACATCTCCTTTTTATAATTGAATCTCAAACTCCACAGTTGGCCTCATGAGAAATATGAGGTCCATTGGGGTGCAATAGGGCATTTGATTAGAAAATAAGCATACAAAAATATTTTAGTGCTACCTACTTTCTCATGTAAGTACCCAATCTTCCTAGTAGATCAACGACTCTGTAAGGGGTCTTGAGGAATAGGGAACACATTGTGAAAAATTAAATCCATTTTATTTTTCTGGTTCAAAACCTCCAACATGATTTGATCTTAGTACCACACTTATTTTTCTACACAACTTTATGCCTATAGCGAACATGTATCCTTTGTATATTGATGGTCACTAGTCACTTAGTGTCTTCTCATGTCCTTAGTGTGCCTCATCTCTCCTAAGGTCTTATTATAAGATGCCTATGTTATGATTCTTACATTCCCTTTTTAACTCCCTAAAATACTGATATTTTTCCTTGAAAAATATTTTTTTGTTCACTGAACACTTCCCTACGAATTCCATTTGTGAGTTGCATTGTAAAACCTTGGAAAGGACCAGGCCTTCCTAAAAAATTACCAAATTTTTACATTACTATTCCAAACATCCTATTTTACCACATTTTCACATTGTTTCCACCTCATTGGTGTTCCTTTTATGATTTGCAGTGTAAGACCATGGATAGGACTTGGGCTTCCTCACAAAATTTTCAATATGTAAGTCACAATAAAATTACATGTGTCAAATATGAGATAATATGTGATTGATTATGAGTTACATGTCACTGACATGCTTACCATCTTGATTTAATATGTTTTATTCTTACTTCATTAGTCTTTCAATTTTATCCTCTTATTTTTTGTTTGCATGTAAGAATCCAACCACTTTTCTTAAGTTTTTCATACTTCTCAACTTGAATTAATGTGATTAACTTAAGACCATTTTACCAATTTTGTTTATCCTTTATAGTTTACAATGTGATTTAGTATGATTTATTGACTTAAAATTGATTTGTTTTTTATCATTAATCTTTCAAGTGCTTTCCATTTTGTTATATTATTTTCATACTTCCCAATGTGATTTAGTGTGATTTTACTTGTTTTAATTTGGTGTGAATCTTTTGCATCATTTAAAAATATTTTTTCATCTTGTTTACCACATTTTTGGTTTATTATACTTAGTCATCTTTTGTTATTACACATTTTCCATCATGATATAGTGTGTAGTGCATTTATTTTTAATTAATTATATTTTTTCAAGTCTTTTTGCCTATTTCTTTTCAACCATGCATGTATACTACATAATGCTAGAAAAGAAAACACCACACATAAATTTATTATAAAATATACAATAAAATCAAAATACATGGGCTAGAAATAAATATATACATGCATCCACAACCAAAACCAAAATATAACGCATAAAATCAACATCCAACTATCAAAATAGAATATATCTATATATCATGTGTTTTAATATGAATAGTAAACAAATACATCATTCCATCTCTATGGCTAGGCCCCATCATGTCTATCTCATGGCCTAGTCATGCTACCCATAGATGCCATAGATTGTTCCCTATGAATAGTGAATTGTAATGAGGTTGTTTGAGATCTCAAACCTACTACTTGTTCCTGTAGGTTGGCCACCTGGGCATGTACTTATCCCAACTGGATAGTGGTAGCCATATGAGTGGCTCTTTCTTGAGTTAAGGCATACCAAGCCTATACCTCTCCTGATCCCACCCCTATTGGTGGTTAAAATCCATCTCTAGATATTTGGAGCTTTTTCACGGCCTCCCTCACTAGTCTAAACTAACCTACTTGAGCTAGGGTAGATGTTACCATAAGATCATTTAGTGTAAGGGGGATGTATGCTGCCAACACTCCATCTAGAATATCATGGTGTACTCCCATAACCAAGGATCCCCATTTGATCTTCTCATCTATAGGATATGCAAAAGGTAAACAAGATAGATATCAGATCACATATACATTTCAAAATCTATCTATCTACAATACTTTACAACTAGTTTTCTATTGCAAAAATTAAAACATGTATCACTTATCCCAATGTTAATAATCACCATCTTCCCTTCTACTCATCTCCTAAGCATGGTGTCTCCATTAGCCCATCCCCCAAACACCTCATCCATGGGATGTCTCCTAATCAAATCAAAACTTGGAGTCACTATCCATGCAAATCTTGGGCCTCTCCTTAGTGGTGCCTCTATCTATCAGCTCTATCTTGGGCTGAATGATGGGTCATCCTAGATAACCACCTTCTATACTCGATCTCACCATTAGCATCTCCATCAATGGTATGATCGAGGTGTTCATTATTCCTCCTAATATGGTGCTGACTATGGCACTTGTTGCACCCGTGCATCTACATCCATAACCACTCTTCCTCTATCTATAGGTTGTCATGCTCGACCAGTCCATGATCTGACATGTCATGGTATGATCTCTAGTCTCTCAATTGGAATTCCTCAGCTCCCCCTCAACTTTATTGCATGTTGTGCCCAAAATGTGGGCACTACTATAGGATCCATTGAGTGTGTGAGATCAAACTATTTTATCAAGTGTGCCACTGGCTATGACTCTACCCACAAGGTATAATTGCTCATGATCCATACCCATACCAAACTTGGTGCCATAATCGCCTAAATTAGCCTAAACATCACTATATTTACATAGGGATGTCACACAATCTCTCCTCATGTGATTGCATGCTGACACATGGGGCATAACTTGCACCACTTGATCCTATCTCCATAATGCCACCTGAGGTAACCAATCATCAACCACATGGGGAAACCCAGTTGGATGATACATTAGGAACCTCTCATATATCCAGGCACCCAATAATACCACTAGTCCCATTTTCTTCTACCATATGGATAACATCCCATACATATCATGCATGAACTGAACCTAGATTACAGACCCCATGTCATAGAATGCCCTGTGATCTAATGTAGACTGACACAAGACTATCACATATAATGGTACCATGTCATTCAACTTAGGATGCAACATTCATGCTATCACAAGTCATATCATAGACTTTATAATATCTAAAATATGTGAAATATACACATCTCACCTTCGATCCTGGATAAATCTTATTTGAGCACATCATCCACTAAGATAGTGCTCATCTCTCCTCTTGATCATATAGTGTCCATGTGATCACCGGTGTCCCCCTATAAGTAGTCAAAAAAACACATGGATGTTCTCCAATGTGATACCTACCTCTATGATATCCCCATCCACCACCCATAAAAATGTGTTGGTCAAACTCTCTTATGCTCCAAGGAACATGACCATGAGATTAACACTTAGTGGGATCTGTCTCATCTCTATGATGTCTCCCAAGCTCAATATGACCAATATAGCTCTATCCACATTTGCTACACATTTTAGTAAATTTGGTTACCATAAATCATCAACCAATCACCAAAATCTCTACCACTTTATAAAATATCAAATAATAAAGGATGTATTATACCTCCATGTCACTCATAATCAAAATACATTTTTTCAAATTTCATAAAAATAGACTAATTTACTTTATTTTTTTACCAAATTAACCTATTTTCAAACCATATTGGCCTTTTTAGTACTAATTTAGCCACCTTATCACTTAAAAATACTACATCATCGCATTTTTAACCTAGAAGTACTATATTGGCCACTTAAAAAATAACTAAGCTACCCATATAGCACTAAGTTGGCCACCCTTTGACTTACAATACTAAGTTAAAATTATTTTTAGCCTATGGTACTATATCAACCACTTCAAAAATAACTAAGTGGGACATATAGTACTATGTCATCCCTCTTTCTCAATAAACTAAGTTGGCCATGTACTACTAAGTCGGCCCACTAGTTTTTTTGTCTTCTATAAAGTAAGTCAACTTGGTCGACCTTGTTCATTCATTACGATGAATTTTTGATTAATTTCCATAAAGGATATTTATTACTTTGACTCCTTCCTACCCAATACCCCATTTAACCCATAGTGTCCCTAAAAATTACCTAGGGTTCATTTTAGTCTCTAAATTTTGTTTAAATATCAAATTTATATAAAACACTCAATTTCAAATAAAAATGCTCAAAAAAATATATTTTTTAGTTATTTACTTATGTTATACTCATTGTTTCTACTATGCATCCTCCCCATCTTAGTTGTCATCTCCTCATCATCCTGGCTCTCTAAGCTCTCACTAGGTCTCTCAGAGCTTTATTTACTGTCAGATTCCTTGTTTTGATCATATCTTTATTTCTACTAACTCTTTTTCAAAATCATAAAATATTATGGAATCTTGATGTTGTAGAGAATATTTTTAACTATAATATGAATATTTTTCAAAAAATTAATTTTTTCTCTTTTCGCTAATCTCTATAGGTCCGCCTAATATTGTTCACATTGGACACGATCACATTTCCCACATCTCCTTCTTTATCTACAACACTAAGGTAGGTAAATGTATGTGTTTTTAAATCTTGTCCTTTCATTTATCTTATTTTATACTTACTGCACTTTATTTATCATCAACATTATGTGTTGTCATATTCTTTTCCCAAAGCACCATCCCCTATTTCACCTACGTGACACGTGATGATCTTAGAGTGGGGCATATGTATACACATAATATTTTCAAACTTTTTTCAATTATTGATGCTCTCTATCTTGAAGGAACCCATCATGTTTTGATCTCTCTGAGTGCACGCCTTAAGGGGTGTATCGATAAAGGGGTGGGCAGACCATTAGTGCTTCATAGGATTATTGCTCCTTTTTCCACTTTCTATTCACACACTTGTCTCATAAAAACCATTCCCTAAGTTTTACCTCTTATTTTGTACACTCTTCTAAGTCATTTTCCACCTTCATTATCCCTTTCTCTAACCTAAACCCATTTTTTATAGTTTACATGACAATGTCAGCCACATCAACCTTATCTCCTTATTCATAAAAAACATTAAGGACTAGGTCGGCCCCTAGTCGACCTAGTTCGTAATCTAGTTAGTTTTTATCAATTACAATTACTAGGTTGACTGGGTCGACCTTGTCGATCAAAACTTTTAGAAGTGTTTAGGGTTAAATTTTCCTATATAAACATATTCATTTCACCATTTTTAAGAGAAGAGAAGAAGATATATTGTGCATCTTTTTATCCACCATTCTACTTGAGGAGCAAACTTAAGGTTTTATACTTTATTTAGAGATATGGATCTTATCTTATGGAGAAATATTTTGGATGCATTGATGGGTTTTGTAGCCTATATATGATTTATCCTTGTCATCCTTACATACCATAATAACCTCTTGTGAAGCACCTTGGCCAAGGGAGAGATTGAGGCTTGATGGGTTCATCTTCAAAGGTAAGTATTCATAACTTTGTTTTTCCTTTGTAAGAGTAGATAAATATGCATTTTCAATTCTCTTTCATGCATTAGGATTATGTATATATTGACATGTGTATATGTCTTATATGCATGTTTAATTTTAGTATTTATTACCCTCACTTTGTGCTATAAGCTTTGGTGAACACTAGATTAGATTTTTACGTTACTTGTTATTAGTATAGTGAATATGAAAACATAGGACCTAGTTAGGGTTATTGCATAATTTTTCTTGACTGGAAGTTTTAGAAACTTCCCTAGTAATATTAGTGTGGTAAGAGATCCCTTAAGTAGGTATAGTGGATCTATATTGGTCATGACCCTAATTATCTAATGTATCTGCAATCAGAATTGTAAGTAGGATCTATCTTCTCTAAACTAGAATTGATTTATAGATATGACGCATTTCACATTGCATATAAATTTTAGAGATTTGAATAAGGTGTCATTGAAATGTCATTATCCCTTTCCCTCCATGGAGTAAATTCTTCAAGTGGTTGTAGGTTCTCAATTCTTCTCTCTCTTGGATGGTTACTTAGGTTACAACCAAGTGTCGATGAAAGAAGAACATCAATATAAGACAACTACTACTAAATGGGGCACACATGGCTATAAGAGAATGCCATCTGAGTTATCTAATGTAAGGAATATATTTCAAAGAGCCATAGATATGGATTTTCAAGGTTTGATCAATAAAATTATGTTAATCTATCTTGTTGACAACAATTTTCTCAAATAATGCTAGTGATCACCTAACTCATTTTAGATTGATTTTTGAAATGTGTATACAATATGGTATATCTCTAAACCCCAATAATTGTGTTTTTTTATTTCATAAGGGTAAGTTATTATGCCACATTATCTCTAAGGATGAGCTTGTAATAGATTCTAAAAGGGTGAGTGCCATATTGGCTTTGTCTTTACCCAAACATAAGAAAGGTTTGCAAAGTTTTATTGAGAAAATTAACTTTGTTAGAAGGTTCATACCTAGTTTTTCTAACATTGTGAAGCCTATTACAACCATGTTTAAAAAACACCAAGTCTTCACTTGGACAAAAGAAGGAAAAAATAGTTTTGAGGCTATTAAGTAAGCCAATGCAAAAATACCAACATTGACTAATCCTAATTTCTCAAATTATTTCTTATTGTATGCTTTTTCTAACCTTGACACAATCTCATCCATGTTGATGTAGTAAAATAGTGAAGGTCTTGAGCATCCTATTGCCTTCTTTAGTTAAGGGCTAGAAGATTATGAAGAGAGATACACCTTCATTGAGAAGTAAGTGTTGGAAATCATAAGGAGCCTTAATAAGTTTAGGCATATGATTTCTAAAAACAAGATTCATATCATGGTGACACACCAAAGCATAAAAGACTTTATTTTGAACAAGGATTTGAATGAGAAAATGGCTGGATGGATAACCAAAGTTATGGAGTATGATGTGGAGATCAAGGCTACTAAGTAGGTAAGAGGAAGAGAGATATTTGAACACTTGGAATCAGACCTTTAAGAAGAAAAAGAGGTTGTTTTGGCATTTTAATATGGTCCCAATACTGTTATACCTTCACTCTCTCCAAGTTAGACACAAAATATGGTAAAATTTATTCAAATAGGTGAGTGTCCTATAGGTTTGGATAGAGAAAAGATAATATACTTTAGATTATAGTCCATTCCATATGTTCTTGTTGATAGAGTCTTATTTAGAAGGGATATTAATGGGATGTTGTTGAGGTGTGATGAAACTAATCAGATTGATAATCTATTAGAACAATTCCATGATGGACCACCTGGAGGTCACTTTATAGCTAAGACTACAACAACAAAAGTTATGAGGGTTGGGTACTATTGGCCTAGTTTGTTTAAGGACTCTTATGCATGGGTAATGAGGTGTCAAAAGTGTGCATTTTTCATAGGTAAACAAAGGATTTAAGACCTTCATCTCAATCCTATTCAAGTGGATCAGCCATTCATGCTATGGGGTATTAATTTCATTAGCATGACAAATACACATTCAAGCGATAGACATAAATGGGTGCTTACAACCACTGATTATTTCACAAGGTGCGTGGAAGCAATATATCTCAAGGAGGCTAATTAAAATTCAATTCTTGACTTTTATGAAAGCCTAATGCCCACATTTGGAGTTCTTTTAACAATAATCTATGATACTGCATTGTCATTTAGTGGTGCGAGAATAATTGAGTGGGATATTAAACATGGAATCTATCTAAGTTATTCTAATTACTACCCTCAATGGAATGGGATAGTTGAGTCCACCAATAAAACCTTTTATCAAAATCATTAAGATAACAATACAATACAATCAAAGAGCTTGACACACTAAGTTAAGGACAACTCTATGGGATAATAAGAACACCCCCAAGATGGATATTAGAAACTCACCCTACATGCTTTTCTATGGGAGAGAGGCCAAGATACCTATTTCTCTTAAATGATGAGCCCTTGAGTTATCTCATCATTTTGAGATGATGGAAAGTGATCCTATGGAAATAAGGTTGATAGACTTAATGGCCTTAAAAGAGACAAGAAATCATGCTATGTATACCATGGAATACCACCAATCCCAAATGAATAAGACCTTTGATATGAGGTCTGTTTTAAGAGAATATCAATAAGGAGATCTTGCATTGAAGTGGGATGAAGATAGGACCAAAACTGGTAAGCATACCAAGTTTTATACATTGTGGAGTGAGCCCTATGTTGTCATTGGTTTTAAAGAACACAATCCCTTTCAGCTTGTAAATATTGATGGAGAAGAGTTGAGTAACCCAATCAATGGGATACATTTGAAATCATGCTATTAAGGTTAGTTTTACAAATTTATACATAGTAGAGTAGGTATTTATTTTACCTAAATGCTTAGAACACAAGTTGTTTGCTTTTTATTGTTGTCTTTCCTCCAAGTGTCTTATGACACATGCATGTGTGTGGGGTGTGTATTTTGAGTTAGTTCATTTTCAATTGGTTTCAAAGCTATTGTCAAGTTCAATTTTTAGTTTAACTTTAATTCAAGTAGTATTTATGACCCCATATCCCAATGAATTGTTAAGGCCACTAGTATAGATTCATATCAAACATGTAATCCCAATAAGTCACCAAATATGTTAGCTAAAATTGATAACCATTGATGAATATCAATCAAAACTTTGACATACATGATCTTGACTTTATTGATATTTATCATAAATGTATTTTATTGGTCATCAATGGTCTAAAGATGATAGGTAGTGTGTCATCTTTGGTATCTTACAAAGCCTTGTAGAATGGTCTAGTTGAAAGCGAGGTCAAGTCACTTTGTCTTGTCATCAATGGTCATTTAATTATAGTTTTCTCCAATGTGTTTAACATAGGTTAAGGTAACTTTGAAAAAGTTAAGTGTGAAGTCAAGTCAATATGAAATCATGGCAAAAGAGGCAAGGTGGTGATTCTTCCAAGAAGAACTATGATGTAAGCTCACCAAATTGACCAAAGATCAAAACTAGTAAGTTGATCACATTGCATTTTCAAGAAGTTTGGAGAGATTAAGGTAGTTTTGATAAGATTAAGGTATTTCATTTGATTTAGTATTATTGTATACTCTAATGTTGAGATGATACTTGAAATGAAGGATAAAATATGAATGTTATATCATTAAATAGGGTTATTTTAAGTCATCTAACATCTATGTTATGTCATGATGCTTGTACTTGTCCATACATCTTCTCCAAATGTCTCAACAACTACTTTCCATTGTTGGAATCTCTTTGTAACTACTAATTCATCATTTTTTAACATCCAAATGAGAAATATTGAAGGATTTTTATGGAAAGAGAGGCGGAAAATACTTTTGAATAATCCACCTTTGTACAGGTCAGGGACAACTGCATGATCACTTGATTCATCATCTCTAGTAGTTTCAAAAGGTGCAATAGGCAGATTGTTAAAAAAACAAGGTCATAGAGGTATTTTGCAGAGGTTTTACATTAAAGGGAAATATAAAAAATACTATAAGGTTAATCATAGTTTATTTATACCTAAATACATGCAAAAATGGAGTTACAAGGCCAAACAAGGCAAAAACCTCCTTCTTTTCTTCATTGGGTTTCTTGGTAGCCTTAATAAGGCAACATGTTTGTGGATGGTACTCAGAAGAGAAAGAGAGATGGATCCCAAGATATTAGGTAGATTAGGGGACCCTAAATCCCTTTAATTTTTTGGAATTAGTTGTCTGGTTAAGCTCCTTAACTTTATGAACAATGGATTAAGAACTTAAGGGTGCAGAAAGATTACTCCAAACCCCACAATGTCTATTTTCTCATGTTACAGAGTTCTGAAGTTTAATGAATATAATAAAATGATTGTAAATTGTTTATTTATAACTGTTTGACATCTAAAATAACATATTTCCTCAAGGTTATTTATTTTTATGTTTAGATTAACACTAAATAGTCTTGATTTGCCAGACGAAACTTTACAGTCATGGTTTGAAGGAGATGTGAAGTGTTTTGGTGTATGGAATGAATGAAATGAAGTTGTTAAAATTTGATATAACTTAATAAATAAATTTAAAAACTCTTTAAATAATAATTGAATAAATTAATCTCAATAAAATTAAATACTTATGCATTCACAGGTGAGTTGTATGAACCAACAAACATGGTTGAGATACCCCTTGTCAAGTATAGGTATTTTTTCTTATTGTAAAAGAATATTGAATAAATATTAATATTTTCACATGGAATATAAGATAATTATTAGGGAGTTATTACAAGTGGAAATACCTAGGAGTAAATGGTTTGAGTGTTTCTCATCAAATCCAAGTCTAAAAGAAGTTTTATGAACCTACAAGTCTACAGACTTGTAGGTCAACATTAACACTTAAATGGTTGTAATGGAAGTATATATTGCCTCTTAAATACATGATTTAATGTTATCATTCATTTTCAAATATATTTAAAATTATTTAGATCTAAATTTCTTAGACCGCTTGTGAAGGGATGGAGTTTAAGTGCATATAAAGTATGCAAGCAAGCATAGTCTGTGCTTCAATAGGAGAGCAACACCCATAGTGTCTTGGTGAAATTCAAGGTAAATATTTAATGGATATAAAAGGGTTATAAAATAATTATAAAAATATACTAATAATCAAACCCCAACTTACCTACCCTCATAAGATAAACCCCATGGTTGTAGGCTTGTGTATAGGAAATGGACTAGAAATGGGTAGGTTCATGCATAAGACTTGAGTTATTAGGGTTGAAGAAGAGTGAATAAGGCAAAAAATAAGTGGTAAGATTTTTAATTGAGTCCTTATTGAAAATATATCATAGAATATCAGTTTACTTGAGTGAAGAATGACCTAGGCCCATTGAAGATGTAAAAGAGTCATGAAAATTTTGAGTGTCATCTTAGAGAAATCAATATGAAAATGGTTTCTCATCCATTTAGATGACTAAAGAATGTACCTTATATCAAAATTTATCTCATATATTAATTATTATATTCCATTTAATAGAATATGTATGTAGTTTAATGCATTTAAATGGAGGAAGATGATACCGAAGAAGGGGACTATGTGAGCCTAAGAAGAGGATTGTGAAGGTTTTAAATGAACATCCAAGGTATTTTGAGTTTTTTGGATACATATAAAGGATATTAAATCAATATGTCAATTTTTATGTAATACAATTGTTTAAAAATTAAGTTTCCAAGCCAAAATAAGCGAAAAAGAAAGCTTTAGTCCTAATGACCACCTATAAGCCTGCCACAGGCAGATAGGAGCAGAAGTGCATACTTATGATGGATGGATGGTGTTAAGAGGTTTTTATAGGTAGGAAATAGTAATAAAAAATCCTCCATAATTTCCAAGATTACCTATAGTTCTAAACCAATTCAAGTGGACTCATTTTCAAGAGGTGCAGTCAAGAAGCCCAAGTAGTCATCTACATCCCTGTGTGTGAAAAGTGAAGAAAGTTGGCAAGTTTTGGGGTGCTTAAAATATTGAAGAGAACTAAGAGATGAATGGGATAATGGAAGAAGATCTCATGAAGTTTGATCTCACTTATAAAGAAATAAAATGCTCAAGAAGGTTTGTTAGGGTCACTTCAATGTGACTATCCACAAACCCTTACCAAGGCCTAAGACAAGTTCCAAAGGATTGAAAGGGTAAATTACTTAATAAGACCACTTGAACATATAATATGATGTTTATAATACCTAAAAAGAGTTTTTTAAAGCTAAAACCAAGCACTTTTATCCATTTTCCTGCCAAATGACTCATCTCAAATACATAATCATGTTTGTATTGGTCAAAAAGGTGACTTTTAGTACATGTGAACTTGTACAAAGAAATTATTCGAGTCCTAATAACATTATGGAAGGAAGGTGGGGTTTTATAAATAATATTATTTGTGTTAGTTCATACATGAAATACCATAACTTTATGAATTTTCATTAATAAGCTAGGTGACTCTAAAACCTTGAGTAAAACTTGAAAAAAATAAACTTTTCAAGCATCCAAAATGGATTAAAATGAATTATAAACCACTTGTATGGCCATAAATATCCTAAAAATATTAAAAATAAAAATAATATAATGTGTGAGCTGAAGTTGTAAAATAAATGGCCTGAGAAGCTCCTTCTTGAGCTTATTTTCAAGGTTTTGATCTAGACAAACCCTCCTAAGTAGTTGTATAGGGTCTTTGAGCCAAGATAGAGGTGTTATAACCCTCTTAAAATAATTTAGAAGTTTCCATAGTCATTATATAGTATTTAAATGGTTAAATAGGCATTAATGAAGAGTCATGACTAATATGGCTTCAATAAGGTAAGGGTACAGACTAGTTGTAAGGTTCTAGAGATAAAAGAAGTTTCAAAACACCTTAGATAACCTATAAACATCATCTAAATAGGAATTTTATTCATTTAAATAATACAAGGATCATTATTATCCCTCAATCTACTTGAAACCTCCATGATAATGAAGATCTCTCCCTACTCTATTGACAAGCAAGAGTTAAGACTACAACTGTAGGATGGCTTCTATTGATTGAGAAAAAGCTCCATGATTTGGTATAGTATCTTACTTGAAGAAAAAATATATGGTGGAGGTATTTAATGGAAAAAAACTAGACCTTCCTTCAAGCACAAGGTATGGTGGAGAGTATGAAAATAAGTCATGAACTAAGTGCAAGTCTCATATGACGAAGAAGCATTACAAGGGGAAAGCTGGTATAGAAAGTTCTCAATCATGTCAAATGTAAATTAGATAGCTTGTAACATCCCTTAAAAAATATATATGTAATTATTTTATAAGGATTTAGACTCAAGAAGCATAAAAAACTACCAAAATAGACTACTATGTAACTCTTCAACACATGTCCTAGAAGGCTAAGAGGCAAGATGAAAACACACTCTTTATAAGCTTGGTTTCACTTTATTTCTATTTTATAACTGATATGATCATGAGATATAATTAATGAGTTCTCTTCTTGTCCTATCTCTCTTTATTCATTCAATTATTCAATAAATGAGGCCTTGAAAGGCATTGAATGTATCCTCAAACTGGTTATGGCAAAACCCTGCCAATTTTAATTCTTGGAATTGCCTTTGAAATCAATTAAAGTTGAATTATACTATCTTCATATTGATTAAAATTATTTTTAATGAATTATTGATGAATGTGTTGTGATAGTGAGATTACTTCCTTGCATTTGTCCTTCTCTTTCATGCCTCTATGTGAGTTAGTATTCTTCTACGTGTCATATGAAGTGTAGTACATGTTCTATTGAGTTTAAGTGTTGAAATGTCATTAGTATTTGTTCTTAGGCCTCTTAACTAATCACCTTAGCTATTTCAATAGCCACATCCTTCATATAGAAACATTTATTTGGTAGGAGTTATTTTGAAGTTGTAAAATAAGATTATTAACTTGTCATTTCATAGTGCAAACATTGACAAGTAGAGGACACTATATTTGGTGAATCACCTCCATGTTTTATTATTAGGTTTAACTATTTTCTATCCCTTTTAATTACAAGAGGTTAGTTGTATTTTTGGGTGAAGAATCGATAGAGGCATCCCAATCTAGATATTTACTTCACTAATTAGGCCACCCATAGCCTAGGAGTGATTCTATGTTATCTTCTAGTTAAGAAGGCTTGAAAAATCTTCATAGGGGTGAAAATTAGATAGATAAAATCCATGAAATAAATATATCAAAGTAAATAAAAATAATATAAAAGACTCCAACATAGACAAACTATACATTCTCCTAAATAAATAATTGATGATGTGTAGAGTGTAGCTACTATGTTGTACAATATTTTAAATAATATATGGGTTTTCAAAATGGGAAACCAATCTAGTAGGATAAATGTATCCAATTTTTGGCATCAAATAAGAGAATTAGAAAAGAGGTTAAATTTTTTGGTTCAATATTCTAGTACCAATGTATTCAACCAATTAAAATTTGATGACTAACATGGATGCATCCTAGTGATTTAACTATGTAATTGCAAGAAAGGATGCCTCCTTTAGTTGACATAATCAGATTAAGGATTTACTGAGACTTTTTTTTAATCATGAAAGTGAGGCCTTAGAGATTTTTAGGGACATGAGGGTCACTAATGTGATATCTCTGATAGGTGAACTATTCAACATGCCAAATTTTTAAAACCTTGTCCTAGAAGCTACAAATAAATTCAAAGAAGAAGTTGAAGGTACCATATACAAAACTAATGATGAAGTTTTATGATTGGTTAATTTTTTAAAGATAAGGTGGTAAGAGTTGAAGCTCTAGGAGTAAAATTTAAGAGCTTGGAAGCTAAACAAGTAAGGTTGATTGCTGAGTCCATCAAACTCCTGAAACCTTTCATGCCTAATTTGATATCATAAATAAAGAGTTTGATGTAGCACACGTATTATTTAAAGAACTCAAGGCAAAAGAGACAACTTTTAGATCAGGCCCTAGTACTCAACTAACTATTAGTGTTTCCATGAAAACATAGGGTGCCCATTTTTTAAGATTTATGGTCTTACAGAGTTTGATAGGACCTATTTTGATCCCTCAAGTGCTCCTAGTGGTTACTTTAGTTACAATAAAAATTACTCCACTAACTTCTTCAACCAAAAATACCACATCAACACCCACATAAATATAACTATGTACTTGCATGTTTTTGGGTTTAGTGGGAACTTTAGTTCCATATATGTGTTGCATGCATATGTTATATTTTTAGCATTAAAGAGTCTATTTTGAATATTATCATTGTACATACATCCTTTGCATAATTTTGGACACACTATTTTAAGTTTTGACTTTTAAATTTAGATGATGTTTGAGAGATGAGGCCTTTCCCATCCCAAGACTATTTTTACTTGTAACCTCCTAGTCCCAAAGGGAAGAGAATTTTGGCTATTAAGATTAATATTCTGCTTGACTTAGTCTTTATGTGCAAGTCTTGGTTCTTCACCAATCATGTGGACTATGTGGGATGTGTTGTCATTTTGGTATCATAGTTATTTGATTGTGTACAATTTATCTTTCTAATATAGTTATTCATTTTAAGCTATAATTAATTTGAATACCTTTTACATGTTAATTATAATCCCCCTATAGATATGCAATAATAATCTGATAAATGTGGAAACCTTTAATTTTGTATGTTCAAGATTATTGTGTTTTGGTTCCCTTTGAATCTTTACTATGTTTTATTGTTTTTGTACTACACTACATTACAACAAATATTGGTATTTTGATTTCTTGTTCCACCTTAGTTTGAGTGATAGTCTTGAAAGGTTTTCATCTTCTTTAATCTACATGCCTCTTTTCTACCCTTCCTTTCCCTCCTTTTTAGTTTATTTTACAAGTCTTTCTCACCTTAGTTAAAATAATAATCCTTTTATCCATCTCAATTAGATTTAGATTCATCCATAGTCGATCTATTTGTGGTGAATAACTATTTCACTCACCACTAATCCATTAATAAGTTATTATAAAATTGAATACCCTATAACTCATGCCTTGGAGTGAAGTCTTTTATCGATCCTAAAATTTTAGAGACTACCTCATAAAGGTATCTATGGTGTGCATAAAACACATATCAATAGTTTATAGCCTCAAAATTAAATTACAGTGCTTAGATGTATCAATTTCAATCACTAATCCCTCTCTTGCCATTGTTATTGATTATTAATATTCAAATTTTACTTTCATTTCCTATTTTCTGCACATTAGGTTTATTCAACCCTATAGCTTATAGTATTTTTATAGGTCTTCCTTGTGAACATTATTTTACCATCACATAATAACATTGATACATTATGCCACTATTTATTAAAATAAGAACACAAAGTCTAAAGAGTAGAGAAGGTTAAAGATAAGAAAAAAAAAATTAAAAAAAATTGAAAATAGAAGAAACCAACTATTCTAGGAGGTGAGAAATGGGTTGATAGATCAAGGGAATGATATAAATGTGTTACCTAGGGGCACCTAGGAATCTCTAGGGAAAGCAATTTTACTAGCAAATATTTATGATGGAGATGATGAATTTTGTGGTTCACAAGTTTTTAGAATGGAACTGATACTACAAGAAATGGAAAGTATTACAAAATTTCTATCAACATGTGAAATACAATAAAGGTATGTGAAAATATAAATAAAAAGGTTGTTAATTCAATAATTTCCATTCACATTGATATAGGGTGTAATGTACAAATAGGGATGTGATGAAGTATTAAGAAGAGTAGTGTTGTAAAATGAAATAGATCAGATCTTGAGGCAACCCACGATGGGGTAGTTGGTGGCCTGAACTCAAGTGATGGCACAATAAAGAAGGTATTATTTGTTGGATTATGGTGGCCACACTTTTTAAACATGTATACAAAAATTCAAGAGCCTATGATATATATCAATGATTGGGGAAACCAAATGTAAGGGATGAGACACCATTGAAACATTTGCTAGCTCTTGTGCCATTTGAAAAGTGGGTCATTGATTTCATATGTCCAATCGAGTCTTCAATGAATCAAAGTAATGTATGGTTCATTATAATTGGAAAAAAATACCTAACAATATGTGCAAAAATATTCTACAATAAGGATGGTACCACAAAGACAATTGTGGAATGTTTATATGAGAATATCATAACTAGAATCAAGTGCCCCTTAACATTACCTCCCTAGCATTACCAATAAATAAGGAATTTTTTTTGTGAATAACACCATTTAAGAATTGTTATGATATTTCCTAATCACTCATAGTAAGATCACACCTTACCACCCATAAGGTAATGAAATTTCAAAAACATTCAATAAAGTTTTATTGAAATTACTAAAAAATATTAGCAATCCAAAAATAATGGATTGGGACACACAAATCCATGTATTTTTATGAGCTTACTACACTACTTAGAAAAAACTTAAAAAATATTGTCCCTTCCAATTAACCTATGGATTAGAGGTTGTAGTGAGAACAAAATTCATTTTACCTAGTTTGAGATTAGTGGTAAGTTTTATAATGAATGAAAGTGACTCATTGAAAGAAATTTTAGTGGTTATAAAAGTTATATGAGAAGTGGTTCATAGCTGCATACAATCAAAATCAAGAAAAGAAAGATAAAAAGCATAGCATGACAATAATATAAAAATCAAAGAATTTTAGATGTGGAGTAAGGTATTACTATATGACGTTAAATATACAAATTTAGGTGAACCAATAATAAGGTGGTTATGACCATCCATGGTAGAAAAAAATTACATGGAGCAATCAAATTACACACTATGGGGTATCACAAAACGTTTATGTAAATAGAGCTAGGCTAAAACTCTACGTATTAGAGTAAAGATAGAATAAGGTAAAAATATTTTTACCAGAATGAAAAAATATATTTTAAATTAAAAAAATTAAAAAAATACATAAAAATGGAAAAATATAAAAAAATATAATGAATTATTACTAATGTTGAAAACCCAGTAAACAATTGGTTAGTAAAGAGAGGGAGTGAAAACCAACAAAGGGCGATTCCCCTAAAAACGTATTCAATGTTTGTTATAACGAAAAATGAATTTGTGACTTAGTTGAAACAAGTTTTGGGGTAACCAAGTATAATAAATGGGTGGATGGCGGGTGATGAGATTTCAAATAAAAAGGTAAACTATGAGAAAAATAAGGGAACAATGTAGATGCTGATAAAAGGGAAGTGAAAGAAATATAGGAATTGAAAGGTGAACAAGAAAAAATAAAAAAAGAGTAAATAAAACCTAAAAAGGAGATAAGGATAGTTAAAAATAGACATAAATATTCAATGAAAATAGAGTTGTTACTGAATAAAGAAGATTTTTTAAAAAAAAACCAAAAACTATATAAAAATAAAAGGGAAGTCAATAGTAAAAATACTTGTAAAAATTCATAAAAAATAAAACTCTGCAAGAATGAGATCAAATAAGAAATTGTAATTTTGTTGTAGATAACTAGAAAGAGAGTTAAAAGGCATGGAATTCCTATAACTCATCCATCTTGAGAAGATTAAAATACACAATTATAATAGATATTTAGTAAAATTACAACCAAATCATTAATGTGTGTTCTCAAGTGTTCTATATTGTGCAGGATGCTATGAAGATATACAAAAGTAAAAAATTAAAAGGGGTAAGCATAATTTCTTCTATGGATCCTTATTCATAGTATTAACTATGTATTTTACAAGAAACCTACTACGGAGGTATGTGTTGGTGAATTGAGATTAAAAAACCCATCGTATAATAAATTATAAACCATTTAGATAAAAATCAGGATAGGGTAACACTCATAATAGATGTTGGGGATTGGGAAAATAAAATGCAAAACATGGAAACAAGAAGGTCCAAATTATCTAACCTAATTGTAGACAAATACAAAGATGAGATCCTGTATGGGGTAAATACAAAAAACACATATCCATACCCATATCTTCCACATGCCAATCATATCCAAACCCAACCATATGAAGCATCAAATTAACAATTAGAGTTAATAATTCAAGACATTTAGGAAAATGCTAATTGATCCTGGGAAACTAAAACCACTTAAATGGAGTGGGAGGAACCATGGTAGTTAGAACACATCAAATATATGGAGGTGGTGCATGAAGAGATGCTACAATCAGGGCCACCACTCATACCCCATAATAATATGGTGGAACAAGTGCAATAGTGCCTAACATTATTTATTTTGATAACTCTACACTTGTATCAAAAGGAAAAGGTAAACAACCGATGCCAAAGTGACCATGGTGTTCCACAAGACTAAGACTTTCAAGTCAAAACACTACAATAACAACACACGAAACTAAATATTTCATAATGTAGGATTATACCATAGGTAGGGTGCTTGAAGAAGAAGAGTATGCAAACAAATACATCCCTCAATATTACTTGAAGATAAGGAAAGGAAACACTAGTGAGGTATTCACCTTAAAGGTGGCTCAAAATATCAAAACAAAATAGGATTCTAAGGTGTCTACCACTTCAATGATGGTAGTAGTTATAAAAACACAATTATAAATGAATGCAGGCTGGGGGGGGGAGGGTGTAGGTAGGTGGGGGGATATACTCACATGTGAAAGTTATAGGGAGAAGGAATAAAATAAAGAAAAACATTTAGTAGGTACAAGAGATGACAAGAAAATAGAAAGAGGAATATTGACATTTTTAGATTTTGAGTCCTCAAGAGAGGCACTTGATATGAGATAAGGAAGTGTTTATAGTTATATAAGAAGTGTTCAATAAGAATAAGATGTTATAAATCAAATTCTAGATAACAAAATAATTTCATTAGAGTGTCTCAATAAAGGAGAATTGACAAAGGTGGGAAAGTTATATGAAACAACCAATAAAGTGGGGAAGAAAAATGCGATCCATGTATTATTAGAATATATGGAGGTAATCTATCATACATTTCATGATATATTAGAAATATATTTCCCCACTCTTCAAAGTAAAATAATTGAGGCCCAATAAAAGAGAAAGTAAACAAACAAGTCTACACAAGTATATTAGGAGGTAACTCTATAAAATGTATCACTAAAAAAGAACATGATGCTAAAGGATAACATTGAGAAAACTATAATAAAATGAGTTGAGATTAAAACAAAGGACAAATTCACTAGACCAAGCATTAGAGAAATAAAGGTAGTTGGAAATGTTAAAGCATACAAAGGCAACAACATCTTAGTAAAGGCTAGACTTGAAGAGGGAGTTGGAGGCTAACAAAGATCAGATAAAGAACTATATGGATATGACCACTCAATTGTTGTAACAAGATCTCACAAATAAATAGTATAAAATGAAATGATATAAAAAGAAAAAGGTAGAAAGAGAACAATAAAAATTAGAAAAAGAAAAAGACAAAAAGGAAAAAGAAAAAAAATAAGAGAAAAACAAAAAGAGGACTAATTAAGAAAAAAAGATGAGTTGAAAAAATAGAAAGAGAGAAAAATATGAGTTTAAAAATAAAGAGAGAAGGATCTAAAAAAAGGAGTTGAAAAGCAAGAAGATATAGATAAGGAAGAAGAGTAAAAAATCAATAATATTTGAAAATGAGGAGGAAAATAAGGTGGCTGAGGTAGAGTGCTAAAGAAAAAAGAGTATAAAAAAAGAGGCGACTTAGGTAGAGTGTCTAAAGAAAAATATAGATGATGAAAAAAATAGAAATATTGAGGTGGAAAGGAAGAAACAAAAATCACTAGCGATAATAGCACAAGTGAAGTCAAAGGAACCAAAATAGAACAAATGACAATTATAGTGACTCAAATAAGTGAAGAGTAAACCATGGTACTACAAGCATCAATAGGCCCACTAAGGTTTGTGGGTGTTGACATAAAATTTGTAGCTGGTTGGTTACATAAAGTTTTATGTTAGATAGGTTAAATTTAGTTAGATTAATGGATCATAAGGATCAGTATTGGTTAGCTTCCTTAGCATTTAGTTTTAAAAATTAGTGCTTACATTCACAGTAATCCATACATAGCACATAAGACACAATTTTTCCTGCTCAAAATTCTATTTTTACACACACACATAGACACACAAAACCATTTAATATAATTTTTCTTATACTCTCTATGCTATACTACTTAATACAATTACAAATTTTACTCTGTTCTATAACCTTTGCACAATTATCTATATTCATATTTAATCTTCACAACTATCTCTATCTATTACAATGCTACGATACAAATACTGAGCCAATATGATGCAACTCAATGGTCATGTTTTTACAAGACATTCCATTTATATAATTATGTCATCCTTTGTCTCTACAAATCTTTCTTTCTTATCACAACATCCAGTTGGTAGAATCCTCTATTTTATCATCCTAGAGAAGTTTTATGCTACTATAGTAATGAAATCAGTTCTATGGTGTCTATGGTTTGGTTCTTGATACAATAGAGAATCCTTCCAATATTTTCCTGGTTTTAATACATTTGTCTCATCCTTTAGACAACCCCAAGCATTGTCTAGTACTAAAAATGACTCATTTTTCCTAAGTGTAACAATTGTTTTTGGAACTACTATAATACATTGTGGAAGAGTTAAGGAGTTGATGCCCCTTCTTTGGGTAGATGTTTTGCTTACTTGTTAATCATGGTCTTAAAAAAAATATCCCACTCTAAATGACCTTTTTGGTCTCCATAATCATATGTTTAATGGACATATTTTTATTTGTAACCATAACTATGTCATTTAGAACTGGGGCTTTTTCCAATATGACCAAATAGTCAGTATAAGTCTTGAGTCGTACATGTATCTTCTCCATTTGGTTTCTCATATATTACCATAGTCTTCTATTTCATCATAAATAGATATTCACTCATGTTATTTTTACTTACAATGTTCATACAAAGATATCATCTTAGCTCATTCAGATGTAGAAGGTATGTGTTGAGACCCAAAGCTAGTTGAGGCTACAGTCAACTATTTTTCCATCTCCTCCAATTGAATCTTCTTATCATTTGTCCAAAGGGGCTAGCTGAGTGAGTTAGCAAAGTAAGTAGCTGCATATTCTAATTTTGATTTTGTCTTTCCTACATGTTCTTTGTATACTGCTATGTTGGTCTGATTTTATCTTAGAAGTGGTCCCAATAGTTCTTAATTGTATTCATATCTAGCCTCAATTTTTATGAGGCTTCTATCCAATGTGGTCCCTATATGGCTGATAAAATTTTCAACTATCTCCACCAACTATTTTTCAATTGGTAGTGTTGTGTCTAGATCAAACTAGGGTTATGCAATGGTTAGGTCAGATAAACTCTTTTTGATGCCCTCCTCTATATTGACACACTCTGTCATCAAATATACTTTATCACTTTGGATAAGAGTCTGACCCACCATATATTTATCAATAAGAGTTCAATTTTTACTGTGACCTTAATTTTCCCTCCATCAAGTTGGAGAAAGTTTGATGGAAGTAGGATGGTGGAAATCTTCTATTTGTACTTTACTAATTCAACTTTGATTTGTGATAATGGATCCACATATTTTTTTTCAACATTCTAGTCTACCCCCTTGTGCTTAAAGTTTGTGGTGCAATAAATTTGGTGGTATTTAGGTAGTTGGACTTACCTCTTGTGCCTTTTCTTTTTCCTACAAACCCATGCTTTCCCTCTTTCCTATTTTTATCTGACCTCTTCTTGTTTCTATTTTGTGTTTGCCAATTTCTTAGTGTTTTCTTCTTCCAATTGTCTTTTGTGTGTTTCTTGAATTTTATTTTCTTCTTCTACTTTATTTCTGTGTTCTTCCTTCATTTTTTTTTCTTGTTCTTTCTTTTGATTCTCTTCTTCTTCTACAAGTTTTTTTAATTTTTCCCATTTTGCCTTCTCCTCTTGTTCCTTCCTTTTATTTTCTTCCTCAACCTTCTATTTTTCAAGTTTTTCTATTGTTAATTTTATTTTTGTTTCATGTTCTTATTCTATCCTTTTCCTTTCTGCTTCAACTGTTATCTTGGCCTCCTTATTCTTTTCCTTAGTTTGAATGAGAATTTATTATAAATACTTTGGGCTTCTATCTTTGATATCATCTAACTCATATGGATCAATCTCAACATAGTCCATAATATATTTTACCACCCTATGGTATATTGCAGTGTCCACATTTTATGTAGGTTACTACTTTGATTATTCATCCTTTAGCATGACACATAGCTAGGAGGATGTTCATATCCATAACATCTACAATTTCTTCTTTTGTAATATCCTCCACCATTTTTTCTGCAACCTTTTTATCAAGAGATTCTGATTTTAATTTTATTACCACATTTTTGCCCCAACCCTTAGGTCTTGCTAATTTTTTTTGCTTCTTTCCCCTAAATTTAACCTGCGGTGAGTGGCTCCTTCCTCTTTTCCTTCCACTCATCTATAGTTAATTTTGGCCTGTGGATAGGGATGCTATCAAAGATACATTATGTTCTTCAGCTATTTGAATTTTTTGTTTTGATTTTGAGGATGAGTCTTCTCTAGGGGAGACTTTCCTCTTTTTGAGTATGGAAGAGTACCTTTATCCACCATTTCTACTTCTCCCAATTATTCTTTAGTGGTAGAGTCATTGATAATGAATGGGGTTATATCCTCTTCATCCTCTTCCTCTTCACTTAAAGCCTTTAAATCTATGTCTTGTTTCTTTGGTCATGAGGATTTATGGGTACTTACTTGAAGTTCAGATGCCTTTGCTTCCCCTATCAAAAATGGACCCTCACTCATTTCATTCTCCTCCTCTTCCTCTTCTTTTTGCTGAGAACTTCCCCATAATTTGATAAAGAATTGTTGTACCATAGGGTATGATGGTAGGATTCTAGATCTATTGATAACAATTTCAACTTGTTCATTGATGACTCCATAAGGCATAGGTGGGAGGGGTAATTTTTTTTTAGCAAATGGTTTAATGAAAACATTGTTTGTCTCTACAATGAATTGGACTTTAGTGAAATATTTTTGGATAATTAGCTTAGAGATATATAATCTCTCATATACCATATATATAATTAGTTTTTCTCACTCTAAAAACTTTTATACCTGCTATAACATAGGGAGAGATTTTATTGCATCTAAAATTTGGGCTCTTATGGGTGTATTTAACTTCCATTTTACTCACCCCTCATGTCCCATAATGTTGTGTGTGTAATACATTGCAAGCACTAATATTAGTGATCCATAACGAAAGTCATGAATAGTGTTACCTTTCTTGATATTTCCCAAGTTCTCAAAATATTATTGATACTGTGTGGTAGTCAAGTTGTACTACATTCCAATGGAGATCATGTTGTAAGATATCTAAACATTTCTTGTCATTGATGAGTCATACCTATTTATATATTATACTTTTCATGCAATGACCTTTTTCGCAAATCTAATTTTCAAATCCTTCATGCTCTGAGTTAATAGAGATCTATTATTCACCTTTGTTATTGTAAGTGTTGCAAAAGAACTGGTACTTACATTCTTCTTTCCATCATATTTGTGGGTGGAAGTCCCTTATGTAGGAGGCTAGTCACTATTGTTGATCTAGGTATAAAATATCTGCACATGCTCTAATTAGTAGTACCTTTTTGTGCTTGACATCAACCCAAATTAAGGGGATTGACACCATGTATCCAGCTTGAGTTTTGCAATGATTATGTACTCCTTTTTATATTCTAATTGTTGTGTTTATGGATTTAATTACAACATCATACTTATTTCTGCTTCCATTTCTATATGATTGATCTCTACCAAATGTGTCTTGATATGCATGTAGGTATCCTTTTCATGTGTTACAAGGTAGGGATTTTTTGGAAAATGTGCTAAATGGATCCATTTTTTTTGACTTGAGTGAATGTTTCTTGTAATTGGGTTGCTTAATTTTATAGGTCAAGACCACATGAGGAATATCCATTGTTTTATTTGAGAAAAACATATTTGAACAAGGTATGAGTATTTAGTGCAATTTTAAAATAGAGTGTTGATGTTTAGTGATGTTGTAATTTTTCTGTCTTAGCGAACTTGTGGTTTATATATTATTTGATCTATCTATTAATCATGTCAAGCTAGTTTAAATGTATTAACCCATATTTATTTCCTCTATCTATTCCTTCATTTCATTCACTTTGGTGTGTAACACATTCTAATCACTCATTTATTTTGTTCTTATCTTTTGTGACATCTTAATTTGACAAATAGTTCCAACTTCGTAGTTCCCACCACTCACCTGTTTACTTGTTTGAGTTTTACTGGAGTAATCCACTTGATTCTTTATTTCTTGGAGACCAAATTTTACTTTGATTATCTTTTATTCATTTTTTTCTATCATCTCCATATTTCTATTTCTTCCACAAATGTAAATTTGCATATCTTCCAATATACTTATCCATGAAGAAAAAATTTAGTTGTTTTGTTCTGAACCCTCATGGTCTTTTACTATTGTGTCATATTTAATACCATTGTTAAGAATTTTTCTTTCCTTATTTCCCATGGCTCTATTCTTTTCTGTTGTTAACATATATTTCCCTAGTGTCCATATTGTATATCTCTGGAGACTTTTCTTGATTGTTTTGACTCTATTCTAATATTCTCTCTTATTGTTATGTATTTTAAGACACTATAGTGCCACACTTCTCAAATTCACTTGTTATGCCTCTGCAAGAGAAATACCCCCCACCTTCATTCATTTACTTATCTATTGTTTTATCATCACATAAAATTTTGTCATTCCATGATAGTATTTCTTCACATAAGATGAATATCATACTTGTTAAGTTTTATCTCTCCTTTATATATTTTTGTAGGAACTTGTTTTTATGTTTTCCACTATCTTCCTATAACTTTTTCAAGTTGCATGTCTTACTAGGATGTTTTGGTAGCATCAGATAACCAATTTTCAAAAAGAGTATTTTTTAGGGTATTGCAGTAACTTTATTTAGTTTCCTCATTTGAGAGAAAAGTGCACACCTAATAGGGAAGTGACATGATCTACAAATAAAAATTTAAGTATCTGATATAGGTTACTATGGTACTACCCAATAGAAATTCAATTGGCTGGAAGGATAGTGTCACCTCATATGCTATGTTATCAATGTTTTTACCTCGCATTATATTTACTTGTAATATAGGGTTTTAGTCGAGCTTCATTTACAAACCCTTGTCTTAAATTACCTACTAGTATTTAAAAATTTGTTACACTTGAGCCCAATATATTCTCAACTATATATGGTCCAAGCCATGTTATTTCTAGTTTGTCTGACTTTTTATATTTTTATTATAAAATAAAACCTTATGTCAAATCTAAAATTCTTTCACCTTTATGTGTCTATCATGCTTTTTTGGCATTTCTTTTCTTGTGTTTGTTATATTCTGTTAGAAATATTTTCTCATATAGTTTTTCTAATTCTATCGATATTTATTGAATAGAATATTTCTTATTTATTCAAAATGCTACCATAGGTCTCAAACTTGGCAGTATGTATTCCATCAACATAACTGCCTCTAATCCATATACCATTTGAAAGGGGCAATACTTAGTCATTCTTTTGTAAGTAGTATGATAAAAACACAATATTTTTGGTATCTTTGTATCCCAATCCCTTATTTTTATATTGCATAATTTTGTTAGAACCTTCTCCAATACTTTGTTGAATGCCATAATGGTTCCATTCACTTACGGGTGGTAAGGAGTGCTTTTGTGATATTAGATCAGGAAATGTTTTAACAACTTTGTAATTATGTTATTGATGAAGTGTTTCTCCTAATCACTCGTTATACTCTAAGGGAATCAAAATCTTGTAATTATGTTTTGATACAAAATTTTTGTAGTAGTCTTTGTGGTATAATATTTTGTTGGAGTAGATTATGCCCATATTATTAAATATTCTATTCCAGTGATAATAAACCTGACATTACTTTTCCTTATCATAGGGTTGATGGGACCTATAGAATTAATTGCCTATTTTTCAAATGGGGCTATCACCAAAATTGGGTAGAGGAGCATCTCATCTCTAGTATTTGGTTTAGCTACTATTTAATAGATATCAAAACTTTTTATCTATTTATGTGCATCTTTAAAATTTGATGGCCACCATAACTTCTCTAGATTTTTTCCCTCTTATAACTCCATCATGAGTTTCTCTTAATATGTTTTTACTCTCATACAGTAATGCTACCTTACATAACACCTTGTCTCTTCCTTTTTTGTATAAGGTTCCTTTAATTAGTGTGAAAGGAAAAGCCTGAATCATTAATCTCTTCTTACGTAATATATTATATTTTAGTAAAAACTATCCACTGGATTTAAAAATATGCAATACCCTCCATATCTTTGGGTACTGACTTTATGTGGAAGAGGTGAGCTCTGAGAAACTCATACTCAATTGGTTCTACATCTTCCTCTATAGTTATTTTTGATATATAGTCAAGGATATTATTAGCTTTACCAAGATTTACCACAATTTTAAAATCAAACACTTGGAACAACATGAGTCAAAAAAATATTATTCTTTGTATTATTGGTTTATTTATTAAATACTTAAGTGGCTCATGATCTATGAAGAACATGAATAGGGTTTCCAAAAAGCAAAGTCTAAATTTATGCACCACGTAGACATTAGTGAGCACTTCCCTTTATGTGGTAGAATAATTTATTTTTTCCCTTACCAATTTTATACTAGCAAATGAAATTGGGTGGTCTATGTTTCCCCATGGTCGTGCTAGTATTGTTCTTATTGTAATTCTTGAAGCATCAACATGTATGTGGAATGGAATTTTCCAATTGAGAAATACTAAAATTAGAATATCTACAATATTATTCTTTATTATATCAAAAGACACTTGGCATTGTCTTGATCAATCTAAAGATTGATTATGTCATTTTTTAAATAATTCCTCAATGGGTGCACTTATAGCTACGTAGTTCCTTATGAACCAACCATGATATTCGGTATATCCCAAAATTATTTTAATCTCCTTCAGTGTTTTGGATGGTGGTAAGTTAATAATTATAACCATTTTTAGTGTATATATAATCAACCCTTATTTACATATAATATGGTGCAATAAAGTTTCAAAAGGGGTGCCAAAGATGCATTTTTTATATTTAAAGAAATGTTCAATTGCCTACATCTCTGAAACATCATTCACAATTCTTGAACATGGTCATTGATTAACCCATAAACTATCCAATCATCCAAGTATACTTACAAAAAACCATGTACAAAATCTCAAAACACATTTACCAATATGGACTGAACATGACTGATGCATTCTTCAATCCAAATGACATCACTATGTATATGAAGGATCCCTACTCTATGGTAAATGTAGTTATTATCACTTGGATTTGCAACCTTTGAAGAGATGTCTCAACTCTTCTCATCCAAGTGACACAATTGAAACACATTTAGGCTATGGGTGAGCTTAAAAATGAAGTGAATCTCTAGATAGGGATATCTCCTTTGATGTACCACTTTTCAATTACTACTACACCTATGTTTGTAAGGAAAAAGGAGAGAAAAAAATTGAAATCAAACTATCATAAAGGATGTGATACACTAAATTGATTGATGACTACCAAACAACTACATGTCACACATGAAACCAAGAGACAAACTAAACATACACTTCTCTAATCTGAATCTTCTCACATCAATGTTTCATTATGAGGTTGTGATGAATGTTTAGGCTAGGAGGACCAGATAAGAGGCCTAGTATGGAACTATTTAAATAGACTAACTCAATCAACCTTGAAAATTCATAGAACATTTCACATTACCTATAAGAAGAGGATTTTAAACTACAAACATGTGGGAGAATGAGATAATAATGCTAAGGAAATAACAGTGATCACTAAGCAAGATCTATCATTCAAGTGAACAAAATAAGAATAGTCATAGAAGAGGTAAAAATTAGTTGTCTTTATTGATCTATGGTATGCAAATGAGTAGGGATTTGTCATACTCAGGTGGATCATAATTTATAAAGGCTTATGTAACTAGAGAGAGAGAGAGAGAGAGAGAGAGAGAGAGAGAGAGAGAGAGAGAGAGAGAGAGAGTAAGTCTAAAGGTCACAAGAACACTTTTCAAGCTAATAAAATGAGTTACTTGTGCATGAGAAAGGAATATGAAACTGATCATGCAAATTTAGGAAGAACAAATGTCATTTCAAGTCATGAAACTCTTGAAATGTGGCATGAAATTCTCTTTGATGGCTCAAAAAATTGCGTTCATGATTTAGCCTTGTTTAGACATCCCAAAACTAACTAGGGATAGGTCTAATGATTGGAATAAAATGGAAGGGCTATAGATATGATTATACATGCATTGGTTACATTCCTACTCACCTAAAATATTTTGAAAGTGAGCCATCATTGCTTGCAGTAAAAAACATTCCTCTTTCACAAACCTTAAACACTTGGATCCAAAAAGGCATAAATTTTTTATGTAAATTTTTACAAGGGAGTGAATGAAACTTGGGAATACTTTTCATGGCCTTAGAGGCATCAAACACACCTTAAAATCAATTTACTTGAAGATTTTCACCCTTCTCACTACCATGTTCACTATGCAAGTTCAGACTGGTTGAGATGAGAGCTCTAATAGGCACACTTAGGAGTTTTTATAATGAATTAAATGAACATGGGGAGTTATACTAAGTCTCAATCTTCCTCCCAAAGTTAGTTTTATCTCTTGGAACCTCCTAAAACCTAAACAATGCATAAAATAATAAAAAATAACCTATTTTATACTTCATTCATACAATTTTATACAGTAAAAAAGTATGGGGAGGATATTGAGAGAGTATTATAAAATTTTTAAGTAATTTCATAGTCACTTGGGCCCATTTGGATATCCTTCTAACCTAATTTTCCCAAACAGGTCCTTAACCAAGGTTTATAAGGGTTTTATGTCATTTTTGCTCTTAAACTTTGTTCATAAAGACCTAAAATTACAATTGTAAACGAATTCCATTAGATAAAATATTATTACCTCTTCTAACCTCTATAAACTCCCTTTATCTCCATTCACATCCTTAGAAAAGATATGAGCATTCAAAACTAGCTTATCGATCTTGTTTCTCCACTTTACACAGGTCTAAGTTGGTTTTGAGCTAAAAATGGAATATTTGTAATTTATCTACATACAAAAAGATTTATCACATCTAAATTGACCCTAAAAACATGTTACAATCCATTGAAAATGTTTTCCAAGGTTGTAAGTTGAAATGTCCTTTCATGTGGACTCTAGGCCTAACCATGCCTAATGAGCCTGACTGCAACCTTAAGGGTTTGGGATACCCTTCTAAAATTATTCCTTATATGAAATATTTTTCATGTTTTCATAGGTATAATTCAAATTTACAAACCTATTTTTAAGGTTCAATCATCTCCTAACTCCCTTGATCATTGCTATTCTCAAAAACTAAAGGTTTTTTGCATGAGGGGAGTGTTCTCTATTTGAGATAAAATAGAAGGTACATCCCCTGTTTACTCAAATAAAATGGATGTTGAAAAGGATTCTCTAAGTGATAAGGATGTAATACACATAAATTTATCCCCTACCTGTATGCTTCCCCTATTCACTGTACTAAGCATAAACCTGAAGACCATTTTTGCTTGCCAAGCCTAGTGGAAGGAGAGAGAAGCAATTTTCTTCATTTCTTTGAGATTCTGATCAAACTGATCACTAGAATAAGTGTGTAGAAGACCAAGAGACACTACTAAAGTGTCTTCATTTTTAGGGGCTATAAAATTTGGTATACCTCATTAAAACTCATTTTCTAAGAAAATTGCTCTTTCTTTTGAAGAACCTACCATTTTTTAGTTATAAATAGTTGATTAAGACATATGAGGACACATGGGGTATGAAATCATCCCTTGAAACCTTCAAATTTTTCAAAGAGGCCATATAAGTCATTTAATGCTCTATTTTAACCCCCAAAATGACCCAAAAAGACATAAATATTGAAAATGACCAAGACCAAGGCTAATGTGACATCAAATGACATCAAATGACCTATAATATACCTTGGGACATAATATTAGACCCCTAAAACATCTAAAAATTAAGTTTTTACCTATAAGGTCCCAATTTGACCTATAGGGTCAAATTTTATCAACAAATTGGTGACTCATAGGGGTAGCATGCCTGCTATGCTAAAGATCAGTAGCCTAATCCATCCATTGGACTTAGGGAGTCATTTAGAGTCTAAAACACAATAAGAGAAATTTGACCATTGAAAACAATATTTGATCAAGACAAGACCAATGGACTACCTCAACCACACAAAATAAAGGACACACACAAAATAAAGTAATCAAAATAACAAGACACACACACACATGTGCTCAAAGCACTTAGGAAAATAAAAAAAATAAACCACTATGTATAACTAAAAATTAAGCATATGCCCCTTTACAGGATCAAAAGGAAAGTTTCTTGTATCTCCTTCTTCATGAGATGAATCATAGTGCCAAGCATGTTGCTCTATGGATTGGATACTTGATATATTAGACCTATTTATTAGCACTTCACTTGCTATACTCTCAGATAAACCATCTTCAAATAGGTCTCCAATGTAAAAGTATTCCTCTTGGCCTTGTACACATACCTCCTATTTCTATCCACTCATCATCTCATGATCAACTTGCATCTTATTTGTAGGCATGGTTTCAAAAGGAATGGTTTCTTGTTCTTTAGAATATTGAGGATAATAGAAGCTTATTTTGACCTTGAAAAGTTGAGGTTAACCTTGCTTTGACTTATTTATGGCATTTTGAAAAATGTCATCTTGCTTACCATCACTTGCAATCAACTCTAAGGAAATTTTAGACCCTTTGAGAGATTCAAACTCATTAAAAATTTCTGCCACAAGTCCTCATCTTATTTTTGATCAACATCATGAAGGGGAACAACAATATAAGCTCCTTCATAATCTTTTTTAAAATCCAAAAAGACTTCATCCAAGATTTCTTCTTTGACACAAAAAAGACATTCCTCATTATCAACACAACAAGAAGACTCAACACAAGGACTCACCTCTTCTTCAGCATTTAGGACCTTTTCAGGGCTCTCAATTTGTATTCATAACTTTAATTTGATTCTCAAGGGCTGCAATATCTTTAATTTCTTTCTCCTTAATGATGCCAAGACTAGGCATCTTGAAATCAAATGACATAACCTAATGAGGCTACCAAAGAGATACACTTTATTCAAGCAAGAGTTTTGAATTTTACTCAACCAAATTCTCCTCTTTAGGTTCCCATGTAATAGGTCCATCAAGGAAAAGGGTGATGGGATGAGGACAAGATGAACTAGTTAGTGGAGGTGGAACATAGGATTCAAAATCAGGTTGAGGATGAATTATAGGAGATCCTTTTGGGAGTTCTTGAGGAAGGGGAGGTAGAAGTTGGGATAAAATAGCTTGGTTATCTTCCTTTCCCTTGAAAATCACTTAATTTAAATATAATATAATGTGAACACTCCCTTGAGGAAGGTTAGATGGAGTGTGTTTAAGTATAGGATCTTCTTTTGGCTCTAAACCTTCCATCACACCTTAACTAAACAATTTCATTCTCAACTCTAACTCTTCAATCTACTTGTCTATGTTCTCTTGGAATAGTCTCTCTTTAATTTGATAGGAATCTTCATGAGGATGAGGAGTACAAGAGGGATAACATGGAACACAAGAGGTCTCTTGAGGAATGGTGTGAGAGACTTGCATAGGATCAAGCTCTTTCTCAACTTCACACTCTATCAAAGATTCTATTCTCTTTCTTTCCCCATGATTCCACTACCTTATTCCAACTTAGGATGTTAGGATTAGGATTCTCTTCTTTAGATGGTGATGTAATTTGAGGAGTGGATGAAGTGCTCAAAAAACTTGGGATCTCTTTAGGCTTAGATTCTCCACCTTGTCTCCAACTTGAGATTTCATATCTATGAGTCTCTTATTGAGGTGGAAATGTAATGGGAGCAGGAAAAGAGAGCTTAGATTCTACTTTATTTGTTACTAATATGGATTGATTCATCCAACTATTGTCTAATTTAATCTGCCTATCAATATTTACTTTAAAATCAAGGTTTGTCTTCCTAACTCTTTGTTCCAATTGATTGGGAAAAAGATGACTTTGATAAGCTTAATTGGGATCATGAGTAGGGGTCAATTATGATTGATAACACTCTTAGGGATTTGGATATGAGGGTTGATAGACTTGGTGAGGCTACTTCTCATGAATTCATAGCCTATATTCTAAGGATGCAATTAAGCCACCCAATTCTAACATTTCACATATAAGCCTTTTCCAATTGGATCTCTCAATATGTTCCCACTCTCTTTTAACTAGATCTAATGCATCTCTCACATTATGAATTAAAATACTAGGAATATCTAGACCATGCTACCTTTGTGTGTCAAAATCTATCATATACCTCTCATATCCCAAAAGAGTTTGCTTGAAAGTGGAAATAGACTGATTTGAGAAGTGACTAGGCTGACTAGGAGGAGCAAGGTATTTAGAAGGATGGTTATAGGACTGATACAACTCATGACAAGGTTGATAAGGGTTATATTGGAGTTGATAAGGATCATGAAAAGGCTATTAAAGATCATACAAAGGTTGATTATAAATGCCATAAGTTTGAAATATGTCACCAACTCGTGTAAATCAAGACTCAACACCAAAAATATCCATGAAACTTCATTAGGAAGCAAGAACACAAAGAAAACATTACCAACAATCTTCAAAATGAAAACCTAGGCTGTTTGACCAGTTGATGTAACTTTAGAGTTGCCATTGATTCTTGGATAGATGCCTCCAAAGGTTGATGTGTTAAAAGACAATACAAAAAATATTTAAACTTCTTGGATAATGAGTCTCATTGGACATGCCAAAAACTATTATTACTTGAATTTTTACCCTTTGAGGAGATATCTTAGCACTCCTTATCCAAGTGACACAATTGAAACACCTCTAGGCTATGGGTGAGCCTAAGAATGAGGTGAGTCTCTAGATAGAGCTAACTCCCTTGATGTACCACTTTTGGATCACTACTACATCTATGTTTGTAAGAAAAAAGGGAGAGAGAAAATTTAAATCAAACTATCCTAAAGGAGGTGATACACCAAATTAATTGATGACTACCAACCAGTTGCATATCACACATGAAACCAAAAGACCAACTAAACATACACTTCTCTAATCTAAATCTTCTCACATCAATGTTTCATTATGAGATTGTTATGAATGTTTAGGCTAGGAAGACTAGAAAAGATGCCTAGGATGGCATTGTTTGAATAGACTAACTCACCAAAACTTGACACCTCATATAACACTTCACATGACCTACAAGAAGCTTTTAAATTGTAAATAGGTGGGAGAATGAGATAAAAATGATAAGGAAACAACAACCATCACTAAAAAAGATCTATAATTCAAGTGAACACACTAAGAATAGTCATATAAGAGGTAAAAACTAGTTGTCTTTATTGATTCATGATATGCAAATGAGCAGGGCTTCACCATACTCAGGTGGAGCATAATTTGTAAAGGCCAAAATGGCTAGTTGTTATATAAATTGAGAGAGAGAGGAGAAAAATGAAGTCCAAAGGTCACAAGGACAATTGTCAAGCTGAGAAAATGAGTTACTTATGCATGATAAAGGAATGTGAAACTGATCAAGCAAAGTTAGGAAGCACAAGTGTCATCCTAAGTCATAAAACTCTTAAAATGTGGTGTGGAATTCCTTGTACTAGCTCAAAAAACTCCCTTCATGATTTATACATATTTTAATGTCTCAAAAATAATTAGGGATAGGTCTAATGATTGGAATAAAAGGGAAGGATTTTAGACATGCTTATCCATTCATTGGTTGCATTCCTACTCACCTAGAATCTTTTGAAAGTGAGCCATTACTACCTGTAGTCAAATAAACTCTTTTTTTACACTTCTTACACACTTGGATTCCAAAAAGGCATAAATTTTCCATAAAAATTAATATAATGGATTGGATGAAACTTGGAAAGACCCTTTATGGCCTTAGAGGCATTATACATACGTTAAAATCAATTTAATTGAAGCTTTTCATGCTTCTCACCACCATGTTCACTATGCCAGTTTAGATTGGCTAAGATGAGAGCTCTATTAGGTAGAATTAGGAGTTTTTATGATGAATTAAATAAACATGGGGAGTTATATTAAGTCTCAATCTTCCTCATAAAGTTGGTTTCATCTCTTGAAACCTCCTAAAACCTACACAATACATAAAATAGTAAAAAATACCTTATTTTATACTCCATCCATATAATTTTGTATAGCACAAAAGTATGGGGAGGAGATTGAGAGAGTATTTTGAAAGGTTAAATAACTTTCATGGTCACTTTGTCCCATCTGGATAGACCTCCAACCTCATTTTCCTAATCGGGTCCTTAACCAAGGTTTGCAAGGGTTTCAAGTCATTTTTTGTCTTAAGCTTTGTTCATAAAGATCTGATGTTAGAAATAAAAAAATTCCATTAGATAAAATATAAATACCCTTGATAACATATATAAACTCCCTTGACCTCCATGAACATTCTCAAAAAAGATACGAGCATTCAAAACTAGCCTATCGACCTTATTTCTCCACTTTGCACATGCCTGAGTTGGTTTTGAGCTCAAAAATGGACTATTTATGATTTATATGCATACCAAAAGCTTGATCACATATAAAATGACCAAAAAAACATGTTAAAATCCATTAGAATTTTTTTTGAATGTTTTAAGTTTAAATGTCCTTCCATTTGGACTCTAGGCCTAACCATGCCTAATGAGCCTCACTACAACCTTAAGGGTCTGGGATACCTTGCTAGGATTCATCCTTCTATGAAATATTTCTCATGTTTTACTAGGTGTAATACAAGTTTAAAAACCTCCTTTCAAGTTCCAAACAACTCTTGACTCAACTGACCATTGCCATTCAAAAAAACTACAAGGTTTATGCATGAAGGGAGTGCCCTTTGTCTGAGACAAAACATAGGGTACTTCCCATATTTACTCAAAAAAATGGATGTTGAAAAGGATTATATAAGTAAAAAAGGTGTATTAAACAAAAATTTATCCCCTACCTATATGCTTCCCCTGCTAATTGTACCAAGCACAAACCTAAAGACCATTTTTGCTTGACAAGCCTAATGGAAGGATATAGAAGCAATTTTCTTCATTTCTTTGAGCTTATGATCAAACTAATCACTGGAATAAGTGTGTGGAAGACCAAGAGACACTATTGAAGTCTTATAAACTATATAAAGTTGTATAATTTGGTAAACCTCATTAAAACTTCTCTTTTTCCAAGAAAACTGCTCTTTCTTTTGAAGAACTTACTACTTTTCAGTTACAAATAGTTGATTAAGACATATGAGGACACATGGAGCATGACATCATCCCTTGAAACATTCACATTTGATGCAGGGGAATCCCATGATGACCCAAATTTTGATCCATGTTTGTCTTAAATAGTCTAATTATATGTTTTATAGGTGTAATAGAACCTAATGAGGTCATAGGTGTGATCTAGGTTAGTACAAGTGGCATAGAATTTGAATTGTGGAGTTTCCCTCCAAAACTACCATTATGTAAAAATTTGATATTTAGAATATTTTTGAAGAATTTCCAATCATGTAATGAAGGTGGCAAGGTGTGAAGTATGTATAAGGGGCCATAATACCATGTAAAGGTCCTAAATAACATCTTATGTCTATAGGCATGGTTATATAGTACATATAGTGGGAAAACATTAAAATGCAATGTAGTTTTCAAGTAATTCCATGTAATAACTTCCAACATTAAGTTATGTATCTTATTAGAAGGTGGTGGAGTAATTTTATAGGTTATCATTGTGTATTCCATTCGAAGGAGGGAGAATAAATGTGAAAAAACATTGAAAAATTGATGAATGATGAAGGACTGTAACAATGAAATTCTGTGTGCATTGTTATTTCATGGCTATGACTGAAAATTGATTGTTGAATATTACATATGTTAAGTTATTTAATGTTTTATTATTTTTAATGTTTAAGAAATAACTATATTATCTTGTGTGAGACAGGAAACCCCAGATTGAAGTGGGAAAAGAAACTTTGCAGAGATATAACTAGGTCTGGATAGAGTATGGGTTTATATAACCTTGTTAATGCAGTTGGATGAAATTTTAATCCCTTTTGGTATTGATTTTTTTGAGTGGTTGAAATATATATATTCATGGTTTCTTGAAAGGGAACTTGAAACAATTCATATCTGATACAAGATTGTATTTGTTCATCGACAATGATAAAACCTTGTTTCATTTTAACCACTGTATACAACAAAGAAACATGTAGACTGAGTTATTTTCGTATTGAATCTTGTTTTAATCAAATAAAAATATATAAAGTTTTTAAATCACTCATATAAAGTGGGAATTAACACTCATACAAGTTAAATGAGACTGTTGACAAGTTTGAAACACAAACCCTGTTGAAACCCACAATATACTTAGAACCAAATCTATATTCTACATTTCCATTTACATTAAATATTTTTAATTTGAAAGGGATTTTAGAAGGGGTTTAAGTTAATAATATAATTTGGTGAGATACTTTTTAAATCCTCAATATTTTTGGGGATTTAAAATATAGTGAAATAACCAAAAACCCTATGTTTATCCCTGTTCACTGTCATGAACACAGTCAGTCCAGATTGAGATCTATTTGTTATGAATGATATAAGGGCTATGGTGTGACACTCATCAAATGAAAAATTTGTGTTATGATTATATAGACCTAAAAAGTTCATTAGTATTATTTTAAATGATTTTTGGAAAGAGTTATGTATTTATTTTTAGCCTCAGCCAGTTTAGAGACCCCAAACCCTATCAACTAGGGTTTTGTCATTTGGAGGAGAAGTAACCCTTTAAAAATTGGAAAAAATTGTGATATTTTGTATTTTGATTATATATAAATAATTAAATAACTTTCATGACTGTAAAGTACCAAAAATATAGACTTTTAGCAAAGGGTATTGAAAAAGGGATAAAAAACCTAGTATTCAAGAGCTATAAGAAAGAAAAGTGACTTAGAGAGAGAGAGATAGGACCTAAAATTTGAACCACGAGTGTAATAAAACAATATAAAGGATATTTATTATTTTAAATATTAATTATTAGTACATTTACATACTAACCCATTTTCAAGCAAAAAAGGGCTACAAGGAAGGTTTGTTGGAGAAGGCAGAGTTGGGGAAAAGGTATGAGTTGAATCCTGAGAGTGTTGGTATGTAAAAGAGAGGTCATTGCAATCCTATAGAGTCTAAAAAAGTGAATATTATAATTCATATAATCATCTAATGAGATTTTAATATTTCATGAGGATTTGACTAGTGAAATGAACCTGTGATCCTAATACAAGAAGTGTGTCTATTATCGATAGAGTTGTGTAAGGGAAGAGTTAAGATATAAATGGTGTTGGTAATTTATTTATTGGGAAAAAAGGAATAAGTTATTATAGGAAAACAAATTTTAGTATATGTAAATCACAAATTTATCAATTGAACCTAGAATCTTACATTAAGATGTGAGCTTGTAAGCATTGCTAGATGTAGTGGAACAAGAAATCAGGTTAAGAGTGATTGCTTAGATATTTCTGGTATTAGAGCTAGAAAAATATTCTTATGAGGGTGTCCTTAATATCATAATTTTTGGTATTAGAGCTAGAAAAATATTCTTTTAGATTGTGCATGATATTAACAAGATGTATTTTGAAGTGAAGTGCAGAATAGGTAATCAGGTATAGTGCTTAATAAAGAGAGCCAACAGAGATGAGGAAGATTTGGTGAGAATAATGACCTAGGTGATTGCTCCATTAGTGATGAGAATGGAGGCTATTAAGGACACCCTCAGAAGGAGAGAACAAAGATAAGGAGAATATAGGAATCAAAGTGAGGCAACACCTTTGCAAGCAAGGATGGAAGAGAGAGAAAATGAAGAGGTGGCTCAAGGAAGACCACAAGAACATGTAGCAATAGTTCAAGAAGGCATGGAACAACACCATGAAAGAGAGATCAGACCATTTTCAAGTCATAGAATGAGAAGAGAATAAGGCCTAATGAGACAAAGACCAATACATAGGTTTTAGGAGCAATGTTGGAACTACCATAGAGATGGACATAAGGCAACATAGTGTCCAAGGAATGTAAATAGGAGTATGTAGTAGGAGAGAGAGGAGAATGATGATAGAAGGCATAATAGGAATGAGTAATTACTCATGAGGAGAGAATTATTGTAGAAGAAGTAAGGCAAGGAACCACCTTAGAGGATAAGTTTATTCAAGAGTAGATGCAAGGCTTATGGTAAGGTATGTAATCTAGTTATTGATAGTGGTAGCACTAACAACATTGTTTCATTAGAGATGGTGCAGAAATTGAGGTTGAAGAGAATACCACATCTTTAGCCATATAGAGTTGCATGGGTTCAGAAATGTTATCAGATATTGGTAAGTGAATAAAGTTAGGTTGAATTTTAGATAGAAAGATATCAAGATCAAGTTTTGTATGATATTTTTCTTATATATGTGTCTCATTTTATTAGGTAGACCATGGCAGTTTGATAATCATACAATACATGATCAGATAGCTAACACATATACCATTAGTTAGGATGGACAGTCATATACACTTATCCCATTGAAGGGTGAAGAAGATAGGAGAGATGAGAGACTAATGATGATGTTGACAATACAATATTGGAGTCAAGTAGTGGAATGATTGGGTTTGGTCAAAGCACCCAAGGATGATAATAAGGTGAGTTGTGTTGAGATGCTTGATATGAGGAGTGAAAAATACAACTTGGCTGTAAGAGGTCTTCAAATTAAATAATAAAAAGCACCTAAGAGAGTGCTCAAGCATGAGGATAGTCATGACTAAAAGGGAAGCCAAGTCCATGAAAGAGGAGATAGCAGAAAAGTGTTTGCCATTATAGTTGAATTGGATGAGAAATGTCTTGGGATTGACACCAAAAAAGTGAAGAGGAAGCTGGAGGTGGAGATGTGTGATAAGGAAGCCAATGACGAAGCCATAAAGGCTTCAAATATTGTTTCTAATATGTTAGTTTGTAATGAAGGTACATGTAAAGAACAAGTAGCCCAAGAAGTGATGGTGGGTGAACATAAATGTTTACAAAGGAGTATATAAAAATAAAAAAATGATAAGGATTTGAGCCCTATGCATCCTTTGAAAGTTTAAGAGTTAGATAATAGTCATAAAGGTGTTGAAAAACAACAAAATATGAGTCTACTTAAGCATGAGATAAGAAAAAACCAAAAAGATGTTGTTTATGAGGTAAAGAGGACAAAGAACATAGTTTTGATGAATGAAGAAGCATTCATACTTGAAGTGATGGCTGATCATGGAGTTGAGGAGAAGAAGGATCATTTTTTATAAGCAAAATATTGGTACACACTTGACAAGCAATAATAAGGCAATAAACATGTTTTGTTTAATAACTTTGTTTTATGTGCAGGTATGGTGATGAAGGAGGTGAAGTAGAAAAGGCTTAAATATGGGGCCCAAGAGCATATTCATATTTATGAGAAATAAGTGGAGGAAAATAACTTATATGATGAGGTCTATTGCATTCTTTCAGCAACATATACCAAGTACAACATTCAACACCTTTGGCAAAGATTCTTCCAACTTGGTAGTATGATTCAAGGGCATACCATGATGACACCAAGTTTGATCCATTTTTGTTTTAAATAGTCTAATTATATGTTTTATAGTTTTAATAGGACCTATTGATGTCATAGGTGTGATCTAGGTTAGTACAAGTGGCATAGAATTTGAATTGTGGAGTTTCCCTCCAAAATTACCACTATATGAAAATTTGAACCTTGTCGAAGGATTTACAAGCATGTCATGAAGGTGGAAAGGTTTAGGAGCATTAATAATCTGACTTAATACTATTTAAAGGTCCTAAATAACATCTTATGTCTATAGGCATGGTTATATAATTCATATAGTGGGAAAACATTAAAATGCAATGTAATTTTCAAGTACTTCCACGTAACAAATTCTAAGATTCAGTTATGTATCTTAGTAGAAGATGGTGGAGCTAGTTTAGAGGTTATAATTGTGTATTAAATTCTAAGGATGGATAATTAATGTGAAAAAACATTTAAAAGTTGATGAATGATGAAGGACTATGACAATGAAATTTTGTGTGCATTGTTATTGCATGGCTGTGACTGAGCATTGCTTGTTGAATCTTCCATAGGGAAAGTGATTGAATGTTGGATTATTGGTAATGTTTAAGAAACAATCATATTATATTATGTGAGACATGAAACCCCAAATTGAAGTGGGAAAAGGAACTTTGCAGAGATATAACTAGGTCTGAATAGAGTATAGGTTTATATAACCTTGTTAATGCAATTGTTTGAAATTTTAATCCCTTTTGGTATTGATTTTTGTGAGTTTTTGAAAGATATATATTAATGGTTTATTTAAAGGGAACTTGAAACAATTCATATCTGATACAAGATTGCATTTGTTCATCGATAGTGATAAAACCCTGTTTCATTCTAACCACTGTCTACAACAAAGAAACATGTAGACTAAGTTATCTTTGTATTGAATCTTGTTTTAATCCAATAAAAATATATAAAGTTTATAAATAACTCATATAAATCTAGATGTAACCATCATACAATTTAAATGAGACTATTGACAAGTTTGAAATACAAACCCTATTGAAACCCACAATACTCAGAACCAAGTCTGTAATAAGCATTTCCATTACATTGAATCTTATTAATTTGAAAGGGACTTTGGAAGGGTTTAAGGTAATAATATAATGTGGTGAGAGACTTGGTAAATACTAAAGATTTTTAGGAATTTAAAAGATAGAAAAATAACCAAAAACCTTATGTTTATCCTTGTTCATTATCATGAACACAGTCAATCCAGACTGAGATCTCTTTATTGTGAATGATATAAGGGTTATGGTCTGATATTAATCAAAGTAAAATGTTGTGATATGATTATAAATACCTAAAACATTCATTATTTTGTTTTTAAATGATTTTTGGAAAGAGTTATGCATTTATTTTTAGCCTTAGCTAGTTTAGAGACTCCAAACCCTATCAACTAGGGTTTTGCCATTTGGAGGAGAAGTAACCCTTAAAAACTTACAAAAACTTGTGATCTTGTGTATTTTGATGATATATAATTGATTCAAGTACTTTCATGACTGTATAGTACTATCATTATGTAATTTTATCAAAGGGTGTTGAAAAAGGGCTAAAAAGACCTAGTAGTCAAGAGCTACATGAGAGAAAAGTGACTTAGAGAGAGATAGGACCTTAAATTTGAACCATAGGTGTAATATAAAAAGATTTTAAAGGATATATAATATTGGCAAGTCTTAATTATTAGTACATTTCCATACTAACCCATTTGCAAGCAAAAAAAGGCTACAAAGAAGGCTTGTTGGAGAAGGCAAAGTTGGGGAAAAGGTATGAGTTGAATCCTGAGAGTGTTGGTATGTAAAAGAGAGGTCATTATGATCCTACAGAGTCTAAGAAAAGTAATATTGGAATTAATCTAATAATCTAATAATATTTTAAGATTTCATGAAGATTTAGCTAGTGAAATGAACCTTTGATCCTAATACAAGAAGTGTGTCTATTGCTGATAGAGTTAATGAAGGGAAGAGTTGAGATCTAGATGGTGTTGGTAAGTTGTTGATTGGGAAAAGAGGAATGAGGTATTATAGGCAAATAATATTTAGTATATTTAAATCATAAAGTTATTAATTTAACTTAGAATATTGCATTAAGAAGTGAGCTTATAAGAATTTCTAGACATAGTGGAATGAGAAACCAGGTTAAGAATGATTGGTTGGATATTTCTCTACATTAAAATTTTCCAAAGAGGCTATAAAAGTCATTTAATGCTCTATTGTGACCCCCAAAATGATCCAAAAAGACATAAATATTGAAAATTACTAAGACCAAGGCTATTGTGACATGAAATGACCTATAATACACCTTGTGACATAATATTAGACCCCTAAAACACCTGCAAATCAAGTTTTTACCTATAGAGGTCCCAATTTGACTTGCAGGGTCAAATTTGGTCAATAGTAGTTTTTGGAAAATCTTCTAGCACTATTTTGACCTAGTGATTCCTAGAGGATCCATTGATAAATGAGTAGATTCGTGGCCTATAACACTTTATAATATTTCTTTAGTGAATGGTGTTGGGAATTAGTCATGCAGATAATCTTTATTTAGTTCTTTAAAATTAATGCATATGCGTATTTTTCTTTTATTGTTATGTATGACTATGAGACTTATCCATTCTATGTCTTACACAAGAGTTATAATACCACCCACTAGAATTTTATCCAATTCAATCTTAAATTTTGCCTTTACATTAAGATTTAGTTTGTTTTATTATTTTTGGAGTGGTTTAATATATTGTTTTAACTAAATTTGCATAGTACCCACATCATCCTTAATTCCTTTAAGTTCAATAAATGTTCTTGGGAATAAATATTCCAACTCCTTTAACAATTTTAATTTTTTCTCCACCTCTTCTTCTACTCAATAATTTTATACCTTTACCATTTTTGGATTTCCTTGTGTCGCAATATTCTCTTCCCTAATTTTGATTAGTTGATAGAAATATTGTGTTTTATTTATACAATATCAAGGAGTTATCTTTCTTCTGATGCAACATCAATTTTTATATTCTCAAGTTTCTCTTCCTCATTCTCTTCATGTTTTTTAATTTTACAGTAGTATGCCATCTATTCATTCTCTTTAACTTTTGTGGTTATTTCTACAATTTTTGGTACTTATTGCACAATCATTCCAATTTATTCTCAGTCATCCATATGACCCAATGGTGTTTCTTCTATTTTTATTTTGTAGAATTGTTATTTCATAATTAAGTCTTCCATAAATAATAATGTTTTTATCTTCTACAATGCTCTATATAATCTAATATCCAAGTTTGAAAAGTTATTTTTATTACAAAAGTCCATTTTTAAGTCTGCCCATGTACTAGTTCCCTTCTACATCGCTTGATGTAAACACCATGTTTTTGGGATTGCATCTAATGTCCATTTTATTTTATATCCATAGGCATTTATATATTTCCCCCTTGACTTCCATACTTTTTCACATTTCAATATGTAGCCTTGGCTTGGCCCCATCCCATAGTCATATTTAGAGAGGGCATCTAATCTCCCCACACACACACACACACACACACACACACACACACACATATGGGTATGGTATGGTTACTCTATATAGTAACATATATAGGGGTGGTTGCACATACCATACCATCATCCATAAAGTTGAGGGGAGGGGAGAGATGGTCCTATCTAATCTAATCTATAGGTGAAGGGTGGTCCAACTACACATATATAGATGGAGGTGGTCTAGCTACACATACCTTCATCCATAAAGGGGAGGGGGAAAAATGGCCCCATCTAATATATAGTGGCATGGAGGTCACACATACCATCATCCATATCTAGATGGAGATGGATATGGCCATCCATTATATATATATATATATATATATATATATATATATATATATATATATATATATATAATGGATGGCCATATCCATCTCCATCTAGATTCTCCAAACTAGATATATGATACAAGATTCTCCAAACTAGATAAATGAGATATGGGGTAGAGATAGTGAAGAGGGGAGGGACCTACTATATATATATATATATATATATATATATATATGTATAGGGGCCCCAACCATCCATCCAACTAGATAGAGGACAGGGCTATACCATATCTATTCAATCTAGTTAGAGGGGACCATAGATGGGATGGGATGTCTCAAGTTTAGTTTAGATAGAGGGCCACCCCCAACCATATAAAGTTGAGATATTTTAAATATAGAGGGGCTCCCCATATATATATATATATATATATATATATATATATATATATATATATATATATATATATATATATATATATATATATATATATATATATATATATATATATATATATATATATGGGGGTGTGAGCAGGGTTATAAAAAAACTATATATAGTTGCTAACTCTATATGGTTGCCACCATATAGAGTTGAGTTTAATGGGTTCTATCTAGTTGTCCCCTAAATATCTAGTTTTTTGGCCCTTTATATATATATGGGATAAAGTTAGATAGATAAATAAACTCCATCTATACAGAGAACACCCCCCAAATATCTATTTTTTTGGCCCTCTATATATATATGGGATGTCTCAAGTTAGAGGGGCCCCCTCTATATATATGGAGTTTCTTTGACCCTCCCTATATATCTTATCTTATCCCATATATATATATATATATATATATATATATATATACATAAATGTATATATATATATATATATATATATATATATATATATATATATATATAAGGGCGTAGTGAATATTATAGACTCTTATCCCATTTTTGTTGAGTGATTACCTTATAATATAGAGGGGATCGATCCCCTCTACTATATCTATATAGAGAGAGATGGGGATTAGATTGGGGATAGTGGCACGATCAAGTGGACCCCTACCTTCTATCGAGCATTGGAACCAACCAACTCTCTATTTTGTTATTGAGGGAAGAGAGCGCTAACCCTCCATCTAGATTCTGGGGGAAGAAGGAAAGCCCCCATTGATCTGTATGGTTTAGTTGGATGGTCATCTATTTTTATACACCAAAAAAATCCTCATCAGCACACGACCCACTCGATTCAGACAAGATAGATTTAGTTAAGGGATAGGGGCTCTTAGCCATCTATTTTCTACATAACATTTTATTTTTAGAAATCACCTTTATGATTGTAAAAATATTATTTAGAGTAGTACGTATAAATATTTTTAGGTATGGATGGATACTCTATGGGTGTGTCACTATCTTGTGGTATTAATAATGAATGTATCATCGATTGATTTCAGCCTTATTTATTATTTCATAAATACTATCATCATCAATTGTAAGTATTCATTGACTAGACTGATGCTAGTAAACTCAGGTAGTTTATTATGTGAAGATCATTCTATGCAGTGAGCCCTTCTTCTTTGTGGTGATGGATTTTGCAGTATGATGGTAATTTTTCCTTTGTATAGTGTTTTATTATATAACATACTTTTTGTAGAGTATTATATCCCTTTAGTGTGTTTATCTTTCTTCTTCTTCTACTATTAGTTCTCCACCATCATTAGATTCCTGGTCATTTTCTATTTTTATAATTATGTTTTGTATATACACACTCAAAAGGTTTTCAAATTCACTATCCTCATCTTCTAGCCATAGTTTTTTTGACCATGCCACGACCATTTATACCTTTAGTGGGAAATGGACTACTAAACCCTTTTTATCAAGTATAATTTATTCTTCTAAATCTAATGATCCATTACAATCCACAAACCATTATAGGTTTAGTAATGTTGGGTAGTAAGTATCATACATATCAATTACCTCAAAGTCTACTCTCTTTTTTATTCCCCAAAAATAAACTTCAACATTCTATAGTGCCAATGAGTGACTACAAAATACCATTAGCCATGAAAATATCATATGCTTCTATCAATAACTATGGTTTCCCTAATAGTTCCCATGTTCTTCATGGTAATAAATTCATATCTGTGCTAAGGTCTAATAGTGTTTTCTTTATTTTTGGACCATTTATTTTGATATTGAGAAGAATTACATTTTTTTCAATTTTTATTTTATTCTGAATACCTTTTTATTTATTTTCTCTTTTATATTTATTCATTCTCTACACTCAATGTTCTCTCTACTGTTTGTTTTGGTACTTATAAAATTGAGTAAGTTTGGTTATTAAATCATGTATCTCAACCAATTTAATTATTATTTTGAAGTATCCAACCTCATATTCATTGAAATAAATCAACTTAAGTTGATCCTTACCCAATTTTTTAGTTATTATCTTCTATCTTTTCTCAATGATTCGGTCATGTTCATTCAGATTAGGTTTATCCCCTTCCACATATGTGTCTGATTCTTTACTAGAATCAGTGGCCAATTCTTTGCCTTTATCAATCTTTATGCCACTTCTAGTGGTTACCGCTACTCATGAATGTAAATCATTATTTCTAATGTGGAGAGATTTATTCCATAGTTATTCTTTTTGGTCTCTTATAATTTATTGGCGTTGTCTAGTCTATTTTGACATGGCTATTTTATGAGATGAACTACCCTCTCTTTTGATTATTTTCTCTTCTTCTCTTCCGTGGTGAATTTAATTACATCACAATTTCATGTCTTATCCTTTTACTATTTTTCGTAAGTATTTATCCCCTTTATTGGGTAGAGTTTTTGTGAATTGCTCAATTTTTATTCTATCATTTTTGTAAAATTATGTAAATTTTAAACATGATAATGAATCATGAGTTTCATTTTTGTGGAAAAATCCACACTCTTTTTGTGGCTCTTCATCATAGTTCCTAGTAATGTGTCCAACCTTTCCACATTTATAACATGTTGGTGGGGGTATTTCTTGATTATACCCCTAATTATAATTTTGATTATATCCTCTGTCACCTTGGTAATTTCCTATTCTATGATATCCTCCTATGTAACTATGATGTCCACTTCCTCTATACCCCTTGATTATTATTATAGTATTGGAGTTGGGTATTTTAAATCTTCAGAAGCATTTGATATGTTTGAGTAGGGTGTGGTATGATAACATTGGTTATGGGTAGTTACAGTGGTGGCATTTGTTGTACTACCATCACTCTTCTCTGAATGGTATATTTTACATCCACAAGTGCATATAGAGTAGGGAAGTTATGATTATAATTATTGAATGACCCATAGTTTGTATAATGCATTATTTGATTTATGGGTGGTGTTACTTCCATCATCAAGCATAACTATTGGGCATGATGATCATATACTCTACATACCCCACAATAAATCCTCTCAATATATATGGCTTGATAAATGGGTAGAGATATTCTCATTGGTGGTTGTATTGATCTTATTGTAGCTTCTCTTTTTTACATATCACTATGGGGACATTATATCCTATAATGGCCCTCTATGCAATAAGTGGTGCACCTGGTTATTGGTTGTGGTATTGTTTTCTTAGTTTGAAGTACCATGTAATCATCTTCCTTCATATATATCTCTTGTTTGATTCTTAGTTGTTCTAAATCCAACTATAATATTTCAATATTGTATTTTAATGAGATATCTATACCTCTTCTTCAGGACTATGCTTCTAGCCTTAATGCCATTTCTAGTATTTTCACAAAGGTATTGAATTTTTTTCATCTATATTAGTGTAGAGAAACATAATTAACCCATATATGAACCATTCTATCCTTTATTTTTCATTTAAAGGCTCCTTGAGTTTCTTCACTATAGATTAAAATCACCTTTAAATAATTTTTGGATGTCATCCCATGGAATTAGTGCCCTGAGTAAGTCTTCATGTACCATTTAAGTGCATAATCCCTTAAAGTTACGATAAAATCAAATAATATTACCATTTAATCTATAGTATGATGGATTCCCCAAAATGAGTCTAACACAAATAAATGTTCATCTGCATCTTTTATATCTTTTCCAAATAGTGTAAATTTTATCCTATTTTATGTCAATTTATTGTTTTTAGGTTGTTTGGGAATACTGCTATTGGATAGGTTGCCTAAAGTCCCAGTTCATGTAGTACTACTATAATTTTTCTACTATTTATCCTTCCTTTGTCAAATAAAATTTTAGTTATGCCCTTTATTCCTTTTTAGTTCTTCTTGTAAGTATATTTTTCTTAATACTTCCACCTAATTCCATATAAATTGTCTTATTTTTTCAATTTTTTTCTTATAACTTTGGTATTTGTTTTTTTACTTCACCAATAAATGCATATCTTCTAAGGGATGGATGTACACATATATTGTGTAGTGACATGGGGGATGATAATTGGTCTAAAGGGTTCATTTCCTCTCAGGGCCTATTGTAATTGGGGTTTAGGGGATTTCATCATTCTAGATCTCTTATTCCACATCTTCTATCTCTAATTGTACTTCTTCTCCAATATTTTTATTAACTAATCATATTTTTACTAGAGTATCTTATTCCTTATTTTTATACTATATTTATCTACTATGACTACTAATACTTATTTATGAATCAACCTTCTCTTGAAGGTTATCATATTTATCTCCATCTATTTATTTTTATATGTTATATGTATAGCTTTTCTCTTTAATACTTATTATCAGGCTTCCTTCTATTGATAAAATTTCTTCCCTTGATTATCATATATAAATAACATCACCTATCTTAATCCTTATCTATTCGCTTCTTTATCTACTATTATCTAGGCCTCATCCACTAAGGACTAATCTAATCTTGACCAATTGGTAATTCACACCCAAGGTTCGGAATGGTTTAGGTGTTACGAATATTGTGTTTAAATCTATTAACCCTTATCTCATGTCATTCATCACCTTCTATGGTTTATGATATAACAACTCTTCTATTCTAATTCTTTCACTTGCCTCATCTATGCCTTCCTCTGGTGTAAATACTAACTCATTAATTTCTGACAGAGGGATAGTATTAAGATTTTCAATATTTGGACTTCCAATGGTAGAGACTAGGTTAGATTTGTATGCTATTTTAATTATTTTCATCATTATATCCTATATTTCCTTTTTCTATATTTATTTATTAATCTCTAATTGAATTCTCTCATTCTTCATTTGATTTCTTGTCTCTTCATTCACCATTTTATCTTAACTATTATCCTCTAATTATTATCTCATTCTTTATTATTTTACTTACTTTTACTTGATACTTATTTTTGCATCCTCCTACATATTTATTTAACCTTACCCAACCATTTAGGCTAGATATTTTGAGTAGTCACATATTTTGAGGACCTCTTTTCTTTTTGCATGCCATCTCTTAGGTGCATGGACCTAAAGTAACTTTACCCTCTCTTACTAACTCTCATTCTACAAACAACTTGTAGATGAGGAGTGATAATTTATTTAAGAATCATTTTCTTATCCCTTCAAAAAACTCATATTTCTTGGCATCGAAACTTGTCTAACCAAAAATGTCCTAGACTATGATGAATGAATCGAGAGTCATCTTGAACCAATGATTTATATGCTAGGTTATTAATGTATTAAGGTGTTAGGATGAGTCAAGATTTTATGCATTCCACTAAATAGGTGCTTTAATGCGAACGTGACAAATTTTTATGTATTTGGATTGCCATAGTGTCCAAGGCCACAACAATTTTGTAAAAGTAACCCAACATTATTATTCTTGTGGTTGAAATTGTATTTGCTTCTGATAATGTTTCCCCTGTTCTCTTAACTTATGTGTTTTTTTTTTTAGTATTTCCTCCCACCACTTTTCTATTTCTATTAACACAAGATTTTAAAACTCCAAAAGATACTTACCCTTGAACATTAGTGTACTAAATTCCATGCAATGCCATAAAATATTGACATAAGATATGTAATTGGTTGGTTTTAGATAGTTTTATGTTAGATAGGTTAACTTTAGTTAGACTAATGGATCATAAGGTTTAGTATTGGTTAACTTCCTTAGTATTTTATTTTAGAAATAATTAGTGCCTACATTAATAGTAATTCATACATAACACACATAACATAATTTTTCCTACTCTAACTTCTCTTTTTACACACACACACACAATCATAGAATAAAATTATTCTTATACTCTTTATTCTATACTACTTGATACAATTACATATGTTACTCTCTTCTGTAAACATTATACAATTTCCTTTATTCACCTCTAATATTCATAGCTATATTTATTACAATGTTATGGTATAAATAACGATCCAATACAACACAACTCAATGTTCATGTTTGTGTGAGACATGACCTTTCTCTAATTATGTCATCATTTATCTCTACAAATCCTTCTTTATTAATACAACATTTAGTCGATAAAATCCTCTATTTTTTTGGTTTAAAGAAGTGTTATACTACTATGATAACATAATCATCTCTACGATGTCTACAATTTGGTTCTTGATTTATTAGATAATGTTTGAAATAGTGAGGGCTAGCCCATTTACTCACAAACAACATGGGGTGCCATTTCACATATAAAATCTCTCCTCATCAAATAAATACAAGGATTTATAATCATAGAGGTTTCCTCCAAAATGTTGTAGTAATCATTGTAAGTTTAGATTTTTTACACAATGTGGTTTTACATACACAATCTAGTTAACTTGCTTAGGTGTCACTTAGGTGTGTAATAAAGGTCATTAGAGAAGATAATCTCACATTTAGAAGGATGTGAGGACATGTCTATCTTTCACCTATATAATGAACCTTCCTATGTACTTTTGGCTAATTGATTTAGAATGTTTATTAATACAACTTTTGTTTGTGAAGATAAGTTTCTTTATTTTGATTTGTTTTTAAGTTTTCACTACTCCATACAAGTTTTATTCATGCATTCAATCCTATCTAGTTGGTTCTCAAGTGTATCCAACTATGACATGGTATCAGAGCAGTGTTGGTAGATGAATGCCATTGATTCTATTGTGATGTCGCTTGCATTCTAGCTCCTTATTGGTGTTATTTTTTATTTTGGTTTTTCAAGGTTTGGTGGGGTTTCTAAAAAATATATGTAGATCTATATCACCATGGTTTACAAATGAAAAATAGAAAGTATCGACAGATTCAAAAAGTGCCAAAGCTTTAGGATCAGATGTAAACATGATCTAGTTTCATGATAGGGAATTTTTACCATTTTAGAGGGGTTGAAGGTATTTTTTTATATTTTGTATATATCTATACTATCTAATCGTAAAAGAGAAAAAAATTTGAAGTTTTATTAGGTTTTCCAAAAACCTAATGGGTATTTACTGCTTTAGGAGGAAATCGTGACATTTTTTGTAGATATGAGATTTTGTGTGTCTTAATTATTTTGGAGCTTAAATTCTCAATGAAAAGTTGAGTCAAATATTTTTGGAAACCAAAAGATTTCATTTTTTAAAATAAATTTTTGGCTAATTAATTTAGAATGTTTATTAATATAACTTTTATTTGTGAAGACAAGTTTCTTCCTTTTGAGTTATTTTTTAGATTTAACTACTCCATACAAGTTTTATTTATGCATTAGATCCTATCTAGTTAGTCCTCAAGTGTATCCCACTATGACATGGTATCAAAGTGGTGTTGGTAGATGAATGCCATTGATTCTATTGTGATCTCATTTGCATTCTATCTCTTTATTAGTATTATTTTTTATTTTGGTTTTTAAAGGTTTGGTGGGGTTTCTAAAAAACATATGTAGATCTATATCACCATGGTCTCCAAACAAAAAACATACAATATCGATAGATTTAAAAAGTATCAAAATATTAGGATTGACTATAAACATGATCTAGTTTCGTAGTAGGATAGTTTTTTACCATTTTAGAGGGTTTGAAGGCAATTTTTTAGATTTCGTATATATCTATACTATCTAATGGTAAAAAAGAAAAAAAATGAGGTTTTATTGGGTTTTTCCAAAAACCTAATGGGTCTTTACTATTTTAGGAGGAAACTATACCATTTTTTATAGATATGAGGTTTTGTATGCCTTAACATTTTTTGGAGCTTAAATTTTTAATGAAAAGTTGACTCAATTCTTTTTGCAAACCAAAAAAATTCATTTTTCAAGGTTAATTTTTGGCTAATTAATTTAGAATATTTATTAATACTTCTTTCATTTGTGAAGATAAGTTTCTTCCTTCTGAATTATTTTTTAGATTTCACTATTCCATACAAGTTTTCTTCATGCATTCAATCCTATCCAATCAATCCTCAAGTGTAGCCCACTATGACATGGTATCAGAGCGATGTTGGTAAATGAATACCATTATTCTATTGTGATCTCATTTACATTCTATCTACTTATTGGTATTTTTTTTATTTTGGTTTTCAAGGGTTTGGTCGGGTTTATAAAAAATATATGTAGATATATATCACCATGGTCTCCAAATAAAAAACATACAGTATCAATAGATTCAAAAAGTGCCAAAATCCTAGGATTGATTGTAAACATGACTTAATTTTAAGACAGGGCATTTTTTACCATTTTGGAGGGTTTGAAGTCATTTTTTTAGATTTTGTATATATCTATACTATTTAATGGTAAAAGAAAAAAAATTGAGGTTTTTTTGGGGGTTTCCTAAAACCTAATGGGTCTTTATTAATTTAAGATAAAACTATACCATTTTTTGTATATCTAAGGTTTTGTGTGCCTTAACATTTTTTGGAGTTTGAATTTTCAATGAAAAGTTGAGTCAAATCTTTTTGCAAACCAAAAAATTTCATTTTTCAAGGTGAATTTTTGGCTAATTAATTTAGAATGTTTATTAATACTTCTTTCATTTATGAAGACAAGTTTCTTCCATTTGAATTATTTTTTAGATTTCACTATTCCATACAAGTTTTCTTCATGCATTCAATCTTATCCAACCGTTCTTCAAGTATATCCCATTATGACATGGTATTAGAGCGGTGTTGGTAAACAAATGACATTGATTGTATTATGATCTCACTTGCATTCTAGCTCCTTCTTGATATTCTTTTTGATTTTGGTTTTCAAAGGTTTGGTGGGGTATCTAAAATATATTTATATCTATATCACCATAGTATCCAAATAAAAAATAGATAGTATCAATAAATTCAAAAGGTGCAAAAATCATAAGATCGACTGTAGACATAACCTAATTTCGTGATAAGAGTTTTTTTACCATTTTGGAGGGTTTAAAGAGAAATTTTCAAATTTCACATATATCTATACTATTTGATGGTAATTTTTTTTTTGAGGTTTTACTGGGTTTTTCCAAAAACCTAATGGGTCTTTACTATTTTAGGAAGAAAATGTACCATTTTTTATAGATATGAGGTTTTGTGTGCCTTAAATTTTTTCAGAGCTTAACTTTTCAATGAAAAGTTAAGTCAAATCTTTTTGCAAACCAAAACAATTCATTTTTCAAAGTGAATTTTTGGCTAATTAATTTACAATGTTTATTAATATAGCTTTTATTTATGAAGATAAGTTTCTTCCTTTTAAGTTGTTTTCTAGATTTCACTACTTCATACAAGTTTTATTCATGCATTCGATCTTATCTCGTTGGCCCTCAAGTATAGCTCACTATGACATGGTATTAGAGTGATGGTATATGAATGCCATTGATTATATTGTGATCTTGCTTGCATTCTATCTCCTTATTGGTGTTATTTTTTATTTTGGTTTTCAAGGGTTTGATGGGGTTTTAAAAAACATATGTAGATTTATATCACCATGGTCTCAAAATAAAAAACAAACAGTATCGATGGATTCAAAAAGTGCCAAAATCTTAGGATAGACTGTAAACATGACCTAGTTTTGTGACATGGCATTTTTATCATTTTGGAGGGTTTGAAGACAAGTTTTTAGATTTTGCATATATCTATAATATATAATGGTAAAAGAGAACAAACAAATTGAGGTTTAATTGAGTTTTTTAAAAAACCTAATGGTTCTTTACTACTTTAGGAGGGAGCCACACCATTTTTGTGGATTCGAGTTTTTGTGTGCATTAACTTTTTTTGGACCTTAACTTTTCAATGAAAAGTTGAGTCAAATATTTTTGCAAAATATTTTTTTTAATTTTTAAAGGTGATTTTTTAAAATAATTTCAAACTCGCATGATTTTTAACCCATGGCTCCTTTTAGGTGCATTTTTTTGAAAGTGCAAGTTTTTTCTAACTCTACATATTTATGCTATTCTCAAGGCTTGTAAAATTAAACTTATGTAGTTTCATGGGGGTTATATTTATTATTCTCTTTTACATACTCATGTTTTTTTAATATATGTGCTGATTTTATATTTAATCAATTATAAAGTGCCAACATATGCAATATCGAGAAAAAATTGGTGACTTTTTTTTTTAAAAAGAAGGGGTAAAAACTTTATTAATCACAAAAAATCAAGATACAAAACCAGCAAAGGCCAATGCCCAAACAAAACCAAGAAAACTAGCTACAACAAGCACAAACCATCACATTCCTATGCCACTCCTATCTGCACTTAAAATTCTATCCAGTCTCTATCTAATCTCCTCAGGTAACTGCTCCCACAACTCCACAACACGGCCAGCCATCCCTTCGGAGGCCCACTTAGCCAAACAATCCGCTGCCCCATTCCACTCTCTCGGAATGTGAGCAAAACTCATCGACTCCATAAGAGTGCAAATCTGAATCACCTGCTGAACAACCACAGAAAGCTGCCAACTAACATCTGTTAATCTCCTCTCCACAATCATGTCGATTAAAATCTGTGAGTCCACCTCACAAATCACTCTGTGCCATCCAAGCTCATAAGCCTTCCTCAGGGCATATAAAATCGCCTGGCCCTCCATCCTATTTACCGTCTGCTCTCCCATATAGGCCGAGAAAAGGAAAACAACTATCCCCAAAGCATCACGTCCAATGCCTCCAATTTCAGCCAGACCCAAATTGCCCCTCGAGGAACCATCTGTATTAATTTTCAAGAAGTTCTTTGAGGGAGGCATCCATCTACCATCCCTTTGAATCCTCTTCTTACCTCCAACGCCTCTTCTCACACAGGCTGAAGTTGGCGCAACCTCCTTCAAACCCATCCTGCCAACCACCTCGGCGTCCTCCTTCTTCATGGGAATAACAATCTCACTTTTGGCCGTGATAGTTTCTTGAATCATTCTAAAAATTCGGTTCCACACCTGCTACACACCCAGCTTAACCTCAGCAAAAATTCTCTGATTTCTCTCTAGCCATACCTGCCAGAGTAAGAAAATTGGGCCTACATACCAGGCATCCAACAGAAAAAGCAAAACAGAGGTAGGCCTCCCCTACTTCATCCAGAACTCCACCAAAGAGGAAGCGTGAACACACCCGCTGTGCCAAATGCCCCACCAAGCATGCCACAGTTGGCTGGTATACTGGCAATGGAAAAATAGGTGAGTAGTATTCTCTTCCTCTTCTCCACATAGAACACATTTTGAGGGGCCAACAAAACCATGCTTCCTAATGTTCTCCCACGTCAGGCAACGGTTCCATGCCAGCGTCCATGCAAAGCAATTACACTTCGGCCATCCAAAGCTGTTCCACACCCTGTGCCACCATGGAACCTCCCCCTCCATAGCTAAATTTTATTTAATTAACACCTGGTAACCAGAAGAGACAGTATATTTACCTCTGGGATTCGGGAACCAAGCCAACTCATCCTCACCACCCAAGGTACTGCAATTATGCCCAGCCAAAATAGAAGCCAATTCAGTGCATTCTGCATCCATATCAGTGATCGGCCAATCCTCTCTATCCTTCCATTTCGCTACCATCAACCAGTCTTGGAGAGTGTACGCTTTGAAATCAACAACGTTGTTCCAGCCGGCCTCCTTGAATCTCTAAGCTAGAATGGTCAAATTCTGATATTGGGAAGTTATAGGGGTGTTGCCATCCCAAGAGTCATCCCAAAATTTTTCCCTCCTCCCATTCTAACAAATCCAAAACAAGCCACGCTTAATCAAGGCAACTCCCTTCTTGAGCTTATCCCAAATCACCGACCCCCTCCCAAATAAGCCACACCTAGGAAGATCCTCCTGTGAGATGCCAGGAGAATACTTATGGGTCAAAATCTTGGCCCATGTCCTGCTCTGCTCATTACACCATCTCCAATACAGCTTAACTGCCATAGCCATGCCTGCCAGTGTTAACTGTCTAAGCCCCAGGCCTCCAAACTTCTTCGGGGTACAGACAACATCCCATCAAATTAAGCTCCACTTAGTCATAGACAAATTACCAGCCCACAAAAACTGTCTAGCCATGGCGTCAAGCTCTTTAACAAAGCTGACAGGTGCAACCTGAAGCATACATTTGTAGATGGGAAGGGCTTGAACCACAACCTGGATTAGATGAACCTGATTAGCAAAGGATAGCCATCTATGCATCCAATGATTAACCATGGTTCTGAATTTTTTCAAAATCCCTTGCCACGACTCCTTAGCCAACCGCCCTGAAGAAATGGGGATCCCCAGGTACAAAGCTAGAAGGTTTCCAACTTGAAACCGAAGGATGTCCCCAATTCACCGCTGAATAGCCATCGACGTGTTGAAGAAAAAAATGGATGATTTCCCCTCATTGATCATCTGACCCGAAGCCGCCAGGTAGTCATCCAGACACTTGTGGATATTATTGGCTTCCTATAGTGTGGCCAAGCCCATCATAACAACATCATCAACAAACTACAGATGAGAAAGAACCAGAAGATCCCCTCCCCATCTCTAACCATGTATCACATCCCCCCTAGTAAGATCTTGCATACGCCTCCCCAACCCCTCAGCTAATAAAAGGAACAAGTAGGGGGAAAGAGGATCTCCCTGCCGCATTCCCTGAGTAGCCCTAAAGAGGTATGAATGCTCACTATTGACCAAAACTGAGAATGAGGTAGTAGTAATACAACTAATCACCCACTTGATCCATCCTTCCTCAAAGCCAAATGCCTCTAGACTCCTCCGAAGAAAAGACCAACGAACCCTGTCATAAGCCTTTGACATATCTAACTTAATAAACATGGCCTTTTCCCTAGATTTGGTCATAGAATGGATGGCTTCCGTAGCCATAACAAGTCCATCCAAAATTTGTCAGCCCTCCACGAAGCCACTTTGCTCTTCTAAAATCAGCCCTTTCAAACAACCCTTTAACCTTTATGAAATCAGTTTTGATATAATTTTATAAATCACGTTACACAGGGAAATGGGACAGAACTTACTGAAGCAATCAACCCCTTCTTCCTTGGGGATAAGCGCCAAAAAAGTGGAGTTTAAGGCCTGAAACATTTGCTTATTCTCCTGAGATTCTTGGATAACAGCTAATAAATCATCTTTGATTATCTCCCAAAACTCCTAATAAAACTCAATCGAGAAACCATCCAGTCCAAGAGCTTTCCCAGTCTTCATCATAAAAACCATTTTTTTCAATTCCTCCAAAGTTATAGGCTTCATCAGCTGTGTCTTCATGTCCGGCGTGACAATAAAAGGAATGCCAGATAAAATCATATCCTCTGCTGCCTCATCCCTTTGCCCATCATCATGGAAGAGAGAGCTAAAATACTGTTTTGCCTCTCTACACATGTTCCCAGTAGATAAAATCCTCTCCCCCCTTTCTGTGCTCAGAGTAGTGATAACATTACCATGCTACCTGGCTTTAACCAAATTGAAGAAGAAGGCCGTGTTCCTGTCCCCCTCCCGCAGCCAATCGATCCTTGCCTTCTATTTCCAAAAAAATTCTCTCAGCTCCCATTCCTCCAGCTCTTGGGCAGCCTTCTCCTCTTCCTCCAGTAGAGTCTCGAATAACCCCTCTTCTCTGATCCTCCTTGTAATATCATTCAGTGCCTATTGCGCCACCTTTTTCTCCTGAAATAAGTTACCGAAAGTCTACCTATTCCATCTTTGGAGCTTGTATTTCACATACTAAAGGAGTTTAGCAAAAACATACATTTCCTTACCATGCATTGGGCGCCCCTCCTTCCACCAATCAGCAACTAAATTAAACAACCCCTGGTCATGCAGCCACATAAGCTAAAATTTGAAATGAGGTTTCTGATGCCGTTGTGCCGAGGAGATGGTCAATTGTATTGGCCAATGATCCGACCCACGCCAGTCTCAAATCTCAAAATTTAGAGTCCACCAGCCGCCCACCCAATAGCAGAAGGTCAAAAATCTGTCAATACGCTCTGCAATACAGTCCTCTCCCAGATGCCTATTATTCCATGTGAATCTATCAGTGCCTGGCTTAATGTCCACCAGGTTGAATTCCACAATCTTGTCCCTAACCAGAAGAGAAGACGGCTCCACTCTAGTATTACCTCCTCTTTTTTTTGACATGTCTAATATCGCATTGAAATCACTTGCTATGATCCAAGGATGGTAGGGATATTCCTTTCGAATCACCTACAAGTTATTCCACACCTTTTGCTTACCCTGTAAGTCATTTGGTGCATATACATTTGTCAGAAGAACATATTCTCCAGAATCAATGCACAAAGCAACCATAGATATCACACATCTAAAAACAATCCAAGCTACCGGTTGAACTCTTTGAGGATTCCATAAATAGGCTAATCCTCCAGCCATTCCTTGAGCTCCAATACACTGGCATAAACCTTGCTTCCAAAGCTTAGGTGCAATACCCAACATAAATTCCATAGAAACTTTGGTCTCCTATAGAAAGAGGATATCTGGACTACTATTTCTAACCATTTCCTGAATAATCTTTTGTCTAGGACTGATATTCAATCCCCTCACATTCCACGAGATTATAATCATTTCATGGGGTTCAAGAAATGCTGATCCAGGGTCTTGACTGACCCAGATTCCACTAAATTCTCCCCAATCATCTTTATCACTTCCACATCCTTTCTCCTACCTACCTTGGCTCCCTTATCTGCTGATCCCTTTTTTCCTTCCTTCTGGAGAATTCCCAGAATAGGGGTTGCTTTACCTCTCTTCTCTCCTTCTGTCATCAGCTGTTGTGTTGAGGGCCGATCATCCTCCAAGAGCTGGCTCGGCTCTCTAGTCACTTCAACTAGACATTGCCCCTCTCCCTGCTGCTCTAGAATCATGGGCAAGGGAGTTTCCTCTATTGGTTTTTCTAGTGAAGAGGATGTCATACCATCCATTACAACATCCCCACCTACTTGATCATCAACAAGGAAACCAGGATGAACCATTTGTGTACCCAATTCTTCCAGAATGTCAAATCGGTTAAACATTTCCTCCTCCTGTCGTTCCTGAAATGTCCTCTTGAGTTTTTTGTTTTTACTCTTAGACTTAACCTACACAAAGCCATCCACCATTTTATCACCCCCTGACTCCCCTTTTTTCTTGCTGTCTTCAGACACTACAATCTGCTCCCGAGGTGAAGATGAGTTTTGCTGTCCTCCCAGTTTCACGTTTGGGCAGCTTCTGGTTAAATGTCCATACTCATGACATAGGCGGCATCTAAAGGGCAAAGTTTCATAATCTAACTACTGAACCCAAGAATAAGGTCCTGCACTTATTTCTATTACATCTGGTATAGGCCTACTCAAGTCAATTTTGACACAAATACGAGCAAAGGACACAATTCTCTTACCTGAGGTTTGTGAAGATGACCCCACCAGTTTACCAAGCTTCGCAGCTATCATTTTCAAAACATCCTCCCTGCAACACTCAATCGGTATTCGAGGGAGCCAAACCCAAATCGGGACCCGATTAGGTAGTTCCTCTGAGGGATTGAATCCTGCTTGCCATGGCTTCACAAAGAGACCAGCCTGGTTATAGAAGTACACCCCCCCTCAAAAACCCAATTTTTATCAGCAAGACAATTAAAAGATACCATAAAGAAGCTATTGGCTAGCAATACTACTTCCATCTCCCCCTCTGGGTCCCAGACCCTTCTTGTCCAATTTTTTAGAAAAGGCAGAGAAACTTTCAACCCCAAAAACTTGTAGTATAAAGAATGTTTGGAATAGTATTCCACATCTTCAACAATCATGTCAAAAGGGATAACCAGCTTAGGTCTCTCCTCACACTTCTCCAAACATCCATTAATTTTTGAAATTTTAGACCCTCTCTCAGTGCCATTATCCTGTAAGCCAGCATTTTGTCCTGTCTCAGACCACCCCTTCAATCTAGCCTCATGTCACTGGGAATCACCACTAATAACATCCTTATAGCTCCTAGCTCCTTTAAGTTTATTTTTCTCTCTCAGCGCCATCCCCTCCACACAACTCCCAGCTGCACCTCCCACCAGGCCGCTACCTCCACACTCACGCTCCATCAATCTGACAGCCAGAGCACAACCACACTCATTTCCAATTTTTTTTGTTACACACTCCATGCAAACACAGGGAATCAACTGCCAAACAGCTAGGGCACAGCTACCCTAGCTGATCGTCAGGTTGCAGAGCTCGACGCCATCCACCAAAATCAAAATTTGGTGACTATTTCATGATTTATTCATTTAGACATATTTTTAGTTGAGTTTAACATCTATCACATTGAGCATGCATGGTTACTTGTGGTCATGTCAACTCACCTAGCTTCACTTGGGAGATATCAGATGAGGATAGTTGATTTTACTCTAGTGGTTATTCTTGGAAAGACCAACTATGCTTTATGGCCAATGTACATGAAATGCTTGGTCATGGAACATGACCTTATTCCATTTTTATATGGAGAGGTTCTTGCTCCCACTGACCCAAGTCAAACAATTATTGGGACAACTCTTGTGATTTTGTCTATGGTCATTTATTGATGCTTATTTCATTAGATATACACCACCATGTAGAGAACATAGAGTGTCCCTCTACTATCTGGAACACTATTTAGACTCTTTTCAAAGATCTTGTTGAGATTTATATCACTCCTACTTCAAAGCTTAGTGTCACTTCATCGAGAGCTTCCAATGATTATTCAAAACATGCCATTTTATGGGATGTGAAATTTAGTCACATGACATGAACTAAGATTCCACTTTCCCTTGTTAATAATATAGAGTTTAGAGTTACTCTTTTGAGATATTCTAATGATTCTTTGTAGAAAGAATAACTGTCTTCTAGGTTCACCTTATTGGGACACTTTTTTACTAGACATCTCTTCTTTATTTGTAAAGTTTCACATTTTATATCTAGATGACACCATTGAGGACATTTATCTTCTCTTTCATAATAACTCTATTGAAGTTGCATCTTTTCCTTGGATATAATGATGTTACCTATAAACTCTCATGCTCTCTCTCCTTCATTTTATGCATTCTTATTACCATATTATACAATTAGGTATATGATTCCTAATCAAAGTTTGGCACATTTGGGAATTATCTTGGAGATATTTGAGAAATTTATAGATATTTACATCTTGATTCCTACCTGCAATCCACTTGAGTGAGAATTCAATAGTTTTATAGCTCGATGTCTCTTTCTTCCAAAAGGAAGAGATATCATTTGTTGTGGAGGGACTTACTACAACATTCACCATGCGACATTGTACACTTACATTCTCTCTCTTCTTTACAAAGGCACACATTTTGCATATTTTGTAGGATACAGGGTGGTTAGAGGTAGTTGTAGCTTCTAGTGGAGTTTTTTAGCCCACTCTTCTTTTTTTCTCCTTTTGGGGGGAGTTTTTCTTATGGGTTTTCTGATATTCTCTACTTGATGAGAGATTACTATGTACTTGGGTACCTCATTAGGCCTCATTATTGGGACCTAATTATACTACCCACATAAGCTATGTTTAAGGGGGGTGTAAGTGTATATTTTTTTCCACCATGTGATTTTACCTACATGGTTTAGTTATCTTGCTTAGGTATCACTGTGTCACTTAAGTGTGTAATACAGGTCATTGGGGAAGATAATCCCACATTCATGAGGATGTGAGGACATGTCTATCTTTCACTTATATAATGAACCTTCTTATGTAATTTTAACTAATTAATCTAGAATTCTTATTAATACAACTTGTGTTTGTAAAGGCAAGCTTCTTTTGTTTGAGTTGTTTTTAGATTTCAATACTCCATACATGTTTTTTTGATGCATTAGATCCTATATAGTTGATTCTCAAGTGTGGCCTACTCTGAAAATCATCCTAAAGATAAGTAATTATTACATTGACAAAAGTTACCCCTTTTGAGAAGGGGAAAACTTGGGGACATCCTACATAAAATTTATATAAAATATTCGATGACAACATGTGTATAGATGGAGGAAGGCATTAAAAAAATAGTAAAATCCCTCACTATTTCAATATCTCTATATTATCCATCTAGTACCCTACTAATATAAAAACCATTAGAGGAAATAATATAAAATTTTAAAAGGTGCATACAACTCCTGATGAAGAAAAGAATAAAAATAGAGAAAATACCATTATCTCACATGAGGTAACAACACTAACACCACCCCCAACTTTAAAAACAAAAAAGATAAGAATTCAAGGAGGATGTATGGAAACTATGAAATGTATAGGAGATGAATCAAAATTATCTTCATATTATCTTACTGGCCAATGATAACCCAAAAAAAGGAATTGGATGATTTGGAGAAGCAAATTAGATATTTATACTAATTATGATTCTACTACATATCCTACATGATTTGGAGAAGCAAATCAGATATTTACCATAATTTGGATTAATGAAATCTTAATTAACATAGAATCTTGAATGTAATTTATATTGTAAAGCATTAAAATCTATGTAATTGGTCTCCAAGAGATGAGAATGTGAATATGATGATTTGGATATGTTTGAGTATACTATGTAGCTGGTTTGTCATAGATTGAGAGGTTCTTTTAGTGATTGATAGTAAAACATGAGGGCCTAACTCATAACAAACATGTATATGTAAGAGAATGAAAAATAAGAGGCATATATGCATACAAAATTAATTTATGGTAAAGTTAGATTAAAAATGTCATTTTCAAGTGTCTCATACCTAATTTTAATATTTACACTTGAGAAGAAAGAAATAGGTTTCTAGATCTAAGAGATGAATATCAGGCAAAATAGGTAGAGAGAGATACCACCATCAATGAGGTGTATGAATATGGCACATTCATGAGCATAAAAATTGATAAAATGAAGTTTTTAATATCAGATCATGAGGCTTACCTATAGACTTTGGATACTCAAATTATCCCTCAGGTTATTGTTGAAGTTTATATAGATAATGCAATAATTGGACACAAGCTCCAAATGGTCAAATCACTATTTCTCAATGGGGATGTGTTCCAAAAGTCATCGGTCAATAAATAGAAAAACATTATGGATTAGGGGGAAGAGGTACATGAAAGATATCTAATTTTGAAGGTATTGTGTGGCACTATCATATAAATCTTGATAGATAAGTTAAGTGGGGATACTTTGGTATCTCAAATGAGTTATCTAAGTTTTTGGTTGTTGATTGTGTTGCACACCATTAGGGGTGTTTTGAATAATTTTTAAGATATATGTTTTTTTTTGAGTTGGTCTTGCTATAATTTTTTATATTTATCTCAAATATGAGAGAATGTTCTAAATTTGGGGTACATATTGGTAGAATTATTTAGCATAATCATAGGATCACTAAGACATATCACATAGGCTCCTTACATAACACAAAAATAAAGATGATGATAGATAGACATAAAAAATAATCTCCATATTTGAGCTAAGAAACATCATATGATGTTTCGAAACACCTCAAACATGACTATATGAAGATGAGGCATGTCTTACAAACATGTCTTTTAGCTAGATAGGTGTATTGAGTCATTATTTATACTACATACCTATAGTATGTAATGTACAATAATATAAGAAAGTATATGAGTAAAAGTGAGAGAGGTTAAAATAGAGTAAAGAGATATTGTAAGCACAAGAATTAAAGTGTAGATAGAAAGAATATGCAACATCTCAACAAAGTATTTGATATGTGTAAATCTGTACTCTATTTTAACCTCTCTCACTTTTACTCATATAAGATCTTCTTAAATTATCTATGTTAAGTGTTTTTAAAGCATGAAATATAAGATCTATTTTTTTAAATGTTTGATTACTAATCAAATAGTAAGATAATAAGTGCATGTGATTATTTTACTGTGTAACATCAGCCCTAACCAATGTATCTTGAATCCATGAAATTTGTACACAGTACCAAATTTATGTCAACACCTCCTTTATCTTGAGGAAGGCAACATATGTTCCAAAAAACTCTATGGAATCCATGGATCTACTTGGAATTAGCCCATATGTAGTCGTGAACCATCTTGGAAATCTTGTCATAAGGTACTTTGGACATTGCTTAGTAAGATTAGTAATAGACACGAGTTGTTGTAATCACTTTTGTGTAAATATAAAACTTACCTACAAAAGATAATGGAATGGTAATACGTGATAGAATTTTATTCCATACTCTTTACAAAACATACTACCAAAAGGTGGATGGGGATATTTAAAAATCAAAGGGAATACAAAGTAATTTAAACATTCCCCCACTTTCAATCAATTTCTAATTAAATTTATTAATCCACTCAAGTATAGGCATCATACTGCATCGATAGAATTTAGTTTGACTCCATTATAAGTTTGATCCTAAGGCTTTACTGAAGGTTTCAATGCACATCATAGTTTAATAGATGAAATCTAATTTTTTCACTAAGGTGCAAAAGGAGTCATCTAAAAAGTGACCATGAAGAAGTTGATTCATCCTATCGATAAGATTGATGTTCTTTATAATACCTTGTTTAGCTATATGATCTAAAATATATCCAAAGGCCTCTAGATTCAAGACATAAAGAGAAGAATAAAGGAAAAAACCCTATCTAATAGATCAAAAAATACCAAACATTTTAGGATTACTACCAATAGTGCTAAGATAGCCTGAGGCATCCCCAAAGAAGGTTTAACAATAAAGAAAAAGAAGTATCCAAATCCTAGATCTTTACACATGTATAAGATGAATGACCATATAAATATAGACATAAGCCTTCTTGAAGTCAAGTTTGAGAAACAAAAGATGTTTTATAAAGGCCCAAAACCATTCCATGCCCTCCTAGACAATAATAATGTTGTCCAAAATGTATCTAATTTTAAATAAATTTATTTTATTTGGTCTAAGAATTATAGGAAAAATGTGATACATAAAATGCAAGGGATTTGGAAAGGATGTTTTAAGTGTAATTAAAAAAATTTATGGGACTCTAACTAGTAATAATATTTGGATCCCTTGATTTAGGAATAAACTTAATGTTGTCTTGGTCCATGACATTTCCTAAGGAATTAGTTCATAGATCCTCTTTAAAAGCCTGAAGCAAGTTTGGACCAAAAAGTTTCCAAGTGGATTTATAAAATTCACAAGGAAAGTGATCAAATCTTGGGGCCATTACATTGGACTTGTGAAGGATCCCCACATGAAGCTCATAAAGTGTGAGTGTCACATCTAAAATTATTTGAGAAGATGTGCTGAGCTTGCATGTACAACATCTATAAATTAGTTCAAAGTTACACCAAACTTTGTACTCCCAGTTTCAATTTCATCTTTATTACAAGATCATACTGCATGTCATCCGAGAATTTTTTTATCACAAAGTATCAAGGGGTCTCAAAAGATAATATTTAATCCATAAAAATCATTCATCCTTTAAAATGATATAATGTGAACCTCAAGTTTACAAAGACCTAAAATTTTCTTCTCCCAAGCATTTTTTGATAAACCTAGGGTATAGACCAAAACACACTTCGCAAGCCTTAATTAAATTTGAAAAGGGTTAATTGCAAGGTCCACATATGATAAGGAAAATAAAACTAGGATTCATTGAAAATAAAGACCTACTACAACTTTCCATACTACTATTCAATATACACAAAAGTTATATGAAAATAACATTGTGCCAACTATATTCATTTAGATAGAAAAATATAATGATTATTCACATTTAAACATATAAATTATGCATATAATATTGGTGCAACAATTTTTTCATAATGTTTATTACTTTAGAAATCAACATCAATACAATATGCATTTTATCTATAGTTCAACCTTACATAGGTATCAAGAAATGCAATATATACTCCAAGAAGAATTTTTTACAACAACAATGTATAAATAAGGATGTGTGCAAAGGAAGTGTTTAATGCAGAGATTCTTTCCAACATACCTAGTGGGTTATATGAAATAAAATGTTTATTTTAGTATTGATACACATTATTATCTACTCACACTACAATATGAACATATACAACTTGCATATGCATATGCATATAAGATATCCCCAATCTTAAGTCTTGACAAGTGAAGTGAGAAGATTCAATTGAGATTTCCATTTATTGTTTAACCTACTAAAATTATTAATGAATAGAAAAATGGATGAGAACTCATAAACTAGAATTGAATGGTTAGGTTAGTTTGTTTTATTCCATTCATACCAAAGTTGAGAAGAATGTTTATGTATAATAATCCTAACCACTTTCAAAGTGGGTACAAGGGGTCCATAAGAGGAAAAGAGAAAATATATAGTCTCTTTTATTCCCAAAATATTTCTATCCTAATTGATATGTTAACATGTCTAACCTTTACTTGGCTTATGATCTTATCACTTGACTATCCCATTGATGGTAAAATTTGTCATGTCAACAAATCAATCCATTTAGCTAATATGAAGGTCAAGATACAATCATACCAGATTAATCATAAGTGACATATGGCTAAGAATTATCCCTAATGCATCCAAAAAGGGTATTTTAATTTATAATAATTAATACATTCAATAATAAATCTAAATCAAGCTTATATAAATCAATCAAACATAATATTATTATCGATCATGTTTAGAATAAATTTACTTATAAATAATACTCTAATAAAATATGTCAATCAATATTTTCATGTACTATTAATCAATCTCAAATAAAATATAAACTGTCATATGACCTATCCAATAGATCAAACCCTATGGATTAGGCAATCTCTTGAAGGATGAAATACTTAGATTTGCTAAAAGTTGTATTTAATATAAATGTTCACACTGTAAGGATGAAAGTAATCTACAAAAAAAAAAAATACAAACACCTAAACAAAAAAAGAAGAGACCTAAAGCCAATATAAATATTAAAATTAATAAAAAATTAAGACTATTTTTAATGGATTAAAAAATAATAAAGCTAGAAGTCCACAACTATGACAACAATAAAATTAGAGATTAAGAAATTACAAAGAAACTAAATCTAAGAATAAGATAATAAAATAGAAAAAGGGTAATATAACTGACTATCTTAAGAGAACAAGAAACTAATAAAAAAATTCTAAAACATAAAGGTAAACTAAAATAACATAAAATAAACATTGCGAGCCTTGGAACAAGATTCAATTTATGGGTATAAAAGAAAAATTTATTAAGAAATGAAAATTATTTTAAATAAAAAATATTTAATTTAAAATCAATAGATTAATAAATTTTCACAATATGCGAGGTATTCATCATTATTCAAGTCAATTCTAGGATGGTATTCACATATGATTGAATATTTGCAATCATTAAATGATATTAATGCTTGATTGTCAAATAATCAATTATGAATAAATCAAGAAACTTAGATATATCTCTGTTATTTATGAATATTATTTCACCATTAGAAAATATATATTTTTAGTCTATCTACACATGATTATTCAATCTCAAAGTTTCTTGTATAGAAAGAAGAAGATTGATGGAAAAATTTTCAAACTTATAAGAGCTTTTGATACCTATTTGTTTCTACCTTTATTATGTCTCTTCAATATCTTTATAAATTAACTCTCCCTTGAGATGGTTACGGATCAAGTTACAACTAATTTTAGTTATTTGTGATTAAAGTTAATTGAATTTTACAAGTTAACTAATTACTTAATAATTTTATAAAGTTTATAACATAGCTTTATAAATTGGACTTTAAATAAAGTCTAAGAGATTGGATGAATAAAATTAGACCAATTTATGATTTATAATGGGTGAGGGCCCTTAAAATTATTTGACATCACTTAAACAACCATTTAACCATGCATACAACAAATAATTAATGAATGCTATCAATTCAATAATTTTAAAACTAATAACACTAAAATCCATAAATAACATTTATCCATAATGATCAAATTAAGTAAATAAAAAAACTACTGATCTCTATTTTGAATTCAAAACCATTACTCTTATGCAAATTAAATGAACCAATATTTGACAATAGTAATGCCATTACATCTAAAAATAATCCTTTGTGATTAAACCTTATGTATGTTTGAAACTCTGTTTTAGTCAGCTTTGAATGTTTATGTCACAAAATTTTAGTTAGCTAATACTAAAAATAGGTATGCAATCATGTCCAATAAAGTCCTTTAGTTTCAATGAAAGACTAATTAAATTCTCATAATTTCCATATGTGATAAGTCTTTCTGTATGAGTCAAACAAATAACTCTCTATTTGCAACCTATATCAACTGATACCTGATTGCTTGATAAAATATTCTTTGAACCTAATATATGCAAGCTATATAATAAGTATGCAAATGACTTTCAAAATTAACCAGCATATATCTGCATTCAAACAACTCAAAATGACCCATAAAATATTGCATTTGAATATCCTCAAACCCTTATCAACTGCTAATGAATTGAATTTTCATAATGAAATTCCTTAAAACTTTCAATGCAAACTTTGATTATATTCTAATCTATCTCATGTGATCAATCAAGAAAACCATGAGTATGCAATTTATCTAGACATATTGATGTTTTTATATCATATAACATCAAAATGATCTCAAATGCATGCAATAAATTTTCCATATGTCAGATATATTTGAAAGGAACATCCATATATCAAGAACTAAAAAACACAACATTTACACAAACATGCACATCATATTCCATTGAACAAATCAAATGGGTAATAAATGGGAAAGAATCAATTTAATTTCACTCTAAAACTTTTATGAGAAAATCATGATATCCCAAAACACAAATGACTGAAAATATCTCAAATGAATGGAAATATCATATTTATTGCAAGCAATACCAAGTCTAAAAACCATTATCTTGTTTTATCATTTTTTTGAATAATTCATCAACAAAGAGATTTTACCTATGGCCATGTGATATTTTTCAAGTGAAATTCATTATCAAATAAAAATTCTTTTGTAGACAAGTGAACTCATTTAAAATAAAATATCTTTTACAATAATGTATATGCATTCAAATACTTCTAAACCAAGCAAAAAAGTTTCAATCAATCATTTTAGTCTGAGTATGAAATAGATAAAAAAATAATGGCTATCAATTTATTGAAGCATTTTATAGTGAAACCAAATTCAACCCAAAATACACACCACCAAATGATGAAACTTTTCAAGAAAATAATATACATGATGAGAAATCTTGTGATCCATCAAAAACAAACACCAACTCAATACTAGTTTGAGATTTTATAGAGCTTTGTATGTAATGAAAAATCATTTTCAAATATCATGCATGAACCACATTGTTACCAATTTATGCATACTGACTTCGTAACTAGATGTTTTATTCACATGCAAAACTTTTAAATCTTTCTCATGAAGCTAAAAAATGGTGTACCAAAAATTATTTAACCATGAGGGTGATATTCCATACCTTACAAACTAGAAAACACAAAATCCTAAGCCATCAACATCTCTCCAAGCCACTATATTTGTATCAGAGCTTCACTTCAATGCTTAGCTTGATGAAGGACATCCATCAAACTAAAAAATATAGTTTTTATTCCAAGGTAGTTTTTGTAACCACTCATTAAATGCCTCTATAGGATGTGTCAAAATACCATTAACTTGACACATCTACTTTTAATTTAAATTAACTCATCCAAATTAACTATCAGATAACCAAGTTAGTGACTATTTAAAATCTTACCAAGTTAACTGCCAAATAAAAATAATTTTAAAGCAAGGACTAGAATTAAATTTCCATCATCCAAAATTGCCAATGAATCCAAAATACCTTATTTCAAGCCTTGAAATTATTAATCCATAGTAATCCTCACATGCAAGCAAATACATGGTGGATACCACCACTAGTTAAAAACTAAATGTTCAAGATAAGTTGAACATAGCAAATTACCCCAACTAATGAAATAATCTCTGCCACCTTACCGTATATGTGTAATGGACCACTTCAAAACTATAATATATGCCAATATTATAACCATTTATCTATCAAACTCATGTCATGGAACAATGATAATATCAAAACCTATCCCCATATATTTCTTTCCAAATATCACATGATCTTGAAACACATATAGTCCATTATTAAGAAAAGTAATTACTTTTTTATTATGGTAATTGAAATTATAGGTAACCAAGATGGATCATGAAACTCTATAACATGGAATCTCACCTTATGACTACATTGAAATGCTGAGTTAATGTCAACAAGATGTTACAAGATTAGAAATAACAATTCATATAAATGTAACATTCTAGTTGGAGTAAAAAAATGACCAAAACCTAAAATTATTCTTATTTCCTCATGTGAACCACATTGTTCATAGATATAATGCAAACCAATACATAATCATTGGGTTAATAATCACTGATGTGAAAATCTAAAGAATATCAAAACTATGACATTTTGTAAACCAAATTATTTTGTAATGTAATGTATACTTCAATTTCAATTGAATTCAAATAGTTTTGAAAAATTATTTTGTTTGCAACATCAGATCAAAAATTGTCATTCATCAAAATATGTATAAATCTCACAACTAACCATTTCTCATGTAATGATCAAATTTAGAATACAATGAGCCAAAGTAACAATGTTGAAATGTAGAAGATAACTATAATGTTGATTTTTTAACAAATTATTCATTTAAATGCCTCAATTTCATGCTATGCATTCTTATCAATTAACGTTATTAGTAATAAACATAATTAAAAGTAAAAATATCTCATATTCATATACACATAAAAACATAATAATTTCAAATGAATATGAACAAGTTGGGACATGTTAGTAGTTTTAAATTTCATGATAAACACCATCATATGGCAGGACTAAACATGTCTTAACTCTCAGAAAAATAAGGGAGGTACTAAAAATAGGCATAACATGTCCTTCATAACACACTCTTACCCAAATTATTTCATTCAGTTAGGGTTTCAAGAGAACATGCATCAAATATAAATATATGCTTAGAAAAAGTAACAAAAAATTCTTAAAATAAAACAATTCACATAGACTTTTCCTTATTATGTATCAAGATTAAAACATTCCATCCTTCACAAATGGAGTAAAAATATTGAAAAAAATCACACATGGAATAAAAATATGGGGAAACTTTCACAATGGAATAATAATTTGATAAGTTTTCATAAATATAATATAAATTAGAAACAATTCTCACAGTACCAAGTAATTAATAAGCCATTGGAGAAAAATGATTTATCAAATAAAGAAGCCATTCCCATTTGTAGTAGAAATTATATATAGTAAAATAGTTAAAAAACATGTGATAAATTGTAGGAAAATATCTGAACTCACACTTTTTTGAGTTAGGTAACTAACTCAAAATAAACTCATGTGGAGAGTTTTTAATATGAACTCACAAGGACTCATAAATTTGTACTAAAAACTTACTAAATGTTACATTAAAAAACTAATAATGAATGTAATTTTATCTCCTTTTTAAAATTTTCCTCTTGTCTTAAATTCTAAAACAAATTTGATCTTTTTCCAATTTTTGTGAAAAGATTTGAATCTATTTTGAATAATTATGATGGGTGGAGTTTGGTTTGAGAGGTAAGAGTTTTTTTGTTTGTTTTTATTTTATGTTTTTGGAGTTTATTCTTCTATTTTAGATTTTTTTGGTAGGTTATAAAAATGATTTTAATTATTTTTCCTATTCTATTATTTATTTGATAGGCATCTATGGTTTTAATTTTCAATTTATTTATTTTATTGGGTTTGTAGTCTACACTTTCAGTGATTATGAGAATTATGTCTTTAGCCCTAGGTTATCCATAGGAGGAATTATAATGACCTTGCTTGGAATCATGGCACAAATGGTCCAAAGTACACAATTGTGATATGAAAATATTGTGGTTTTGACATTAGAGGAGACATCAATCACTTCAAAAAATTCCTTGCAATAATCCAAGGTCGAGATGTACGAGTATGCCTCAAATTAGAACCTAAAGTTACACAATAGATAAACTCTCTCCTTTCTTCCTATATGGACCAAAAAAATTAAAAAACATAACAACTGTAATAGTTGCATCCATGAAGAATTCACCTTTATTGAAATGAATTAGTAGGCTCTTGTATTAGTACACAAATTTTGGAATGGGGCTCATCCATGAAAGACAAATCAAATTGAATGTCTTCATATTCATAGGGTTTCTTGTTCATTACAATATTATTGGTGCACAAACTTAAAAAAAAGGTACTGCTTATAACTAATAGAAGCAAAATGAAATGAGGATGACTATTACAAATGTTTGGTATTATAAAAACATACCATTAAATGTGGATCCCATATTGGAGACAATGGTAACTACATTGATCGTTATTTAGAAAGGGTTCAAGGCACCTAGTGATCATGATTTTAGTGGCCCCTTATTGGAGGAACTTGTAAAAGATACATAAGTGATAGTAGATGTTAAAAAATATGGAACAAAAAGGGCTACAAAATTCTGTCTGATGGGTGGACAAATGGAAGGAGTCACACTTTTATGAACTTTCTAGTGGTTTTAGGTGTCTTTCTAATTAAAAATTGCATAGAATTATAAATTTGATAAAATGTAGTATTAAACACTTGATAATGTCAATTTTGACCTACCTTCACCATACATGAATGGTGAATACATATATGCCTCTTATTCATTAGTCTCTCACTTACACATTCTTGATACTAGTTTAACCCTCCCATTTTCCTATCATCCACTTATAAGAACCTCTTAATCTATGTAAAACCAAATAAATATCTTACTTAGAGATATCTAGATCATCATATCCACATTCTTATCTCTTGGACACTAGCGTCAAGCTTAGATAGTTTCATTGATGAAACTAACTTGAGGTGACATCACTTTCCTTCATCCAACAATGGCTATTTTTTAAAATCAAATCCCTCCTATGGGTCAATTAATTTTTCTAGCATGTTGGTGGCATGATAAATTACCCAAGTAGACTCCTCTAAATACAAATCAAACTAATACTTTTTATTCACTTGACACTTATCTATTAAGCATATATACAATACTGTACATTGAGAAAATATACCTTATTATTCGTAAATTATAAATTAGTCACTAAGAGAAACCATCAACCAAATCTAAGGTACATCAAACCAAGTCAAGAGTGAATATTTTCAAGTATCAAAACCAAGATTATAGGTGCATTCATATAGTAAATGACCATAATTGCACATTCACATTTAGAAGAAGAAGTACATAAGGCTTTAATTTTCTCTTTAAAGTATTGGGTACATAGGTAGTGGCAATTATCAACGTGGGTGATTGGGATCAACTCAACCATTACACTTCCCATGTTTTTATAGGTTTTAACCCTTCATAAGTGAACCTAGGGTTTTAAAGAGGATATTTATTTATGGAGTTGTGCACATATTTAGGAATTGACATCACACACACTAAGGTATTAAAATTAGATGTTGTAGACTATATAGTCACAGAGCCTCAAAATAACATAGGACAATAAAATCCACCTTAGTCAACAATAATGATAGACTTGACCTAATCTGATGTTAGTGATCCTATGTGCAAATAAAATTAGTTATAGATCTAAGTGATTCTTAGGCTTGATTACAACCCTTTTTCACTATCAAAATTTAGTTACATTTAATTAAAAAATTAGAAAAACTAAGTATCTTGATCTCTGTAGTACTTTCTATATTTAGCACATTCCACTTGTCAAATCATTTTTAATATTTCACATTTAGATTCATGCTTCACTACCATACTTTATATTTAAAATTACATTTAAGTTTATATATTAATTATAATAAAACATGTAAAATAATACATATGAGTAATGGATCTATATATGAGATCAATAATAAAGGAATACATTAAACCAACATAAGATATACATGGAAAAACCTCCAAGAGGTAAAAAAAACTTGCAAAGATTATTCATATTATGAGAAACTAACAAGTACCTAATATAGTCTCTCTTCCTCTTACTTTTTTTTCAATCTTCACATAACTTGGAAATGTGTTCTCCACATTTCTTCATTTGTCTCAACTCTTTTTTTATTACATCTTACAATATAAATCTTTATCATATGGGTAAGGTAATCTGACCATTATAATGTGACCTTTTCCAACCACCATGTTTAAGAGATCCAACCTCTCCAAAGGTCATTTAATATATTTTATTATTTATGTACACAAGGATAAACTCATGATAAATAATAAAATATATTATTATTTAACCAATATAATTTAATGTATCAAGGGTACATAATAACACTACTTAACCATTAATTATTCTAATACTCTCCCTTAATGATAAGTGGAGATACATGTCATAATCACCTTTATAACAATGAAGTTATAATCCATGAACCATCTAAATGATGAGTTTTAGGAGGTAACAACATAACAAACTTACACTTCATGAACTATCCACATGATGAGTTTCAGGAGGTAATAATTAAAGAAAACATCCTTCATCATGCCATAGTCACCTTTAAACGAATTATGCTATGTAAACATAGTCACCCAAAGGTATTACATTATTTAACTATAGATACCCAAATGTATTACACTATACAATTGAAATCACATAGTCACTTTTAAAGGAATTATATTATAAAACTATAGATACCCAAAGGTATTACACTATATAACCACAATTACATAGTCACTTTTAAAGGAATTATACTATACACCCATAGATATCCAAAGGTTTTTCACTATCCCCATAAACACCTTTAAATAAATTACACTATGTTACTCTAAACCACTTAGAGTGAGTTTAAGCTAGCATGATCGTGAGACTACATCCCACAGTGAGAATAAATCCCAAAATTTCTCATGAATAATCAACCAAGCATATTGAAGTCTTTTATAACATAAGGACCTCCATGCTACTATGTATTGGGTATAATGTATACTTCCATATAAAGTTTACCAAAATCACATAAAGCAATATATTACAATGTTTTACAATAAGAATAAGTATAAAGAGATAGAAGAAAACACACGACCCACACACATGTTAAGAAGTGACATTTTCATGAACACTCTCCCTCAATTGAAACTTTGATAGGACCAACATTGAATGAACTTCAATAGGATTTAGTTTGTTGGTGATGCATTCTTCTATCATCCTTCATAGCCACACAGGTTATTTAATAAATTCCATATGAAGTGCTCCAAGTGATAGAACCTAAACCAAACATAAAAATATATCTAGAAGTAGAATCATCATATAATAGTTAACATCACAATAACCAAATAAATTAGCATAATCAAAGAAAAAATAATACAAACCAAATTTACAATTTTTTTTATATATCGAAGTATTTATTTTTCTAATTTTCAATGATCTAAGTATGGATCCTACATTAATCTAGAATAAATACCTACGTATTATGAAATATATATCCTAGTAATGATTAGATAAATCAAACTACCAACAAGATGTTTGTAAATAGTTAGCTTTATCACACACAATATTTGGATCACACTTTAACATAACCTTCAATAGGAGTATATGTAAGCTTGCAATCAAGAATGTTAAATTTAAAAACCATATTATGTGATACACATTTAATAAATTCACTAATAATTTTATATTATGTTAACCAAACATTACATATCTTATTCAGAATAATTCATATTACAATTTGAATCATGAATATTTTTTATTCCTTTTAAAGTTGACACTACAAGTTTACATTTTATACTAAATTGACAAAAAATGTTTAACTAGAAAAAAAATTAACATATTTTATACTTGATTTTATAATAAAAATAGATATTCCAGGGAATAAACAACATTATCCACTTAATTGATTGAAAAACATTTCAAAAACACAAATAACCATAACAAGGGTGAAAGTCATGTCACAAAGACAACTTATACACTAAAATTTATATAAAGAAGATTAAAATAAAATAAAATACCATTTCAATGTGTTTGAAATGTGCAAAAATCTAAATATTAACTGGTCACATGGCCATCTTTAATAAAAATATGCCAAGTCAAGGGTGTCAAAAGTGTTAGTCAAAGTGTTGCAAACTTCACACATGAGATTTTGCACTGCTAATAACCAAAATTTTTAATTAATTATTTTAAAATAAATAAATAAATTATGATCAAAAAACATATTGGGATTGATATTTTATTTAAGGACCTTCAATCTACAAGTATTTTCCAAAAAATACTAGTCAACAAGACTTCACATGTAACCTACATGATTTAAAACATATTTAATTAATTCTATTTTTTTAAAAATCAAAATATTAAATGCATACAAAATAAATATTTGTTGACTATATAAATAAAAATAATTAAATATTTTTCATTTTTTGGAAAAAATAAGTCAACATACAAGGGCCCACCATTTGCTTGCATAAAAATTAGCTAATTATTAAAACAAAGATTTAATAAATAATTTATTTTAAAACTAATAATAATCATTTAAAGGTGCAACAAGCATTAATGGAATATAGGAAGGAGCTTGGGGCATTAGGGGAGCTCAAGAAAGCTACAAGAGGCCAAATTAGGCTCTATAAAGCACAAAATCACCTCCAAATGGCCAAACTAAACTTTTGATACATTCAAAAATGGATTTTGTTGATAAAAAGTTGATGTTTTATACTGATATGAATACTATGGTGCCCATGGTAGAGAGAAAAAAATAGAGCTTGAAAGGATGCTTTAAGTGACTCTCGAGGAGGCTTAAGCATGCTTAATTACAAAGAAATCAACATTTAAATGTCTGAAAGGGACAATAGAAGCTCAAGAACAAATTTATTTTTTCATGACTATACATGGATTTAAAATGGTGGATTTAGAGGTTGGGATATTCAAAAATACAAAATAATGCTTCAAATAGACTATGACAGAAGTTTACAGGGTCTAAGAAGGTTTTGGCAAGCTTTAAAAACTAAAAATCCAACCTTCAAACACTAAAAACCAAATGTATAAGCTCTAAAATATATATTTTTTAAAATTCTACCTCTCATAGGCCGTACACGGATGCTTGGAAGGAGAGATAAACAATAGAAATGAGTTATACGTGTCCAAATTAGGCAAAATAAAGATAAAAAATTCATGAAAATGGCAAACTAAGCCAATGGAAGGTTCAAAATTGAGAATTTATTCTCAAAATATAAAAATATACTAATTTTTAGCTTTTAAATTCTTAAAAAATAGAGATAGGAGGAGAGATAAAAAATGAAATTCTTCAAAAAATGCCTTATAGGCTCTAAGGAAGCTTAGAAAGGCAATTTGAAATATTTTTGACAGATTTAAATGCCAAAAAATAGTAAATAAATTTGAAATCAATTTTTCTTATCAAATCCTTAGGTAGAAGATATATCATACTATAAGTTATGCAAGTCCTCCATAGGGTTAAAAATATCCCAAAAATGGCTCTGGTTGGTTAGTTATGCCAATGAATGCTTATGGTGCATAGATCATGAACTTGACAAAGAAACACTAAAAAAACTCTTGTGAATATGAGACAAGATCTACAAGTGGATTTTTGAGCAAAATGATCTTGAACACATCTCAACAAGCTTGATCTATAACCTTGATGCTTGATCAAATATCAGTTAGCTTTGATACCATAATAAAATATGCAAAATAATACGTATGAGAAATGGATCTAGATATGAGATCAAGAGCAAAGGAACACATGAAACCAACACAAGATATATGCGAGAAAACCTCCAAGAGGTAAACAATCCAAAAATATTATTCATATTATAAAAGGCTAAATAAGTACCCAATACAGTCTTTCTTCCTCTCACTTCTTTTTTCAATCTTCACATAACTTGGAAATATGTTCTCCACATTTCCTCAATTGTCTCAAATCTTTTTTTATTGCATCTTATGATATAATCTCTTTATTATATAAGCAAGATAATTTGACCATTATAATTTGAACTTTTTAAATCACCACATTTAATGGGTGCAACCTCTCCAAAGGTCATTTAATATATTTTTTTATTTATTTACATGAGGATAAACTCATGATAAATAATAAAATATATTATTATTTAACCAATATAATTTAATTTATTAATGGTATATAAATAACACCACTTAACCATTAATTATTCTAATAAATTAAGGTTGTATAATCCAAAGTGGGGTGAAACATATTGGTAAACTTGAATATTTATCAAACAGTTCTAAATGCTAGGTCTTTTTAGGGTTTCATTCTTATATCTAGGATTTTTTAGATTTGTCTTACAGCTTTAAACCTTATTTCAAAATCTCCCTAATATTAAATATGATACATGGCTATAATGGATTAACATAGCTTATATTTTTAAACTCAGGTCATGATTGTAATAATTTCATATTGTTCTAATTTGGTATGTGCAATTTGGATCAACTATGTAATCAAATAGATCAAATATTTATACATTAATAAGGGAGAAATTAATAATAAACAATCTCTGGCCTTTCTCAAATCATATTGTTGCAACATAAAATCTAGGTGGTTTCATATTATGGTAAAGGACATGCATGACTCGTTTGGTCTTCCTCCCCCTACACCTAACAGTGGTACCGGCTACCATCTCACCCCCATTATTTTTACACAACTTATATTGGATTTTTTAGTTCATGTTTTCATCACTCTGAGAGGTATGGTACCCTAACATACATAAAAAAATAAAAATAGTCAACATGTTCCTCCTCAACCTTTTCCACCTCCCATAAATCTTATTGATGGTTACTATATGAATATTCAAATAGAATTGCATAGGGTTTGTGATTGTGAAGCCCTTCTAGATTAGATGTTTAACACGTGAAACTCCATAGAGGCATTACAAAATCAAAATTAATATCTAATTCTAAAATTTACATTACTTGAAGTAAATATTACATATATAACAAACCCTAAACATGATAGTGTCAATCATAAATTCAAATCCCCATTCAAGGGCTCTATACCTCAAAAGATTCCATTTCAAGAATAGGTTCAATAAAAGAATATACCTACAAATAATGGTTCAATTTTTTTGAAAAGGCATCAAAAGAGTCCAAATGACATTCTAAGGGACATGTTTCAAAATAAGTTTATCATGCTCCCTCCTAAGCATCCTGTAAGGAAATAAAAATACTATTGCACCTATCATAGAATTCATGGGAATCATACTGATAATAATTAGGCCTTGAAGAGAAAAATACAAATTATTATTGATAGTAGTGATCCTATATTAGATACGTACACTTAACCACCAACAAATTCCAACACACCTATAAAAATTAAACAATTTACTCAAATTATGATTCATTCTTGTAAGGAGCAAGTGCAACATGAACAAGATGAAATATTATAAAAGGGAACAATTACAAAAAAAATAAATGGGACAAGATAGATTAAAATAATAAAGGTTACATCAATAAGTTTTACATTCAAATATTAAAGAAAAAAATGGGTCCTAAGCATGCCATGATTACTAGATTGTTATTTATTACAAGTTTGGTATATGACATATTATTTTTCATACACATCAAGGTTAATTTCAAGATGTCCTAATAAAAAAGCTATTGTAAGTTTTTGGTGAATCTAGGAAAATTTGATTCATAGTTATGGAAAATCCTCTATGGGCGATAATGAATCTATAGCTTGGATTAGATGGCTAAATTAAATGGGTTTAAATCTTAACTATAAAAAATAAGAAATAAAAAACTTTCCAAAACCTAAATATTATTTCATATTTAGATTCCTCTTGAAGATTTATATAATTTAAAAAAAACAATCATCATAATTTGAGTCAGTATGCAAAAGTTATGACCTTCAGAAGTTCTCATTCAGTTGAATCATTCGGTTTGGTCATACGACATGGGAATGATGCAACTGAATGAAAAATTCTAGATTCCATAAATTTTTCCTAGGAATCTTACAATGATTTTTTTTTTAAAATTACATATCTCTTCAAGAGGAATCTAAATATGTAATAATATTTAGGGCTTGGGATTTTTTTTACTTTTCAGCTCTATCATTTGGCATTGTCATTTGACACTGTAATTAATAACTATCATTTGGTTCTTCCAATTATCACTATCATTGAGTTCCTCTATTCATCACTATAATTTGATATTGTGGTCCCCTAGTTCTAGTTCTTCCTGTTAAGTTATTTGATATTAGGGTGGAAAATTGAAGTGTAATCTTATAAATTATTGTAAAGGGTTGGTGATTTGACCCCTAAAATTATTTATATCCTTAAAATTTCAATGATCTAGTCCCATTTTCCAACCCTAAATTTTTTTCAAAACTAAAATCCAAAAAATGGAATATTCATAAATTAATGAATATTCATCACTAAAATTTAACCTGATACACACATACATTTCACAATATATGAGTGTGATATATAACATCAAAATCATACATGGATAGATAAATGTTGGACTCTCCTATACCTGGTGACCATGCTAATGTTTGGGGCATCTTATTACACATGTCACATTATTACACATTATAAATTTCTATGAATTTTTACCATGTTGAGCGAGATATATTACTTACATGTCTTGTTAGTTACTCATATATTACACAGTGTTACATGGATATAATATTTTATTATAGTGTGACATTAAAATAGATAGATAGTGTAGTCTAAGTTCACTTGTTCTATGTTTCATTGGTGTTGTTAATTATATATGATAGGCTAGTCATTGCTTTTATATTATGTGCAACCCTTGGCTTTGTTTGTTATGACATATTTAAATCCCTTGATTATGGCCTCTTGGACTTGTTTGTTGTGACATATTTATGTGCATTATTTGCATCCCTTAGCCTTATGTGTGACATTAAGTGCCTATGAGTGGATTAATCTAAGATTGTTTGTTGAGATTGTTATGCTTGCTAAGATTTTTGAGAATGTTGAGTTGGTGGGTTTCATGATACATATCACACACCTCCCTGTTGTGTGTGGTTCCATGATTTACATCATGCACCTCTTTACCACATATGTTTATTCAGTTCACATATAAGTGATGGTTACTACTGTGTGCCTGATTTATACATCTATCTTAACATAAAACTTATATTCCCTTCATTATATATGTTACATATATGTTTTGATGACATATACATTACTATGATGACATTTTCTCGACATGGTTACATGATTCTAAATGATTACATACTTATATATGACATGGTATAGTCAACTCTTATTTTGAGTTAAGTAACATGCAAGCTACACCTGTCATGTCAAAGGGGGCATATTAGTGGTATTTTCATAGAAACACAAGCCTCCATGAACATAAAAATCATATTTTTGGTACAAAATATATATTTTAAGGAATCAAAATGGTTCAAATATGTGACATATATTTATACATTGGTATATAATGTGAGGGCATATGCCATAAATATGCACTCACTTTACATAGACATGAGTTATAGATTATGGATTCAAATACACTTTAGTCCATATGCCATGTAGGTGCACATGGTTTACATAACATAAATGACAAGTTTTCTCATACATATACATTTGAGATACAAGTTCTTAGATAGAATATAGATGCATATCATTCTATATTAGTTGGTACAAATCCAATGGGGCATGATGCTTATCCATGTACATATACACTATGATAGTTTATAGTTGGCATAGATCTAGTGAGGCATGATACTTATTCATGCACATGTATATTTTTTTAAGTTAGTACTATTATAGTTGTTTATTTGTAAAAATACAATTCGATGGTAATTGGTAGTGATAAAAATTGAATCTATAAGTCCATCTATAATGGTTGATTTATGTTTTTTTAAGTAATCTACATGGAGGCTCAACAACACTCAATGGTGGAGTTACCCACAGTGAACCCATTATGTAGTTCCCACCTTACCATCTTGAGGTAAAAGATCATAAATAGATTAGTTATTTGGTCTAGTGTAGTTGAAGTCCAATAATTCTCAATGATCTTATCACTTCTCCCTATTCATGAAGGTTTTGGCATTTATCTTCCCAACTCAAAGGCTTTCATAGTTACAAAAAGTTGAGGCATATTCACCCTAAATATCCATGTGTTTCAATAAGGAAGAAAAGTTATTCAGTGCTTCAAAAATGAAACATCATCTTCAACAAGTTATAGGGCAACATGGTTTACTCACATATAGGTGCAATTATTCCTTGTTATTTTTTTTACTTTTCAATTTCATTGCACGTTTGCATGAAGCCAAGTTGTATATTTGAACCCATATTTTAAAGACAAAGTATGTTGTAAACACTCAGGCATACTTTATCCTTTTACCATTATATTTATATTACATTTCAATACTAGAATAAAATGGGAACATTTTTAGATACTAAAATATGGTACAAGACACTTGAAAATGTCACTTTTTATCTACTTTCATCATACATGACTCATGCACACACACATGTCTCTAATATATCATTATCTCACATCCATATGCTTGCTATAAGTCTAAACTTCTTGTTTTACTATCATTCACTTAAAATCACCTCCCAGTCTATGTTAAACTAGATAAATATCTTACTTAAACATTTCTAGATCATAAAATTCACTTTATTATCTCCTTGACACTATTGCCAGGATCAGATAGTTTCATTGACAAAATTGACCTGAGGGTGATGTTATTGTCCCTCACCCAATAATGGTTATTTAAAAAAAATCAAATCACTCCTATGGGTTAGCCCATTTTATTAACATATCAATGACATGATAAATTAATTAAATTGATTCATATAAATATAAATAAAACTGATACTTTTCACTCATTAAGCACTTACCTATCAAGCATATATAAATGACTTCACAATGAGAAAATATACCTTATTCTTCTTATATTAAAAATTCATCAGTATGATCATTCATCAACCAATTTTGAATCACACCAAAACAAGTCAAGAGCAAACACTATCAAGTATTGAAATCCAAATTCTAGGTGCATTCATATAATAGAGGAGTAAAATTGCACATTCACATTAATGGGAATAATTATGTGTGGATTGACTTCCCTCTTTGAATTATTCGTTATGTAATAAAAAAACAATCATAAATTGGGGGGATTAGGGTAAAAACTTGGGAAGTGTAATGGGTTTATCTAAACCCAATCCCCCCAATTGATAATTGATTTTTTATTACATAAATTCAAAGAGGGAAGTCAATCCACACATAATTTTTCCCATTAATGTGAAGGTGCAATTTTACTCCTCTATTATATGAATGCACCTAGAATTTGGATTTCAATACTTGATAGTGTTTGCTCTTGACTCATTTTGGTGTGCTTTAGACTTGGTTGACGATTGCTCATACTGATGAATTTTCAATTTAAGAAGAATAAGGTATATTTTCTCATTGTGAAGTCATTTATATATGCTTGATAGGTAAGTGCTTAATGAGTAAAAAGTAGTGGTTAATGAGTAAAAATTAATGAGTAAAAAGTAATTCATGCATCAAAATCACACAAACAAAAGTATTAAAAGTAGGCACAATGGAGTGTATGGTCAAAGAGACTCAAAAAAACATAGAGGAGCAACATCCATCTCATCTAGTAATGATAAGTGACTTACCCTAGCCTAACCTTAGCAACCCTACATTTAAAAATAGATAGTTCTAGATTTGACTGACTCTTAGGCCCAATTATAACCCCTTTCACTATCAGAAGTCAATCTAAAAACCTCAAAAATTAAGCATATTAATATATTTAGTACTTTCTATATTTACCACATGACATTGTTAAATTAGTTTCAATATTTTACATTTAATTTCATGTTTAGCTACCATAATTTAAAATCTAAATTACATTCAAGCTTTTATCTTAATTAATGTTGTACAATCTAAATTAGGATAAAACAATAATCTGTGTTATATGTTGGAGGAAGTGGTCACTAAAGTGGGTGTAGATAATTTCATCTAAGTTGTAACTAAAAAGGTAACAACACATGTAGTTTTGGAAGATAGACTTTTGGTGGCATCATGTTAGAATTATTATAAAATGATGTCTTAAACACATTATGCATGTCCATCCTCAGGTAAATAATTGTTTTAAATCATCATGGAAGTCTACATAATTTAAAAATATGTAATATTATGGAGACTTTTTGAGGAGAGGTACCCTACTAGGTTTTAGTAGCCTTCCACAATTCATTGTATTGATCTCTTACTAGAGAAAATAGGAAAAAAATGGATGGGTGAAAATCATAGTTGAAAAATCCAAGACTATTACCAAATACATTTGTAATATCCCTTATGTGGTAAGCTTGATGAGATAGAACACCAATGGAAAAAAGGTTTTGTGACCATGTATGACACTATTCATCACATTAAATAGAATTACAACCTCACTAACATCCCTTAAGTAATTGTTTACAAGCACATGGCAGTTGGAGTCTCCATATTATAGGAAATCTTAAGGGGAAAAGGTTGTGAAGACCATTTTTTATGATGTATTTGAAAATAACACAAACAAGATCCTTAAGGTAATTTAAAATTAATGATTATGAAAATTACAAAGTAATAAAATTTATTACTTTTTAAGTTTATAAAACTTATATTTTTTCAACTAATAAAAGTTATATTTATGATTTATCATTACTTTTTAAAATTATTTTGGTTCAAATTAAACTCTCAATTTTAAAGTTTCATGCTATTTGTTTTTTTGTGATAGATCCTTTGATAAATTTTTATGCTGGGTGGATGGCATAAAAAATCCAATGGATATCTATGTGAGGTAATGGACAAGGCCATAGAGGTCATATCACACTATTATGTGGAAAATAAAATAAATAATGAACCCATTTGGTGTATAATTGATTGGATATGGAATAAAAACTCCACCAACACATACATACAACATCCTATTAATTGAACCCAAAATTTTATTCTTTATTTCTTTAAGAACGATGTGAAGGTTATGGATGGCCTCAACACATGCATAGAGAGGATGAAACTTAATGAATCCCTTAGAGACATAATTATTTATCATTTACATATTTAAAACATTATAAAGGAGAGACACTTCTCTTTATCTCTATGTGTTTAGATGATAATGACCCGATAAAAAAATAATTGAGTAATTTGATTGTAGTATTATTACTCGTAGACACTTGACTTATTTAATATAAATCCTACTTGACTTGTAAAGTTATAAATGTCCTATTTAAATATTTGTGTTTGGAATATTATGGTGAAAAAACACTAAATATTTAGAGGTTGTCCATCCATATTTTGTGTTAGCCCTGTACCTCTTATGGGTGTGAACATAATTGGAGCATATTTGAGGCCATTCACACAAATAATTGCAATGGGTTGAAAACACAATGCCTCAATTACCTTTTTTTTGTGAAATAAAATATTTATATTTATGTTAAACAAGTGGAGGGTAAGGGGAGTCATTATGTGATTAAGTTGGATGACATCTATCTATAGCTAGAATGGATTTATGAGGCTTTGGAGTCCATTTTTATCAAGGATGAGATCATAAATTTTTAGGGGGAAACAATAGAAGGGGAAGTGGAATAGAGGCACAAGTGAAAGTGGAAACATTAGGAGGGGTTGGTAAGGATGATATATTTTTAGAATATTTTGTTCATGAGGAGGAATTTTTACCTTCCACTTCTAGTGCACAATTGATGGCTAAAAGGAGAGAAATACGTAAATTATTTTATATATTAATGATTTTATATGATGGTGATCAATCATCATATGATATTATGGTGCATTCAAAAGCATTTTCCTTTTTTTGTTTAAAACTAAAATAAAATATACATATGCATTCTCTACATTCATTTATTATGCTTTTTATAATTATTTAACATATTGATTAAGATTATTTTTATGAACACACACACATTTTTAAAAAAAAAAGTTTTGTTGTGTTTTTTTTCCAAATCATGATTCCAATTCAAAACTTTTGGGTACCAAGTTTTTTGAGTCTAATTTATTGAGTTATGAGTAGTAATATAGTTGTCCACCACCTATACCCAATGAAATTAGATAAAATAATATTGAAAAATAAATGGTACTAGTTTGACTTGTCCCCCTCTCATCTCTACCACCACTAGGCCTCGGTTTAAGTCCCCCCCCCATTTAAAACATAAAGTTAGATTAGAGATAAAAGAGGTTATTAACACTAATTGTTCCCATTTCATGTCCAATACTCAAATCTAGTGGCATGATTCCCCCCACCCACTCAAACCAAATGTATAGTGGAGGCCTCTATGATAAATAACCCATAGATAATACATCCAGTGTGAAGTCATTGCACTTTGGGAAAAAATATTTATTTTATTCACTTCCCACCCAAAAAGATATAAAGTATGAAGATAAGTAAGGAAAAGAAGGAGATTAAAAACAAATTAAATCAACTAGCTTCATAATGCAACATGAAATCCATTTGAAATAATGGAAAACAAAGGTTTAAAATACCTTAAAAGTATAGAGTAATAAAAGAGGAGACATGATGCAAGCTAGCTTTCAATATTTCTACGGATTATCCAATGGGATTAACATAGTTCTCCTGGTGATGCACAATCCAATCCTCTTTCCTAGAAAAATATTTTTTACCACCATTGTCCTATTCTCTATGAATCTTTCCTTTAAAATAAAAATATTTTTCCACTACATGAATCTATTTTATTTCTTGATTCAAGAATGGGCTTCTAACTGCTCCCAACTCACATCTTTACAACTCTATACATTTTCTTTCCATGATCATATACTTCCTTTACTATCTATAGTTGGCTTATTCAATTCTATCATTTGGAAATAAATCAAGGATTTTCATTTAAAAATTTACCTATCCCTTTATTTTTTTGTTGTATTCAACAAACTTTTCCTTATTTTAACACACAACAATATTTTTTTCATTTTTTATTTTATCATACTTGATTATTTTAATTGTAACTTTGAAATTTAATGAGAGCATAAATACCTATGATATATCTTTGTCACATTTATGGCTACTTGATATGTCAGGTAAGTTGGTCATCTAATATTAACTATGATCAATCAATATCTTTGAAGCATAAACATTTATTGTTATTGAATAAATATTTTTTAAATGAACCCATTACATAACCACTTTTTTCAAGATGTTTTCTACTAGAGCCACCTCACTATTGGCTCAACTAATTTACTCTTTTATATAACTATGCACCTCCCTTCAACCCTTATTGATTTTGGTATGGATTTTTATTTGCACATAAACCATATAGGATTAAGATATCTCTACAATATAATAAATCATAAAAAATATTAAAAATATAATTATAGATATTCAAATTTGGTATTGAAAAATTGAAAATATTAGTCTTAACTTATTTTAACCATGCATGACTTATGCATATAGATGACTCTTGTCTACACTTTTTCATAGCCATTAACCTATCTATGGGTATGGCCTACCTAATTTTCTATCAATTGCATACATGACTTCCATAATATGCATCCAAATAACCAATTATCTCATGTAAACTATTCCATAAGCATAGATCATCATGTACATTCTAGTCACAATAGATGGTTCTAGATTCTAGATGCATCCACATATTCTATATCTATTTATTCTCCTTGTAAATATCATTATCTAAATTTAAAATCATTAATATATGCCAACATACATGTTGGTGTCTAGGTCCCATTTACTTGTACCTCCTTGATCGGTGAAAATCCCATCCAACTTCCTATCTATTGGAGTCTAGTTCTCATTCTCAATCATCAAGTTTTAGGAGAAAACAAGTTTTGCAAGTAAAAGGGTAGCCTTATAGTGTATCCTTCTTGTATATTTTTTTATAATTTATTTCATAATTTAAGTACTAAATTTATATATTTGAGTCATTAAGACTTAGTTCGATCATGACTATGTATAGTTTGATCATATTGGAGTAGTGTAGTCGAAGTGGTATCATAGCCTAGATATGATGTCTAGTGCCTAATTAAATTAATAAATATATGATATTATTTGAATTTTGGTTCATATTGTCTCTCTTTGATATTTATTAAATTATATGATAAGTCATATTCGCTTCTTAGTAATCAATTTAAGTTGATTATAGTTATTGATTATAAGATCATTAGGTTCAAAGGAATTACCTTTGTCAAAGGTTACTTGAGGAAATTCATTGCATGAAAAACATATTATAGTGTGTATGGGATAATTGTCACATGTGTCACTTACCTATGTGTTATTTCCATTAATATTTTTCAATATAACGACCCTTGATTGATGAAGCTTTGGTTGAGAAATTATTGGAATTCTACCCACCAAATGAGCTCTTGGAGAAAGTGTAGATTTGTTCTCCTTGAAGAAGTAACAACCAAGTTAATTACTCTAAATTATTAATAAAATTAAAAATAAAGAATAATATATAAGATGAATATGATCTTAGTTAATATATCTCAGATGAAATAACTGGATCAAATTGGGATCTACCTAGGCTAAACCTTAATGAGCTATATAAAATGAACTTATTTAAGCATGAATTATAAAGAGAAGTATCCTTTAATAAATTTAATCTTAAATGTCTCAAATTAAGAATATAAATGGTAATTGGTTTAATATACTTGCTAAATAACACTTCAAGTCTTTATATAATAAAGGCTACAACTTTGTTCACCTTGAATAAATTGAGTAAGATATTATCCCTTTGTTCCATCAAGGGATTGATGTCTATGTTATTTCTATATTATTTGATAGTAGATTGAATAATATATCCTAAGATATGTTTGGCACCATAAATGACATTGTCTATGATGACCATGTTAATTATAGAGTCTTTCCTAATTTTATGGCTGACTTAGAAGAAGAGATTGCTCTTGTCATGTTGAAATGCAATCTTCAATTTAAAAACTTATATATAGATCCTAGATCTATCCCTTTTAGAATTATCACTAGATGGGTCTTTAGGTATTATAAATATACCATAGTTCCTTCTAACTACATTTAAAATGCTTTGTGAATGTGGTGATTATCCTATGTACAAAACTACAAGAGAATAAGTTAATATCATTCAAATTAATTTTAAATCCATTAGTATACCAAGGTAATGGATTAAAAACTATATAAAATGCATATACAAGGGGCCAAACAAAATATAAAATATATTCCACAACTTAAATCCCTTTCAAATAAATGTAAATAATGATTAATATAAGCTCACACTCCTTGAAAATGATACATGCCAATATTTTAAACAAACCAAAATGAGAAGATTAGAATCTTTAAGAAAACCATCAAATATCACTAATATAGATACTCTAAAAATAATATATATACCTCCTAGAATATTTAATGCCTCTAACTCAATTTTCAATGATTACTAAAGCTTGCTTAATTTTGATGAAAAAAGGAATATATATATATATATAAACCATTTTGGTAACCACCCTGATTGTGATTCCTGCATAGCCTATACTTAGAGACTCAAAAATGAGTTACACATCAATATGATAAAAAGTGAGCCATCTGATGACCCAATTCCTTACTTTGAGAAAAGGACCTAAATCTTGGAACTAATTTTATAAAGGAAATTAAAAGGGTTGATGCCAAGTATAATGTTCTAGAAAACATGGGTATATTTACCCCAAGACAATACTATTCAAGTTCACCATAAATGGTCAATATGTTATGCAACATGACCCAAATGAAGCAGCAATCATAGAAATAAAAAATACCATAGTAGGTAGATAGTTGTGGTAAAATTGAGTTATAATCGTCTTGGGGTAAATCCACCCATGTTTTCTATAATGTTATACATGAAATAAATGAAGCAATGACCATAGGAAAACATAAACCTCAGTAGGTAGAAAACTAAATTGGTGCAATGCTAATTTGATTGAGATAGTTAAAAACATCTATGAACTCTATTCTAAAATAGCCTAGATGAAAATCAAAATGAATATATTTATTGGAACCTTGAAAAATAAGTCATTATCTGAAATAAAAGATATTTATCCAATTCTCTCCCTAAGTGATAAAATTTGTGTTGAGATAGTTGTAGCCAAAGTAGGAATCATTGAACTAAAAACTAGCAATAGCCAACATACTATTCTTATAAAATAATCCATAGGAATAATGAAACATATTGAGGAAACATTGGCTAATCAAGACAAGTGGCTATAAGAAGAATGGAATGAGATAGTGCAAGTAAAAAAGGATGTCAAAATACTTGTATGAGATACAACTAAGTCAAATTATCTGTTAATGGTTATACAAACTAATGTGGCTAATATTTTAATAGTTGATATAAGTGTAAACATTAAAATAAGATCGATTGATCTAGGTTTGATCTAGCTAGAAAAATTAATGATAAAAATAGATAATGAACAGTCTAATAAACTTCTTGAGAACATTGAAGCCATAAAACATAAAGAATTCAATATATAGGAACTGGAAAGTAAAGTATATGCATTATTTGGATCATCATATTTGATCCTAACATAGATTCATGACTTGGAATATTATGTTACTAAATAATTGAAACATAAAAATCTAAGTCTAGTTATATCTGAATAAAGTGTAAATGTGCCTAAACCTGCTCCACTAAATCAACCCAAAACTAAATAAATAGTTTAAATAGATGATAAAATGAGACACAAACATTTAATAGGAACTTCACATGAAATAATATACCCTTGTTGAAATTATTGTAGAATATATTGATTATATGTTTACAAGGTTTAAAAGATTAAATAAGAACACAATAAATATTTAAAGAATTGATAGTTTTTTAAAAAGAACTATACAAACAAGAGACAATAAAATAAACATTTATACGATCATGTTTATATTTTGATGACCAAATCCCTATGTAATGGATTGGTAATAGTTGGTTTCTACCAAAAAACCTTAATCCTTAGGATGTTTTACAATATTGGATAGAGCTTCTACTCACTAGTCCTAAAGGTGTGCAAGAGTAAAATATTCTACTTACCATTACACCTAGAAGGCTAGGGGAAGTATACTCTCCCATGACTAAGTAATTATTTTAGGATGATAACATGACCCTTAGGATCTAAGCTACATTCAATAGAGTAAATCCTAAATTCATATAACCCTTTGACCAAACTATATATAACTCTCAAGCCTCTACATCTAGACAACATGAAGATATGTCAAAAATACCAATTCTTTCATATTCACTAAACATAGATTCATGGTGTGGAAATGAGAGTGGTATTTGGTATAGGATCCAAATCCTTACTGGAAAAATATATGGATGGATAGAAACCTATAGAGTATTATTTAGAACAAAATGTTAAGAAGCTATGGATCTAATCATTACTAACCTAGATGGTAGTGTAAAAGGATGATGTGATTATTTAACATGTGAATAAAAATTATGATTTTTAAAGATTAAATATTAAATAATATATAAGAGATATGAATAATGCCCATGAAATTGAGTGTAACAAATTGTTTAGGACAAAAATTCACAATATGAAATACTGAGATCAATTTAAATGTCATTTTTCTCTTCTTGCAAGAAGAACTAAACAAATCAAAAAGGATGAAATGAAATAATTTTACATCAAATATCTTCTTGAAGTGATTTATGATGGATCCCTAGCATATCTTGAGAATAAGACAAATCCAAACATAGGGGAAAATATAGGATTGAAAGAATGACCTTTGGCCAATTAATCCAATCTACAAATGAGTATCTATACTTACAATGTAAAAACAAACTGAAATTACTCTCCTACAAAAATAGATTAAACATATATATATATATATATATATATATGAATATTTTAAAAAGTATTTCATATGACTCCACTAGATATCATGGTAAAAAACCTAATAAATGTTCTTTCCATAAATCATAAGAAGACTAGCCTACCAAATAATGGAAGAAAAGAATATTTTCAAAACAAAAAACATATGTTAATCCAAAAAGGAAAATCTCACAAAAAATAAAAATCAAATGCTATATTTGTGGCCAAGATGGACATATTTCTCCTAGATTTTCTAATAATAAAATTTATCCAAAAAATACCAAAAAGATCATATTCCTACTTCCTAATGAAGAAATGCAGATCATCTCTAAATTCAATTCTAATTCTAATATATATTTTATACCTATAGAGGATAACATTGGATCCTCCTCTGATGGCCAGATTAATCAATTTTACCTTCCTAAATCATTGAATTCTGATCAGTCTGAACTAGAATTCAATTATTGTAATATGATTTCCCATTTGGACCCTCACTCTAAGATCAAAAAGTTATAAACCACGCTTAAAACTCATAATCTTCCTATGTATCTTATTCCTCATTTACAAGATGAATTAGTCCATATACTAGCCAACATGGTGAAGATAAAGGAAAGGGGAAAGGTAAGGTAAAATTTAATGAAAACCCTATTGAATATGATAAACAAGAATGGGAAAGAAAATAAATGGCTAGGGTTAAAAAACCTAATCATAGAAATATGGTGATGCACTAAAAACTCCAAAAATAAGTTTTAAATGCCATTAAATCCAAAATTGATTCATCTACCCAAGATTTGAATGGATTATTAATGGATAGACATGAATAAAAATAAGAACAAACAATATATTTTTGTGCTATAATCTCCAATAATTATATCCATAAACATCCTAGATACAAACTAAAACCCTATTTATAGGGATTTACTCATTGATACTAGAGAAAAGATGAGTATTGATAAGTATAGAGATATTTTAGAATATAAGTGAGAATATTATTCCATAGATTTCATAGAAGTCAATGGATCTAGGACTAGTATAAAAAAGGTTTTTCTTAAAGTTTTAGTAGAAATAAATAACATTAAATAAAAATTCAAACTTTGGATGTTTAAAATAATCAACACTGATATAATCTTAGGAATGAACTTACTAATTCATTTTATGCCATAAACTATTAGTAAATACCACATGTCCCTAAAATTTTATGCATAGACATATAAATTCCAAAGAAAATACAAATCTATAATCAATGTTGCAAATTAAAGAAGAGATAAAACTATAAATCAAAGTGATAAATATTTACAATAATTGTGTAAGACTTTGATAATAGGAAACCTATCTTGAAACCTATAATTGAGAGAATAAGAGGGCATTATGATAACAATCCTAGGATATTTTTGGATAAATGTGTTGAAATAAAAATTATTGAGGGGGGGGGGTGAATTATTCTTAAAAAATTTTCTTTAAAAATCTTAATTAAGCAATCATAGATGATTTAAACAAGCATGTACATCTTAGCAAGCATAAGCACCGATCTACAATATAATGAAACACATGAACACAATATCTATGTGAGAAACACTCAAGGGGAATAAAACACACTGATGATGCAAATGGAATACATTCCTATAAGACAAACATAAATTTTAGTGAATCACCCACTTCACATAGAGCACTATCCCCAACTAACTATGCACCAACTCAACTAGGCTTTAATAAGAACCAACTTGAAAGGAGGCACCAACCCCTTAGATGACTTAGCACCAACTCAACAACCTAATAAATTTTTTCACTTTCATAATACCTTGTTTCTCATACAATATATGATGATATTTTTCTCATCTCTTCGCACACTTCTATACCTTTCAAGTTAGCCTCTAGCCTTCTTCACTCAACTAGCCCTCTTATTGACTTGATTAGGTCATATGACCTTGATAATAATATGAAAAACCTATGTTAAAGATACATATCTGATATGATACACTCCTATAATGTTCTATAAGACCTTCTTCTTATTATCAAGTGTTATATTATTTGCTTACACTCTTCATACTCACCACTTCTTTAAATAGGTTTAAAATTACCTAGTATCTATACAAGTCACTTGATATCGCATACCTTGGTTGGAAATATACAATTGAAAAATTATATTACTCCTAAAAAATGTATTATAACATGTTTCAAACATTAATCAACCAATACATTATGTCATCCATATCTTAATAAACTAATTTCTCTTTTAGGCCTTAATGAAACAATTCATTTAGGCCTTCATTAGAGCATGCTACACTTTGTCTTTATTGAAATGATTCTAAAATAAAAATAGATAAGTAAAAAATCATATTAAATTAAAATATACCTTTAAAAAATTCAATTTATTTCCACAAAAACTTTTAGATCCAACCACCACTTGAACCCTTTCTCAAAACAATGTTCACAATATGCATGTGCATACATAGAAAGTCTGTCTTGAATAACTAAATCATAAACACAAATTTGAGAAAAAACCATGTAAAAAATAATATATTAATAAAATAAATTATCTTATGGTCATTAAAAAATTCATAAGATGCTTCAACTCATTGTAAATAGTCTCAAACTCTTCTCTATAAGAAGCTCACTTAGAACTGCCAACTAGTCTCAAAACACAGTCATGGAAACATGAACTTATGATACATGATTGAAAATAATAAAGGGATTTAAATGAATTAAAATTATCTTATAACATTATTAAAGCAACATAAAACAAATATATCATAATTTTTAATGGAAACTATTTCTCTTGTAAACGAATATGTTGACTTTTTCTCTCATAGACTTCATTCAACCAAACAAGCCATCTTGGATTTAATGTTATAACCTATTACACTAACTTAAAAGATTTTTAAAATAATTTATATATAATATAAGTCACAAAAAATTTAATTATGTGAATTATATATATCAACTCATGGCATCGAGTCTCAAATCCATTGCTGCAACTTGCTTACCCAAAATTGCCAGTTTACCTTGAAGACTAGTTATGGTGATTTTGAATTTCAACACCTATGTATACACATTAAAAATATCATAATGCATGTTAATTATATTATATTGTCATTAAATAATTATAAAATAGGTATATAACATGGTCATATGACAATATTGGTCTTACAAACTAATCTCACAACCTTGCACCTTCACTGTTTCATCTTTACTAGACATGTTAACTTATGAGCAACATTTTCATCACCACCATTGAACTCAAAAACATATATCCAACATTAAAATTTATAAAAGGTGTTTAAAAATATCTCCATGAATTTTTATTCATCCCTATTCCATGTTAACACATCCCTAATCAATTTCTCACTTCTACCTGGTTTTATTACTGTCTGCACCATTAGGCCTATTAGCGATAGGTCAACTTGTATGATTGGTTTAAAAATAATAAGGGATAAAATATGATTATAAAACACCATGTAAATAATAAACAAGTATCAATATTCAACCTTCATCTAATTAGCAACCTTGACTTTGTCAACTCTACTTGCTACAACAAATCTCTAAGAAACAAAGCCTTTCTTGTAGGTTCCACTCACTCTCTTGAAAAATAAACACTTGGAGATGCTTGAGAGATTTGAATTAATTATCCAAGATATAAAATATCCAAAATTATCCATTATTATCACTTTATAAGAAGTTCTTTCACATCAATTTCTTTGAGGGTTTAAACCATTTTATCGTCTTAATGAGCATTCATAAAGTTTAGCCCTTTATTCCTTTTAAAAATGCTTAAAATTTTGATCTAAGAACCTTACCCATATACCATGAATATATTATGTTCTCATGTAGAGGTTACACATGCCAATGAACACTTGAAAGTTCCTCTTGGGTTGAGAATAGTTCATTCTGTGTATACGAGAGACCTCAAAACACTTTTTCTTGCCTTAGCATTCAAATTTTGATTTTAAACTTGGTAAACATACTTTAAAAAAATTGACATACCTATTTCAATGCACACATACTCAAACTTGCCTTGGAAATTGATATTGATACCCCATCTAGCCACCATCTCTCTCTTTGCTCTATTAGACCTTTGACATAAAATTCACATTAGGTCTTGAAGCTAACCTTCTAATCACTGTCAAATCTCTCAACACATCATGTAAAAACTCAAATAACATTAATAACTCTTAATCATTGTCAATTACTCTTCATATGTGCTATCAATAGATCATGTTACTTCATTAGGCCAAGTAAGGTCTAGAGGTGGTTTAGTTGCATACTAGGTCTGTAGGTCTTACCCATGTATGATTATCTTAAGACTCACTTGAGTGATCCAAAGCCTTATAAAAATTATCAAACAACCTCATACATACTCTTCTTTGGATCTTCAATAGAACATCTTCGTAGATCTATGTAGCATCTTTGAAGCTGCTTATGTAGATATTCAAAACTTGACTAAGGATATTCATAGCTCACTTAGAACATCTTTGGAGCTACTTACATAGATCTTCAGAGCTTGACTAAGGATAATTGTAGCTCACTTAGAACATATTTAGAGATGCTTATGCATATATTTAGATCTCAACTAAGGATCTTTGTAGTTCACTGTGCTTTATGCTAATTCTTTAAAACTATTGATGACTTCTCAAGCCTTAAAATGCTATCTCAGTAGAGAGACATTAGGTTTCCTGGCTTCTTTTTCATATTAGGAATATAAGATCATAACCCACACACCATGAATCTTGACATAAATAATATCAAACTTGAAATCAAATGATATCAAAATTGACATCATTGACCACTTCTTAGCAAACTCCCCCTTTGTCATTGATGGCAAAACTTTCTTCAAACTAACCATTCTCATCTCCCCTAGTTTGTTCAAACTCCCTTATTGGACTTTCTCCCCCTTTGACATTAATGACAAATTAATTCCACAACTGTCATCTCAAAACACACCTTTATTACAAAAAAAGTTCAACATATAGAATATGAAACATTAAGGCAATATACTCCCCCTCAAACCATGCATACCTCTTTCAAAATGAATTCAAATTAAAAGACCACTTCAACACAAATCAAGCTTTGTCAACAACCTAAATAGATCCCCCTCAAACCAAACATCCACCATGATTCTGATAAATGTAGAGTGTATCCATGTAGCCTAATGGAGTCACCCCTTTTCATAGGGAACTAAAACAACACCAGTTTAGGATATTCCCAAATCTTCATGCTATCACAAGACTGAATGTTCTTCTATATCCTTTTGGGTTTGATTGGCACTATAGGCTTGATCTCTTCATCAATATCTAAAAATTACTCATCCTTGACCTTCTTGTATTTTGACTTCTTATCAAATTTGAAAGCTGATTCCTTCTTGAAAGGTCTTCCTTTATTAGTTCTCATCTCATAAGCAATCAAAATTCCATGAAGCTCATCTACCTCTAGCGTATCTAAATCTTGCATCTCTTCTACGATAGAAACCTTAGAGTCAAACTTAGGAGTTATTTAACTCAATAATTTTTTAAAATAGTATATTATTTCAATTTTTCTTCTAATCCTATGATGACATTGACAACTTTATCATCCCTTAATAGGTAAGATGCAATGATTTTATCTTCAGGATTTCAAACTATCTTTGATGCATCTGCAACTTGGCCATATTCACCCTAGTGCCTACTTCATAGATAGTATTAAAATTGTACCATATCTCTTTATCTTATTCATAGGGCATTACCTTCACAAGCTTTATCTATGATAGGACACAAAGAATGGCATTTATTACCTTAGAGTTGTTTTCACTAGCTATCTTACTTGCTACATTGGTTGGTGGAATAGGAGGAACATTATAGCCATCCACAATTGATTACCATATATCATGACCTCAAGACATCAAATATATCTTCATCCTAACATTCAAAAAGGCATAACTGGATCTATTTAATAAATGAGCCTTACTGGTAGAGAAACCACTTTGAGCTTACCGACTAGCCATCCTTGCTTCTAGGATATCCTTTAGGTTTTAGATCTAATTAAAAGGACCAATATATAGTACAAAATGTTAGAATAAAAATTATTTAGAGGGGGGTGGTGAATCAGTGTTTAAAAACTTTCTTTAACAATCTTATTTAAACAATCATAGATCATTTAAACAAGCATGTACATCTTACCAAGCATAAGCACCAATTCACAAGAGCATGAAACACATGAAAATAATATATATGTGGGAAAACCTTAAGGAGAATAAAATACACTGATGATACAAATACACTATAGTCTTATAAGTCAAATACCAATTCTAGTTAAGTACCCACTTCATATGGAGCACCAACCCCAACTAGCTAAGTACCAACTCAACTAGGATTTAGAAAACACTAAATTTTAAGGAGGCACCAACCCCAGAGATGAATTATCACAAAATAATCCACATAAAACACTTTATGAATTAAAAATAACTTGTTTCTCATACAATATATGATGATCTTCTTTCTCATATCTTCACACACTTCTATCCCTCTCAAACTACCCCTCTTCTTGACTTAATTAGGTCATATGACCTTGATCCTCATATGAATAACCTATATAAAATATTAATATCTGATAATATAAACTCCTATGATGGTATATAATACCTTATTATATATACCAAGTGTTGTATTATTTGCTTACACTCTTCATACTCACCATTTCTCCAAATAGGCCTAAAATTGCCTAGTATTTATACATGTCACTTGATCTCACACACCTTAGTCATAAATATACAATTTAAAACTTGGATTACACATAAGATAAAATATGAATCAAATAAAACATTAGGTTGGCCATAACTTAATAGACCAATTTCTCTTTTAGGCCTTAAGGAGACCTAATTCATTTAGGCCTTCATTATTACACTTTATCTTTATTTAAATTTTTAAAAACTAAAAATACAAAAGTAAAAAATCATATTAAATTCAAATATACCTTTTAAAAATTCACACTAGGTCTACAACACCTATTATATCCAACCACCACTTGAACCTCTTCTTTAAACACTATTCACAATAGGCATGTACATACATAGCAAGTATGTCTTGAATAATTGAATCATAAACACAAATTTGATGAAAAAACATGGAAAAAAATAATATATTAAAAAATAACATGACTTTATGGTCATCAAAAAATTCATAATATGCTTCAACTCAGGGTATACAGGCTCAAACTCTTCTCTGCAAGAAACTCACTCAGAACTATGAACTTGTCTCAAAACACAGTCAAGGAAAAATGAAATTATGATACCTAATTGAATATAAAAAATTGATTTAAATATATTAAAATTATATTATAACATAATTAGAATAATATCACAAAAACATATCATAATATCTAATGGGAAACTATTAGTCTTGCAAACCAATTTATTGACTTTCTCTCTCATAGACTTCACTCAACTAGATAAGCCATTTTGGCTTCCATGTTCCAACCTATTAAATTAATTTAAAAGTTTATAAAAATAATGAATATATAATTAAATTATAAAAAATATCATTATGGTCATTTTATATATCAATTCATGTCATAGAGTCTTAAACCCATCATTGCAACCTACTTAACCAAAATTACCAGTTTGCCTTGAAAACTAGTCATGGTGATTTTGAATTTTAAAACCTATGTAGACACATTTAAAATATATTTATGTATTTTAAATATCATATACTATAATTATAATATAGGTATATAACATGGTCATATGTTAATATTGGTCTTGCAAACCAATCTCATAACCTTATACCTTCACTACCTCATCTTTACTAGACAGGTCAACTTATGAGCAACATTTTCATCAATACCATTGAAATAAAAAATATATATCAAAAATTAACATGTAATAAAGGTATTTAAAAATATTTACATGCACTTAAATTCATCCCTAGTCCATGTTATCACATTCCTAATCAATTTCTCACTTCTGCCTAGTTTTTTCACTATCTGCACCACTAGGTTTGTTAGCAACTGGTCAACTTGTATGACTAGTTTAACACTCATAAGGTATATAATATGCTCATAAAATAATATTTACATAATATAAAATTATTAATCTTAAACCTACTTCTAATTATCAACTTTGACTTGGTCAACTCGACCTATTACAATAAATCTTTGAGAAATAAGGCCTTTTTGTAGGGTCCACTCACTCTCCTAAAAAAAACACACACCTAGAGATGCTTAAAAAAGTTTAATTCATGATAAATTATATAAAATATCAAAAATAATCCATTATAATCACTTTATAACAATTTATTTCACATTGGGTCATTATTACGGTTCTTTGAGGGTTTAAACCATTTTCTAGTCTTAATGATCATTTATAAAGCTTAGCTACTTATTCCAAAAACTGATTCTTGAAAATTTTATCTAGGACCTTACCCATCTACCGTGAATATATTATTTTCTCATTTAGAGGTTAAATATGCCAATGCACACTTGAAAGTTCTTCTTGGGTTGAGAACCCTTCATTCTATGCACATGTGAGACCTCAAAACACTTTTTCTTTCCTTAGCCTTCAAATTTTGACCTAAAACTTAGTTAAAATACTTGAAACAACATTAAATACCTCTTTTAATGCATAAATACTCACACTTTCCTTGGAAACTAATCTTGAAACCCCATCTATCCACCATCTCTTTTTTCTCTCTATTAGACCTTTGATTTGCAAGTCACATTAGGTCTTAAAGCTGACTGTCTAACCACTATCAAAGATCTCAAAACCTCATGTACAAAATAAAAAAACCTCTCTCATTATAAAACACTATCAATTATTCTTAATATGTCTTATCAACATCTCATGTTGCTTCATTAAGCCAAACAGGGTTTAGAGGTGGTCTAGTTATATACTAAGTCTGTAGGTCTTAACTATGTATGATTATCCTAAGACTCACTTGAGTGATCCAAAGCCTTATAAGCATGATAAAACAAACTCATACAACCTATTATTCATAGATTCAATATAACATATTCATATCTTGATGGAACATCTTCAGAGCTACTTATGTAGATCTTCAGAGATCGACTAAGGATCTTTGTAGCTCACTCAGAGCATCTTTGGAGCTACTTGCATAGATCTTAAAAGCTTGACTAAGGATATTTATAACTCACTCAGAGTATCTTCAAAGATTATTATGTAGATATTTTAATATTTACTAAGGATATTCATAGCTCATTATGTTCTATGTCAAGTCTTCAAAACTATTGACAAAATTGTCGATGACTTCTCAAGCCTTCAAATTCTCTCTCAACAGAGATACATTAGGTTTCCTAGCTTATTTTCATATCAAGCATACAATTTCATACCCTAAACACCATGCATCTTGACATAAATGACATCAACCTTGACATCAAATGATATCAACCAATGAAAATACTTCTCAACAAAATGCATGCATATTGTCACCCTAGACCTCAATCTAGGAATAGACTACAAAGGGGATAAATTCAAACACAATCCCTTTCTCTCCTCAAAAAGTCAAGATGGGAGAAGATAAAATCAAAGAAATTATATCTAAAGGATTAATATATAAAAGTCACAGTGAGTGGGCTTCTCTTGCCTTTTACATGAATAAATACTTAGAGTAAAAATGGAAAAAATGAGGTTAGTAATAAGATACAATAAATTAAATGATTATCTTGTCCCCTTCAGATACCAAATTCATAAAAATACCATTTTGATGAATAAATTAAAGGTGTGTTTCACATTATCTAAGTTTTTCCTCAAAAGTTGATTTTGGTAGATTTATATAGATACAAATAATACTTACAAAAAACATTCATTATAGTAATACTTAGAAAATAATACGAATGTATAATTATGCCCTTCAAGTTAAAAATATCCCCCTACTAAATTTCAAAATATAATGGATAGTTTTTTGGGTATCTTGGTTAATTTTATATCTACATTGATGATGTACTTTTTTTGTCAAAATATTTAAACTATCATTTGAACCACCTAAACTATTTTTTCCAAACTTTGCGATGAAAATAGATTAGTACTTTCTAAAAATAATATGGAGACAATCAAGACATGAATGGAGTTCCTAGGATTAAACATCCAAGGAGACAAGATAGCCTTACAACCTCATATACTCAAATATATTTAAGAATTCCCAAGTGAAATCAAATATAAGACACAATTACAAAGATTTATAGGATCCCTAAAATATTTCTAACCTTTTTATTAAAATCAAGCTATTGATTGAAAAATTTTACATAGAATATTCAAGAAGTAAGTTGGGCCATGATTCAATGAAATGATTTAAGCCATTGTTAAAATTAAAGGAAAGGTCAAAACTCTCCCTTATCTCAAGTTTCTAAAAGATGGTTTGATGATTTTAGAGACAAATGCTTTTGACGATGCCTATGGAGGGATTTTCCTAAAATGAACTAATAAAAAGAAGGAAATGACATGTTGCTACTTAAGTGGAACATGGAATGAGACTAAAAGTAAGTACCATTACACTAAAAAATAATTATTAGTAGCCAAACTCTATATGTATAAATTAAGGATATTCTTACTTTCTACTTTTTTTATTTTGAGAATATATTTTCTAAAATTTGATTCCATTTTTAGAAATCCTAACATATAACAAGTTGGTAACTAGATAAGGCTTGATTTCCCTCATCAGATTATTAGATACTAGGTAATTATCAATCATCATGGGGATGATTTGGGTTAGCTTATCCAATTATAATCCCCCCTCTTTTAAAAGGTTTTTAACCTTGAAGAAGTTATTTTTAAGCCATTCATATGTATCAAAAATTAAATTTTATATGCACATGTGATTTAATAAGACATAGGTGATTATGCCCTAATTTTATGGATTTTACATATAGCATATAATCAACTAGTAGAGGATAGTAGTGGCATTCTATCCTATCCCCTTCTTGACAATTTTGACTATGATCAATTATAATCATAGTTCTAGTTGCATATGCAAATTTAGTCTGATTTGATTATCTCAAGTCATTTCAGTCACACATAGTCAGTTTACATACAGAAAACATGTAATTATTTTTGTTTTGTTCATAGTTATACTTCTTTCATTCAATCATGTTTCTTCTATTTTAAAATATATTTCTCCAATTGTTTCCCTAAGTGATAGAATTTATGATAAGATTGTTGCACAAAAATAAGGAGTCATTGAGTTACAAACTAGTAATATCCAACATGTTATTCTAAGAGAAGAATCCACATGAATAATGGAACATATTGAGGAAAAATTGGCTAATCAAGACAATAAACTAGAAGAAGAATGGAATGAGTTAGTACAAGTAAAAAAAATTCAAAACACTTGTATTAGATACAACCAAGTCAAATGATCTACTAAATAGTATACAAACCAATGTGGCTAATATTTTATCATTTGATGCAATTGTAAACATTCAAACAAGAAAAAGTTATCTATGGCTAAACCAAATTGAAAAATTGATCATAAAAATAGATAATGAATAGTACAAGAAAAAGATTGAGAATACTAAATCCCTAGCATAAACAAAGCTCAATATTTTATAATTAAATTAAATTTCTTTTAGTATATACCTAAAAATTACCTAAAGGATGCATGGATGAATAATATGGATTCTTGGGTTAGGATTTACTCACATCATGGTGATGGTAAATCTAGTATACTTGGAAATAATCACAAATACATGTAAGTAGTAAATGTATTGATAAATAATTATAAATATATCAAAATGAAATTATAATTGAAAAATGGCTTAGAAAATAATAAATCAGGTGATAGAAAACCATGTTTTCACTCCTAGGAAATATGGGTATTAGAAACTATAAGCTAGGCACTAACGAGTTTTAAAGGGAATTCTGAAACTTGAAGGATTTTAGAGAAAATGTTGAAAACTATAGCCCACTTATTGCTTAAGTAATTTTACATCTGAAACTTCTTTGTAAATAATAGACCATGCAAATCTAAATCTAGTCATATAATATATGGGTGTATACATATATGGATATGCCCTCATTTTGAGGTGAGGTATTGGTACATGTTCTTGAAATCAAGTATCTCAAAATAAAGAGTTATGTGCATCATGTGTTATCATAAAAACATATCCAAATTTATTAGAATATTTAAAAACTCTTTATAAACATATGCATAATATATCACATGATATTCCCTAATGGACAAATGATATTCCCTAATGCAAAAATGTTCCCTTAGGTGGGAAAACATATAAATGAAGTGAACACATAATAATAATAATATAATTACCTAATAGATTCATGGTAAGAACCAAAAAACATAATAAACATGCATAATATATCACAAGTATTATCATGCATAACATGGATCATGGTACCAAGCATAGGATGTCACAAAATATAGGAAATTCAAGTAGACATAGTTAGACAATCTTATGTAGAATATGTAACCAATGAGAAATAAGTATGACCCATAAAAAATCAATGACAAGACATGAAGACTTAGATGATCCTATATGGACAACACTAGATAAGAAATAAATAATAAACACTCATAAGCACACACATGAAAGTAATTGAGAAATCATAAAATGTATTCATGTAACATACAATATGTAAGAAAGAAAGAATTGTGTATTAGTAAATGTAGGTATCACTATATGATAAATAAAAATTAAGAAGGATATCACTTGAAACCCACTACAAATAGATTAACCAAATATAACATATGTCCCTAACGTGATAATGTCATTGGTTGTAGGAGTAAATGTAGTCTCATAGCATCTATAAGTCCATGATCATGTGTAATCCTATATTTTTCATCTCACCCACTAAAATAATTCCATGAGAAGCACATGTATATGTAAACCCATGACATAATTAGATAATCATGGTAATTATCAATCGATAAAGGCATATATATATATATATATATATATATATATATATATATATATATATATATGCCTTTATCGATTGATAATTACCATGATTATCTAATTATGTCATGGGTTTACATATACATGTTACACATGTGCTTCTCATGGAATTATTTTAGTGGGTGAGATGAAAAATATAGGATTACACATGATCATGGACTTATAGATGCTATGAGACTACATACATACATACATATATACATACATACATACATACATACATACATACATACATACATACATACATACACACACACACACACACACACACACACACACACACACACACACACACACACACACACACACACACACACATATATTATAATGTTTTTTGAATTTTTGTAATTTTATAAAATAAAAGAATATTATACAAAAATGAATCAAAGGGGTAAAAAAAAGAATAATCAAGGTGAGATAAATCAATTGAGAAGGAATATTAGAGGAAAATTAGGATAAAACTAGGGAGACAATTAAGTAAGCCAAGGGTGAGTATATGAAAAACAAAAGAAGAAGATTCTAAACAACCTAGAACTTCCCTAATAAATTAGTGCATGCGAGAATGTAAGGTATCAATATATATGATCTAATCATTATAAATTATACAAAAGTGTTTGGAATTGGATCAACAATTAAGGGGTAAGGGCCAATGCAACATACAAAACAAGTAAACCAAGGGGCTAGAATAATGTCAATGCAAACCATGGAAAAAACATAAAGGACAAGTTTATAAGATATATGAGTCAAGACATGATCTCAATGGAAGAAAGCATAATTGTAAGAAGGAAGTCACATGGAAGGCATGACATATAGAATAATGATGTAAAAATAAACAATGCACATTATGATGTATTGATGAGGCATAAGGGAGAAGATAACATGTCTAATCAATGATCACATTTATCCATCTACAAAAGGATGGCCATGATCACAGGGAGTTAGATGCATCATGTTAAGTATAAAATGTTAGATTATTTATCCAAATGTTTTTTTATGTTTTGTTTATTATTGGTTGATGGGTTGGTTATACCCATGAGTTGGTTTTATTTAACCAACTTCTTATCTCATAAGATTTTTAGGCTTACTCTTATATAAAATTAAAATATGCACATTTAAATTAAATATATTTGGATTATTATTCCTCCTAGTCTTGGTTACATCAGTGGTATTAGAGCCACAACAAGAAATGAAAGTAGGATTGGATAAAATATATATATACAAAACTTGAATAAACCATGTGAAAGTACATAATGTAGAAGTAAAGCTTATCAAAATTAGTTGATCTCCAATTTTGATCATCAGTGTAAACAATGTTGTCCTTTTTTTGGTATGGTTTTTATCTTTATTCTCCTTTTTTCTATCTAATAAAATTTATTTCAATAGTACAAAAGGAAAAACACGGTAAGATTTTGAGTATGTTTGTGAGACACCTATAACCTAAATCATGGTTTATAGATGAAAATACCTACATTTATTTTATCTTTTGTCACACATCACTTGCAAACAAAACCTGCTAACAAACAACATAGACATGCCTTCAATGGAAATATCCATTACTTCATTGTTAAAAGGGCACACTTGAATTACAATTTAATATGGGGAATTAAGGTTGGCACCAAGGATAGAACTTTCAAATGTACTGATCTCTATTTCACCATCTAAAGAATAGGCTAGTCTCCATAGATTGTAAACCTATATGTCTTAGCATAGTAGGTTTAATTAGGGATTTAATTATTTTGATTTTATTTTGTGGGATCCATAATTCAAAGGAATATCCCAAGGAAAATATAACTATGGTGAAATTTTTTTCACATACATATATTTTTTATTTTTCCCAACTCTCAATTATGAATATAAACAAATGTCTTCTTGATATATTCCATATAAAGTTGATGGAAAAATAGCTAATTAAATTTTGTTAGTAACTTGAATAAAAAAGGGTCTCGATTTCTAAACCCATTAATATTACTTTTGGTCAAAATTAATTTTTGGCATTATTTTGTACAAAAAAGTTATAAGATTTTTAATGAAAATGGTGATATAAGGGTGTAGTAGGAGTTATACGGTGAAATATTTTTACAAAGTCCACAATTTTTTGTATTTGGAAGCTATTTGGAAGGTAAAGGAAAAACCTCAATATCATTCCCTTTTCTTGACTTGATTGTTTTTTAGCATCATGGCTAAGATTATTAGTTTGATATTTGAAAATGGAAAATTGTCACCTAAAAACTATAAATAATGGAGCATGAAAATGGAAAATATGCTTATTTTAATTATTTGTGGTAAATAACAGAGAAATAAACCACACCACCCATTTAACCCACAAATTTAGTTGAATACCAAAAATGTGATAAACATGCATTCGCACTACTAAAATCATCTTGCACTACATAGGTGATTATTCACATTGAAGATATTAAATTTGTGGCATGGAAAGCATGGAAAAACTTAAGAGATTTATATGACAAGTAGATTTCATACAAATATATTTACCATCTTATGCAACTTTTGAACAATAAATTAGCAAATGATGAAAATGTCTTTGAATATTTTTTGTGCATGAAAACTCTAAAACAAGAGTATTGTACTACAAGGGTAAAATTGATGATGACATGTTGATTTTTATCAAATTGAATGGGCTTAATTACACATACACAATTTTTTTGAAATATTGTAGCTTAGTGATAAGTTTAATGGTGCCACATTTGACACCATATATGATTTGTTGAATCAACATGAGAGACAATTTATAAAGAAGAAAACTACACCTATTGAAGAGGCTAACTATGTAAAGAATAGGTCCCAACACATATATCATCACCATGTACAATGAAAGTTTTAGAATAATTATCTGAAACACTCTTAGTGACATTCTCTACACCATTCTAGATGGTCTCCATAACATTCACAATAGCACTCTCCAGGGTCTTCCAAACACAAACATCACCATTGGCATTCTTCTCACTCCTATAGTTTTTCAAGTGATTCAGCTTCTTCTAGATCTCTTCAACACTAGAAACAACCATAATATTTCAAATGTGGTGGAATTGGACATATTCCTTATCGATGACTCTAATCTCCACATAAAAATAAAGTTGAGGCAAAAATTTTGGATCATTCTAGTGGCAAATCTTCTAGTTACTCCAGTTATTCTAGTTATTATGACACTTTATTTGATCATGAGGCATCTTATATGGCCAAGGTCTATGGTCTCAATGAAATTGACACCATATTTTAAGTGCTCAATGATTCACCCATATGACATGGAGCAGATAGTGTTAATTGATTTTGATTCTCCTGGTGTACAACTTCTCACCTCTTTCCTGATATGGAGAAGATATTGCATTTATTGGTCTTCAATTAGTCATTAGTGATAGTACAAGTTGATAGGGGTTGCTATCACCTTCAACATTTAGAAAAGGTCATTAGCATTTATTGGACATTAGGGAGATGTGTCATATAGAGTATGGGTTTGTCACTTGGACGGGTTCTTATGTGGGACCTTATTTGGGTTGATATAGTTGGATATGCTTGATTGTGTTCTACTATAGTACAATATGATTATCATTGAGGATGATAATACTTTTATCATGTTGAACAACCATTTTTTAGCACAATTTAGAGGGGTGGGCTTCTTTATGGAGTGGTATCATTTTTTGGTCAGTGCCAAAGATATAGTGCACCACTTACAGTTACGACAGAGTTCTTTTGATAACTTCATAGTCATTGATCTAATTCTTTATTATTTTATACCTCTTTATATCAAGGGGGCGTTTGTTAGATTATTTATCCAAAGGTTTTGTTTTATTTATTGTTGGTTGATGGGTTGGTTATACCCATGAGTTGGTTTTATTTAACCAACTTCTTCTCTCATAAGCTTTTTAACCTTACTCTTGTACAAAAATAAAAGATACAGAGTTATATTTAATATATATAGTTGTTGTTGGCCATTTTTGGCCCACATACAAAGCTTTAGCCTAGTTTTATTAGATGAGAAATTTTTTGAATAGAATGAGTGGGTCAAAAGTTTAAAAGTGAGTCCAAAATTACAAATGAAGGGACCAATAGGTTCTCATAATATTTCAATCATGTAGAAACACCAACCAGGCTACACAACTCTTAGAAATTCATCAAAACTTTTAAAGGATATCAAAAGATGAATTTGGCAAGTTTAAAGGATTAGACCGTCATCAAGATGTCATGCAAAAATGGATTGGTCAGCATGTTTGTGCATTTTATAAATTAGCTTAAGAATCCTCACATGACTAAAAGAACATGCGTGCTCAAAGTTAATCATGCCTAGAACATACTCTGCAAGTTTCATGTCTTTATGAGCTTGTTATTTCAAGATATAAGTCCTCAAAGTTGGTCACATAGAGAAATACATTCATGTGAGTGTCAAATTCAAGCCCTGAAAATAGTTATTTAGGTTCAAATGATTAGTGATAGCCACACAGACATCATTAAAAATTACACAAGTTAGCTCACTTGAACACTTTGTAAACATACTATAAATCTCCCAAAACTAATGGATCAAGTGGGAATAATATTTTTAGTATCAAAAATTTCTCCTATAAATTTGGTGCCTCCATGACCTTTTTGATTCTAGATTCAATCTTTCAAAGTCGATCAAATAATTTAGACAATGGTAAATAACCATTTGTTTTCAAATGAAAATAGATATAACGGTTGTTGTTTGATCATACATCAAGATCAAATAGAGTGAGGATCAATAGCTCATGGTCATTCATACCAAGTAAGATTAATGGTGTGAGCGAGGTAAATAAGGTCAACGTATCTCAAGGATAGGCAAGAAATTTCCAAGTGTCATTAGCTTGTTAGGCTCCTAGGAAAATCAATGGTTCTTGTGTATCTCATACAAAGTAAATCAATGAGTGAGGTTTAAAGTTAAAAGACTAAGGGATATTTGATACAAGGTTGAACATGTGACTAGGGTCAAACCAAAGTAAACAGGTCTTATAGGGGTCATCATTCCACTATTAAAGCTTGATCAAACACCAAGAATGGACATAATCATATAGTTAAGTATCAGGAACATAAAGGGATACCATTAAAGCTTAATATGGACCTCTAGTTGATAAAATTTATATCATGCAAGGTTATTTTTACAACTGTGTTTTCCATTCTTAAAGGGATCCATGCATATGGTGAATTATTGATCCTTATAGAGATAAAGTGGGTATATTTATAAAAAATTAGATCGAGAAGGAGGCTATGCAGTCTATAGGTCTACATCGATGTAAATATTATAAGAAAACCAATAATATTAGATTAATTTTATATCTATAGAGTGGACCTATGATCCAAATATGGAAATCTAGAAAATATGTGATTAATGCAAAAGGTCTCATCTATCAACGAAGCTCTATCCCTGATAAAATAGGTACTAACCACCATTCATGGCATGGCTCTGCCAATTTTAAGATTCAAAGATTTGATCCTCATGAACAAGACAAGTGGGCTTAGGGTCCCAAGGTGGTGAACAAGTAGTTAGAGAATTAGTTATGGAATTGATTCCATCAAAACAGAATTTGTCATCATACAAAAAAAAACCCTTGTCTTCTAGTGGGATCTCTCAACCAATGAAAGGTGCTAAAAGGTTATTGGAGTAAGAAAAGGCTATTTGGTTAGAAGAAGGAACATATTCAAAATTTAATCAATGAGATGCAAACAAATGACTAAGATATCTTTCTCTACTCTCTTACACATTATTCCCATCTCTTTTTCTACTATATATAGAGGCTTTAGATACTGAAAAATAATCCCTCTATTCCCTCTCTTGGGCATGACTAGACTTTGCCAATATTGAGATTTTAACCTCTTGGAATGAATAAAAGACTATGTTTTATATTTCATTATTCTTATCTAGTGTGTTCATATCAATTTATTTGCATATGTGGTAGAGATTTCACCCTTATCAAGTCTTGATCTCACCTAGCTAGTAGTTGTCTTGTTATGCAAGTCATGTTTAGTGTTAAAATGTCATTTGATTGAAGATTGTATGTCGATACATTGAATATTTATTGTCTTGCATTATACCTCTCCATAACTTCCCTTAGCTTTTGATCATTTAGTAAACCTCTACATGAAATACTGATGTATAGTAGACTTATAGAATTCTAGATCTAGCCTTTTGCTTATCTTATTAGTGTTTATTAGGATCTCAAATAGAGTGGATTAACCATAATTTCAGTGCATCACCATTTTTATCCTAGGTTTCCATTTAATTTTATCTCTCTCTCCCTTTTCCTTGATCATTAGTAGGTTTTAGTAATGGAAATAAGCTAAAATGATGCATCAGAGGAGCTATCCTCATTAAAAATACTATAGGTCTAACCCAAATATAAGTAACCCACAACCTAGGGTCATTCCCATGTTGAGATATATTTGGAAGTAAGACATGAACACTTATTCTTCCATCTAGGGTGTAATCTAGATGGATAACAGTTTTATCACACCCGATAGGACTAAATCCAAAAGAGTTAGAATATTGTTGGTATGTCTTTTCTCTTATCAAATTTTGGAAGCAATTATTTAGAACCAATGGTGACTTCAAATCAAGCTTATGTTTATGAGTAGGCCAGGTATGTCTCAATGAATTTTCTAATAAATTCTTGCATCTCTTTTTGACATATGAATTTGTTATGGACAACTATGGTGAATACCCCTATCATTTACCTCCTTCTTAGTAGTTCCAACATGATCCTCATGACCCATTTTAATCCTATCATGATCCATATCAACCATATAATGACTATTCAAAGCCTTATAAATAGTATGAAATCTCATACCAGTCTTATAACCACTCTCATGAGTTTTGTTATCCTCTTGATCAACCCATCCAAGTCCCAAAACAATCCATTTTAAGCTTCAAGAAAACTCTAATTGGCTATGAAAAAGAGATGATAAGCATAGACACTAGGAAGAGATATAGTGAGGATATTTCCAAGTAAAAAATTTAGAGCATGTGATCAAATTTGTAGTAAGCTAAAGAGGTATATGCAAATTTCATAATGCAAGGTCATTCAAAGTTTAGTTATGATATTCTAGACATTGGAGGTCTAATAGTAAGTATTGAAGAAAGGTTGGTTGTTTATGAGAAACCCTAGGGTCATGATAATCAATAGTATATTCCCATATATTTTCCATTTTCCCTTTATGATTAGAAAAATAATTTTTATCATATCCCTCATGAGTCAAACCAAGCCTTGCTTATCTTTCCTACCTAGAAGTCTATCCAAGAGAGGTCTCAAAATTTTGAAGAAGATTGTTTTGAAGAGTCTAATTTTCAGATTACACAATGTTGTCACTTAGATTTTCACCCTTTGAGGATATTCATAAGCTCTCCTCATCCAAGTGTCACAATCGAAACACCTATAGGCTTGTGGGTAGCCTAAGGCTGAAGTGAATCTCTAGATAGGGATAGCTCCATTTATGTATCACTTTGGATCATAACTACACTAAACTTTGGGGGGAAAAGGGAAAGAGAAAATTGAAATCAAATTATCCTAAGGGTGGTGATACACTAAATTGAATGATGACTTCCAACTAGCTGCATGTTACACATGAAACCAAGAGACTAACCAAACATACACTTCTCCAATATGTATCTTTTCACATCAATATTACATTATGAGGTTATGGATGAAATCTTAGGCTAGGAAGACTCAATAAGAGGCCTAGAATGGAACTAGTGAATATAATAACTCACTCAACCTTGACACTTCCTAGAACACTTCACATGCACTACAAGAAGAAGCTTTCCAACTATAAATAAGATGAAAGAATGAGACATGTTAAGGAATCCATAGTTTTCACTAAGAAATATCCAACATTAAACTAAAACACACTATGAACAATCATAAAGAGGTAAAAATTAGTAGTCTTATTGATAAAATGGTATGAAAAAGAGTAAGGCTTTGCCATACTCAGGTGGAGCATAAGTTACAATGGCCAAAATGGCTAGTTCTTATGGAACTTGAGAGAAATAAAAGAAGAGAGAAGTCCAAGGGTCACAAGGATACTTGTTAAGTTGATAAAATTAGTTACTTATAAATTATAAGAGGATGTGGGATAAATCATGCAAGGTTCAAAGGCACAAGTGTCCATCCAAGTGATAAAACTCATGAAAAGTGGTATGAAACTCCTCTTTCTGGCTCAAAAAATTGCGTTCATGATTTGGACCTATTTAAACATACCAAAACTAGTTAGGGACAGGTCTAATGATTGGAATGGTTTAATACATGCTTCTCCATGCATTGGTTTCAAGCTTGGTCATTTGGAATCATCTAGGAATGAGTCATCATCATCTGTAATCCAAAAAACTCTTCTTTCATGCACTCTTCACACTTGGCCTTAAAAAAGGCATAATTTTCCATGAAAATATATGGGAGGGAGTGTATGACATGTTTCAATACCCTCCATAGACTTATAAGCATCAGTCACACCTTAAAATCAGCTCACTTGAAGTTTTTCACCCTTCTTACTAGCTTGGTCACCATGCTAGTTTTGACTGGCTAAGACAAAGCATCTAGTTGAGGCACTTAGGATTTTTTAAAAGGAATTAAATAACCATATTTAGTTACTAAAATTATTAATATTTCCCCCAAACTTGATTTCATCTTTAGATTTTTTCTAAAACCTAAAAAACACATAAAATAGTCAAAATTACCCTATTTTGTACCCTATCTATACAATTACATATAACTCAAAAGGGTGGGGAGAATATGCCATTTGATCATCTATCTAACTCCATTTCCTCCATTGGGTCATGACTGAGGGTTTGTAAGGGTTTTAGGCCTATTTTCACTCATAATCATTGTTAAAAAAAACCTAATGTTGGAATCTCAAAATAATTCCACAAAATAAAATTTCAATATCTTCATCTACATCCTTGAACTCCTTATATTCCCATGCACAACTTTAAGGGAGATGTGAGCATCAAAAATTGTCTTGTCGAGCTTGATTCCTCATTTCAATAGTCTTATTATTGTCTCTAAGCCCAAAAAAATATTATTGATGATTTTTATACAATTTAAAAGATAAAACATACCTATAATGACCTTATTAAAATGTTTCAATAGGTTATAACTCATATATAATGCTAGAAGTGTGACTGATTCTTTGTTTGGACACTAGGCCTAACCATGCCTAGTATGCTTGTCTTTAAGTTTAAGCCCAAAATGAATTATTTGATGTTTTATATGAATTAAAATAGATCCTAAACATCTATTATTACCCCATAAAAATTTATATGTCCATTTGAATCCACTTCTAGAGCTGGAAGTGGCATTGGTCTCTCATTTGGAATTTAGGCTTCACCATGCTCAATAAGCCTTCTTTCAAAATTGATAGTCTATGATAACCTATTAATATTAACCCATTATTTATTGATTTTTCACATTTTCATAGGATTTATACATCCTCATACACCTCATATAAAGGTTCATCAGCTCTTGAAGAGTCCTTTTATCACCTTTTCCCAAAACTGCCAGGGTTTGTGCATCAGGGGAGTGTCCTTTGTCTGAGACAAAATAGAGGGCACTCCCATATTTAATATCAAAATAATTATAATTTTAAGAGATTATATAGGTTTTAAAGATATTTTATATAAAAATAAAATCCTTGGTTAGGTCTTTAGACCTTCAAAAATCTCAAAAAAACAAAATAGACCTACTTTTATGATAGATTGTGTGCATGATTCAGGGAATGGACTGTGTTATGCATTATTAAATATCTCTCTCTATTAAATATACACTTGTGATATTTTTATGAGGTTATTATGAACATAATTAATTTGATTTAGGTCTACACAACACTTAAACTTCCACATATCCCTTCCCATACCTTACCTAATCAAGGTTGAGTACTACTTCTAATTATGTTTTTCCTATTGACACTGTACCTGTAGGTAGATTTGTATGATTTAGAGTTGATAACAATGTCTAAAAACCTTCCAAAATTATTCCATAACTTAGTTCATTTATTTCCATGCTCATCTCACACCTTAAATTTGGCTTGTCCCCAAAACTAGTCATAGACAGTCTGATTGTATTTATGTGTTTCATCTTCAAAGGTAACCCCTATAGGTAGCATTGCATAATTAGACCTTGAATTTAGTGATCCAAAAAATAATTTAAGGGTTTAAGGTAATAAAACAATGTTTTTGACCTATTCACTCCTATTTTAATTAATCCAACCTAAGAATCATTACCTTTTATGTTCACTATCTCTCTCTGCCATTACAATTGGTTGTAGGTGCTCATTTCCAAATAAGGGACATCTGAATGTGTGTATAGGATAAAAAAATCCATATTATAACTTATAATTTTGGTATTCATGTTTCAACAAGCTCATATTACACTCTAGCTTATTTTTCTCTAGGTTCACAAGCAAGGGACACCTTTTCAAACTTTACCCTTGGCTAGTTGTAGTTGCTCACTAGGCCTGTGTACTGACTGAAGGTATGCATAGGAAGAAAAACACAATACATTATCCTCCTTAAGTGAATTTTAGATAAAAATTATTCATTTAAACCATTGGAAACATTAAAACATGGTGCATATTTTATTATGCAACTTTGGATGGAAAAGGTCTCCTTTTAGACTCAGACCTCTAGATGATAATGCAAGGTTTTAGTGCATAATTGGGCAAATTTAAGGCCCCAAACAGTCAAGCTTCATCGACCTTATACCCTAAAAAATATTAAAATTCATTGTAATATGTAGAGGCTAAAAATTGAGTACACTTATAAGCTCCCAATCTCATGACAACCTTATTGTAAAGCTTCCACAAAATTGCTAGGTTTTCTATTTTGCTAATTTAGGGATTAGAGATCTAAATCTCAATCATCATCTTTTTAAAGTGTTCCTCAAATTTATATATCAACATATCAATTCAAAAAGGTATATCATGATGTTATAAACCTAATTGGTCTCAATAAGGGTTTAAACACTGATTTTAACACTTTATAATGGCCTTTTGGCTCTCTATGGTATCACTTGTAGGTAGAAATCTTCATGTCTATAGACAATGAATGGAATGAGAGCAATGTGCATGGTTTTTTGTCTTATTGTGAGTTTTAGGCTCTTCTAAAGGGTTAAAAATATAATTTATTGGTCATGTATAGCCTTATTTGGCTCATAAACTCCCTTTAACATGACTGGTCTCCTCATGGGATACCTGTATGATTGGTATGCAAGCAGTAAGTAAGGTTATGGACCACACTCATGGTATATGAGCCTAAAAAAAAAATTTATCCTCTTTAAAATTCTAATATTAATCCATTAAAACTTGTTAGGTTGTGGAGCTAAAAGCTTCACTGATGCAAACAGGTGAGGAGGTTGCAGAAGGGTTGCAGAGTGTCACAGATGCTGGCGTCGGTTAGGCCAACCAACGTTGGCAGGATCAAACAAGAAGGCAACCGACATCGGTCAGATATCGGCCAACATTGGCACCCCCCAGGCGGATAGGGACCGATGTCGGTCACCTGTGTGGTTCGAGCTGCGAGTGTTTTACGGGCAGTTAGCTAACAAACCAAGTGTTTGCATGTCAAGAGCCAATTTTAGACTCAAAGCTGTGGATCTAGTTATTGTAATTGGATGTCTAATTATTGTTTGGATGATATCTATATAATAGACTCATGGATTGTATTGTAACTTGTTCTAGTTTGAGTTGAGCAAAGTTTGCTTCTTCTGTGTGTGAGGTGAGCAAGGGTGTTCGTCCTAGTTCCACAGGAGTACCAAGGTGGGTGCTGGATTGGAAAATCAGTAGGGTTCTTCATGTATGTATGATCTTGGTCATTAGGTTAGCATGGCTATTTTAGGAGATCTACATGGTAAGTAAGATCATTGATTTGTAGATGTATGTGTGTGCAAGGTCAAGGTTCACATGTGTGTAGAACCAGATTGATTTGCAGGTGTGCAAGATCAGATAGGATAAGAACACAATAGGGAGCAAAATTAGGTGGGATCTACTTAGAGTACATGTGTGTACTCAGAGCAAAGAGGAAGGCAAGGCAGTTCCTTCCATAAGTAAGATCAGATTTGGGTTGTAGGTTGTTGCAGTTCAGGGGAGATCTACTTGAAGTACGCTTGTATACTTGGAGTGCGTGGAACACTTGTAGAGTGCGTGGAGCACAAGTGTAAGGTGAACACCAACTCTATGTTTGAGTTGGGTGTTAGGACCTAAGAGAGAGAGCTTTGAGGGAAGATTTACTGTTTATGCCCTAGAGGTGTGGGAGCCCTAGATGTGTGTAAGGAAGAAGAACTGTGGCAGCCTTCTTTGTTGTATTTCCTTCTGAAAGAGTTTTAATACAAGTTGTGTATTGTCTCTCATATCATGTGTTATTTCTAGATTCTAGTTACTTGTTGATTCTAGTTAATTTCTACATATTAAGTTGCTTGGTAATCAATTGTGTGCTTCCATTATATTCATCCCAACAAGTGGTATCAGAGCTAAGGTTGCAGGGAGCAGGTTTTGTGTTTGGTTACAGGTCACTCTCAGGGGTTTTTGATTGAGTGGGAGTAGAGCAATGGCAGATCAAAGTAAGCTAAGAATGGAGGAGTTGAAAAGCACAGATGGTCACTTATGGTCCTATGAAAAGAAAGAGCAGGTAAAAGAAGAATGTTGGTTGGTAGCAGATCAACATGAAGGAACTGAAGATGCAGATGTTGCAGGTGTTGTTGCACAGGATGCTCTGGGAGGTTTCTTGGATAAAGTAGAATCTTGTTTCACAGATTCTATTGCCTCTTTCCATGCAGCCCCAGGTAGAGGAGCTGGTGAGCCTTGCTAAAGAATTGGCAAAGGGGAAGTGAAGCTGAAATTGCAGGTGGCCAACACATGGGTGTTGAAGGAGGTCATGCACGTCTCAAGTTTGGAGATGTGGCTAATTTCTTCAGAAAAGTTGGGTGATGAGAGATGCACAAGAACTCTCACAGTGGATGCACTTGAATTAGCTGGTGGTAAGAAAATAGGTACTCTTTATCTACTTGTTTATATTACTGATTCTTCTTCTGTTGCGAAGACGTGGCTTTATAGGCTTGGTCACATGAGCAGGAAGGAGATGCATGTTCTTAAGCGGAAGACTGATATATTTGATAGGCTTAAGAACTGGAAAGCCTTGGTGTTCTTGGAGGAGATGGCAGATAGAGACCAGTGGATGGGACTAGATACTTCTGAGCAGGGCAGTTTAGACATGGGATTGATTCAAAGGAGCTTGTGGGTAAAAAGTCATCACTCATAAGAAAACATAGGTACCAGCATCAATAGGAAAACTGATGTCAGCAGTAGGTAAGACCAATGTCGGTCATGAGGATTGACGTCGGTAGTAGGGACACCGATGTCGATAGGGTTGGTAGTCAGGACAGGCGCATGGAACCGATGTCAGTTGGATGCAGACTATGTGGTGACCGAGGTCAGTCATTATAATAGATTTTGGGTGGATAATAAGCTTTCAAGGAGTCTCAAATGCCCATACAGAGGATTGAAGAGGTAAGTAAGCCTCAAATTCATTGTTCCTCTTCTTTATACTAGTTTCTAACTTTAGAGCAGGAAAGATCCAGGAAACAGTGGGAGCATGGCAGGTACATGATGCAAAACCAAGCAGAGACTTGGTAGGGTTGCCAGCAGGTATGAAAAGCACAGAGATGAATGGATTCCTTAGTTGAAGAATAGAGAGAATGGATACGTGAGATGGAAGACCAGGTCACATGGTCTTGAGGAAGCTGCAAGACAGTGGTACAGGTTTTGACAGGTGGATGACAAAGCATGACTTTAGTCAATGTTAGGGTAACTAATGTGGTTTGTCTTACCAGGGGGATGGTGATTGCAACATCATTCTGTTACTATATGTGGATGGTATGTTTGCTAGCAGGGTTGTACATATAAGGTTTTGCTGAGCTAAGGGTAAGATTAGTTCAGTGGTTTGCTATGAAGAATTTAGAGCAGTGAAATTCTTTGGCATGGGAGACATGTGAGATCACAGGTTGATTTTGTCTCCAGTGGGAGCTGATGTGAATCAGGTGTAGGTGAGGTTCAGGATGCAAAATTAGAGCACACTAAGGGCTGGACAGTTCAGTGTTTGAAATCACATGAGGTCTAGTATAGACCTGAGTTTACCCAAGCAGTGGGTGTTGTCAGAGAGTTAGGAGCCAATTCAGAGAAGTGGGTTCTTAGGGATGTGAGAGGGACCAGTAGCAAGTATACATGCAGGGTCAGGACTTCACTACATGGGTTTGTAGGTTCAGATGTGGCAGGGTACTCGAATGACAAGAGGTGCACCACAAGTTGTGTGGTGGGTTGTCTTCCGGATTGAGCTTGAAGAGGGATACAAGCCAGGAAATAGATTAGATAGGGTACAGGTAAAGGTACAGTACAACTATTTATCTCTAAGTGGGAGATTGTTAGGTTGTGGAGCTAAAAGCTTCACTGATGCAAATAGGTGAGGAGGTTGTAGAAGGGTTGTGGAGTGTCACAGACGCTGTCGTCAATTAGGCCAACCAACATCGGCAGGATTAGACAAGAAGGCAACCGACGTCGATCAGATATCAGCCGGTGTCGGCACCCGCCAGGAGGACAGGGACTGACGTCGGTCACCTGTGTGGTTTGAGTTGCGAGTGTTTTATGAGCAGTTAGCTAACAAACCAAGTGTTTGCATGTCAAGAGCCAATTTTAGACTCGAAGCTACAGATCTAATTATTGTAATTAGATGTCTAATTATTGTTTGGATGAGATCTATATAATAGACTCATGGATTGTATTGTAACTTGTTCTAGTTTGAGTTGAGCAAAGTTTGCTTCTTCTGTGTGTGAGGTGAGCAAGGGTGTTCCTCCTAGTTCCACAGCAGTACCAAGGTGGGTGCTAGATTTGAGAATCAGTAGGGTTCTTCATGTATGTATGATCTTGGTCATCAGGTGAGCATGGCTACTTTAGGAGATCTACATGGTAAGTAAGATCATTGATTTGTAGGTGTATGTGTGTGCAAAGTCAAGGTTCACAGGTGTGTAGAACCAGATTGATTTGTAGGTGTGTAAGATCAGATAGGATAGCAACACAATAGGGAGCAAAATCAGGGGAGATCTACTTGAAGTATGCTTGTGTACTTGGAGTGCGTGGAGCACTTGTGGAGTGCGTGGAGCATAGGTGTAAGGTGAACACTAACTCTGTGTTTGAGTTGGGTGTTGGGACCTAAGAGAGAGAGCTTTGAGGGAAGATTTACTATTTATGCCCTAGAGGTGTGGGAGCCCTAGAGGTGTGTAAGGAAGAATAACTGTGGCAGCCTTCTTTGTTGTATTTCCTTTTGAAAGAGTTTTAATACAAGTTGTGTATTGTCTCTCATATCATGTGTTATTTTTGGATTCTAGTTACTTGTTGATTCTGGTTAATTTTCGCATATTAAGTTGCTTGGTAATCAATTGTGTGCTTCCATTATATTCATCCCAACAAAACTTTTTAGGACTTATATCAAGTCAAGATATGTCCATTTCAAGGTTTGGACCCTTTCAAGCACCTGTAGGTAAGCAAGTTCATGATGCCCAACTAAAAATGTTGCATATGACTATAATTACATGAAGATTTGCCTTGGGAAAATATATTTAGAGGTGAAGGTGATCAATAAAACATTGTAAAAATGTAAACCAAAATATATTCATCCTCCAAGACCACTATCAAAATAATAAAATCTTACAAATGGTGAAAAAATTCCCTGTTGCACAGAAGAGTACTCCCTCTTACAAATTAAGATTATTATCATATAAAAACACCTTGAAATGATAAAATAAACATGGATATAATTATATGAGTAAGAAAACATCATCTAGAATCAACTTTAGTAATTGGTTTATATGGACTTGCCCAAAATGGAACAAAACCTATAGGGTGCATGAAACAACAAGAAAAAAAAGATAGTCAACTTCATGAGGATGGTTCATAAGGCACATGACACCATTATTTAAAATATTTTTATGTAAATTAATATATAAAAGTTTATTTTCACTTCCTAAATTAATTTGACCTAGAAATTCTCCTACTGACTTTACCGAGTATAAACCTAAAGACTAGTTCTATGTGCCTAGAAGGGTGAAAAAGGAACAAAATGGTTTTATCCCAATTTTTACACCTATAGAGTCATTAAAACATGTAAATAAGATTTATTAAGTCTAATGGACATTCTATGATCTTATCCCATGTGGCACACTTCCCCATGGATCGTACAAGTGCCAAACTCTCCTTTTTTCTCAAGAAAACTACCCTTTCTTTTGAAGAACCTACCATATTTTAGTTATGATAGTTTATTAATACATCTTAAGACACATGGGATGTGACATCACATTTTAAAATATTCAAATCTACCAAGGAGGTTGTATAACCTATTAAATACTTTATTTAGGACCTCAAAATGATAAATGGACTAAAGACTTATTGACCAAGGTTAATATAATCATAAAATCACACTAAATGACCTATAATACACCTTATGATTAAATTTTAAACCCCATAAAACATATAAATACCAATTTTTTTACCTATAGGGGTCCCAATTTGACCTACAAGGTCAAATTTGGTCAACAAATTGGTGACTCATAGGGGTAGTATGCTTGTTATAATAACTAGACTAGTAGCCTTATCAGTCCATTGGGCTTAAGGAGTCATTTGAAGTTTGAGACACAACAAGATGAATTTTACCATATGATTTGATCAAGACAAGACCAATTAATACCTCAACTACATAAAGCAAAAGACACACACAAAGTAAAAGCAAACACACATGTACTTTATGAGCACTTATGGAACACACAGACCAAACAAAACAAACTGAATTAATCACTAACTAACCTAAGATGACTAATACCTCTTGGATCAAAAGGGAGGTTTTAAACCCTTATTGCTTCATGACATGAAGGATTTAGTGGGACATGTAGCCTTTTGTCCTTTATCATTGATGCTTCTATCTTCTTTATGGTATTTACCAACTTCATGGTGTATTTTTCAATGAGAACCAAGCAGCTCCAAACATACTAGCTATGAAATTTAATTCTTATTGCATCCAAAAAAATTCAACCTTATCATATGGATCCTCAATTACAACCTCTAATGGTGGTCCATAGGGGCATACTTTCTTGCTTTCCATAGTGCTCTCAATAGGATTGGGTTTCTTTTTAGATGTAAGTTCATCTAGCTCATCAAGGAGATTTGCATATTATACCCATTCTTGGTCATTATCCTCCATGGAATACTATTTCTTCACCTTGTCATGTACTTGGCACCCAACTTGGCAAAGCTCTTCAAGATCTTGTAATAACTTCATTTGTAGCTACCAATCATCCTTGTCCTCTTTATCATCTAGAACCACTACCTCTTCAATCTTCTCTTCTTAATGTATAAGTTCATCAATATGGTTTTCTTCAATCTCCAATGCATTTGATGGTGATTCAAGATCAGAGTGAGGTATTGGATCATATTCAAGAATAACATCTTGCACATTGATCTCAAGAGAGTTTTCTAGGACTGTAACCTCTTTGAAAAAGACTTGAAATCATCCTCCATCTATAATAGCACATTCATATTCATACTTGAGATGATTATCCACAACATTTTTATCATATTTAGTGTCTTATTCAAGGGCTGAAAGATCCTTCATCTCCTTCTCCTTCATGGTCATGCCAAGACTAGGCATATTGAAATCATTTGACCTAGCCCAATGAGGCTGCCAAGGAGGTAGGCTTTCTTCAAGCAAGAGTTATAAGTTTTTTTCAACCAAATACTCCTATTTAGGTTTCCATATCATAGGTCCATCAAAGCAAAGGGTGATGGGGTAAGGACAAGATGAACTAGTTGGTAGAGGTGGCACATAGAACTCAAAATCAGATTGAGAGTGAAGTGTAGGGGATTCTTTTCGAAGCTCTTGAGGAAGGGGAGGTAGACCTTGAGATACAATTGATTAGTTTTGTTCCTTCCATTTGATAATAACTTCATTAAAATATTATTGGGCTTGATCATTCTCTTGAGGAAGGGGAGATGGGGTGTGTTTAGACATAGGATCTTCTTTTGGGTCTAAACCTTCCATCACACCTTGACTTAGCGATTTCATCCTTGATTCTATCTTTTTTATTTTCTTGGATAAGTTCTATTGGAAATTTTTTTCTTGAAGTTAATATTAATCTTCATGAGTATGAGGAGTACAAGAGGGTTGACATGGAACACAAGAAGATTCTTGAGGAAGGGTGGGAGGGACTTACAAATAATCTAGCTCTTTCTCAACTTCACAGTCATCAAGGATTTTACCCTCTTTCTTTCCCCATGACTCCACCATCTTATTCCATTTTAGGATGTTAGGATTAATAATATTTTATTTAGGTGGTGATTCATCTTGAGGAGTGGATGAAATATTCAAGAAACTTATAATCTCCTTAGGCTTGGATTCCCCACCTTGTCTCTAACTTAGAATGTCATATCTAAAGGTCTTCTCTTGAGGTGGGGATATAATGGGAGAGGGAAATGAGGTCTTATATTCCACTTATTTTTTTGATGACATAGACTAATACATATGCATGTTAGCTAACTCAATCTTCTTATCAATATTTGCTTTAAAAATAAGGCTTCTCTTTTCAACTCTCTCTTCCAATTGATTGGGAAAAAAATGGATTTGATAATCTTGATTGGGCTCATGAGTAGGGATCATTTAGGACTGATAGAAATGTTGGAGAAGTAGATATGAAGGATGATAGGTTTGGTGAGGCTATTTTTCATGAAATTTTATCATATCTTCTAAGGATGAAATTAGGCCACTCACATCTAGCATCTCACTTGTAAGCCTTTTCCAATTGGCTCTCTCAATAGGTACCCACTCTTTTTTGATCAACTCTAAGGCATCTCTCACCTTGTGAATGAAATTTATAGGAACATCTTGACCATGTCCCCTTAGTGTATCAAGCTCTAAAATATACTTCTCATACCCCAAAAGAGTTTTCTTGAAGGTGAAAATGGATTGAGTTGAGAAGTGGCTAGGTTTAATAAGAGAAGTAAGATATTGAGAAGGTTGATTTTAGGACTGATACAACTCATGACAAGGTTGGTTATAGGGATGATAAGGATCATGTTGATAAGGGGATATAGGCTAGCTATAAGACTAGTAAGAATCACACCAAGGCTGATAGGGAGTGCCATAAGCTTGATATGTCTCACCAACTTGTGTAATATAGTACTCAACATCAGAATTAGCCATAAAACCTCATTAAAAGTAAGAACATAAAGTAAAATGTTACCAAAAATATTCAAAGGATAACCTAGGCTACTTAACTAGCTGATATAACTTTGGAATCACCATTAATGCTTGGATAGATGTCTCCAAAGGTTTATTATTGAAAGATAACATCAAAAATATTTTAACCTTTTGGACCAATAGTCCTATTTGTCATAAAAAAAATATTTTCACTTGGATCTTCACCCTTTGAGGAGATGCATAAGCTCTTCTAATCCAAGTGGCACAATGGAAACACCTCTAGGCTTGTGGGTAGCCTAATAATGAGGTGAATCTCTAAATAGGGCTAACTCCCTTGTTGTACCACTTTGGATCACAACTACACCTAAACTTTGAGGGGAAAAGGGAAAGAGAAAACTGAAAGAAAACTATCCTAAGGGAGGTGATACACCAAATTTAATGATGAATTCCAACCAACTGCATGTTACACATGAAACCACAAGACTAACCAAACATACACTTCTCCAATCTACATCTTCTTACATCAATATTATATTATGAGGTTATAGATGAATGCTTAGGCTAGGAGGACTAGAAAAGAGGCCTTTAATGAAACTAGTGAATAGACTAACTCACTCAACCTTAACACATCCTAAAACACTTCACATTCTCTACAAGAAGAAGCTTTCCAATTGCAAATAAGATGAAAAAATGAGATAACATGCTAATGAATACATATTATTCACTAAGTAAGATCCAACATTCAAGTAAAATACACTATAAAAAGTCATGAAGAGGTAAAAATACATTTTTTTATTGATAAAATGGTATGCAAATGAGTAGGGCTTCACCATACTCATGTGGAACATAAGTTATAATGGCCAAAATGGCTAGTTCTTATAGAACTTGAGAGAGAGAAGAGAAGAGAGAAGTTAAAGGGTCATGAGGAAACTTGTTAAGGTGATAAAATTATTTATATATGCATGATAAGATGATTTTGGATGAAAAATGCAAGGTTAGGAAGCACAAGTGTTCATCCAAGTCATAGCACTCATGAAAAGTGGCATCAAACTCCTCTCTCTAGCTCAAAAAACTGCCTTCATGATTTGGGCATGTTTGAACATCAAAAAACTGATTAAGGATAGGTATGATGGTTGTAATAAATGGTAAGGGTTGTATACATTCCTTTACATGCATTATTTATAGGCCTAGTTATCTAGAATCATTTGGGAATGAGTCATCACCATCTGTAGTCCAAGAAACTCTTCCTTCATGTACCTTGCACACTTAGCCTCCAAAAAGGCATAAATTTACATGAAAATATATGGGATGGAGTGTATGACATGTGTTAATACCCTCCATGGTCTTATAGGCATTAGGAACACCTTAAAATAAGCTCACTTGAAGTTTTTCACCCTTATTAAACTTGGTCACTATGCTAGTTTTGACTGGCTAAGATGAATCATTTAGTTGAGGCACTTAGGAGTTTTTCAAAGGAATTAAATGACCATGTTGAGTTATTAAAAGTCTTAAAATTTATTCCAAACTTTATTTCATATTTAAACTCCTTCTATAACCTAAAAAACACATAAAATAGTCAAAAGTACCCTATTTTGTACCAAGTTCATATAATTTTATATAGATAAAAAGGGTATGGATGAGATTGATAGAGTTATCTACAAGTTCCAATCACTATTACATATAAAATATGTCATTTTATCAACTATCTAACTCCATTTCCTCCATCGGGTCTTTACTGAGGGTTTACATGGGTTTTAGGCCTATTTTCACTCTTAAGCATTGTTCATAAAAACCTAACATTGGAATCTCAAAAAAATTCCACAAAATAAAATTTCAAGACCTTCATAAACATCCTTGAACTCCTTATATTCCCATGCAAAACTTCAAGGGAGATGTGAGCATCTAACGCTATCTTGTTGAGCTTATTTCCTCATTTTCATAGGCCTAATGTTGTCTCTAAGCCCAAAAAGTGATTCTTGATGCTTTATCTATAATATATAAGATGAAACACACCTATAATGACCTTATGAACATGTTCCAATAGGTTATAACTCATATATAATGCTATAAGTGTGACTAACTCTTCATTTGGACACTAGGCCTAGCCATGCCTAGTATGCTTGTCTATAAATTTAAGCCCAAAATTAATTTTTTGATGTCTTCCCTACATTACAATAGATCCTATACATATATTATACCCCCGTAAACATGTACAAGTCCATTTAAATCCACTTCTAGATTTGGAAGTAGCATTGGTCTCTCATTTGGAATTTAGGCTTCACCATGCTCAATAAGCCTACTTGCAAACTTGATGGTCTAGGTGTTAGGTTGTGGAGCTAAAAGCTTCACTGATGCAGACATGGAGGAGGACATTGGAGAGGTTGCTGAGTGTCACAGACACCGGCATCGGTCAGGCCAACCGATGTCAGCAAAATTAGACAGGGATAGCAACCGACGTCGATCAAGGTCGGCCGACGTTAGTCACCTCCAGGTAGATAGGGACTGACGTCGGTCGCCTGTGCAGTTTGAACTACGAGTGTTACGGGCAGTTAGTTAACGAACCAAGTGTTTTCATGTCAAGAGCCAAATTTAGACTAGAAGCTGTAGATCTAATTATTATAAATGGATGTCTAATTAGTGTTTTCATGAGATCTATTTAAGAGACTCATTGGCTATATTGTAAAGTGTTCTAGTTTGAGTTGAGCAAAGTTAGCTCCTTCTGTGTGTGAGGTGAGAAAGGGTGTTCCTCCTAGTTCCATAGTAGTACCAAGGTGGGTGCTAGTTTTGGAGAATCAACAGGATTCTTCAAGTGTGTAGGATCTTGGTTAGCAGGTGTGCATGGCTACTTTTGGAGATCTACATGGGTAAGTAAGATCATTGATCTGCAGGTGTATGTGTGTGCATGATCCAGGTTTGCAGGTGTGTAGAACCAGATTGATTTGTAGGTGTGCAAGATCAGGGACAACAACAACACAACAGGGAGTAGGATCAAGAGAGATCTACTTGGAGTACAGTGTGTACTCAATTTAGAGCAAAGAGGAAGGCAAGGCAGTTCCTTCCATAAGTAAGATTAGATTGTGTTACAGTTTGTTGTAGTTTAGGGGAGATCTACTTGAAGTATGATTGTGTACTTGGAGTGCATGGAGCACTAGTGTACTGGCAGTAGTGGATACTGACTGGTTGGAGGTGAACACCAACTCTATGTTTGAGTTGTGTGTTGTGACTATAAGAGAGAGAGCTTTGAGGGAAGATTTATTGTTTATGCCCTAGAGGTGTGGGAGCCCTAGAGGTGTGTAAGGAAGAAGAACTGTGGCAATCTTCTTTGTTGTATTTCCTTCTAGAAGAGTTTTAATACAAGTTGTGTATTGTCTCTCATATCATGTGTTATTTCTAAATTCTAGTTACTTGTTGATTCTGGTTAATTCTGCATATTAAGTTGCTTGTATTTGGTAATCAATTGTGTGCTTCCATAATTCCCAACAAAGGTGGTGATAGAGTTCTTTGGTTGGGTATCTAACACTAGGATACCCTATTAAGCTTCACCCTTTATTTATTTGTTTTCTATGTTTGCATAGGTGTTATATATCCTCTTACACCTCCTATAAAGGTTTATCATCTCTTGAAGAGTCCCTTTGTCACCTTTTCCCAAAACCACAAAGGAACTACACTCAAGCTAGCAATTTGAACATTTTATATCACTACATTTTCGCCTCCTTTATTCTGATGATGTAGCAAAGAAAAATATGAAGATAAATTAAAGTATAAAGCATACCTAAACTTACCTATAAGGGTTAAGATCATGAATCTATGTGATACTAAGTGTGCATAGAAAGAGCACATTGTGAAGTGTAAATCTGTAAGATAAAAATAAAGAGTATATTAGTTATTACTAGATATGCTATATCTAAAATAATAATGTATGAAAGTTAGGTAAGAGAGAGACAGAGAGTAAGATAAAGGAAGGAGTACACCTCACTAATTACATGAGCCAACACAAAACCTAATATGCTATTGAATGATGCTGAGTGATGTTGAATGATGTCGGGTATGTGTCGTACCAAGGGTAATATCACGAATGGAGCTAAGTATTAAATTCCCTGAGAGTGGCTCAAGAATGAAAAGTCTATCCCTTTGGCTCCATCATCACCCAAGAAGTGAAGTTATTTGATCATGCATGTATTGATTGATGTTTGGACTATGTGTCCAATCCCTTTGAGTAGGTGGCTCAAGAATACAAAGGCTAGTTTGACATTTGAATCCATCATTACCCACCAAGTGAAGCTATGAAATGATATTGGTATGAATGTGTGTTATATGATATGGCTCCTAAATCCCATGAATGTTATGTAATCTAATAATATGTCATGGATAGCTCAATGTGTACTAGAAACTAGGCCAATCTTGTCCACTCTGGAAGGAGTTTAGGCTTTTATGAAAACCACTTTAAAACTAGAAACTAGGCTTATGTGGAAGCCACTTGAGAATGTATAGGTTAGGCTTGTATGAAAGACACTCTGAAATGATTCCAAATACCTATAGATGAAATAAGGCATGCAATTACTAAGAATTCCTAGGTAATATACTAAACTCAAAAAGAAAAGAAGTCAAATGTGTTGTGTACATTGCCCCCAATCACTAGTGTCTATAACATGGGATTCTAATCTAGAAGTTATACTAACTACCCAATCTAAAACTAGAAGTGAGAACCATTATTCCATACATAAGTCCCCCTATATCTATATTCTTTGAGAAATTTTTTACTAAAACTATTGATTTTGAACCGAATTGTATCTGATAAAATTATAGTTGAGCTTACCTTTCTACCTATTTTTAGAAAATTTGGGTTTTTTGCTATTTGGATAAGAGCACCAAAAATAGGATGCCTTACTATCTAGCACTATTGTCCATGTTCATAACTATTGTCCTTTTCTAAATCTAATGACTATTCTATAATCATCACTATTTTTTTGGTTTGTTCTACCTAGTTTGACCTCTAATTACTATTTTGAGTGTTCTAAAAACTAATTTTTTGATCGATAGGAGCTATGATCTCTATGAAAAAACCCCTATTTATTGCCCCCTCTTTTGAGGGTAGGAATGAATATCCTACAATTAATTTCCTTAGAAAAAAGATCCCTATAAGTGTGTTATGCTATGAAATACATGATATAGTAATGATAAAAAAAGATGTCTCAAGATATAACATAGTTTGTATTAGAGATTGTTAAATCAATAGGGGTATGCCTAGACAGATATAACAATGTAGTATCATGTATAATATTCTAAATTTAAATTAGAAATGTTAGTTATTATTTTTTAAGGAGGGATGGAGCATGATGTCCATCATGACATCCAAGATAGCAAGAAAATGCATGATGTGGATCATGGCATTGTAATAAATCAAAAAACACACAAGGCAAGAAGCATACAAGAGTGGCCAAGGGGCCAAGAAAATAAGGTACATGGGCACATGTCACTTAAACTAGATGACATGCATATAAGGCATGTTCAAATGCCACATACACATACAATTGAAAATAAGCAAGGTTGACATGAGGGCCACAATCACATAAAAGAGTACAAACAAATGACATTAGCAAATGTCCTAAGGCACACATAAGAGTAGAGGCAAAGGACATTGGTAAATTGCCTAAGGCACATACAAGAGACAAAACAATAACTGAGAAATGCAATCATATCTACCTACTAAAAGTAAGAAAGTAAGACATGTAATATACTAGAAATACAATAGCATCTAACTAATCAAAGCAAGAAGTGAAAGTATGCAAAACATGTAGTAAACGAGTAGGTAGATGATAATAAATACATAACTGCTATATAATAGTGTGTGTTGATAGAGTAATATATGTAAGCTAGTAATTAATGTACATCAACATGATAAATAGAGTGTGTGGTATAGGAATGACATAACCCAAATGGTGTAGTCATGTAGAAGATACCCCCAGTGGGTAAATATATCAATTTATGTCTCGAATGTAGAATTAAGATGCCCACTCGATGGGTAGACTGAATCAATCAAAGATATGAATGTCACTTCACACACTCAAATAAGATCAAATGAAGCATGGTAATCTAGATAAATTGACAAATAATAGTATAAAACAACAAATGTAAGTCTAGCATGGTAGTATAAATGTAAAGGATGGATAATGCATATAATTGAATTATTTTTGTGTTTTTGAATTATTTGATTATTTTTTTATTTTGAAATGTTATATTGTTTTTGGTATTTTGAAATATTTAAATGTTTTTGTATTTTTGATATAAGCTATGTATAATCAATCATGAAGAGACTATGTACAATAAATATGAGAAACTATGTATAAGTAAGACTGAGAAGAGATGATACTAACTGATGAGTCTCATAAAATACTCCATATCATGGTGTCATGTATCAAGGAGAGGGATCATGCATGATCATGAAGCACGATGGAATGGCTGAGACCATGTATTTGAAAATTGTATATGCTATAAATACTCTAAAATATCTATAGTGGAAATCAAATATGGGGTCATCTTGTAACTCTAATAAGTGGATGCAATTGTGGGGCTCTTAGGGACCCATCTAGTGGTAGGAGAAGCTCTCTAAACATGTGATCTATGTGTAGAGGCATGAAACCTAAATGATATTGACCTGGGTATGAACACTATAGCTAAAAAATATCTAGAGTCCTAAAACTATTGTTGCTCTAAAAGAGGTCTCTATGAAAGTGTATGAACTCTCTATGCTGGTAAGGAAGGCCTTGACTATGTCTAAATCTAAACTGGAGGAATAATTATAACTAGTGAAGCTAAAACTAGTGATTTCAAAGTAGAAGATGGCTTTGAAGTGGGGAGTGGTAACTCATATAAAACTCCACCAACTATAACAACCTGATTGGCATGAATGAATTTCATTCATCTATGAACTATAGAAGGTGCTTCTCTCAATTTTTTTGAATCCATGGTCAGCTAAGCAACATATTAAAAACTCTTACACTGGGAACAATAATAAATGGTGTGGCCACATGTGTTGGACCAACCTATAGAGGAAGTATAATCTCACCCAATGAAATTTGTATGTGGTTATTAAATCTACTAGTAACTATGTCCATTAGGGTAATATCCTACTCTAAATATCCTAAATGCTATAGTAATGTCATAGTGTACATGTTCACACTAGATCCATTGTCTATGGGCACATTATGAATGGGATGTTGATTAATGTAAGCTCTGATAAAGAGTGCATGGTAATCTAAATCATCCTCAACTATCTCCTAATCTAAAAAGGAGATGGAAGGTTCAGCTATAACTCTATAATTATACACACCAATCATGTTTCTCAAAGGATGTGTCTCCACTGAAGGTGCCTGATATGTATTTGGTGGAGGATGTGCATGATATACATAATGGACACCTGATATATCCCCTATCTCTTATTTATAATTATATGGAAAAGGATTTGAGAATATTTTATAAGCTTTATCATACGTTTGATTTTCCTGAGGAGGCTCAACTGAAGTGGCAAGATTAATAACATTTCCATCTATCAAGTCCTATATCTTGTGTTTCAAACTGATACATCTATTTGTTGTATGGCCTGGTGCCCTATGAAAATTTCAAAATACAATATGATCATATCCCCATGTAAGTATATTTGTTAGAACAAGTTCTTGAATATGATGAAGAGATATGATATTACATTCCAAAATCTGCTATAAAACTCTAGCTAGAGATATTGGTAGATTGGAAAAAGTTCACCGAGGAAGCATAAATACTAGTCACTGAGGGGGCTCTAAAGCTACATTAACTATTGGTTGATTTTGACTTTTTCTATCATTGAATTTTACTTTATATGGGACTTTACTATTATTCTTGTTTTCTATTTTGGATATGCTCATGTACTTAAGTTTGCCCATTGAAATTAAATTGACTTCCCTTTCCTTTAGTGTATGACATAACTCAGTGAAAGAAGAGAACCTTTTGAATATTATTGATTCATGAAAAGCTGGTAAAAGCCTCTATTTGAAAAGATCTTGTAACTCTTTATTAGCCATGGGGTTAGTCATCTTAGCTAAGATAGTCCTATATCAAAGAACATAATCTATGAGATGCTCATTTGATGTGTGTTTCTATTGTACAACTTGGGCATAGACAACCTTATCACCAATGTTAATTCAGAAATGAGATAGAAACATATTATCTATAGTATTGAATGCATTGATCAATTGATTTTATAGACTATAGAACCATTGTAAATCATAATATTTTAGACTCTATGTAAATAACTTGGTTAGTAGCCATTAATTTGGTATATAGTCCAAGCATTCTATGTAAAAATCTCTCAAGTGTGTCTTTATATCACCCTTGCCTTCATATAGAGTGAGCTTGGATTGAACAAAACCTAGTGGCAAGGGTGTAGAAGCAATATGATGTGCCAATAGTGTCATTCACAATTGGTTTCTTTGAAGAAATGGAAGACTTAACTTGTTTAGCCTTTTTGATTTCCATGATATATTGTAAGATAAGAGTATGATCTCAAAGCAATTCCCCAAGTCTTTCTCTAAAACTTTATAGAATCAAGTCTTTATTGAGTAAAACATCATTATCAATAATAGGTGGAAGTGGATCAAGAACCTGATGTGGTGGGTCATAAATATCAATGTTTGTATCATTATTGTTCTTATCATACTAGTCATTGTCAAAATTATATTCATGGAAATTGGTGTAATCTGGATGTGTAAGATCTATAGCAAAAAGGTGAGATGGTTTTTTTATCTATGGTATTTGATCGTGTTGAAGGAATTTGGGTTAATTCAGGAGGGTTACCACTAAGTCTCACATTTCATCTCAAAGGAAGAGATGTAAGGAGCTTAGGTGGCATAAGGAAAACAACTTGAATAATGAAATAAAAGATTAAATAGATATAATCTAAACAATGAATTAGAATATGCATAAAATAGATATAGCTCACAAACATGTAAGGTGATACCTCAAAAGCAACGGGACCTAGTATATGAAACTAGGGTTTTGAAAAATGATATTTGTTTTTAAAATTATTAAGGAATTTTAAAAATTAATTTGAATTTCTGATTTAAATATGCAAATCAAAAAATCAAAAAAATATTGGAATAATTCTAATTTAAATGGATCTAGTATATGCAACTAGTGTTTGGAAGAAATATATATATATATATATATATATATATATATATATATATATATATATATATATATATGGAATTTTAAAAATTAATGTGAATTTATAATTTAAATATGTAGTTAAAAAATAAAAAAATTGGAAACGTTAGGAAGTACTTTTCCCTAGGGTTTCTAGGGTTTTTATGCACAAACGAAGTAAGTCGGGTTCATCAAATGATTTAACTATTTTTGGAATATTAGAGTCTTATTCCTAATTTATTTAAGGGTCTAATTAATAAATCCATAAATAATATTTCAATAATTATAGTACTAATTTGTATAGTTTATTTTCCTTTTGTAGCTTTCTAAAAATAGTGATGAAAGAAGAGAAATGCAATTTAGCTGAAAACTAGATTAAGACAGATGAGACAGAGGCTAAAATTGGTTGTGCAACACTAGGATAGTTTCATGAACCTAGATTTGGATTTCATTTAATGAAAGAATAAGAGCATTAAAAACATGACACTTTGAGGTCTGGTGCCATAGTCCAAGTCCTATCGTTGTTGTCTAAACTAATCATAAAGACTTGAGTTTTTTGGGTTTTGTCTATTGTCCCTATGTGATTATGCCTATGAAAATTTGATTCTTGAATATCGATGAAGCTCCTTTTAAATATTATTTAATACTGAATCCTAGACCTTCATTATGCTTGAATAAAACTTGAGAAAGAGGGGGGGGGGTTAGTGTGTGTAACATACATTATACATGTATCCACACCCCTTGTATGGGTACACTGCCTACATACCAAAACCTTAACAAGGGATTAAGCCATATGTAGTTCTTTAACTTGATGTGCTTTATGTAATAGTGTTATATAGATGCAAAAATTCAAAACTAAGAGTGCTTGAGGTGGCTAGGGACTGGTGTGAGGGTTTGAATATGTTGGTAGTTGTATTGGATGGTCGTATACAAAGAATAAGGAAATCTACCTTAGTGGTTTTTCTTATATTCTTGCTTAATTTTGTAATATTTGTCAACCCCTTATAAATGAACTTTGAATGGTATTTTATAGAGATATATTGGTCATGGTTAAAATGTATTCGTGCTAGGTTGACATAATAAAGAATAAGAATCAAAAGGAAATGGTCATTTGGGATTGAAACATGATTGGAAAAGTACACTAAAAATGGGACACCCTAGGGTCCAATGCTATAGTCCAACCCCAACTCTCTTGTTCTATAGGCTCGAGACCTAGGGGATGGAATTAGCATGGGAAATAGAGCCTGACTAAGTTGGAAGCAGGTCTCAAAAGTCTATGGATGACTAGTTATAAGAAAAAAAGTATTTGGAAGGGTCATGAGAGCATGTAAGAAGGTCCTATGGATTGGATGTCACAAAGCACACTCAAGTTATCAATTTGGACATATTATATGACTACAAGGGGAGTGCCCTCTATCTAAGACAAAACAAATGGCACTCCCTTATTTCATTTGATAATAATGATCATTGTAGGAGCTTATATAGGTTGTATCTTCTCTACAAAAATTTAGACATTTTTTAGGTTGTTAGACCCTCAAAAATCTCAAAAAACCAAAATAAACTTGCTTTTATGATAGACTGTGTGCATGATTCAAGGAATGGACTATGTTATGCATTATTAGAGCTCTTTCTCTATTTAATATCCACTTTTGAGATTTTTATGAGGGTATTATGACCATAATTAATGTGATTCATGTATTCACAACAATTAAACTCCCACATATCCCTCCCCACACCTTTCATAGTTAAGGCTGGGTACTACTTTTGACTATATTTCACTTTTTGGCACCATCCCTATAGGTAGAGTTATATGATTTAGACTTGATAACAGGGTCTAAAAAACTTACAAAAGTCTTCCATCACTTAGTTCATTTATTCCCATACTTATCTCACACCTTGAAGTGGCTTGTCCCCAAAACTAATCATAGATAGTCTGATTGTACTTCTATGTTTCCTCTTCAAGGGTAACCCCTATAGGTATCTTTACATAACTGGGCCTTAAATGTAGCTATCCAAAACCTCCTTGAAGGGTTTAAGGTCATTCAATAATGGTCTAGACCTATTCACTCATGTTTGGACAAAACCAACCTAAGAATCATCACATTTTATGTTCACTGTCTCTCTCTGCCATTACAGTTGGTTGTAGGTGCTCATTTCCAAATGAGGGACATATAAAGGTGTGTATAGGATCAAAAATACATATGCTAACATTTCCTTTTTGTCCTTATATTCCACCAAGTTTACATTACACTCTAGATTAATGTGCTCCAGGTTCACAAGCAAGGGACACCTTTTCAAACTTTACCTTGGTTGGATATAGGTGCTCACCAGGCCTATGTGCAGATTCAACGTATGCATTCAAATCAAAACACAATGCATTATCTTCCTTAAGTGACTTTTATAACACAATTATTCCTTTCAACCATTGGAAACATTCAAATATGGTGCATAGTCTATTGTGCAACATTAGATGGAACATGTCTCCTTTTAGACTCAGACCTCTAGATGATAATTCTAGGTTTTAGTGCATAATTGGGCAACTTTGAGGCCCCAAACAATCAAGCTTCATCAAACTTCTAAACTCTAAACTCTGCCAATTCATTATCCTATGTAGAGGCTATAAAGTGAGTACACCTAGATGCTAATGAGCCCCATAAATGTCTTGTTATTGTGTCCATTTATTGTACTCATCTTGTTTGGTTACCATGCTTTTGAACACTTTTCCATATCAGTTTCCTACTTTAATAAGCTATATAACATTATTGTTGATCAAATTTGACTTCTAATCAAATTGGATCAACCCCTACTATTTTTTTAACTTTTGAATAAGGTTTCATGTGTCCTATGAGGTTTGTTTGTCCTACATGTCTCACTTATCCTTCCCCTAGTCCTTGTTGAGGTCCACCCTCCTTGTATTAGGCTAGTCAACCAAAGTCAAAGGTTGGTCAACCCTAGTAAAATATGGTCAAAGGATCGAATTATATTTAAAATTTCCTAAGGTGGTCCTTGACATGTTTTAATGTGTTTATAAATCATATATTGATCACTTGCTAGGTTTCATATGCAAAAGGTGTCATTTGACCACTTTCTAGCTTAATTAATGACTTTTAAGGACTTTCAAAGCAAAATATTTGTCACCAAGGAAAATATCAACATGGTGGAGGTCAAATCATGTCAATATCAGTCAAGTGGTAGTTAAAAGTTAGTTATGTGTAGGAAATGGTAGTTTTTCCTTAAAAATAGGTCCCTTTTGGGCACTTGTAGTAACTCCTTGAGTTCAGTTGTAGCTAAAACATGGGAGGTGTGAATCTTCACCTCACCATAGGCCACTTACACATTTTTTTTATATATTGCATTAAAAATTTCATTTCTAACTTATTTTCCTCCATTTTCTCTTGGCAAGTCAAAGAAGGTCAAATTCAAGCACTTGGCATGGGTTGTACAGGTGGAGTCAGGAAGAATGATCTTGGGGGTGGATAGTAATCTAAATTTAATTCACATCCATAATAATAAATCTCAGATTTATGGCTCCTCCTTCATGAACAATCACTTACATTCTAGGCATTTTTTTATGAAATTGTATTTAAGAGGGGTATAGGTTTGCATCTATTTCTTGTTTTTAGAGATTCATGGAGCTATATGATGTTGATAGAGTGTTTTTAGGTTTGAATAGGCCCTTTCCATGGTGTTACCATCACCCAAGATTTACTCTCTTAATTTCCTTGAAGGACATTTCCCAATTATGCTTGTTTCTCAAGTTTGTAGCCATGGATGGGTAATCTGTGTTATTTCAATGTAGAAGGACCTCTATGGGATGTTTAGTGTGCTTAGATTCAGGTTTTCAAAGTGTTTTATTTGAATGATCCTATGATAATATCATATCAACATACTCTTCAAGCTAAATTTTCCTCTTTCTTTTGTTCACTACCTTGTCTATAGAATAACACTTATAGCTACCTTATACAAAAGCTCTAGGAGGTTTGTACAGAGGTATGAATGATGAAACACATGATGGAATCCATTTTGAAGCCCTAAAATGAAAAAGGTAACATGAAAATATCGTTTAAGGTAGCATAAAAAATATCAAAAAAAGTATAAAACCAACTTGGGAAGGCAATGGACTGTATTGGACTCACAGTTCCTAAATGGACAAAAAAAAGCTCCCAGGTGTTTTTGTGGTTTTGAATTATTATTATATGTTCACCTTATATCCCTATCCACATATAAAAACTATGACAATTTTTAGGAGCAAAATATGAGTGAAGATGGGAGTTTTCAAGGTCTAAAAATGGCCAAAAAACCACTGAAAAAGGGTAGTGAAGTTTACAGGGTGTTGATTGAAAAGTGACATTGCAATTCAATTTTATAATTATAAACTATGAAATCAAATGGAAATCATAAAAAATGGTTAAAAAGGAATTATTGATCCAATATTATAGAGACAAGGTAGAATTTGATGTTTGGAGACCTCCTAAGCAACCCCCCTGTCTGTACAATAGGCCTAGAACAAACACCTATAGCTGATATTTTAGACAATGATCTAATTTGAATTTTACATGGTGGTTTTAAGGTTAAAAGGTAATAATGTTGGTTAAAATAAATTCATGTGATCTTAAAGGTAATAAAATAGGTCCTATTACATCAAAACTAAAGGCTAGAGACTCCATATATGCACCTACAGGGATATAGATTGCCACCTACAACTGAGACAAATAGTGAGAGGAAAAGGAGGCTTAGGTAGAGGTATAAGGTCTTAAAAATAAAAATTAGGTCCAAATTACAAAATAATTATATTTTATATCATTATTAACCCATATTCAACATCCACAAGGCTAATTCTTGCCAAAATGCACCATATAGGGGTAAAATAATGACTGTTACAATCAAGCCAGGGGTATCCTAGTTGAGGACCTAAGCATGGAATTGATATGTATTGAAGGTTTATAAGTGAAATAAAATCATGGGGAGAATATCATGACATAATAAACATGAATATAAGTTCCACACTCATAAAAAAATGCTTAGACTATCACCTATAGGTAGGATTTTAAGTGTGTCTCAGTCCTCAATAAGTAGTTGCCTAGTCCTAGGAAGAAGAGATGAACTAGTGGAAGGGGGTTGAAATTAAACTTGTAAAAATGGAATATTATCATTAATATGATATTTATAATATTTGGAAGGTTTTTATTGTGTCCTTAAATCATAAATTAATCTCAAAATAACTTACAACCAACATATTAAACAATGATCCCTTTCTAAGCAGTCATAGGCCTAATCCATGATTCCAAAAGCATGGAAGGTGGTTGAGGGGAAAATATTATATAATATTGTTTTAATAAATAATTTTAGGCAGTAATTATCCATACATTTCATGAAAAATCTTAATTCAATCCATAAAATCCTCAAAATATAACCTATACCCTTCTTACCCTCATAGTTTGCCTTATTCAGAAGTCCACCTAGCAAATGTCAAGAGTTGGATGGCCAAATGGATGAGTTGAAATATAAAATTTGGTAAAAATAATACTTGGGACCCATAATACACTATTAAATGTTCAATTTTCCAAGAATAATAGGTAAAACCCTCTCTATTTTATCTCAGAGTAGGGGAAATTTTCTCATGCATGAAGATGCCAATTTTGAGAAAAGTAGTGAAATTGATGACTGGAAGGAAATAAAATACAAAATTAAAGTTGGATAAGATGGATAAAACCCAAAAAATCTTTAAAAACCTTTATGTAATGTTTTATGGCAAATAGGGTACCCTACACAACAAGGGTTACAGTCATATGTGAGGGAAATCCTTAGGCCTAAAAGCCAAGTTGTGTGTCATGTATATTTTTAGCCTTTTACATGATTTAAAATTTAATAATTAATGATTTAATGGGTTTTTAAGCCATGAATAGGTGAATTAAACCATTGGAGTGTCAGGTGGAGTCTCAAGTGGTAGGCAGACCTATTGGCAAGGTCTAAGCCTAATGCCAAACAGGGGTCAAGTTTCATATTTAGATATTAAAGAGATATTAAAATGATAGGAAAATGTTTTTGGGATGAATATACAGGTTTTTTAACCATAATTGACAATATAATCATCAAAAATCCATCTTTTAACTTGTAATCTCCTAAACCCTCACAAAATGAATGAAAATGGGTTGAGTGGTCAAGTTGAAAAGCTCAGAACTTTCATGAGCTTATGCATGGGACCTGGAGGTGTTTAGGGAAGATGGAGAGGGTCCTTGAGGAGCCCTCAATGTAATTTTTAAATATTTATAATGTGTGTCCTTCATGAATAAATGCTAATATGGCTAGTCACTCCAAAACCCTTGAAACCCCTATTTTATGACATCATGGGAGAAATGAGGCTATAAGTGTATGGAAATGGATGAATTTGACCATGATTATAAAATATAAGTTGTTTCCAACTTCATGAGTATCAAATCTATGGAATCAAATTGTACAAAATCCATACAAGTCAAGAAAAAATCAAGTTTATTTGACATTTTCTTGTTTTTTACAGGTCCTGAAGATGATCATGGGATACCAATCACTTGGAATGGTAACTTGGGACTTTAACAAACTATCCATACCATTTTAAAATCTTGGAAATACTCACAAGTGTCCCTAATAGGTATCTCACTTTATCCAACCTAAAGTGACATCTCAAGTGACATAGTGAAAAGCATGAAAAATTAAGTTTGAATTCATTTTAAGATATGCATAATGGTTCCAAGTGTATGAAGTGACCCACCATGTGTCATTATACCCATGGTATAGAATAATTAGTAATAATTGAAAGATGCTAGTGCCAATTGTCAAGTAAGGCCTATGGGATAGTGATCATGGTTGCAAGGTGATGATGGTGCTTGTGTAAGAGAATATCCATGATTAGAAAAACTCCCAATATATGTGGAGGCCAATTTTTAAATTCCTCTAATAAACACACATGAGACACTTATCTATAACCTAATTTAGAATTCCCAAGAAAGCCCATGATGAAGGCAGTTTCACAAGAGAGAGTGATTGAAGAGATGATATGCCACACTTGGAGAAAAGGCTAATTTGGGATGGAATCATATGAAAATTAGTTTCATAAATCCTTTTACACCTCACTTCCATAAATTTTAACTAATTTTCACCTTTGGACACTTGTCCTTGTGCCTCTTCAACTTCTCTTTTATCTCTCTTCTTCCAAGTTCTATAAATGTGAGCCATTTTGGCTATTATAGGAGAGATCACAGTGGGTATGGTGAAGCCCTACTAAAATGATATCACACTTTATATTTGAACATTGAATACAAGTCTAATTATAAATTGTGAACATTTTATCTAAGTGTGTGAGTGGTGAATATGGGAGCTAAGTGATAGTATCATCTGTACTTCCTTTATCCTTCATGTTTAAGTAAGAGTTATAATTTTAACAAGTCATGTGAAGTGTGTTAATTGTACTAGGAATTTATTTAAGAAAATAATTATCTCTATCATGTGAAATCTTCCCCTAGGTTAGTTATCTTGTTGATTATTCCATGTATGTTACCTTCACATTGAAGCAATTATGTTAGAATCCTTATATCCCTAGAATTGTTCTTGGAAAGCTTTGTGCTTAGTAGAATTTTGATAGTCTATGGTATATATCTTGGTGGATCACCTCTTTAGTGTAGATTTATAATTTATGCATAACTTATAACTCTTTCCCATGAACAAGCATTAGATTAGGAGATAGGCATTCAAATAAGAATCTAGGGAGCTAGCCCTTATAAACTAGAGGTTCATCTCTCTTACAAGTTCCCCACAACTTGAGAGATGATTTAATGTTACATCAAATTGTAGGAGCTGAATAGAGTGTCTTAGGGCACATAATTTGATGCCAATACTTATATTTTCAAACTTTTTTAAATATTTAAAATTATGTATCGGAATTAAATATATGATGGTTGTCTATTGCTTTAGGATGTTTTTTCTATAAATATGTTCTGAAGATGTTTTGGAGAAATAGGTATATAGCATGGAGCATCTTGAAAAAAAAGGAATCTCATTACATAAACCATCCTAAAGCCACTACATGACCAAAACCATAGATGAACATATTTTGATTCTCTTTCAATCAAATCACATAAATGACTAACCTCTATGGATCTCATTAAGGAAGCAATTGAAGAACAAAATAGCCTTGTTTATCTTGTAGCAAAGTCACAAGATTCACATGAAGGACGTATTTAGCGAAAGGAACCAATTTTAGTTATCCAAATTTGAATGTATCTTAAAATAGAATGTATATATTATTTTGCATACAAAAATATCCTCTATTATATATAAATATGTAGTAGTAGAGTTGAAAGATATATAGAAAATAATATAAGTTGAATATAAATTATCAGAAGTACATTGTGTTAAGCAATTATTATTATAACTTCTTGCAACAATTCGTTGCTACACTTTTGATTAATATGAGCAAGCAATTCTGAATTCAATTTAGTATTGTAAGAGGAAGGGTTGAAGCTGGAGTTGGAAGGAGGAAGGGCCCCCTTTGGAAGGATACAACAACAATCCAACCCATTTATTTAGCTAAGCATGTTATTTGATTTCCTTAAGCATTGTGTGTTTCATTTATAAATTGTGTGAATTACATTCTTGTTTAAGATTTATTTCAAGAAGCTTCCATGCATAAAAATTTATTTTTCAATACTTTGTTTATGTTTCATTTCAATAATTTCATTTACTACACTTCAACATCTTAGATACAATTAGAAAAATATCAAATTAGAGATTGAGTGTGCACATACAGTGACATCATCTTATCAAGTCTACATCCCTAGGTTGACATTTAAATGAGGTAGAAGGTATGGATCCATGGTTACTCTCCTTGCTCATTTTAATCTAGAGAATTATATCCAATTTTGAATCAATTGTTAGTCATTTTTGGCATCATTACTAAGGAAGGGTGTCACACACTTGTAATTTTTAATCTTGATAGTAATTATTTTTGGATGTTTATTTTTTTCCAAAGCTTGTTATGTTTATAGATTAAAGTTTTCCTACTTTCATAGTTTAAAATTTTCATTTTTTCAATTAGAATAGTGGATATTTCAAAAACATCCATATTACTAACCTTGTGTAGGCAGGGTGGGCAAAACATTTTTTTAAAAAAATTAGTTGATGTATACAAAGTGAATGGGACTATATAGGAATATTTTTACCTAAATCATCAAACATTTCTGTAAGATTAGATATTCATCCTACATCAACTAAGGAACATAAAGTAATTTTTGAAGATCACTCATAGTTGTCAATAGAAGAGGTAGAGAAGGAATAATTTTTGGTTGGATTGGTAGCACAAGTTGGAGAACTTGAAGAGGTTCATACCCCTAGAAGAGACCCACATGCACCACCTTTGATAATTCCCACTTATTACCTCATACTCAAGAATCTAAAGTTTTCTTCCCTTTGTCACCCAAATTTCTTGCTAATAATGCATTCAAAGCTTTTATTACCCCTAGAAGAAACACCAAGCCAATAGAATCTTCCAATTTAGAGAGACTCTTTGCTAAGACACTAGTAGAATCTTCTAAAACCTCCAAACCACCCCATTGTATAGGAAGTTGTACATTCCTAATGAAAAATATAAATTCTCTATCTTCTACACCCTAGGAAAGAAGAGAATTGATAGGAATTTTGAGTATTGGGTAACAAAAACCTCCCGTCTACCAATACAAAGAGTATTCAATGGGAATCACCAAGAAGAAAAAACTACTAATGAGTCTGCTACTTTCAAATTTCCTATCCTTACTCTTGATGGAAATGCACCTATGAAGAATATACCTTAATCTACCCTCCATACCTTTAGAGGAAAAGTGTTTTAGGATCCAGATACATTTATTTTTAAGTTCGACACCTTATGCCGCAACTATGATTATAATCAAGACACTCAAAGACTCAAACTATTTTTAGAAACACTCAAAAATGTAGCACTCAAATGGTTTATGAGACTTAGAAAGGATGTCATTTCTACTTGGAAAGAAATGAAAGAGAAGTTTCTATTGAAATATTAAGACTATTGTAGGGGAGAAAACTATAAGAGAGATGGCATTATCTGAATGACACAAGTTGATGATGAGTCATAGGAGGAATATATGAAAATATTTTTATTCGGCTTATAAAAATCCAAGCAAACCATAATGGAAAAGGAATTTGTCAAGATGATTTTATTCAAAGGGATTAGAGATGATTATCTAGAGGCACTAGATCTAATTTATAGTGGTGATGTTTCTACACTACCATTCAATGAACTAATAGTTTTATGTACAAACTACTCCAGATCAACTATGAAAAAAAATATGAGAAAAATTCTTCCTACAACATCTACTATAGGACTATCTAAAGGTAAGGTTAGCAACCTACTATAGGATATGAAGCAAGACATCATCAGTCACCTAGATACTCAACTTGATACATTACATCCATGGTAGAAGTAAGAAGAAATTGAGAAAGCCTTAGCTGCCTATTACCCTAAATATAGAAAGAAGAAGGTAGATTGCACATGCCATTCCATGAAAGCTCAGGTAGCTAATATCATTGAGGAAAATCCTGAGATAGTAGAGTTACATGCCATAAGAGAATATGAGAACCAAGTGTTTTTTATGGCTCAACAAAAATCATGGGTACAAAGACCAGGTATGCCATCAAACTCTATGTTTGAAAATTTTCAATTCTCAAATAATCATCAATACAGTTCTTGGATGAATATACCCAATAAAAATTAGTCCCAAACAAATTGGTAGATACCCCAAAATTAGTTATGGATGTAATATAATGGACAATAACCTCAATAGGGACAATTCCAAAACTAGAAATGGCTATATCCCTCTAATCTATGGTAACAACAATGGAGAGGAAATCAAGGATTTACCCAAAAAATGCAACAACCACAATAACAAGCAATAATGCAAAACTCTTAGAAACCTATTAGAACCACTCAATTACCTACCCAACCAGTCCCTAATATTGAAAATAAGTTAATAACTAACACAATCCACTATACTAATGTAATATCTAACATACACCTTAGATATTAATCAATTTCAACTTCACTCATGTCACGTTATTTCACAGCCCGCCTGACCCATAATCATAGAACACTTTGAAATAGCTCCATTCCATACTAATCTAAAACCACCTATACTTAATCCTAAGCTAAGTCCATCAAAAAATAAAAAAGAAACTAAGAATCCTCCTTTTTCAAAGAGATTGAATGTATCACATCCTGAACAAGAGCTTGAATTCAATATCTTAGGATAACTCAATAATGTATGTGTCAAAATACCACTCTTTCAAGTAATAAAGGATGTTATTATCTAAAATAAAGCTATTTGAGAGCTATGTTTGAAAAATTTAGGAAGAAAGATCCTAAAATAGTTTAGGTCATTTCCCAATTAGTAGATATTATGTTGGAAAATATAGTTCCCTCAAAATATTCTGATCCAAGAAGTCTTATAGTTAATGTTAGCATCCACAGCCAACCTATCTTCAATAATTTAATCAACATGGGTGAAACCATCAATGTGATGACCATGGAGACCATGCAACAACTAAATCTTACCACTCTCTATCCAACACCCACAATCCTCCAGATGGTTGATAGATCAACTATTAACCCTAAAAGAATTATTGAGGACCTTGTTATCACTAAGTATTTTTGGAAATATCCAATAGAATTTATTATCGTATAGCCAAAGAGAAATTTCAAGAGTTATCCTCTCATCCTTGGTCTTCCATGGTTGTCTACTGTCGATGCTTTTATTGGTTACAGGTCTAGAAAAATGCTAATTTCTAATAGAAATGACACCAAGAAATTGGTGTTGTATCCACCGGCTTAGCCTTCCCTAAATGATGGACCAATCCCCTAGATTGATGAATTTAAAGAAGCTATTTATTTTTAGATTCTCTACATAATTGATTGGAGTCCATATCTTTAGGTCTAAGAAGAAGACACTATCCTTACTGGTATCTTAAAAACACCTATCAATAGGATCTTGTAGCCACCAACCAGTTAGAATTTATACCATGCCCTCTTTAGAATACCTTTCTTGAGAATGATTTTGCTGAAACTACAAGATATATTTAGACATTCCATCAATTACTTCTCTATCAATTCAGTTATTCTCCTTTAATCACCAACATAGAGACCATGCTTTCTTTAACAAAGTAAGTAGACATCTTGCCAAACAAACCTCTCAACATCAATAGTTCCTTCACACCCTAGCAAGAAAGTTAGTTACTTATAATGTTAAAAAGGCACATAAAAATATTTACCTGAGATTACCATGACATGAGATGAATACCCCTAGATTTATGCACACATCACATTTACATTAAAGAAGAATGCAAACTTATTTACTAACCCTAATGACAAATGAATCTTTAAGTCAAAAACATTAGCAAAACCAAATTGCAAAAACTCTTGAATGTAGGATTTATTTATCCTATCTCAAATAGTTAGTGGGCCTCTCTCCTAGTTATTATCCCTAAGAAAGGGGGAAAATGTTGTATTTACATTGAATACCAAGAGTTGAATGCTACTACTAGGAAGGATCACTTTCCCCTTCCATTTATTGATCAAGTGTTGGATATAAGTACTTTTCCTTCCTAGCTAGTTATAGTGGTTATAATAAAATACAAATTTCTCCACAAGATCGAGATAACATCACTTTTACTTTCCCTTGGTGAACCTATGCCTATGATGTCTTACCATTTAGTCTTTGCAATGCCACAGCTACTTTTCAAGGGGCTATGTTGAGCATATTTTCTAATCTTTCCCATGACTGTGTTGAAATCTACATGGATGATTTCATTATTTATGCACAAACATTCAAATAATTCTAAAAAACTTGGAGAATGTTCTTCAACATTGTAAAGACCATCAATTATCTCTAAATAATTAAAAATGTTACATGCTTATGACTGAAGGGATTGTGTTTGGACATCACATATCCCCTACTAAAATTCAAGTTGACCTAACAAAGATAAGTATCATCAAGGATCTACCCACACTAAAGAATTAGAAAGATGTTAAAATTTTTTTAGGACATGTTGGGTATTATAGATGATTCATCAAATATTTTAGTAAAATTTACACTCTATTATTTAGATTGCTTACTAAAAATGTTGAATTTACATGGACTAATGATTGTCAAACTGCCTTTCAACAACTCAAAAACCTTCTCATAACAAATCTTGTTTTGAAAGGTCTTGACTAGAAGAATCCTTTTCACATTCATACAGATGCATCTGACACCACTTTAGGAGATATCTTTGGCCAAAAATATGAATCTCTTATTTATGCAATCTATTTTATTAACAAGAATCTTTAAGGGGATGAAATCAACTACACTATAATAGAGAAGGAATTTTTGGCCATCATCTATGCCATCAAAAAAAATTTACATTACATTATAGGTTACCAAGTATTCTTCCACATTGACCATGAAACAATAAGGTATTTAATAAACAAACTTGTTGTAATAGGTAGGATACTTTATTGGATGATTTCCTTATAGGAGTTTGATATTACCATTGTGAACAAACTAGGTAAAGATAATGTAGTAATGGATTTTCTATCTCAGTTACAAAATGATGATCATAGTCCTATTGTTCATGATTCTTATCTTGATGAACATTTATTTTTTGTAACAATTCAATCTCCTTAGTTTTCATATATTGTTAACTATCTTGCTGTAAGATCACTACCACAACATTTCTCACCTAGGGAAAAACAACACCTAATCCAAAAGAGCAAAAATTATTATTAGATTGTAGGATATCTCTTTATCACTAGACCAAATTTAGTTATGAAAAGATGTATCCAAGAAGATGAAGCTTATGACATTCTCAGATCCTACCACACTGAGTCCTATGGGGGTCATTTTGTTGCCAAATAAACTAACATGAAAGTACTCACTACTAGATATTATTGGCCTTCTTTCTATAAGGATGCCATGATATACACCCATAAATGTGATCAATGCCAGTGTATGGGAAAGCCCACTCACTCTGATGAAATGCCATTATAACCAAAATTGGTTTTGGAACCCTTTGATAAATGGGGACTAGATTTTATAGGTCCCATTGATCTTAAATCTAAAAAAAAGGTATATATATTAGTATACACTGATTAAGTCACCAAATGGGTAGAGGTCAAGGCATTAACCCATGCTCAAGATGAGAAGGTAGCCAAGTTCCTCTATGAAGAAATCTTCATCCGCTATGGAGTTTCAAGAGAGATCATCACAGATTGAGGCCCATAATTCACATTAGACCTCACAACTGCCTTGGTCAAGAAATATGAAATTAGACACAAGGAATCTACCCCTTAACATCCTCAATCAAATGGTCAAGTGGAAGTGACAAACTAAGAATTAGAAAATATCCTCACTAAGACTATCGGCCTGCATAGAAAAGATTGGTCAACTCATCTTCTATAAGTAGTTTGGGTTTATAGAATCACCTAGAAAACTACAACTGGTTTCACTCTATATGAACTAGTTTATGGTAGAAAACCTATTATTCCTATTGATTTTAAACATAAGACATTAAAGACAACACTTGATTTAGGATTGGATGTTTCTCAAGCTCAATAAGACAGGATCATGCAACTGAATTCACTTGATGAACTAAGGAAGAAAGCACCTCATCATACTAAAATAGTACAAAAACAACATGTGGGATGGTATGATAGGAACATCAAGACTAAGAATTTCAAAACAAGAGATTCGACACTCCTTTTTGGCTCTAAATACAAGGATCATAGAGGAAAGCTATAACCTAGATGACTTGTGCCTTATGAGATCAAACAATTTTTTGACAATGAAGTTGTAAAGTTCATGACCATTGGTTCTATTCAATTTTGACTACTTGTTAATGGCCACAAGCTCAAGCTATATAAAAAATCATTTTCTAAGGAAAATCTCACTTGCCAACTTCTTGAAGAATAATATCCATCCCTTCTTCATGAAGCCAATTACCCTGTTCCTGCATTCAAAGGGTATTTCTATCAACCCTTCTCTAATATTTTCCAAGAGTAATAAAGCTTCCTACAACCAAGAAAAATTCATTCACAATGGTTTGGTTTAGGATAAATAAAATTCTACCCTATGGATTCTTGTAATTCCAATTGAATTTGGACCAAAAAATCTATTAAAAAAAAATTAAAAAATTCAATAATGATAACCTTCAGGCATTGTTGATGGATGTTGTCTCATAAAACTAGGTCACTAGCTAATCAACATTCGTTAAAAAAATGAAAAAGAGAAAAAGTATTAATAAAATAAAAATGTTTTGTTTTCACTTTTTTTTGCTTACAGATTAATTCCCTTGGAGAAAAAATACATTTTCTTTCTTACTACAGGATGGAAAACTTGTTGCTATAGGTGAAAAACTTGCTACTAAATGATAAAACTTTTTGGTGTAGGATAATATTTGCTACTACATGAAACACATATTGTTATAGGATGTCTTCCTACATTATATTCTCCATCACATGTTTTCTCCTACTCAAACACTAGCATATGCCATGACTGCTGCTTTGAATCATCATTGACACATTTATGAAAGGTATTTCTATAAGTAATACAATAATTATTCTATATTTATTTTATATCATGAATTTTGATTATTTTCAAAAAATATGGGACTTATTGCTATCAATATTCCAATATATCCTTTCCTTATCATGCCCACTTACCATCTCTTTTTCTGATTTAACTATTGACATAACTATTACTACCATCCCTTACTATTACCATAAGTGTTTTATGCACATCGGCTTCATCCCTTGAGGATAAGTGATAGATTAATTTGGGGGGATATTTTCCATTAATTCAAAACATTATTTCACCTTCCAAATCAAAAGTTTTAAATGATTCCACCATAACCCAAAACCCTTGCTGCAATCACCTAAACCCACAACTCACATAATATGGGAGGCGATTTGTTGAAACATGAACCACTAGATATCACCCCCTTAACTAATAGCTAAGAAATGTTGGCCTTGTTTTGACATATAGGATGGGTGCAATATTTTGAAAAATTATAGGCCCTAGATGAAGAAATTTATTGATACATTGCATAATATCTTGGCCATGGTAAACGGGATGGAAGTAAAGCTAACATAAATAACCATCAGTAAAATAATGAGACTGCCAAGAACAAGGGAGGAATGGCAAGAAAAAATTTATGCCGAGGTTGAGAGATGAAAGTTTATCAGAGTAAATTGATGTCTAAAAACCTCAAAGTAGGGCACTACAAGGTTATCTCTACTAGGAAGATAGGATAAGGCTGTTGAGTTTATCTCTAGATATTTCATCTACAAAGGAAGGTATTCTATGATACATGGCCTACACTTCAAGGTTCTGAATCATTTGTAGCATGGCATGGAGATAAAAATTAAACATGGAATGGAGATAAACATTATCAAATTTTTGCTTCACATGATCACCAAAATTTTAGAGTCTTTTCAAAAATGTAATTTTAAATCTCTCTCCTACCATTGTCTCATCTAGTTACTTGTTCAAGACTATTAGTAAATAACTAGACCCAACATTAGTTGGGAGGAATTTTTTCAAGTAATAGGAAATGAAGAGAGTGATAGAGAAAGAAATGAACTAGAATAAAAAATTGAGTTTGAAGAACAAAGATTAGAAGAATTCCTCCTTATAGTACCACAATAACCTATAGTATAAAACCTTCCTACAGCCACACAAGAACCTGCAAAAGAAGGTATTCTTATAGTAACATAAGAATATATAGCAAGGACTAAAGAAGGGACTTCTAGAGGTAGGGAATCTATAAGGAAGAGGAAGAAAATCATTCTCTAGTCTAATTTAGATAAGTCTAAGGAGGAACTTCTACCTTCTTCCAAGAAGACCAAGGTAATCCTTACTCCTTGTAGATCTCACAGATTGAGAAGAAAAATGAGAACTGAATCTTCTTTTATTATTCAAATAAATGAAGAATCTAAGGAAGAATGAACTGCTAGTAGTAATGAATATTTAGAGACTAAAATAGACATGAATGAATGTTCTCCAGTATTTCATCAGAAAGAAGTAGAACAAATTGAGCATAGTTTTAAAGAATTCCATGAGGGGCCAATGAAGGAAGAAGCAAAACAATTTGAGCATAGTCTTCAAGAAATGCATGAGGAAGAAGAATAAGTTGAACACAATTTTGAAGAATTATATGAGGAACTAGTACAAGAATAAGTAGAACAAGAGTTGCATGAGGAACCCATGTAGGAAGAAGCTAAATAATTAGAGCAACCTATTGAACAAATGAAATTTTCCATTCTTGAGGAAGCCCTGCAAGAAATTGAGAAAATAAGGAAGTAGTTGCAAGATCAATGTGATGGAAGTCTAGATGTACTTGTTACAATAGCTTGTTAGCTATAGACCTCAACCGAAGACCATCTTGTAGCTATCATTTCATAACCTTCTGTAGAGGTAAATCAATAAGAGGAACCTAAAACTACCCCTGAGGTCAAGTATCACTCATGTTTTGTAATATCTTCTCAATTATTGAATTGGATGGATAATCAATTTGAATCTCTAAAAAAATTGAGGAAAGAAAATAAGAAATTGAAAGAAGAAAATAAGTTGAAGGAAAAGAGCATCACCAAACTTAAATAGAAAGTTGAGGACATAGCTAGTATAATCCAAGAACTTCTTGATTGCAAGCCTCCTACAAAAATTTATTTAGTTTATCTTGAAGAACAATGGCACAAGTTAAAATTCATTAGAATTTATTACGATATGCCCTATGAAGTTATAAATCCCCTTTCCTTCTTTTCTATGTATAAAGTAAGTTCATAGGAAGAATAAACACAATTATGCGAATTTTACCTACATAATTATGCTATTTCATATGATAGAGAGGGGAACCCCAATATGTATGTTGGAGATGTCCAAATACAAGCATTTTCATCATATTTTTTGAATGAACATTGAAGAGGATGAGAAATAGTATAATACATAAAAAAGGAAAATGAAAGCTAGTTGTTCATCAGGAGTGAATCAATGGCACCAAATGTTGTTTTAGTAGAATGGGATAATATCATGTTGAAGAATGAAGTAAGAACTTGGTTTGGTAAGAATAATGATAAGGTTCAAGATTTTTATTTAGAATTGAGAACTTCTACTAGTCTTGTTACAAAATAATCATGTACTGAATGATGGAATAAGCTCACCCCAACACTCAAAAAGAGAGAGCCCTATTCCCCTTTTAATTTAAATATAGCATTTAACAAGACCATAAAATACATTCTTCTTATAAGTTACATGGGATCAAAATTATTGAACCTAAAGTTCTAACAACCTCTATTTTGGTATCCTATTCTATATTGTTAGGGCAAAACCCCAATGGATGAAGCTAGAAAAGCCAAAAATTTGGCAACTATTTGAACTGAGGTGGGGACTTTATGCTCACCTTGATAAGTGTGCTATAGATCTCATGGATTTTAAATTTATTTATGAATTGAAAATGCACAAGTATGGTGCTTGAGGTTGAACAAGATCTTAATTTGGAGGGTGTGATGGTCCCCATAAATGTCCTATTATTATGTCCATCTATTGTACTCATCTTGCTTGATTAACATGCTTTTGAACACTTTTCCATATCAATTTCCTACTTGCATAAGTCATATAACATTATATTTTCAAAATACTTTAAATAGCTAAAATTATGTATTAGAATTAAATATATGATGGTTGTATATTTATTTAATATGGTTTTTCTTTAAATGTGTTTTGAAGAAGTTTTGGAGAAATAGGTATATAACACGGAGCATCTGTAGTAAAAGGAATATCATTACATAGACCATCCTGTAGCCACTACATGACCAAAATTATGGATGAACAAAATTTGATTCTCTTCCAATCGACTCATAAAAATGACTCTAACCTCCATGGAGCTCAATAAGGAAGTGGTTAAAGAATAAACAACCTTGTTTGTCCTACAACAAAGTCACAAGATTCACATGAAGGACTTATTTAGCAAAAAGAACCAATTTTGGTTATCTTAATTTGAATGTATCTTAGAATAGAATATATATATATATATATAATTTTACATAAAAAAATCTCATCTATGGTATATAAATATGTAGTATTAGAGTTGAGATATATATATATATAAAAGTATATGTTGAGTATAAATTGTCAGAAGCACATTATGTTAAGAAATTATTATTGTAACTTCCTGCATCAATTCATTGCTGCACTTTAGATTAATATGAGTGAGTAATTATAAGTTCAGTTTAGTGTTGTAAGAGGAAGGTTTGAAGCTAGATTTGAAAGGATGAAAGGTCCCCTTTGGAAGGCTACAACAACAATCTAACCAATTTTTTTAGATAAGCATGTTATTTGATTTCCTTAAGCATTGTATGTTTCATTTTTGAATTGTGTGAGTTACATTTTTGTTTAAGCTTTATTTCAAGAAGCTTCCACATAAGCATTTATTTTACAAGACTTTGTTTGTGTTTCATTTAAATCATTTTATTTATTTCAATTCAACATCTTAGATACAATTAGTATAATGTCAAATCAAATATTGAGTGTGCACATACAATGACATCATCCTAACAAGTCTACATCCCTAGGTTGACATTTAAATGAGGTAGAAGGTACAGATCTATGGTTACTCTCTTTGCTCATTTTGAACAAGAGAAGTATATCTAATTGTGAATCATCTACTAGTTAGATGCTCCCAATCTCATGACAACCTTGATGTAAATATTTCACAAAACTTCTAGGTTCTCTATTTTACCAATTTAGGGATTAGAGATATAAATCTTAGTCATCATCCTTTTAAAGTGGCCCTCAATTTTGTTTATCAACATATCAATTAAAAATGGTCTATCATGATATTTTGAACTTACTATGACCGCAATAAGGGTTTAAAGACTTATTTCAACACTTCAAAATGGCCTTTTGGCTCTCTATGGTACCACCTGTACGTGGCCATCTTCATGTCTATAGATAGTGAATGGAATGAGAGCAATGTGCATGGTTTTTTTTTGTCTTATTATGAGTTTTAGGATCTTCCCAAGGGTTAAAAATAAACTTTATTGATCATATATGACCTTATTTGGCTCATAAACTCCCTTTAACATGACTAGTCTTCTCATGGGATACATGTAGATGAACATTTTGACTTGTATGTAGGTAGTAAGCATGGTTATGAACCACACTCAAGGTATATGAGCCTCCAAAATCCATTTTATCCTATTTAAAATGATAATATTAATCCATTACAACTTTTGAGGACCTATATCAAGTCAATATATCTCCATTTCAATGTCTAGACTCTTTCAAGCACCTATAGGTAAGCATGTTCATGGCTGCCTAACTAAGAATGTTGTATATGACTATAATTCCATGAAGAGTTACCTTCAGAAAATATATTAAGAAGTGAAGGTAATTACTAAAAAATTGTAAATATGTAAATAAAAATATATTCACCTTCCAATACTACCATGAAAATAATAAAATCTTGCAAATGGTGAAAAAATTGCCTAATGCATAGAAAAGTGCCCCCTCATGCAACTTAAGATAATTAGAATATCAAAACACTTGAATTGATAAAAAAAACATGGATATAATTAGAGGAGGAATCTAACATTATCTAGAATCAAATTTAGTAATTGTTTTGTACAGACTTGCCCAAAATGAAACAAAACCTATAGGGTGCATGAAACAACAAGAAAAAAAATATAGTCGACTTCATGAGGATGGTTCATAAAGTGGAGGCCACCATTATTCAAAATATTGTTATATAAATGAATCTACCTGAGTTTAATTTCACCTCCCATAGGTGTTTGACTTGGAAGTTCTCTTAATGACCATACCAAGTACAAACTTGAAGACTAGTTTTGTGTGCCTAGAAGGGTGAAAAAGGAGAAAAATGGTTTTAACACAATTTTAACACTTTAAGAGTACCTAAAATGTGGATCTAAGCTTTATTAATCTAAATGGACATTATATTATCTTTTCCCACATGGCACACTTCCCCATGGGTCGTATAAGTACCAAACTCCCTTTTTTTCTCAAGAAAATTGCCCTTTTTTTGAAGAACCTACCACCTTTCAGTTATGATAGTTTATTAAGACCTCTTAGGACACATGGGATGTGAAATCACCTTTTAGAATCTTAAAATTTATGAAGGAGGTAGTACAACCTATTAAATTATTTATTTAGGACCTCAAAATGACTCAGTGATAAATGAACTAAAAACTAATTGACCAAGGTTAATATAATCATGAAATCACACTAAATGACCTATAATACACCTTATGACTAAATTTTAGACCCCATAAAATATATGAATAGAAATTTTATACCTATAAGGGCCCTAATTTGACCTATAGGGTCAAATTTGGTTGAGACATAGATCATACAAGAGCCTACATCTTCAAGTTTGTAAGAAGAAATCCATAGGGATATAATCCATGATTTTAAAGCTATTCTAGCCAAATAGATTGAACTTACAAATCAGCATCTCTAGTGTTCAATGGCATCTATAAAGGTGACATAGTAGTAGGTTTCTTTTTTAATACTCATGGCTACAACAAGAACACAAGTAGAGGTTCCTAAACCCAAGTTCATGACTTGGAACCAAATATAACAATCCAAAAAGAAAAAAGAACATTCAAGCATAAGCCAAGATGCTGAAGTCAAAATCTAACAAGAGATGATTTAGCCTCCATCTTTCCTCCTCAAAATCCCAAGTCCTTTTCTTCATGGAAGGCCATTAAAGAAAAAGTGTAGCATAGAAAGGAGGTGAAGGTGGTTCAAGAAGGTTATCCTCATGAGCAAAATCAGGTATCTATTGTTACTTTTGTGGACCATTCACATCTTATTAAATATTTTTAGGGATTTACCATTCCACTTTTGGAACAAAAACCTCTTCTTTGGGAGGTAAATGAAGAAGATGCAGCCAAAAAGATATAAAATGAAGTTGAATTGAGTGATCAAGAAGAGCTTATAATTGGGACACCAATGGGAAAGAGTGAGCATTTTATATTATTTCAAGATGCAAAAATAGATTAATTCAAAGAGGAGGCTTAATACAAGTATAAGAACAAGTACATCAAGAGGAATCTACTCTAGTGAAAGTTCCAAGCTTCATGAGCTTCCTATATAGAGGGGATGCCTAAACAATTCAAGTTATATCAGAAGTGGAGCCGTCTTGCATTTCTACCATTCACACTCAAGAAGATGAGCATGTCATGTGGGAACCAGAAAAGGAAATTTCTGATTCAAATAAGCTTTAAGAAGTATGTACTGAGGAGGATGCTAGTGTCTATAAGGAGAATATTATTATTGATACCCCTCTTGAATGTGAAAGAGGTAATTCTACCTTCAAGGATGAGGAAACAAAGATACCATCTTATGTTAAGAATGAATAAGTTAAGGATATCAACTCCTTGGATGGGCTACCATATTATTTATAGGATGAGGAAATAGATATAATGGTTGATCAAATTGATGAATTTATGGGTTAGTTAGAGGCTGCCAATTAGCCAAAAGGTCCATTGGAAGACTTGTTCAAAGTTTTGGGAGCAAGATATAATCTTATCTAGGAGGATTTTGGTCTAATTGCAGCCAAAGAGAGCAACCTTGTTAGGCAAATAAAATAACGTGGAGTGGTCAGTCCTTCATTACTACCACCCTAAGAGTTCATTATAGACATGGACCTATTTTGGACCTTTAGAATGGGCTACTGGCTCTTTGGTGGGTCTAAAATTCTACCAACAGATATGGGTATGATTCCAAAAGGTAATACAAGTTTATTTGGTGCTCAACTTAGTCAACCAGATTATGAAGGAATGAAGCTTGAATCCAAGATAGAGGCAAATATTAAGGTTGCCATTACAAGAATGTTTCCTTTGAGACACCAATTTTAATTGGAAATTGGTAAAGAAAAAGAGCCACTAAATGAGTATGTTTACATTGGAAGTTATTTTTCCCCTATCATTCTACATATGAGTATGCCAAAAGAGATGTCAAAGAAAATATTTGTTTCCTCAACCACCATGATTGTAAGGGAACATGTGACATGTCATTCTCCAGATGAGTTTATGAATTTTCCTTTTGATTTAGGTGGATCATGCTTTGTCTTGGTTAGTTAGGTTCCTTGTGCATAATTAGTTTTTTATTTTCCTCCAAGTGTTATTCTAGCACATTAGGTTAGTCATCCTTGCTTTAGTAAATTAGTTTCATTTTTATTTTTTGTTTGCCTTTAATAAGTGCCTTGGGCACTTTGTTTCATTTCATTCTTTTTGGTCCTTGTTTGTTTCAAGAGGATTTATCCAAAGTTTGGCAGTCAATTTTTAGCTTTAGATCAATATGTTGAACCAGAGAGGAGACTCCATCCCCAATAGACTACATAAGGCATAATGTATGGGTTCTCAAGCATAGTAGGCATGCTTCCCTATGAGTCACTAGAAATGTTGGCCATTTTAGGCCCACATATCAAGCTTCAGCCTAGTTTGAGTAGATGAATAAAGTTCTATATAGAATGAGTGGATCAAAGGCTTATAAGTGAGTCTAAAAGTGCAAATGAAGGTACTAGAAGGTTTTCATAATATTTAAAGCATGAAAGAACACCAAACAGGCTACACAAGTCTTAGAAATTTATCAAAACTTTGAAAGGATGGTCAAAGGATGAATTTGACAAGTTTAAAGGACTAGAATATCATCAAGACATCACATAGAAATCGATTGGTCAGTGTGTTTGTGCATTTTATAAATGAGCTCAAGAATCCTTACGTGACCAAATGAGCATGTGTGATCAAATTTATTCATGCCTAGAACATACTCTATAAGTTTCATATCTTGATGAGCTTGTTATTTAAATATCTAAGTCCTCAAAGTTGGTCACACAAAGCAAGATGTTTTTTGTGAGTGTCAAATTTAAGCCCTATCAAATAATTCTTTAGGTTTAAATGATCAGTGATAGGCACATGGACATCATGCAAAATCACATAGGTCAACTCACTTGAACACTTTGTAAACATACTTAAAAATCTCCCAAAACTAGTAGATAAAGTGGTCACAATTCTTTTAGTATGAAGAATATATCTTATAAATTTGGTGCCTCCATGACCTTTTCACTTATAGATCCAAGCTTTCAAAGTTGGTCAAATAATGGGATACATTCATGTAGATGTCAAATTTAAGCTATTGGAGCAAACCATTAGGTTATTAAATTTGACATTCACATGGACGTCAATGATGGTCTCATGGATGTCAAATGAGGATCATTCGGACATCAAAGACCATGGTAAATAACTATTTGTTTTCAAATGCAAATAGATCTAACAGTTAGTGTTCGATCATACATCAAAATCAAATAGAATGAGGATAGAGATGATAAGTCAAAGGTAGATCAATGGCTCATGTTCATTCATATTTAGCAAGATAAATAGTACAAGTAAGGTCAATAGGGTTAGTGTATCTTGAGGATAGGTGAGAGATTGAAAAGTGTCATTAGCTTGTTAGGCTCTCAAAAAAATCAATGGTTCACATGAATCTCATACAAATAAAATCAATGAGTGAGGTTCAAAGTTGAAATAATAAAGGGTCTTTGATAGTAAGTTAAACATGTGACCAGGGTCAAACCAAAGTAAATAGGTCTTAAAGGTGTCATCATTTCACCATTAAATCTCAATCAAACAACATGGAGTGGACATAGTCATGCAGTCAAGTATCAAGAACATAAAGGGATGCCATTAAAGCTAAATATAGACTTCTAGTTCATAAAATTTGTATCATACAAGGTTATTTATTTGACTATGTTATCCATTCTTAAGGGGATCCATGTATATGGTGAATTCTCAGTTCTTGTCGAGACAAAGTGGGTATATTTGGACCTATTTGGATCAATAAAGAGGCTATGCAGTATATAGGTCTGCATCGACATAAAAACTATAGGAAAACTAATAATCTTAGATTAGTTTTCCATCTATAGAATGGATGTATGATCCATATATGGAAATGGATTAGATATGTGATTAATTCAAAAGGTCTCATCTATTGATGCGGCTCCATCCCTAACAAAGTAAGTACTAACTTCCATTCATGGCATGGATCAATTAGTTTCAAGATTCAAGGATCTGATCCTCATAAAAAAGTCAAGTGGTATTAGGGTCCTAAAGTGGATAATAAGTAGTTAATGCATTGATTCCATCCAAATAGACTTTGTCATCATGCAAAATAAACCCTTGTCTTCTAGTGGGATCTCTCAACCAATGAAAGGAGTTTAAAGGTTATTGGATCAAGAAAAGGCTAGTTAGCTGGAAGAAGGCACGCATGTATAAAGTAATTAATGAGCTACCAAAACATGACTAGTATCTCTTTCTCCACTCTCCTACGCATTTTTTTCATCTCTCTCTCTCCTTTTTTGCTATATATAGAGGCTTTGGAGTCTAAAAAATGATCCCTTTATTCCCTCTCTTGGGCATGACTAGACTTTACCAAGATTGAGCTTGTAACATCTTGGAATGAATAGAAGACTATGTTTTAAATTTCATTATGTTTATCTAGTGTGTTCATATGAATTAATTTCAATATGTGGTAGAGCTTTCTCCCTTGTCAAGTCTTGATCTCACCTAGTTAGTAGTTATCTTATTATGCAAGTCATGTTTAGTTTTCAAATGTCATTTGATTGAAGCTTGTATGTGGATACATTGTCTATTTAGTGTCTTGCATTAGACCTCTCCATCACATCCCTTATATTTCATTCATTTGGTGAACCTTTGCATGAAATACTTATATATAGTAGACTTATGAAATTCTAGATCAAAGCTTCTGCTTGTCTCATTAGTTTTTATTAGGATATCAAATGGATTGGATAAACCATCATTTTGGTGTATGACCATTGTTATCTTAGGTTTCCATTTCATGTTATCTCTCTCTCCCTTTTCCCTAGTTATTAGTAGGTTTTAGTAATGGAAATGATTTAAATGATGCATCAGAGGGGCTAGCCTCATTAAAAATCCTAGAGGTCTCATCCCAATATAGGTAATCCATATCCTAGGGTCATTCTCATGTTGAGATATATTTGGAAGGAGGACCTAAACACTTCTGCTTCCAACTAGGGTGCAATCTCGATAGTTAACAGTTGTATCATAAAAACTTAGAATAAGATATAAGATCAATCATATATTCATGAGTTGCATGTGTTTTACTTATTTTATGATTAATGTGATCTAAATAGGATAAAACTATGCATATTTAGATTTTGTAAAATAGGTAAAACATCATAAAAAATGGAATTTAAAAGGGTTTATTGGCACACTTACTATATGTAGAATTGACCAAGCAATGTAGGAGATATGAGTTTAGCCTAATTTTGATTTCTATAATTCACTATGTTTTTCATTATCCTTGAAATAACTTTGTATCTACTTTGTGATCAATTATATCAGCAAACAAGATCTCAAACATTTGAAAACATGCTATCAAAAAAGTGAAAACCTATATAGTGACTGATACTATTGAGGCTTTTTTGGTACTATCCCACTTGATTGTGTAGTCTTATGCCACTTCAAATTATTATGTCTATAATACTATTATACATAATTGTAGGAGTAATATTCTTTGTCTTCATTTGGAATATGAATAGTCATCTTGAATGTGACTTAAACAACCACATTTTCCTTATTTATATTTGATATTCATCTCAATTATTGAATGAATCCTATTTTGGTTTTCACCAATTTCATTTTCATATTTTCACTATCCATTCCTAGCTTGACATTGGTACCAAAGCACAAGCTTATTAATTATATTTTCATCCTCAATTTTCATCCTTCTACTACAAAATTATTATCCTTATCCATATAGATATTTGTGTAGGCCATATGAATGTTCAAAAACAATAATTAAAGAAATGGAATTGTGCATTAGTTTTTTGTGTAGTTTTAATGCATTGGCTATATTTTAATAAAACATTAGAATATACTACCAAAAATGAACTGGTTAGATTGAACAATTATTATATGTATTTTTGAATAGTTTCAATTCTACATAAGGATTCCCACATCTTTTGTAAGATAAAATTTTAATAGTCCATGAGAATGCTTTCTCATTCTATAAATTAGTCATACACTTCTTTGAAATGATATTGACACTGGTATTGGATAATAATTGAAGCATGGAGAGCTACATTCACTTGTTAAAATAGTGTCAACCCATGAAATTACATTCACTTGTCCACTTGAATTGGATTTCAAACTATGTTGGTTCTATATTTGTTTGGATTGACATTTGTATACATTCAACCTACTCATGCCAAACTCATGCATTCAACCTACCTTTAACATCACCTTTGTGTTTCAACCTTCCATTAGAAGATTAATGTGGTTTCAGCCAAACATGGTTATATCACCTAGTCTTATCTCTTTAAAAATCATGTAGTTCAAAATATATATATATTTTTTTCAAATTTGGATATATATATTTTGACATATTTAAAATATTAAAAATAAGTCATTTTGGTGAAATTATTTTTAAAAAAAATTTTACAAATGCAGTGTTCATTATATGCATTGCCTCTAGTTTATGTTTATGATTAAAGTTTTCATGTTTGATATAATGCATCCAAAACCTATCATCTATACAAAATAAGTGTGAGGCTTTGACCATAGACATCATCAGGTATAAATAAGGACACTTTTTTCATTTTCTCATTTCCCTCCATTATAGATTCATCTTTATTGTTAGATGTAAAACCTAATAGTAATAAAGTATGAGGATATATGGAAGTTATGATTGTGTATAAATATTTATATCTAAGTGATGAAAATTTCATAATTATCCTTGATAAGTTATATAAAAACATAACACAAAGATACGTCTTTATGTCTACAATACCAACTGGCTTTGATCCTTTCTCTTGGTCTCTACCTTTAGTCTCTTCAACCCTTTGCTCTAGCCTTTATTCCCCTGTTTAAATTTTTTTTAAAATAAACTATAAATTTATTTGATTTGTGTCTATATACCTCTATCCTCCAATTCTATTATCATTCCAAACAATCTCACCCTTCTCTCTTCTTGTAAATCTCACTACATTTTATTCATTCCTTAATGAAAGGTTCAAGAGAATCTTTCTCTATGCATGTTGTACAATTTATTAGACTTTAATAAGTTTTATAAATAATTATAACACCCATATATAATCCTTATACAACTTAATTCCACAAACAAAACTTATTTTTATAATTTTTATGACCTTCACTGCCTTCTTATTTTGACATAGTCATTTCAGTAGCTTTTTTTAAGGCTTTTCCTTTAGTAGGGATTAGTAAGGAGGTATATTGGAAAATTGTTGAAATTTTAAACTACCCTATATCTATTATTATCTTCTTATGAATTTTTTTGGTCCAATTCCATTCCTAACCCACTTTTATAGTCACCTTTTGGCCCATGTCTAAGCCTATTAGGCCTCTAACTCCTATTTCAACACATAACACCTTCTAACTATATGGACATGTATATAAACACCAAAAACACTTCAAAATTTCATATCCAATATCAATATTAATCTAATGAAAAAATTTAAATAATTTTTCATGATGTAATCTTCCACAATATCCATTCTTGTCATGAAACCCTAGATTAGGGCTTGTAGACTTATAAGGACCTGAGAGTATTCAAATTGCTCACACACACTTAAAAAAAGTTTATAACCTATATGAGGGTTTTTTTATGGTTAATCTTATTAATTCATTTTTTCTTTCCTTATACTCCTCTACTCAAAATTTTAAGAAGGATCTTGGTCTTTCTACCTACATAGACACAGTCTGCAGGGTTTGTGGGCTTTGTCTTGAGGGGTTGACCTCTAAAGATTGGTTTATAAATATTGAAAAAGGTTAATAATACTTTTATATAAATTCTCAAATCTATTTCAAAACATTGAATACCACCGTCACACCTCTATGTAACACATTCATAAATTTTGTGCTTGGACTATCTACATTTACACTATTATAATAGAGTTACATGTTCTTCTAACAAACTAGTGTAAATAAAAAAATGAATTGCATAAATTCATTCAATAAAAATTCCAAATACTCACCTATTACATATAAAACATTATAAACATGGCACTATGAGATCTTCCTTTCTATTGGTGCTTACACACAAGGTTATATCTTGATTCCAAGAATGCTAAAACTGATTATAGGCAATAGGTATGTAAATTGAAATACTCATCAATATCTCCTTGATGTTGACCTTATTGACACCTTAAATTTAATAGGGACATCACGTATCATTTTTATTTATTCTATTATAAATGACTAAACAAGGTTTATTACTCCAAATGCTCTTATACACTAACAACACAGGGTTTGTAAATAAAAACCTCTTTAAGGACTATATGAACAATCAAATCATTTCTCTAGAAACTATTATAAAAATGTATTGAATATTCCAACATCATAAATGATTTAGATACATTTCATCTATAATATATTACTCTATTACTTTATTGATACAGACATCACATTGCACATATATAAAGAAAATAGGGGCTATAGCATAAGATTCCAATTATGAAACTTATTCTATTAACTTATTGAGGTTTCACAACATTACATCCTTCAAACCCAACCCAATCAAATCTCCTAATTTTTTTTAATGAATCTACTCCCAAGAAAATATATATTTTCAAAGACTCAAAATTACCATAACCACCTTTTTCACTTATTTTATATATTGAGAGTGTTAAACTACCTAGCCTAGTCAACAAGGTCACTCATCATATGAGTCATTTGGGTATTAAACACTCTTAACCATTATTGAAATATAACCACACAAAACATGACATTGTTATAGGTATAATCACTAAGAGGGGGGTGTATCAGTGAGCCCAAACAATTTTAATTCCTTCAAACTCTTAATCATTTATAGAAATGAACAAGAAAGACAATGCAAGATCAAGCACATAACACATATCATACATGGGAAACCCTATTGGGGAATACAACCTACCTATAATTGGACTACTATCCTATAATAACAAGATCTAATTTATACCAACAAAAAATTGATCAAGGAACTACCACTCTTGATTTTAGTGAGACTACAATCCCACAAGGAGATACCACACTTATGTAGCTGAGCACCAACAACAACTAGAATTTTAACAAGTTTCACCTTGAAAGGAGGAAAAAACCCACTTATATGTTGAGCAGCCATATCAACACCTATGAACACATCTCAACATTGATTACAAGCCAATCTGATGGAGATATAAAGTATATCAACTATCTTCAACTTTACACACTCAATGCATTCAAATATACATTTTGGACCACTCTATACTTCTCGGTAACAACTCTGTCACCACAACACTCCCTATTGATCAAATCACATTACATAATTGACCCAACACAAAAAGATCAATTAGGACACATTGCATATCCCAACTATCTCCACTCTTCAACCCTTCACTCACACTCACTTCAACACCTCATAAACACTCTATCAAAGATTCAAAAACATGATCAAATGGTCATACACATAGTTCACACACTAATCTACCTCTCAGATCAACCACCAAGCTAACATAGTCTTCACCTTGCCTTCACTCACAATATACTCTCTCAAACAACACATTCGATCATGCTCAACCTGCAAGAGCACTATTTTGACATCATAAACATGACCTAAAAGTTATACACAGTCTTGAATCTAATATACTTCTCAACTCATCCATTGGGTACAATTGACTTCCTTACTTCTTCACTTCAATGCTCACTTGCATCCAAGTCTCATCAATCTAGAAACCATCAAATTTGGTTTCACTATATATAGAGCATTTATGATTAAAAATATCTTGGCCAGCCATTAGGCATGTCTTAATCCTTAAGACATATATCATATGAATATATAGCTCAATAAAATCTTCATAGGTTAACCAAAGCATCTATGGGTCACCCTTAAGTAGCTATACCTTTTAATAAGGCCCTTGTAGCTCTTATAGGTCTCATGGAGACCTATTTACCCATTTAGCACAACATCAAAGAAAACAAGAACATGAGACCACTTTCAAATATATGGGTCCATTATTTATGTCCCTTTAGGCATCCTCAAATGATCATAGTCATATTTGCTCACCTTTGTGTATACTCAAACAACTCAAACATTGACTTGGTGCATAGGAACATCATGAAAAAATACATAGTCAACTTAGAAAGCATTGTTCATACTCAATATAGATTGATCACACCTCAAAAATACTCAAAAAGCATCCTCATGGAGTCTATAACACTCTCAGATAGCAAAGTTATCATGAGACATCAAAATAACATCATAATGAGCGCAAATATCCTTCTTAGATCACTTGCAGAATCAAGCATGAACACATAGTCATAGAACATTAATATATTTGACTGCACACACTTATAGATCTTCAAATTAGGTTTATTAGATGGACCATGGAATCCTCTTCATATTTTTTTTACAACACTAAACTTTTTGACTCCTATCAAAAGATATGGATGAAATATAGAGCTCTATCTTTTCCCTATGTTAAATTCAAATATTTGAATGACAACAATCATAGTTAAACTTTGAAAATTTTGCTTACATCTTATGTCCTCTCAAATTTGGATCAATCTCACACTGCCAATCTTTATATGAACTTTAATGCATAGACTGCCAAAGCCAAATGTTAAACACCTGATAGTTGACCTCATCTCATGTACCCTAAAAACTTTGACATCATGTAATCTATCAATCTTTATGGATCAATGAGGTATTTAATGATCAACACTCACCATTTGATCAATCGGTATGAACACCCACTTGTCATTGTATCCTTATCATGTACCTTTACTCAATTGTTAAAAATTGTGTGCTTATCCTCATGTTATTGCTTCCTAACTCCTTGGATCAATGTAAACCATCAATATTATTTGAGATTTAACTTGTGCAAAAATGACTATGGGGACCCTTTCAATATGCCTGAGTATCCATTTTTGAACCTTAATAACTTCTTTTATACTTTGATGCATGATTTCAAATTTGGACCAGATGATCTCTTTACATAGGAAAATCTAACCATGTGACACAATAATCCTTAAAAAATTTCATGTGCAAGATATATCACCATTAAAATTCCTTCTCAAAAACTTTTTTCACAAAGCCAACTATGTGAAAACTTACCTAAGAGGTCGACTTTGAACAAGCATAACTTTTGTCATGCTTTAGTGCATGATCTCAAATTTGGTAAAAATCAACTATGGTCGAAATTAAACAAACCCATATGATCAATTTTTCTTGATGAATTCACACATGTAATATATAACACCATCAAAATTCTCACTTGGCTCTTCTTGCCACATTACAAAATTGGCTAAGTATGGGAAAACATAGTCAAACTACTTGGGAACCCAACTTTGCGTATGCATATATTTTAATACACTTCATCACATGATCTAAAATTTATCATAAATAAAATAGGCACAAAAATCAGCAAACCTTTATGATCATAAATTATCCTGACACCTCCATACATGTGAATGTTAACCTTATAAGCTTGCTTACTCAGTTCTTTCTGGCCATATGCAAATTTGGCTAATTATGGAAACATAGTGAATTCTATCTGAGTAGCCAACTTTGTACCCTTATATATTTGACCACACTTTGACACATGAATTGAGATATGTTGCATAATAACTAGGGACTAATGTGATCACAACCATATGACCAAATCCCCTTGACTCATTCCCATGTGGTAATGGTGATCTCATCAAAATGCCTACTCAAATTTTTTGCCATTGGACCAAAATATATTGATGAAAATTATGGACAACTAGATGAATTCCAATTATGCAAATAAGAACTCAAAGCATAAAAAACTTATTATGGGGCCTCTTGCACATGCTTAATACTCCATACTTATCCTGGAACATCTCTAATCATGTCAAAACTGAAGATCAACCAGCCATACTTTAAGCATACAAGAACAAACACATTGCACACATTGTTATTGTCACATAGACTATCAAGGCTCTACATCCACTCACCAAGATACCTCCATGACATGACCATGACATCTTTGACAATACTCCAATAATCTTCCCCTTTATCATTGATGTTAACAACCATCATATATATCCATATAAAGCTCACCTTCTCTCTCTTCAAGCACTCCCATAACATGAACTTTCTCCCCCTTTAACATAATGACATAGTGGGTACTAACTAATCCTAAGGACTTAAAAAGACCATAAATAGGAAAGGAACATCTTATAAATATGATACAAACTCCCCCTTACCTTGAGCCTACTTCAGCTTGCCTAGACAACATCCTCTTACTCCACGCTAACACTCTCTTCAACCAATCACTATAACCAATGAAGAAAGAACACACAAAAATATTGAAATATAATAAAACTCGCCAAGAAACATCTAAGAGGGACTCCCCCTAATAACTCTAAGTAATTTCACCTTCTGAGCATCTTTAAATCTCCACACACCATGAAGAACCAACAAACAAGCTTACTAGCCTTTTATCTAAAGACACATTAAAACATTCATGCTTTTCTCTTTTTGAGAAATTTCTCAAAAGCACTCTTTAAGACTAGGCCTATCTAGACTCCTTGTAGCCCTACCTAGAACTTGCAGAGCCAAAAAAATTTAGTAGACACATCTTCAGGACCTAAAAATTCATATTTGGATTAATCTCATATTCCCCCTCAAGTACACTAATTTTAATCACCAAGATTATCCTTTGTAACATACTTCCTTCACAAACCTACTAGCCAATTAGGCCTCCAATTTGACAAAAACTTGAATAACTTGAGAACCACAAACCTTTAAATCTATTTGAACATTGATTTAAAAACCTATTTGTCTCATTCAACAAATTAAGAATCATTAGACCTCAAATCATAAGGTAGACCACTTTTTTAGTAGATCCAAAAACCCTAGATTCTTAAAATAAACAAAGTCAACGCAACACCTTCCAGTCAACATCCACCTTTGAAAATTATTTTACATCTAGAGACAACCATTACACACTTATAAACCAATATTTGAGATTACAAACCATTGGGAACCATAACTTACTATAACCCATTTTAGGACCTTGAAAAATCATAAATCTTCTTTTACCATCTGGGAGCCTTCAATCTGACCCTGCAGACTATTCCAACTAAAAAAACACCATAAAAACATGTGCTTCTCCACTTGAAAGGAGTCTCTTAAGAAACATATATAGAGACACCCTTTATACCTCAATGCTCTAAAATAAAAACAACTCTTCATATTCCTTCTCCTCCTTGCTCAATTGATACTTATAGTTCTTCTTCTTCTTCTTTGGCTTTACAGAAACAATTTTCTCAACTACTATAACATTCTCCTTTTCTTCTATGATTGGATTATCAAGACATGAAAACAACATAGATTCATGGCATACCTTTTCATCTGAAGAATCTTTCTTACATCTTAGATCCTCATCACTAGGAACTTGTTTAAAAACAACATGATGTTCACTTGGATCCCTACATACCTTAGAACTAACTTAAACCAATACCTTGGTCTTCTCCTTGAGCTTAGTCTCTTCATTCTCAAAATGAGAAAAAAATGAGAGATCTTAGAATTATTCAAATTTTGAAGCGTTAACCACCATAACAAACAAATTACTTGGACCTGTAGTCTCATCATGACTCACACTTGTCACCTTTGGCTTCCATGTGTTAACATAATTTTTTATTGCACTCTAGGAGCTTGACTAAAATTATTCTAATTTATATACCTTTACTTGCAAAAATTAGCAATGTGACCTCTCTATTCAAAAAACTAGCACACCATATTCCTTGATGGAAACATAGTTTGCCTTACCATGTTTAGATAGAAACTTACCATATGTCTATTGTCATGATAAACAAAACAACCTTCCCCTTTTGAAGAGGACTCACCTTATCTAATATTATGTGGACAATGGTTTGAAAAGTTTCCCACATCAAAATAGTTAAAATACTTAATTTTAATCAATCCTTTTGACTGATGACCCCCATCATAGTCCCATGCAAACTCATTTTTAATAGGTCTCTTGCATTCTCTAGCCCTATGACCAAATTGATTACATGTATAATAATAACCATTAAATCTTGCATACCTCATGGCATTTGTCTATCTAATTTGATTTGTCTTCATTATGCTATCACCTTCAATCCTTATCTAATGATTTTTATTCAAAGTATGATTGTCCTGATTCACATTCATCTTCATCTTGTTTTGAGAAACATTCTTTTGTTCTTATTCATACCCAAGACCAGTTATATCACTATAATGATTTTGACCACTTAGAATGTTATCTAGATCATGTGATCTCTTTTCAAATATGATGAATGACTTCACCTTAATATATGTCTTCTTTAACTCAAATTTTAAAGACTCATTTTTAGAAACATACCTTGAACATTCATCTTCTTTAGCTTTTAGGATTGTAGATAAAATTTCCAATTAACAACTGAGATGCTTGATCATATCTTCATGCTCCTTGGTGTCTTCATTCAATCTTGCCTCATACACATTTAATTTATCCTCATAGTCTTTGAGTTTATATTTCATCTTCTTATTGATCTTATCACTTTCTAGTTCTTCAAGAACATTCATCAAAATAGTCTCCTAGTCCACCTCATCTTCATCATTATTTGAATCAATATAAGTAGACACCTTTTTGTTTGAGAATTTTCCTTCCTCAACCATGAATATATTTTAATATTCATAAGGACCATCATCTTCATGATCATATTCTGAGTCACTGTCTTCACTCTCATCTGATGAGCTACAATCTTCTTTGGTGTCAATACTCTTCTTGTTTTTGAGGAACTTCTTGTTTTTAAATTTTTTGAATATTTTCTTCCTATATGTATTCTTTTCATCATCTTGGCCTTCACCATGCTCTTCATCATATTTTTTCTCATGCTTATGAGATAACTTACAAGAAAAATGCCCTGTCTTTCCATAATTGAAACAATTAAAGGATAGTTTACCCTTATACTTCTCTGAGCCTGTGTTCAATTTCCTAGTAATTAAAGTAATTATTTCATCCTCATCAATTTCAAATATGTCATCCTCTTTGGATTTATTACCTTAGAACTTCTTCTTAGGATTCATCTCTATCTTGAATGTAATTTCCTTCTTTGATAAAATATCATTGATTTATTCTCATCTTATATGTAGTAAGGGTGCCATGTAATTGATCCATCTTCAACTAAGTAAGATCATGAATCTCTTCTATAGTAGATGCTTTTAGATCAAAATTTAGAGAAAGAGACCTTAATACCTTTTAGACTATATTATCCTCTTCAAGATTCTCTCCAAGACCTTTGATGATGTTTATAGTCTCATCAACTCTCTGTAGAAAGGATGCCATAGAATATTCTTCCTTCATCTTGAAACTTTCAAATTTCCTTCTATGATTTTGTAACTTATCAATCTTGACCTTTGAATCTCCTTCAAAAATTATCTTCATTTTGTCCCATATCTCTTTAGTAGAACTACAATGGATTACCTTGTTGTATTCAATCTCTAAAAGACCATATGTGATAGCATTCATCACCTTGGAATTTTTCTCAAATAAATTCTTGTATACAACACTAGATGGAGGAGTAATAGGAGAAAAATAACCATCCAAAAAATATTTCCATACATCAAATCCTATGGACATAATATATGTCTTAATCCTTGCACTCCATAAAGCATAATTGGATCCATTGAACATCAGTGCTTGATTAGTAGAGAAACCTCCTTGATGACTATCCATATTGTATCTTGGATCACCTTTAAGCTATTTAAGACTTTACCAAAGGCCCAAATTTGATACCAATTTTTAGAGTTACAATCACTGAGATGGGGGTGAATCAGTGAGCCTAAATAATTTTAACTTCAATTTCAATTCCTTCAAACTTTTAATCATTATATATATATATATATATATATATATATATATTCAACATACATCAATCATGATAACGAATAAGAAAGACAATGCAAGATCAAGCATATAACACATGTCATACATGGGAAACCCTCTTGGGGAATAAAACCCACTGGAACCTGTAATTAGACTATTATCTTATAATAACAAAATCCAATTTAGACTATCAAATAACTGATGAAGGAACTACCATTCTTGATTTTAGTGAGACTACAATCCCATAAGGAGCTACCACACCTATCTAGCTGAGCACCCATAATAACTAGACTTTTAGCAAGTTTCACCTCATAAGGAGGAAATAACCCCTTTAGATGTTGAGAACACATAACAACACCTATGAACACATATTCTCAACACTGATTACCTACCAATCTAATGGAAATATAAAGTATATCAACTCTCTTCAACTCTACACACTCAATGCATCCAAATCCACCTTTTGGACCACTCTATACTTCTCAGCAATAACTTTATCACCAAAACACTCCTTGATCAAATCACAATACATACTTGAATTGACACACAAAGATCAATTAGTACACATTACATATCCCAACTATCTCCACTCTTCAACCCTTTACTCACACTCACTTCATCACACCTACAAACACTATGTCATAGCTTCAACAACATGACTAGATGGTCATAAACTTAATCTACACACTGGTCTACCTCTCAAATCAACCAACAAGCTCACACAGTCTTTACCTTACCTTTGCTCAAAATGTACTCTCTTAAACAACCCCTTCTCTCATGCTCAACCTACAAGAGCACTATTCTAACCTTCAAAAAAATGACCTCTAGGTCATACACATAGTACTTAATCTACTTTAATTCTCAATCAATACATTGGGCACACTCAACCTCCTTACTTCTTCACTTTAACACTCACTCCCTATCCAAGTCTCATTAGTCTAGAAACCATTAAATTTGATTTCACTATATATAGAGCATTCATGATTAACAACATTTTGGTCAACCATTAGGCATTTATTAACCCTTAAAACATTTATCATATGAATACATAGCTCAATATAATATTCATAGGTCAGCCAAAGCATATATGGGTCACCCTTAAGTAGCTACACCTTTTAATAAGGCCCTTGTAGCTCTTATAGGTCTCATAGATACCTATTCACCTATTTAACACAACATCAAACAAAAAAAGAACATAAGACCACTTTAAAATATATGGGTCCACTACTTATGTCCCCTTCAACATCCTCAAATGATCAAAGTCATATTTTCTCACATCTACGTATGCTCAAAAAACTCAAACATTGACATGGTGCATAAGAACATCATGAATGAATACACATTCAACTTATTAAGCATTGTTCATACTCAAGATAGATTGATCACACCTCCAAAATACTCAAAAAGCATCCTTATGGAGTCTACAACACTATAAAATAGCAAATTCATCATGAGACATTGAAAAAACATCAAAATGCACTCAAATATCCTTCTCAGGTCACTTACATAATCAAGCACAAACACATAGTCAACTTAGAACATTAATTTTTTTTACTTTACATACTTTTAAATCTTCAAATTAGGTTAATTAGATGCACCATGGATTCCTCTGCATCTTTGCTTTTTACAATACCAATAAATTTGAATTATATCAAAATATATGGATGAAATATAGAGATCTAGTTTTTCCCTATGTTAAATTCAAAAAATTGAATGACAATGGTCATAATTAAACTTTGACAACTTTGCTCGTATCTCATGTCCTCTTAGTTTTGGATCAATTTTGAACCATTGATATTTTCTAAATTTTAATGCATAGACCACCAAAGCCAAATTTTAAACATCTGATAGTTGACCTCATCTCATGTACCCTGATAACTTTAACCTCATGTTCTCCATTGATCTCTATAGATCAATGAGGTATTTAATGATCAACACTTATTGTTCAATCAATCTATATGAACACCCACTCACCATTGGATCCTTATCCTGTACCTTTTCTTAGTCATTAAACATTGTGCACCAATCCTCATTTCATTACTTCTTGACTCCTTATAGAAATGTGCACCATTGATCTTACAGAAGCTTTAACTTGTGCAAAAATGACTAAGTACGGGGACCCTTTCAATATGCCTAAGTAGAAATTTTAAAACCTTAATAACCTCTTATGTGCTTCAACTCATGATCTAAAATTTAGACTATATGATCTCCTCATATAGGAAAATCCAACCATATCATACACTATTCCCAAAACCTTCATATGTGTGAGATAAATGATCATTAAAATACCTTCTCAAAAACTTATGTCATAGAGCCAACTATGTCAAAACCTACTTGAGAGGCCAACTTTGAACAAGCATAACTTTTTCCATACTTCAATGCATGATCTCAAATTTAGTGCAAATCAATTATGCTCAAAACTAAATAAAACCATATGATCATTTTCTCTTGACACCTTCACATGTACAATATATAATACCATAAAAATGCTCACTCAAATATTCTTGCCACATTGCAAAATTGGCTAAGTATGGGAAAACACAGTCAAACTACTTGGGAGCCCAACTTTGCATATGCATATCTTTTAATGTGCTTCATCGCATGATCTAAAATTTAGCACAAATAAACTAAGAAAAAAATTAACAAACCCATATGATAGTTTTTTCCTAACACCTCCACACATGTGAATGTTGACCTTATCAACCTACTTAGCTCTTTTTTTCCATATGAAAATTTGGCTAAGTATGTAAACATAGTGAATTCTGTCTAAGTAGCCAACTTTGCACCCTAATATCTTTTACTGTAATTTGATGCATGACTTGAGATCTAATGCATAAAAACTAGGGACTAATTTGATCATAACCATATGTCCAATTCTCCTTGACTCATTCCCACATGGCAATGGTGATGTCATCAAACTATCTACTCAAATTTTTTACCACTGGACCAAAATGTCTAGATGAAAATTATGGACAACCAAATGAATTCCACTTATGCACACAAGCACTAAAATCATATAAAACTTCTTATGAGACCTATTTTACATGCTCAATACTCCATACTTATCCCTAAACATCTCTAATCATGATAAACTAAAGATCAACCAATCATACTTCAAGCATATAAGAATAAGCACATTACACACTTTGTCATTGTCACATAGACTATCAAAGCTCTACAACCACTCACTAGGACACCTTCATGACATGATTGATAATACTCCAATAGACATGGAGACTTATTTTGACAAGGTTTAATAATCCTAGACTTCACATTCAGATTTGAAAATTCAAATCAAGCTTTTGGCAGTAAAATGCCAAAATAACCCAAATTCAAATTTGACAACTTCTTAATACTTTTAAATGACTTTTAACACCCTAAAATGACCAAAACAACTTGATAATGAATCTATACTTACAAAATATATTGTATGTATAATGAGGTAGTGATTCTCATGTATCATACTATCGAGGAGCAAAGAAAACTTTCCCATGAAAGTTATAAATGATTTGACTTTAAGGTTTTTTGTAGCATCCTTATTCCACCTAGATCCCAAGATTTATTTGAGACACTTAGTCTTTCCTGATTCTTGCTTAAACTTGTTATGTCTCTTATTTTGTTCACCTCTCTCTTGTTCTTCATTTTGCTTTGCTTCTTCAATATTTTCATGGGCAATTACTACTCATTATTTTTCCTCTAAAAACTTGAACATGAAGTAAACAAATCAATCAAATCCACTTCCTGCTTGCTTTCATGGAATCCACATTTTTCTCCTTCAATTACTTGCTCTTTGGCTGCCAATTTTCCTTCTTCATATTGACTTAATATTGTTTTCAATGCAAATTTAGATTTCATGATTCTCTCCTTGTCTCCTATGAGACTCAAATGTTCTATTTCTTCCATGATATGCTACCATATTTTCTCTTCTACTATATACTTCCCTATTTCATGTTGCTCTTCCATTGGTGCCAAGCAAGACACCTCATTCTTCTATAATGCAAACTATTCAAGCACTTCAACTTGTGCTTCTTCTTCCTTATCTAATTCTTCTACATTATGTGTGTCAAACACTTCATTTGGTACTATTGTACCTTATTTTCCTTCCATCATCACATTCATTAGTTTTAATGTATCCTCATATAATTCATCTTTAATGATGTTCAAATCAACACATTCATTAAAAAACTACATTGAAATGTATACCTTATACCTCTTTGTTTTCCTCTACGATAACTTCCTTTATCACCTCTTCTTCTTCATTTATCAACTCCTCCATGAAATTATAGGTTTTTAGATTTCTTCTCTCTTCTTTTATTAAGGCAATCAAATTTTTTCCCTCCTTTTAACAAGTAGTCTGATAGGCCATTATATCTTATTTCTCATTATCAACCCATTCCATGAGATTTTTAGGTTCTCTATCATGATGTTCATCTAGGCTATCTATTTATTTATCTCATTCATCTCTCTTTGGAAGTATTCTTCTTATTGATTCCTTCTCAATTCTCTTTCTCTCTACTTTCTTAGCCAGTCCTTTATTTTAGGAAGTTCTTCAATCATTTTCTTCACCATCTATACTTTTTAAAGCAAGTCTATTTCACCTTGTTCCATCCCTTATCCAAGATCTCTCCTTGGATAAACTTTTTTGAGAAATCACTTTGCTCACTCCTTTTGAGATTCTTTAGCTCCTTATCTCTTCTTAAGCCTCTCTTAGCTTTCAAACTATCTAACCAACTTCTTTCAATCACCTATAATCTAATCAGTAACTCATATCAATCTTTATGAAAATATTCAACACATTCTCAAAATTATCTTCATGCAAACTAACATAGCAATGTGAAAAACATATTACATACCTCCTCCATAGAATCTTTTCAGCTCTGATACCACAATATGAGAGGTCATCATTAGAATTGACAAGTTAGATAGAAACATAACACAAAGATACTTCTTTACCTCTGTAATACCAATTGGCTTTGATCCTTTCTCTTGGTCTCTACCTTTACTCTCTTCAACCCTTTGATCTAGACTTTATTTACCTATCCAAAAACTTGTTAAACTAATTTTTTCATTTCTTTACTCTGTGTATATATACCTCTCTCATCTAATTATGTTATCATTCCAAATAGTCTCACCCTTATCTCTTCTTGTAAATCTCACTACATTTTATTCATTCCTTAATGAAAGGTTCAAGAGAATATTTATCTTACATGCTTCAGTATTTCTTAGACTTTACTTGGTTTTATACATCATTATAACTCCCCTATATAGTCATTTTATATCTTTATTCCACCAATAAATCTTGTCTTTATAATTCTGATGACCTTCACTACCTTCTTATTATGACATAGTCCTTTTAGTAGCCTTTTTTGAAGGTTTTTCATTTTATATGGATTAGTACAAAGGAATATTTAAAAATTATTTACCTTTTCAACTACCCTCTATTTATTACTATCTTCTCATGAAGTTTTATGTCCAATTCCATTCCTAACCCACTTTTAAAGTCACTTTTTGGCCCTTGTTTAGGCCTATTAGGCCTCTAACTCCTATTTCAAAACACAATGCCTTCTAACTATATGGACACATATAGAAACACCCAAAACACTTCAAAATTTCATATCTAATATCAATATCTATCTAATGACAAAGTTTTAGGGATTTCTCGTGATGGAATCTTCCACAATCTCCATTTTTGTCACAAAACCCTAGATTAGGGCTTATAGACTCTGTGAGGACTTGAGAGCATTCAAATTACTCACACACACTTCCAAAAAAATTTATAACCTATGTGAGGGGTTTTTAGGGTTTTTGGGTCTTATGATAATCTTCTCAATTCATTTATTCTTTCTTTACACACCTTTACTCAATGTTTTAAGAAAGATTTTGGTCTCTCTACTTATACAAACATAGTCTGCATGGTCTGTGGGCTTTGTCTTGAGGGTTTGAACCTATAAATAATGGTTTATAAATATTTATAGAGGTTAATAAACCTTTAATTTAAATTATCAAACCTATTTCAAAATTTTGAATACCACCCTAACACCTTTGTGTAACACATTCATAAATTGTGTGCTTGGACTGTCTACATTTACACTATTATAATAGAGTTACATGTTCTTCTAATAAACTAGTGTAAATCAATAAATTAATTACATAAATGAATTAAATAAACATGTCAAGGATGCACCCATTCTATGTCAATCATTATAAACATGGCACTATGAGATCTTCCTTTATTTCGATGCTTACACATAGGGTTATATCTTGATTCCAAGAATTCTAAAACTGATTATAGGTAATAGGTTTAAAAACTAAAATACTCACCACTATCTCCTTGATGTTTACATTATTGACACCTTAAATTCAATAGGGACATCAATTCTCATTGTTATTGATGTTATTTCAAATGAATGAACAAGGTTTCTTATTCTAAATGCTCTTATACACTAACAACATAGAGTATAAATGAACACAGGGTTTGTAAATAGGAACCTCTTGAAGGACTATAAAAAATCAAATCATTTCTCTAAAAAATATTATAATCATGTATTTAATATTCTAACATAAAAAATTATTTAAAGACATTTCATCCAAAGATATTACTCCATTAGTTTATTGATACAGACATCACATTGCACATATACAAGGAAAATAGGGGTTGTAGCATAAGATTCTAATTATAACCCTTATTATATTCACTTCATTTCAAAAATTTACATCCTTCAAACCCAACCCAATAAACTCTCCTAATTTTTTTTTAATGACTCTACTCCCAAACAACTATCAATTTTTAAAGAATCAAAATTACCATAACTAACTTTCTAACTTCTTTTGTATGTTGAGAGTGAAAAACTACCTATCCTACCCAACAAGGTGACCCATCATGTGATTCATGTGGGTATTAAACCACTCTTAACCATTATTTAAATCTAACCACATAAAACATGACATGTAGACTTATTTTGATAAGGTCGAATCCTCCTATACTTCACTTTAAAATTTGAAAATTCAAATCAAGCTTTTGGTGGGAAAAATATAAAACAACTCAAATTCAAATTTGACAACTTCTCAATGATTTTTAATTACTATTAACACACTATAATAACTAAAACAACTTGATAATTACTTTATACTTGAAAAATAGATCATATGTACAATGAGGTAGTGATGCTCCTACATCACTAAGAAAGTGTCATTGATAGAATGAATCAATTTCACATCCTACCTAAGCCCCACATATTACTATAATATCATGATTTTTATCACCTCTTTCATGTTTTGCAAGAGATATCAAAAATATCTTCCATGTACCAATGGGTATATATGAAGGATAATCATATTGAGAGGTTTGGTATATTAATTTGGTAGTATATATAAAGAAACAACTATCGGAGTGATAAGGAATAAATCTATCTCACTTTGATATAAAAATGCATTTAATCAAAAAAAAGTTTGAATAACACTAACCAAGAAGGACACCTAGTTATAATGGTCCAAAAAAATTGGGAATAATCTCATCTTCAATGAATTATGGTTCAAAAATTATGATGGAGACACAATGAGCTGAACCAATAGCAAAATCATAATCACAAATTTGGAAGAATAAAAAATTTAAACATTGAATTTTATAAGGGCTTTAACTAATTCAAAAGTTTTTAATTACATACAAGGGTGAAACACGCTATGGGAAGCACTAAACAAATTAAAGGATTTGTATGATTCCCATTTAGAATTATAATACTCTAGTGTAAAAAATATGATGTAATGAGTCTGTATTTATAAATATGTGCAATCAAACATGACGTTTAAGATTCTAGTGAAAAAATGGTGTACATATGAATAGATTCATAAAATCTATTCTTCCCCAATATTTAACATATTAAGAGTCTTTATAAACATGTATTTAGTCAAAGACTTGCACTTTTGATCAATTGGTTAAAAAGATGGTTGAAAGATAAAAGGATCTTGGAAGAAAGACTGAAACCACATGTGAATTATTTTTTATGTTCATCAAAAGATAAATTCTTCCAGTAAGGATTTCTCTTCTGAAAATTAAGGAAATGATAAAGGCAAAAAAATAAATAAGGGTCAAGGTTTAAAAACTATAAAAAACATTAGTCAACATCATGAAAAGCAAAATGATAGACAAAACTTGTTTTACAAATTAGGTGGTAGAAAATTTAGTCATGAGGCTCATGAATTAAAAGCATCAAGGGAGAATATTGATGCCTTTTAAAAACAAAAATAATAAAATGAAAAGAAAAATATCTTAGAACTAGACTTTGTTTAGTTTATAAGTGAATGTGTACTTTTTATTTTGGATGAAGTCAATAATACCTTAGTAAATTAAATTTATCATGATACTTAAGTCCTATATATTGGTTCCAAATAAAAAATTACGTCAGGAAGGGAATTATTTGAGGAGTGTCAGGAAAAAAATATGTGGTTTGATTATAAGGAAGACATAACAAGTTTTCAAGATGAAGGAAAAGGGACAATTTGACTCAAGTTACCTAGGCTTCCATATTTCACTCTCCATAATGTACTATACCTTTCTCAATTGAAACTAAACTTGTTGTCTTTGGTGGTAATTAAAAAAAAAGGCTGCATTATTATTTTAGATGATGGAGAGGTAAAAATCAAAATAAAATGTAATAACGTAGTTTTATTGATTGCATTTGAGGAAGGAAAGTTGCTAAAATAAGAGGCAAGCCTTGAATTTCATATTTTTATCATCTCATTAAAGGAGGAATGTCAAAAAGTATTTTTTAGCATTCTATATTTGGACATACAAAATTTTACATAATTTAAAAAATTAAAAATAATAGAGTTTTAGGTTTTCCAAAACTACCCAAAAGTATTTAAAAATGTGAAGCATGCATCTTCGCTAAACATCAAAGAGAACCATCTCAAATATTAGAATAGAAATATAAAAAGATAATTGTAGTTGATTGACTTTGATTTTTTTTCTCAACCAATTATTTCTATTGGTGGTCATAAGTACTTTATTTTTTCTTTGATAACTATAGTATAATGACCTAGATTTATTTTTTGAATAAAAAATAGAAGATTTCAAAAAAATTCAAAATGTTTGAACAATGGGTGAAAACAAGGCAAAATTGCTACGGCCCTAACCTATCACATGTATGAGGATAGGAATAGACAACTTGTGGCTTACTTATCCATATATGATGCTATTTCACATTTCTCTATGCATTCATTTGGTTATTAGGTCGGCCTATGGAGTAACCATGGCCTAGATAGACTATATATAGGAGGTAGTGGGTAATTGTTTATCATCATATTGTGAATTTTGCTCTTATTGAAGCTTGTGGAGGTTTTCCCCTAAAATTGGCTTATCTATTATCATATATTTGGATATATTTCAGTCATATTTGGATCTAATTATGCTATTATACTATATTCTTGAAGTAATTTCATTACAAGTGGTATCAGAGCTGCGATTTGGGCAATCTTGTGGGTGAAACCCTACTTTTTTTAAATTTGGATATATATATATATATATATATATATATATATATATATAATGGTTGTGAATTTCTCTGAAATATTTTTACCAAAGGTGAGAAATAATTAATTTAAGCTTCCATTAAAATTTTAGATCATTTGGATCTGTTTTACAAAAGTTATCTCCATTTTATGGGTTTTCATAAAATTACTCTATAGTGCACAATTCAAAGAATTTTTTTGAGTTATTTACATTTTTGGAAATATTAATAAAATTTGGATAGGTTTTGTTCTTTGTATGTTTTTATTTGAGGCCGAAATAATTCCAAAATCGCTTGATCAAAGTTGGGTCAAAAGTGCCAATCAGGGTCGACATCATAAAGCCCTTTTATGGCAGGTCCACAAACTCGAGGCAGAGGAAAGGGTGCTAAAACTCTAGGTAAAACTCATAAAAATGAAGAGATGTAGTTATAAGGGTGATGTACTAGATCCTTTGTACTAAGGTTCTCTAACATAGATCATAAAGTGAGCCATCTTGACTATAGTGTGCAAGGCATTCAGAGTGAGGTGCAAGGCATACAACCTAATATGAAATCCATACAAGATATTTTGGTAGATATCATAACGGATTTGAAAATTAATTAGTCAAATCATCCAACTAAAACTATTACATAGGCCCATCGGGGTGGTTCTCCCAACCAATCTACTTCAAATCTAACTACAGTGCCACAAAGGAACCTATTACCAAAGGTAGATATGCACAAATTTGATGGAAAAGATCCACTCAATTGGATCAACCAAATGGAGAATTTTTTTGATCTACATCAGATCCTAGGTGGAGAAAAAGTTACCATTGGATCCTTGTATCTTGAACTTGATCAATTCATTTGGTATCGATGGTTGTGTGCTCAAAAGAAAAAGATGGCTCTCAATGTCACTTGGTCAGTTTTTACAAAGGAACTTCAATTACACTATGGCAATAGTGTGATAGAGAATTACTTCAGCCAACTAGAAAAATTGTGACAGACTAGATCTATCAAGGATTATATTCATTCTATCCTTATGGGTGGAGACAATTTCTAAGGAGAACTTGAATGACCTATTTTTGGGTGGACTCAAGGACCACATTCAACATGAGGTACACATGTTTAATCCACTTAAGATTTCTGATTCTCTTATCATGGCACACAGAGCTAAGGAAAAATTCATATACAAAAATAAGAAGCCATTCACTCACTTCAAATATCATAACATGTCAACACCAACATTTCCTCCACCTACCAGATTGACCCCACAATAAATTGAAGAGAAGTATGTAAAAGGATTATGTTTCAGTTGTGACATCTAGTGGAGCAAAGGACATAGATGTGCTGAGAAGAAGTTATTATACATTGAGGGATCCAATGAAGATGAAGAATAAGATGATGCCTCTAATGATGATGAAGAAGAGATAGAGGAGGTACCTAAAAATTCCCAACCTACAATCTCTTGTCATGTACTTGCAGGTATTAGCATTCCATGAACTCTTAAGGTGGTGGGTTTCCTCAAGAAATAAAAGGTGACAGTGTTGATTGAATCAGGAAGCACACATAACTTCATCAACCATAAGTTGGCCACTTGATTGAAATATTTCATCTACCTAGCACCATAATTTGAAGTCATGATTACAGATGGTGGCATAATTAATTATTCAGGCAAATGCCATAATATTAAGCTTTCTATGGGTGAGTACAATCTAGATTCTCCTATGTTTGCTATTCCCATGGGTAACACAGACATTATTTTGGGATTCCAATGGCTCACAACCTTGGGTACCATTGAGATGAAATTCCAGGAACTATTCATGTGCTTTCATTTTAAAGGTAGGAAAATTGAACTACATGGATTTTAAGCAAAATCTCCACAATTGGTTAGTTCACATCAGATGACCAAGATACTAAAAAATGGGGTAGGGGGAATTATTGCATGATTATGTTCCATAGAAGTTCAACCCACACATGCATCTACACATCCTGATATACAGATGATTTTGATGACCACCCATCTATTTTTGGGGCCATGCCAAAAAGACTACCACCAAAAAGAGAACATGATCATGCCATTCAACTACTTCCCGAGAGTCAACCACCAAATATCAGACCATATAGATATCCATATGCACAAAAGAGTGAAATAAAAAAAATGGTCCATGAGATTCTAGAGGCAGGGATCATTAGGCATAGCCAAAGTGCATATTCATCACTAGTGGTCATGGTGCGAAAGAAGGATGACACATGGAGGATGTGCCCAGATTATAGGGAACTCAACAAGTACACCATCAAAGATAAGTTTCCTATTCCTGTAATTGATGATTTATTTGATGAGTTGCATGGTGTTAATTATTTCACAAAATTAGACCTTCACTTAGGGTACCATCAAATTAGAATCAAGGATGAAGATGTTTATAAAACTTCTTCTAGAACACATGAGGGCCATTATGAATTTTTGGTAATGCCCTTTGGTCTTACAAATGCACCATCTACTTTTCAGAGCTTGATGAACACTATTTTGGTTTTCTTTGATGACATATTGATTTATAGTCAGACATGGGAAGCACATTTGAAACATGTGAAACAGGTGTTAATAGTTTTGGAAAAGCATCAGCTTTATGCAAAGCCATCCAAATGTGCTTTTGGATTACAAGAGGCAGAGTACCTAGGTCACATTGTTTCCCATGAAGGTGTCAAAGTTGATCCCCAAAAGATCAAATCTATGATGGAATGGCCCATGCCAAAAACTCACAAAAACCTTAGAGCATTCCTAGGACTAACAGGTTACTACCGAAGATTTATGAAAGGTTATGGCAGCATAGCAACTCCACTCACTACATTGCTAAAGAAGGATGCCTTCCATTGGAATGATGCCACCACCAAAGCATTTGAGAAACTAAAAGTAGCTATGTGCACCACTCCGGTTTTGGCTACTCCAGACTTTTCAAAGACATTCACTTTTGAATGTGATGCTTCTAGATCTGGGTTGGGAGTGGTACTAATGTAGGAAGGAATACCCATTGCATTTGCGAGTCATCAATTTAAAGGTAATAATCTACAAAAACCTATTTATGAGAAAGAAATGATGGCTATTCTTCATGCAGTTAAACAATGGAGGCCCTATCTAATGGATAGACACTTTAAGGTGAAAATCGATCATGATAGTCTCAAATACTTTTTGGAGCAAAGATTATTATCTAAGAAACAACAAAAGTGAGTAACCAAAATGTTGGGTTATGATTTTGAAATCATCTATAAGAAATGTAAAGATAATGTAGTAGCAAATACACTATCTAGACGAGATACATCCACAGAAGCATTACTTTGTGCAATATCCATATTGCAAGAAGATTGGGTGGATGAAGCTAGATTAGAATAGGAACAAGACAAGGATACACAAGTTATAATTTAAAATCTTCAGTAAGGTACTTTATCCTTTGACAAATTTTAATGGAAAGGTAATGTCCTATGGTATAAAGGTAGGTTATACTTGTGTAAAAATTCAGACCTTAAGCATAAGATTCTTGCGGATTTGTATGCATCTCCAATTGGGGAACACTCAGGGTTCTTGAAAACATATCATAGAATTAAGAAATAATTATTTTGGGAAGGACTCAAGGGATATGTACAAAAGTTTGTGGTAAAATGCTTGATATTCCAATAGAATAAAGGTGAGACAGTTAAGACCCTAGGTCTATTACAACCATTATTAATTCCTAGTCAAAGGTGGGAGGAGGTTTCCATGGATTTCATCATAGGGTTGCCTTGTTCTGAAGGTAAGAATGTTATCTTAGTCATTATGGATAGGCTTACAAAATATTCCTATTTTTGTGCTCTCTCACACCCATTTTTAGCAAGTACAGTAGCAACTATTTTTCTGGATGCAGTTCTAAAATTACACAGAACCCCAAAAATAATTTTAAGTGATCATGATCCTATTTTCACTAGTAATTTCTAGACTGAAATATTTTCCTATTTGGGTACTCAGCTAGCTCATAGCTCATCTTACCACCCCCAATCTAATGGAAAAATAGAAGTGGTTAACAAATGTTTAGAGGGGTATCTCCATTGTTTTGTATCAGATAAATAGGAACATTGGGTTAAATTCCTACCACTTGTAGAATGGTGGTATAACACATCTTTCCATACCTCTTCTGAAATGTCTCCATTTCTAGAACTATATGGTTACCATCCACCTTCCATCACTTCTTCATTAAAGGTGCAAACCAAGGTTCAAAATGTGGAGGAGCACATTCAACATCAACAAGAGGTTTTGGCTAGTTTGAGAGAGAATTTGGCCTTGACACAAAATAGGATGAAGCAACAAGAAGATCAACATCGTAGTGAGTAAAATTTTGAGGTGGGTGACTGGGTATTTGTATGTTTGTAGCCTTATAAGTAGATGTCCTTGAAGCAACAGAAAAAGGACAACAAACTTGCTTCAAATTATTATGGCCCTTATCAAGTTCTATATAAAATTGGAAGTGTGGCTTATAAGCTCAAGTTACCTCATTCATCTCGCATACACCCAACATTTCATGTTTCATGTTTGAAGAAGGTCATTGGATAGACAGTTTTGGCCTAGATAGAACTTCGAGAACTAGATGAAGAAGGATGAGTCATTTTGAAACTAGAGAAGATCCTCCAAACACGTACTAAGAGGTTGAGAACCAAAGAGATTAGGGAATATCTGATCAAGTGGAAGAACCTGAGCAGCGAAGATGCAACTTGGGAAGGTGAACATTTTCTGCAATAACATCTAGAGTTGTTCAACATTGAGGACAATGTTGGTTTCAAGGGGAAGGGCATACTACGGCCCTAACCTATCACATGTATGAGGATAGGAATAGCCAACTTGTGGCTTAATTATCCCTCTTTGATGTTATTTCACATTTCTCTATGCATTCATTTATTTAGTAGGTCGGTCTATGGAGTAACCATGGCCTAGATAGACTATACATAGGAGGTAGTGGGTAATTGTTTATCATCATATTGTGAATTATGCTCTTATTGAAGCTTGTGGAGGTTTCCCCCTCAAAGTGTCTTATCTATTATCATATATTTGGATATATTTCAATCATATTTGGATCTAATTCTACTATTATACTATATTCTTGAATTAATTTCATTACAAAATTTTTATAGATACTAAAATCTAGTCTTTAATACTTTATACTGACAAGCTTGACACACATTTACCACCCATGAATTGAGCACTTATACATGGTCCTAATCCACTATTATCTCACACTTTCATGATATTTTATGATTCAAACCTTCTATTTCATTGCTATATACCTATATGAATCTCATTATCTATTTCAAAGTTCTTAAATATCATGTACAAACATCTTTGGACTTTCATTTTAGTTTTCCTGTACATAGGTTAGTTTTGCCAAACTCAATCAATATCATTAGTTGATATTGATATTATTTGTTTGGTATCAATTTAATCTCAACAATGAATATTTTATAAAATGAAACCCATCCTCAGGGTCAGCCCATCAACCTAATGTGTTGGTGGCATGATAAATTATTTAGTAGGATCCATATATAAACAAATCAATGTCTCATTCAAAATGAACTTGGAACTTATTTTTTATACATATATACACTATTTCACTTTGATAAAATCTACCAAATTCTTCCCAAATTATGAATCTACCATTAGGAGTGTTCATAAGTCGATTCTAAATCACTCTAAAGCCAAGTCAAAAAAATAATTATCAAGTATCAAAGCTAAATAATTAATTGAATACATATAGTGAAGGAGTATAGTTACACAATCACAATAGGTAGAAAAATTATATGTCTTGAATTCACTCCTCAGAGTATTGAATATGTATATAGTGTTTAATCTTGTGATGGGGATGACTGGGGTCAACTCAACCCATTACATTTTCACCCATTTTATAGATTTCTAGTCCTCATAAGTAAACCTACAGTTTTAAGGAAAATGAAACTAATTTATCGATATGTGCACATCATTAGGGTATATGAGATTGGACATAAAGAAATAATATATAGTTTTAAGTGATCATATAGTCATTGTTCCCTAATTTTTCATAGGTTAGTACCAACTAGTAGGTCAGTATCGATCGACAATATTAGCCTAATCTTACAAAACTAACCTAACATAGATAATGAATCATTTCTAAAATTGAATAAACTACAAGCTTGATTTATATTTAATATAACTTCCAAAATATATTCATGTAGTTAGACAATCAACTAAAAAATCTAAGTATATTGATATCCTTAATACTTTCTATAATTATCATATGGCACTTGTCAAATTAGAAGAATGAATATTAACATTTTTACATTCAAATGCATGGCTAAATGTCATATCTTAATATTTAAATTAAATTTTAAATTTATAACTTAATATATTAATCTTATCCATTAATATGAATTAGAGTATAAAATGTTATTAAATTCACACACATTAAACAGTACAAAACCCTAGGTCTCTCCTTAGATTTTTATCCTTCTAGGGTTTTAAATTTCAATGTTAGGTTTTTATTTTTAGGTCTAATTTCTTATTAGTCATTAATAATACACATTAATCATGATAATGTTAAATAAACATTATTGGTTAACACAAGTAATTAAGTTACTCTTTTCATATTATTCTACATGGACTATGTATCTTAATTGGTTAAATTATGTCATAGAATGGGTAACAATGATCAAATCTAAATTCATTAATAAGGATAAAGTCACCAATGAAAAATCCCAAGCCTTCCTCCAATTATATTGTTGTAACATAAAATTTGAGATGCCTATTGTTACCACTAGACACCAAAGGGAATGCATGAATCCATTTTTTCCTCCTCCCCCAAGACCTCAAGGTTTTAATATCTGCGATACCACTCCATTATTTTCCCATGGCTTATTTTGAATTTTTTGGGCTATGATATCAACACAGATGTGGTAGTGTGCCCTATCATGTATGGCATAAAAAGGAAAGTTTGCATGTTCCTCTTTAACCCCATCCACCTTCCATAATGCAATACAAACTAACTAAAGGGTATGATAACATTGATAAAATAAGGAATAATCATGCTAATATTTTTTTATGTTGGAGTTACTCAAAAGATCAAGCATATACAAAGATATATTATACAAGGCATTGCAAGAAAAAACAATAGCCAATGATGCACAACTTACATCATATGATTCCATAATTAATACATTCAAGGAGAATAAAAAATTCATCACTTTTGATAAAGAAGACTTACCTATGTAAAACACAAAAGATAAAAACTTGTCATTACTCATTCAAATTAAAGTACAAAAAAACTTATTCAAGCATGTATTGGTAGATAATGATTCTGGATTGAATATTTGTAATACTACCTTCTTAAAATATTATTTTTCATAACTTGTACCATAGGAAAATGAGTCTATAATATTTTTATTCTAAATCTAATATGTAGGTATCTGTGGAGTAGGGACAAATTTTGAATGAGGATTCTAAGTAAGAAAAAGGAGATGGAGATGGTCATAGTAGTTTACTACAGATTTAGATTTTAGGGGTGGGTCCTTTAGTCAATATTGGTCAAGCCCATGTTGTACTTATCCCCATGGTGGTAAAATGTGGTTCTATGGTCAAAGGTAGGCCAGGAGAAGGAGAAAAAGTTGTGAGATTCAAGAAATAATAAACATAGAAACTCAAAGGAAAAGTAGTAGAATAAGAGTAAATATGACCTATTCAAGAGATTAATATATCCAAGGATGCTATTTCATATTGAAGTTCCTAACTTTTTGATTCAATAATATTTGATGAGAATTATATGTGCTCTAGTTGGTAAGTTACTAGGTGCAAGGCTAAACATTGACATCTTCTGAAAGTGGGGAGAGAGAAAGTGGATGCAAAAGGATAATCTAGAGATATAATCTATGTTTAATGTCTTATTTATGATATGTATTAATAATGAGGAATATTGCACTCATAATTTGGTGAGAGGGCCATGATCTCTAAGGAGACCACGACTATTTCTTAGGAAATAGAAATTAGGCTTTGATCTAGACAATGAAGACATCAGTCTAATGCTAATTTGGGTAATATTATTAGGGCTTCCATTAGAATTATGGGAGGAAGATTTGATGATAAGTGTAGCCAATACTTTTGGCTACCTAATATCCTTTGATTCCACTACCAATGTTAGAACCAAACTGATCTATGTGAGGTTATGTGTGAATGCATTCATGAATCAGGAGATACCTTCCTTTGTTATCTTTAACTTGAGTTATGGAGAATGGATTTAAATAATATATTTTTAGGATTATATGTTAAAATGTGATAAGTGTCATAATTTAGGTCACATGACTAGGCTATGTCCAACAAATAGATTGAAGGGTAATGTTTATATGAGAATAAATGACAAACAAACATGGTAAAATAAACCATTTCAAGCATTATATAAATCTATTTCTAAAAATAATTTTTTTTTGAATGAGATATGAGTAAAAAAGGGGAGAAGAATTGGAAGAAGAATGTTTAGTAGAGTTTTACAAGGACCAATATAATAATTTAGAGAAGAGTATTTCCATTAGCTCTAAGAATCATGTTGATTTTCTCTTATAAAGGGGAAAACATAGAAGGAAAATATTTAGATGATGGAGAATAACATAAATCAACAGAATCTATACAAAGATAAAAGTAAAGAAGACATGAATCTTCAAAATATTAAGGAAAATGAGATTCATACTAATATATCCATGAATGAGGAAGCTTTGAAGTCTCAGACTATGGTAATCATTAAAGGTGAGGGTGTCTATTTAGAGGAGATAGAGTAGACTCAAAGGGAAAGGATTCAAATGGATAAATAAAAGGATATTTTTCCTTCCCTTAAAAGATATTAGAAATTGTGATTGGATTTATGGAAGAAATCTCAATTGCATCCTTAGCCTAGTTTGAGGAGCACAAAGTCAAGACAACTTTAGAATATGAAGAGGAAGAAAAGGTCCCCTGTTATTATGAATAATTTGTTGAGAAAGTTCTTTCCTCTTAGTCTAAGAAAGGTAAAGGAATAAGATAATCTCCAAGTATGACCACTAGATTTGGGAACAAGACAATGAATTTTGGTGACAATAGAAGGAAAAGAAGAACATCTCAAAAATAAAATTAGATAAAGAAAATAAATAGGGATATTATTGATGGTGTATAGATAACTTTGCCTTTGAAAGGTGACAAATCCCAAAATAAGGGCTTCAAATGAATATCATCAATTGTAATATGATAAGTATGAATAGTAATAACAAACATAAAATTTTTAGAGATTTAGGAAGGAATAACAATCCTAGTATAATGGTTATTCAAGAGACTAATACAAATGAGGCTTATTTATAAATTATTAAGAATAATTTTGGAAAGACATGCCTATTTAAATTAGTAGGTCTTCTAGGGCTTTAGGTGGGATTGCAAATTTTTGGGATAGTAAGGTTGTGAAGGGGGAATTTAAAAAAAAAAAATTATCATCATTTGGATTTACTATTCACTAATAAGAATGATGGTTCTATGTGGATTCTATTAAAAAAAATGATCTTAACCCTCATTTAGTATGTATAAAAATGTGGTATGAGCTTATCACCTTCAGGCAAAATTGTGGTAATATGCTTTGGATGATTTCCAGTGATTTCAATACTCCACTCTCTCCAGAGGAAAATAAAGGGGGAAACCATGGGTACACTAATAGCATGGATAATCTCACTAAATTTATAATTGTTAATAGGTTAGTTGATGTGGAACTCAGAGGGTCTCCTTTAACTTAGAGTAATAGAAGTGTTACAGATAATTTGATTCAAGTGAGATTAGATAGAGTCTTGATTTCTTCTCATTGGAATGTGAGACAAAATTTTTGCCTTTCCTCTTTTCCTAGGATAGGATTATATCACAATCCATTGTTAATTAATATGGATATTACTATCAAGAAAGACAAAAATAGATTTAGATTTGAACATATGTGGTTCCAACAACCTAATCTCTCTGAAAAAAATTAAGGAATTGTGGTAGGATGACTATCTAGTTTTTGTTATATTTATACTTGTTAATTAGCTTAAAATGTCAAGATAAATATTAGAATTTAGAATAAAATGGTTTTTGGTAATATATTTGAATAGAAGAACACCTTAATAGAAGATTTAGCCCAGTTTGAAGAGTAAATTTCTATTATTGGCATGGAACAAAGTACCATATCTATAGAAAGAAACCTGTCGAGTGAGTATCATACAATTTTTGAGAGGGATGAAAATTTTTGGAGGTTAAAATATAGGGTAATTTTTATTAAGGTAGGAGATAAAAATACTTGGTTCTTTCATTTGTCCACTCTCAAGCATAGAATTCATAATAAAATTATGGATATTTAGATGAAAAATGGAGATAAAAGATATGATCCACTAGTTATTAAGAAGGAAAGCATCCAATTATTTAAAAACATATTTTTAACAAACTCTAGGTTGAATGAAAATATGATACAAAAAATTGTAGACAACATACCTAAGCTAATCTCTCAAGAGGATAAAAAAAAAGTTACTAGAACCTATGACTATGGAAAAAGTGGAAGGTGTTGTTTTTATTATGAATAAAGACAAAGTACCAAGACCTAATGGATTCCGTACCACCTTATTTTAGCATTATTAAGACATAATCAAGATTGATTTAGGTTCTATTTTATATGATTTATTTTCTTCTAGGAAAATATTAAGAGTGATGAAAAATACCTTCATTGTTTTTATCCCCAAATAGATTGGAGCTTTGGATTTCAAATATTTTTTCCCCATCAATATGTGTAATATGATTTCCAAAATATTCAATTTTGTTTTAGATATTATAATTTAGTGCTTTCTTGAGAATATCATCTAAATATAAATTAGGTTTTGTGCTTGGAATATAGATACAAGATGATTTTTGATGCAGTGGATTGCACCCTTGACAGGAGGCCAAGCCCCTGCCTTCCACACGCAACAATAGAAACTCCCCTCTTGCCTGTGGGAAAGGGAAAAACTCAGGGGAGAGTCTCTAGATAAGGGCTATCTCCCTTTGATGCATCTGATTTATTCTAGTAAGTTACTAATACGTATATATATATATATATATATATATATATATATATATATATATATATATATATATATATATATACATACATATATATATATACATATATATATATGTATATATATGTATGTATATATATATATGTATATATATATATATATATATATGTATATGTATATATATATATATATAAAGGGGGGTGAAAAGGGAGAAGGATGCTGAAATAAAAGAACCTAACCTAATAGGGTGATGCACCAAATTTTTTTGACCTACTCACACTTACACTTTGAACCATAAGAACACACTCATACACTTTAACTAGTAAGAGGACTAGACTACAGGGAGCTTGACAGGGATGCCTTAATGGAAACACATAGAAAAATAACTTACCATAGGTGTTGTAGGGAAAGCACACTGTTTGATAATCTTCTTCTACCTCTATGCTCTGAGTATAGCTCTTCTTGTCACCTACAGGAATGGTGCTTTGCATATACTAGGCACATTGGTGTCAACCCTATGAAAGCATTAGGAAGCAATGACTGAACACAAGACTAACACTTAGACACACTCAAAGATATATGTAACCATAATAGAGGTAAAATTGTGTATCTTATTGATTCCAAGTGAAAAATAGCAGGGCTTTGCCTTACAATGTGAGAGATGTCTTTCTCAAATGAGAAGTCTACAATATATAGAGGAAGAAACAGGCCTTTTGGCACCCTTTTTACAATTGACCCATGTGCATTCCAAGCATTGGGAAGAGGAAGCCGCTTAAAGGTAATGTTGTGTCAGCTCCTATTTTGATGTGAAATTATGGGCCATGCTATTTGTCTATAGACAAGACTGCTCCTTCAAGGCATTTCACGTGGCTTGCCTACTCATCAATTCAAAGTGAAGAAGAAATGGGTTGCACCATTTGTCTATTTGCGCCTCTTGATGACCACTTTGGGTGAATACTATTTCAACTGTAGAAATAACTCACCTCCCCTTTGCTACCTAGGCTGCTTTGTCAATTTTTGCTCCTTTATCTTTTGGGGCTATCTTTTGCTTGTTCTTTGGCTCTCTGGACTCCCTCTTCGATGATTTCTTCCTTATAGCTTTAAGCCTTTGAATTCCTTCAGGCTCGCACCTTTCATTAAAAAACCAATGGTTATTTCACTTCTGCAAAGTTGACGTTTGTGCACCCATCACCTTGAAGCTTCAGATGTAGACACTTGTTGCACTCCACTGAGTTATAATAAGACACGTGGCAGCATCCACTTAACGTATAGAAGCTTTGGATGTTCTTTGAGAGTCACATAGAAGATGACACATGGCGGCTTCTACTGACTTTAGCAACTCACCTGGGGCCCACCATGATCCTTTAATTAAAATAATGAAACCAAGGGAATGAAATGTAGACGCTGACATGTGGTGACTTCTGCTTAGCCTCAATAAGGGACATGTGGCATGTTTTACTACCTTTAAAGTCAAAGAAGAAAGGGGCTTGGTAAATGACACTTGTCAGCTTCTACTGCACTTTGAGAGAAGCTTATGAATGGTCCCTTTAATTGCCTTTTGGAAGAAATGCTAAGGTCTTTTATCACTTAAGTGCCCTCCACAACCTGCTAGAATGGTCTGATTTGTGCCTGACTGCCCTTTGAAAGGGTACTTGTCCTTTAGCCTTTTAGATGTTCTTTTGAACCGAATAAATGAACCAACTGCTTGAACCAAAAATGGTTCAATGGTTCAAATGGTTCAATGCTACGTTTTTCTTGTTCTTTTGACTGCTTGAACCAAGCACTTGAACCATTTGCTTGAACCAACCACTTGAACCAAAAATGGTTTAATGGTTCAATGATTTAATGATGTGTGCCATTTGTTCAATTGACCACCTTAAACCATTCCTTTGAACTTTGCCAATTTAAACCAAGCCTTTGATCCTTTCTTTTGAACTTTTGGTGATGAACCAAGGTGTTGAACCAAAGCAATGAACCAAACACTTTGAACTTTGTCAGTGAACCAAGGTGATGAACCAAAGCTTTGAACTTGTTTCTCCTTTTGCCGAAAGACTCATAAAACCCAATTTGAACTAGTTCAAAATAGCATGGAAAAAAAGGGGGGACCAATTTTGGCCTAGAAGGCCAAAATGGTCAACAAATTGGTGACTCATAGGGGAAGCATGCCTACTATGCTTAGAAAATAGTTTCCTCAAAGTCCATTGGGTACAGAGTCGAGATGTAGCTTTAAAAGAGTTAGCAACTACCTTAAGATATCTAAGAATCAATCACACAGGTTTTACCCCAAAAAGGAAAACAAAAACACACACAAGACTAAGAAAGCTACTTGTGCAAACAACACTTAGGGAAAATAGGGAAAGAAAATTGAAAGCAAACTACTATATACAGCTAACCAGGTATTTTTGATTCCCTCTTGGATCAAAGGGAAAGCTTCTAAAGTCTCATTCATTTGGCACACCCAGTATTGATAATGAATCCCACTAGGAAATATTTATGTGTAACTTCTTCACCTAGTCTACCACATTGATCTAAGGATTGCTCCCTTCCATATTTTCTTTGGGGTCACTTGTATCCTTTTGAAGCATAGGCTGGGGAGCTAAAGGTATGACTGGCAACCTAAAATTTGGGAATTTTTGGTTCACTTGTGGTGGAAGAGATGGTGTGGAAATTTGAGCAGCTGCTTGGGTTTCTTCCATAGCTCTCCTTTTGGACCTTATGTTGGCCACAACATAGTCACCTTGATTGTCTGCACTACTCACATAATTGACTATATAGAATTCACCTTCCAGGTGATTCATGAGAGTGGAAAAGGGCTGAGCTTGACTGCTACCCATGCTAGGTTGCATTGAAGCCTCAAAGCTTGGGAATCAAGTGGCTGTCTGATTGTCCTATACATTGGTATAGTGACCCGACATTTCATTTGTATAAACAACCTGCTCTTGACCATATCTTATGGTTGAGAAATTGGGTTGTTCTTATACTAGACTATTTTAAACATGCACCATAGCCTTGAATGATGAAGGGGCACCTAGATTGTAGCCTTGAGAAGGTCTGGCCTACACAAACTGACCCTACCCTTGATTGTCATTCTGGAAAGGAGGCCTATTTGTTTTCTTAAACTACTAGTATCCCTAGTTTGGCTGATGGTTTTGAGCTTGTTTCCTTTTAATAGCCACTAGTTCATTTGTTACATTTTTTAGTAAGCTTTTGACTTCATGGAGGTCATTAGATGGAGTAGCAGCTGGCTTTTCTATGCTGGGTAAAAGAGTTAAGGTGGGAGCAACAGTCTGGATTGGAGGTAATGCTTTAGGAAAGAGTGGCACATGAGGCTTGGGAGCTATTTTTCTAGCCTACACCAAGAAATTCTTAGCCGCTATAGTAATGTCATAGGTGGTAGGCAACACATGTCTTCCCATGGGATGTATCATAATAGCAATGTTGTTGTCCAATGCTCTCAATTAATAGAGGAAAGCATAGCTCAGAGTTGGCCTTACCAAAATGAGAATTCTATCCCATGTCTTCTAAAACTGAGTGTTGAAATCTTGCATGTATTCATGTGGAGCTCTTTTCATTGTAGTCAACTACTCAGCAAGTGAGAGGTGGTCACTCTTCTCCCCAAATTAGTTCATCAAGAGGATTCCCAATCCATTCCAAGAATCAACTGAATTCATGTGTAAAGTCCCATACCAGTCCAGAACTTTGCCATTGAAAGACAATGCCAGCAATCTGATTGTAATATTCTCCTCAGTGACATTGTGAATATTGTAGAGGTTAGCAAAATTTTGGATGTGTTTAATAGCTGTAACGGGCCCCTCTCTATTAAAGGGAGGCACACTTTTGAGGACCGCTCCTGGAATTGGGTCATAATGCTGAAGGTTCAAGGGACTCTGACCATGAAAAGTCACAAAGGGTAATGCCATAGCTATAGCTATAGGGGGATTCAAATGGGGTACTTTTCCTGTGAAGGAGGAACTTGTAGCCAGACTAGAAAGTCAACTCGTTGAATAAGGATGAGTCCTTTTGAACCTCAGTCACTTTGATGAGTTGAGAGGTAGTTCAATAAATTCAAAAGGGACACCCTTATTAGTGGATCATGTGGTGATTTTAGGCATAGGAGGTCAGGCTGGTCTTTGATAAAAAATTGAAACTCCTACCAGTGGAGTCGCCAAATGCTAAAAATGGTTGATTTTGCTGTAACATGCCCAGCATCAATTCTAAAACTTTTACTAAGTGTAAAAAGACTAAGTCCCATCGAGCATGCCAAAAATTGTTGATGCAGTGGATTGCACCTTTGATAAGAGGCTGAGCCCCTGCCTTCCACACACAATAATGGAAACTCCCCTCTTGCCTATGGGAAAGGGAAAAACTAGGGGAAAGTCTCTAGATAAGGGCTAGCTCCCTTTGATGCATCTGAGTTATTCCAGTAAGTTACTAATGCATATATATATATATATAAAAGGGGGTGAAAAGGGAGAAGGATGTTGAAAATAACATAACCTAACCTAATAGGGTGATGCACCAAACAAGTTTGACCTACTAACACTCACACTTTGAACCATAAGAACACACTCATACACTTTAACTGGTAAGAGGACTAGGATACAAGGAGCTTGACAGGGAGGCCTTAATGGAAACACATAGAAAAAGGACTTGCCATAGGCACTATAGGGAAAGCACACTATTTGATAATATCCTTCTACCTATATGCTTTGAGTACATCTCTTCTTATCACCTGTAGGAATGGCACTTTGGATATACCAAGCATGTTGGTGTCAACCCTGTGAAAGCATTAGGAAGCAATGACTGAACACAAGACTAACACTCAAACACACTCAGATATATATGTAACCAGAATAGACGTAAAATTGTGTATCTTATTGATTCCAGGTGAAAAATAGTAGGGCTTCGCCTTACAATGTGAGAGATGTCTTTCTCAAATGAGAAGTATACAATATATAAAGGAAGAAAGAGGCCTTTTGGCACCCTTTTTACAAATGACCCATGTACATTCTGAGCATTGGGAAGAGGAAGCCGCTTAAAGGTAATGTTGTGTCGGATCCTATTTTGATGTGAAATTATGGGCTGCACCGTTTGTCTACAGACAAGACTGCTCCTTCAAGGCATTTCACATGGCTTGCCTGCTCATCAATGCAAAGTAAATAAGAAATGGGTTGCATCATTTGTCTGTTCATGCCTCTTGATGACCAATTTGGGTAGACACTATTTCAACTACAAAAATAACTAACCTCCCATTTGCCACCTAGGCTACTTTGTCAGTTTCTACTCCTTTATCTTTTAGGGCTATCTTCTACTAGTTCTTTGGCTCTCTGGACTCCCTCTTCAATGATTTCTTCCTTCTAGATTTAAGCCTTTGAATTCCTTTGGGCTCATGCCTTTCATTAAAAAACCAACAGTTATTTTACTTCTGAAAAGTTGATGTATGCACGCCCATCACCTTGAAGCTTCAGATGCAGACACTTGTCGTGCTCTGCTGAGTTATAATGGGACACGTGGAAGCATCTGCTTAACATATAGAAGCTTTGGATGTTCTTTGAGAGTCATGTGGAAGATGACACATGGCAGCTTCCACTGACTTTAGCAACTCACCTAGGGCCCACCATGATCCTTTAATTCAAATAATGAAACCAAGGGAAGGAAATGTGGATGCTGACACATGGCAGCTTCTGCTTAGCCTCAACAAGGGACATGTGGCACATTTCACTACCTTTAGAGTCAAAGCAGAAAGGGGCTTGATAGATGACACTTGGTAGCTTTTGCTACATGAGAGAAGCTTATGAATGGTCCCTTTAATTGCCTTTCATAAGAAATGTAAAGGTCTTTTGTCACTTAAGTGCCCTCCATAACCTGCTAGAATGGTCTAATTTGTGCCTAATTACCCTCAAAAAGGGCACTTGTCCTTCGGCCTTTTGGATGCTCCTTTTAACCGATCGAATGAACCAACCTCTTGAACCAAAAATGGTTCAACAGTTCAAATGGTTCAATGATGCATTTTGCTTGTTCTTTTGACCACTCGAACCAAGCACTTGAATTGTTTGCTTGAAGTAACCGCTTGAACCAAAAATGGTTCAATGGTTCAATGTTGTGTGCCATTTGTTCAATTGACCACCTTGAACCATTCCTTTGAACTTTTTAAATTTAAACCAAGCCTTTGATCCTTTCCTTTGAACTTTTGGTGATGAACCAAGGTGTTGAACCAAAGCGATGAACCAAAAACTTTGAACTCTGTCGATGAACCAAGGTGATGAACCAAAGCTTTGAAATTATTTCTCCTTTTGTCAAAAGACTCATACAACTCGATTTGAACTGGTTTAGAATAGCATGGAAAAAAAGGGGGGATTGATTTTGGCCTACAGGGCCAAAATGGTCAACAATGATATAATTATTGTGCATGATACCATGCATTCAATGGACATAGGTAACCAAGCTACTATGGTTTTAAAGCTTGACATGAACAAGACATATGATAGGGTTGATTGGTACTTCTTGGATAAGGTTTTTCTCCATGTTTTATTTCATTAACTTATCAAAAAATGGATTTGTACATGTGTTTTTATGACTATGTTCCCAGCTTTAATAAATGGTGTGCCTAAAGTTTTCTTTGATAGTAAGAGAGGAATTAGGCAAGGAGATCCATTTCCCCATTTTATGTTTATTATTATGGTGGAAACCCTTAGTAGGAATCTTTCAACTATTGATAAATATAACATAATTAAGGGATTCAAGCTTGTAAATGTTGTGGAACCAACCTCGTGTCAAAAATTTGTTGATGATACAATTGTCTTGGTTTCTACCTCAATGAGAGAAATCCAAATATATTAAATATATTCTCAATGACTATTAAGAGGCTTCAAATTAGAAGATTAAATTTAAGAAAAGTTATTTGTTTCCTTCAATACCTCATTGGTGAGACAAAAAATTAATAATAAGAATTTTGGGTTGTCAAATCAACTAATACCTATTTTGGGATGCCACTCTTTAGTGGTTATATAAGCCAAAATCTGCTACCATAGTGGAGTATCATTCAAAACTTTGTTGTCAAGCCTTTTTTATATTTGTTAATGACCTTTTGATAGGTTTTATCTTAAATTATAGTTCATGACGTGTTATAAGAAGGTGTTTTGTCAAGTGTTTGATCATCTTAAGATCACTTTCAAGGTCTAGGAGAGTGAGTCAAGAGTATAGTATTTTCATTAATCCCCTTCATGAAAGTTTTTTTTGGGTTTTGGAGATATTAAGGTATCTTAATAGAATTTGAGGTCATTTAGCAAAGGTTAAGGTATGCTGATCTATGGTGAGAGTATTTCTGTATTGACCTTCCAAGGTGACATGATTTCTTATGGTGGGTAATATTTTTTATATATAATATATGGTAAGATGTAAACATTGTTATTTCATGTTTAACAAAGGTTAAGGTAGTTTTGGAGAAAAAAATGTAATGGTTGCCTTTGCAAATTAGAAGGATCAAGTGCATTTTGAGGTATCTAACATGTTTCCAAGATATACCAAGGTATTTTATTATTTACACATGTTAATCTAGGTCAATATCAATGTACAAAAAGTGGTGTGACCTTCTAAAGGTCAAGAAAGTGAAATATAATGTAGCAATACACTCACCAAAGGATTATAACGTAACTGTTCAATGTGGAGATGGTTAGTTCAGGTAAAAAATAGATGGTATGAGGTCACTATAGTGTTTTTATGGTCAAATAATGCATTTATAAATGTTATTATGTCCTAATAAGTCAAAAAAATGTTTATCTCCTCCATCGAGCGCTTTACAAGCTAGTGAATGCCATTTTCAAACATTCATTTCATGAAGAGTAAATAGAGTTAGAACTAGTGATATTGGGGGTGGATAGGGCCCATTATTACCTTGAAATTTTAGGCATTATTTCTTGTTTTTAAAGGATATTATTTATGAACAATCGTTAACAAAATAAGTAGCCCAAAACCCTCCTAAAATCCCATAGGCAAGGTTTTTATTGTTTTAGTGAGTTTAAAGATTTATGAATGCAAATGTATGGTTTTTTTAGATTAAAAAGGGTCTATATAGTCATCTCACATCATATCCCACCATAATTTATCACATGTGAGCAACCAATATAGCAAAAAGTGTTATGTTTTATTATTCTTGAAGGTGGCAGACAGGGTTTTTGAAGATATGACATCCTTGAGCATGGAAGATTTTTTGTTTCAAATGAAAAAAATATAACATAAAATAAGATTTATATATCCTCCTCATGTATCCTATAAGTATCAATAGCTTTCAAATGTGAGGTCAAGGTCATTTATAAATGGAGTTTACAGGTTACAGACCTAAATAAGAAGCTATAGGCGGGGTTTTTTTGGTTTTGCATATTTACTTATCTCTAGTGGTTCTCAAGAAAATTATAAAGAAATACACACTCCTATAAACCTCCTTAGGTTTTTTACCACCTCCAAGGAGGTCATATTATGCAAAGTCCAACATACATACCTCATAATAGAAGAGACACAACTAGGAAGACAAATAAAATCATGTTTTGGGAGCAATGTTTTTAAAATAAAGATTAAAAAAGTTTTACACGATTGTATAGAATATTATAAAACCTATAATTATATATTCAAGTTCTATGATCACTCTTAATGAAAATATCAAACCATAAAATTCATTATTTTGGTGTTCTTCAACAAAGTTTCAAGCATGGAGGAGTGAGTACAACTTGTCACTAATGAACAAGTCCTAAATGCATCCTTGGGGAGTCACAATAATGGTTAAAGCATAGTTTATTTGATATGTTCATGATTTTTTAATATCCCCAATCAAACCATTGAACTCTCTTCAAACTTTTTGAAGGACAAAGATACCAAGAGTCAATATAGCTATGTATGGAAATAGGTTGTAACCCTACAAGTTGAATGGAAAATGCTTAAGTAACCTTTCATGTTTCCTAATTTAAATGAGTTATAATGGGATAATTTTAATTCTATTTAAATTTAATTATATCATTTAAATAATCAAACTCGTTCATGAAGGGGAAGAAGACCTACAGGGTTGCTAACAACTACAAGTTTACTTCCAAATATTGAATAGAGTATGCAAGATTTGTTTTTATTTTAAGATTGTGATTTGAAAGTATATTAAGGTATGTGGATTTTTTATAGACCATGATGAATATTTTCATTATGATTAGATTCATCATCAAGAAAAAAAAAGAGACTCATCCTCAAAATGCAGTGAAGAATCCTAATGTAAACCTACAACCAAAGGCATTTTTGGCATAACAATAAGGAGAAAAGTGAAAGTTTTGGATTGAAAAATAAGAATAAATATGTTTGGGAGACATTATATTCCTTATAATGTTTTTATTTTGATAAATAAGGACTAATAAATATATAACCTACTGTATAGTCTTAGAATGCATGCAAAATCTTAAAAATTAGCATGTTAGACAGTTTTAAAGATTGTTCAAAGATAAATGACTACTAAGGAGTTGAGGGAAGTTGTGTCAAACCTAAAAAATGCCTTGGTTTGATTTTAATTGTCTTTAAACTCAATATTTTACTTTTTATTTGTTCTCTACCTACTCAGGCCTGTGCTAAGACTAACCTATGGCTAGAAACTTGCATTTTGTATAACTTCTGTTACAACCCTTTGAAATTCATGAAAGTTTTTAGTATGAACATATTTAATGTTCCATACAATATTTTGGTAGTTTTGGTGTAGTAATTTAGGCTTGAATTAGGCATAATTATAAAATATGGGTGTTAGGTTAGTAGGACTAGATTAGAAGTTCAACCATGAAATTTTGGATGAAGCTAAAACAAGATAAAAGGGTTCTTAAATATGATTTTAGTTTATATAGAAGTGTTTTAGATCATTTAAACAAAGGAGATTTATGTCAAAATAGGGATACAAGGAATAAGCCTTGAAGGGAGTAATTGTGAGAGTTATGAATGAAATTATAGAGGTAGAAATATGATTGGTTATGGCTCTTCAAAAGGTGTCAAAGGCAAAGATAAGAAGTTAGACCCAAATAATATGACTTGTCACTTCCTAATAAATCATAAGGGGAAGCTTCAAGAGCTCAAGGATGAGTCATCAATCAAGACAAAACTCCTACGCCACCTTGAGAAGATCATCACCAAACCAAGTGCACACATGTTAAAGAGGGAGTTTAGGACTATTTTTTGGTAGGATTTTTTGTTTTTAACTTGATTCATCATGAGATGAAACTTGTCATAGGGTTCTCTAATGTATATCTTCTCTCTCCTTATCACTCTCTCCTATATGTACTACCTTGTTTGGCATTGAAATGGATCTTCCACTTCAGTATGCTAAAGCCCTACTCCTTTTGTAATTCATTAAAACAATAGAAAAGATGGTTTTACCTTCTCTTATAACTATATTCTAGTGTTTGTGCATTAATGATTGATCTTGTATATTTTTGATTCAGTTCTCCTTAACATGTTGTCTCATTATCTCACTTATATGCAATTTGAACTCACTCTTGCAAGTCATATAGAGTATTTAAATAGTATTGTGAAGGTTAAGTGAGGAAATATTACATTAGTGTCTTTATACCTATTGAAAATCATCCCTCCTAGCCTAATCATAATTTACTACATTCATATTGAAATACTAATGTAAGAGGAGTAGATTAGGAGTAGTTTATGAATAGGTCAGCTCTAGGCTCATTATGCATCTACAAATGTGTGGTAGTGGTCAAAATTTTTTGTGCATCACCTCCTTAGTCAGGTTGTTTTTAGTTATTTCTATCCATTTTTACTTGTAATAAATAGGTCTAGTTGTAGTTTCAAGATAAATCATCAAGGAAGCCAACCCTATATTTAGATTCACCTCATTGATTAGGCCATCCACAACTTAGAGGTGTCTACATGATATCACCTAAGTGAAGAAGATTTAAAAACATCCTTAAGGGTGAAATTTAGTGTGATAAAAAGTTATATGCCTCAACAAGCCTAAAACTCTTTTCTAGATAGGTTTGAAACAAAATTAGATGGATGGAAAGGGGAAGTCCTCTCTCAAATAGATAAATTGATGCTCATAAAAAGCATGATGTAGAGCTTACCATTTTATCTAATGTCCATGTTAAAAATTCCCAAGTCTATAATGGAAAAAACTAATAAAAAATATTTGATTGGACAAGTTTTGAAGATAAAATTAGATTCTATTTGGTTTCTTGGGATAAGGTTTGCCTTCCAAGGAATGTTGGAGGGTTGGGATTATAAAAATCATGGCTATGAACAAAGATATTGTGACCAAGTTAGGTTGGAGTTTCATCATAATGATAACTCATTAATCTGATATCTTAAAAGATAAATAATTATACTCTAGAGAAGTTATTGTTTTACTTGTTAAGAATCTATTTTTTAGAAGATCTATCTTTTTGAATTTTCTTATTAGCAGTAGAGTTCTTATTATAAAAGGTAGAAAATAGAAGATCAGTAATGGTGAGAGGGTGAGGTTTTGGGAAAACCCATGGATTTTAGAGTTCCCATTGATGGATCTATAACCATGGCATAAAATTATCTTTAAACAAAGTATGGTTTAAAGGTGGTTAAATATATTCACAACCTTGAAATAGGTATAGAGTGGAAGTAGATGAATATATAAGATTTTGATGGGGGAGGTCAATCTATTCTTAATGACTTGAATATTATTATTAAAGGGATTCATGTGACCAATCTCCATAAATAAGATGAGATGGTATGGATTCAACCTTTGATGGTCAATATAATGTAAAATTCAGTTATATTTTAGGGATTGAGGTTAATCTTGATGATTTCTAGTGGGAGAGTTTGTGGTTTAAACATTTGATACCTAAGGTGAATATTTTCCTTTGGTTGAGTGTTTAAAAAAAATTATTACCTTGGATAATATTGATAAGAGAGGTATGTTTCTCATTAATATATGCCCCTTATGTGAAGTAGACAAGGAGATTATTAGGCATTCAGTGATGGATTGCTTGTTCACCTTTGATGTTTGGGGTATCAATTTATATATTTTAAAACTTCTTGGGCTCATCCTAATTATTTATTACATATTTTTAATTATTAGAAACTCATTTTAAGAATAATGTGTTGAAGAAGATATGGTCTTGGGCACTCCTCCATACTATTTAGGGCATTTGGAAAGAAATAATTTATATAGTTTTTAGAGATAAGAAGATTTATAATAAGAGAGTTGCTATCAAAATTTAAAAAAACATCTTAATGGAAAACTTTAAAAGTAGTAAACCCAAAAAAAATGAATCTTTTAGCTATGAATAAATTCAAATTGCTCAGAACTAGCAGCTAAATTCAAATGGTCAATATTTTGTTGACCCTAGATTTGAGTTCAGGAAGATGGTCAAATGGCTAGCCCCCTTTCCTAGATGGGTCAAAATTAATTTTTATGGGGTATATAAAAGAAATATAAGGTTATTCAGATGCGGATTCATACTTTATAACAATAGAGGTGAGGTGATTGTAGCTTATATAAATGACATGGGAGTCCAATCAAATCATTGGGCATAGGCTTTGGCAGCTTGTTGGGGATTATAAAATTTTGAGGTGGGAGTGAATCAAATGATCATAAAAGGTGATTCCATCAACATTATTCATTTTATTTCTAAGAAACATACAACTAATTTTATTATTCATTATATGATGGAAGTGACATATGACAACATTAGCTCTTTTGATTTGGTTTGCATTTAATGTGTTTACAAATAAGGCAACCAAATAACATATTAGTTTGATAATCTAGGTATGGTCTCTAGTAGTATTAAGAAGTGGTTTTAGTATGAATGAGTTATTATATGTCATATTAAATAATATTAAGAGGGAATCTCCTAATCCTATTTCTTAGGAGCAAGTTTAATGGCCAAAGAGTGGTAAAGGTGTCACTATAGCCTTTTCCATGTTACACTTCGACATTAATCTTTTAGTGAAATATGTTTGGGGGGGATATTTTTAGTTATAATGATTATGAGGAAAGATGTAGCTCTTCCCATCAGAAGATTCTTTTTGGTCACATATTTCTCATGATTATTGGATAATTTGGATGTAAAATAAAAGCTCAAAATTGCATAAATTAAATTATAAAATAATGCAAATAATAATAATAATATTCAATATTGATACATATAGGATGTTTTATTTAGTTTGAGTGGTTAAAATATATAGGTGTATTATCTCCATTTAATTATTTATCTGAAATCTCATAAGTCACTCAACAAACCTTTATTCTCTCAACTTCTCCCCTAAGCCTCTCTCACTAGATATCTTAGCTTCCTTTATCTATATGAGCTACAACTCACTCAATTATTTATTTTAATCTAACTATTACAATATTTATTCACCCATGTGAGTACTAACACACCATTTTTATAACATTCCCCCCTAGTGTGAACATGGGGAAAACATTATCTTGTAATACAATGTGTCACTTTTGCTTGCTTATGATCTGGATGGTTTTAAAAGTGGTTGACCAACAACCAAAACATGATGGTTTTGACCAAGATTGACTAATAACCTTAAATAAAATAGGATGGTTTTGACCAAGATTGACCAAAAATATCAAATCAAATAGGATTATTTTGATGAGGATTGACAAATAACCTCAAATAAAACATGATGGTTCCACCTAGGATTGACCAACAACCTCAAATCAAATAGTATGGTTTTACATGTGGTTAAAAAATAACCATAATATCATGATGTTGTAGTAATTTTATCAAATCTCATTATTTTATTACATTATGGGAAAATATAAATAAATAATGCTCACATATCATATGAATAGAAATGTATCATTTGTTCTTATTCACAAAATCAAAAAGAAAATACACAATTGAAAAACATACCACAACAAAATTGCATGGACCCATTGCTTGTGGATGATGAAAGGATGCCGAATGTCCTCATTCTTTTATTGCCTCCATCCTCCTATAGGATAATGTTCCCTTAGTATAAAATTCCTTATAATTATAACCACTATCATCATTTGTTGCTTCTTCCTCACTAGATGGTTCTTTCTTATTGATCACATTTAGTTCATTTATTTTAATTTTTCCTTTGAGTATATCATTAGCTTGAACCTTTAAAAACTAGGATGTGTGCCCATTTTTATTGAAATAGAAAAACTAAACTTATTCCTTATTTTCATTAATTTTTTTATGATTCTTATTTGAGTACATTATAGTTTCTTCTTATGCATATTATGAAATTACTTTTTTTTCTTCTATTAGAAGAGTTGAGATCATGTCTTCTAGGGATCGAGATGGCATTTGACTAAGAGTGAAAACAATATTTTTGTATTTGCAAGATAATTTATTTAAAAAATAGATTTAGCATCTTCATCACCAACTAGAGCTTTGACTTATGCTAATTGTCTCATGAGATATTTGAGATCATTTATATTACTTATTTTGAATTTGAATAAGTGTAAATTTAGATAAAATTTTGTATTAACCACTTTCTCACCAAACAACTTATTTATATTTTTCCAAATTTATGTGGATGACTTTTATAAATCTATATAGTGTAGAACTCAAAATCTGAAAGTGAAAAAACAATGATAGATTTCACCTTATCATCTTTTCTATTCCATTCCAATAATTTATTTTCATTTGTGAGCTATGTTTCTTTTCCACTGACAATTCCCTACAAGTTTTTGTTCATAAGTTGCATTTGAATTCTAAATTTTCATGTGTGAAATTTAAGACTAGTATTTTTTTCTAATGAAATATCCATCTCAACATCATAGGACGTTGATTACCCCAAAAATGCATCCTTACAAAATATTTTACACTATTGACTTTTTTACAAATTCAAAATAGAAACCAAATGACTCTTGATAGGATGATTTTAATATTGAATTCAATTTGGACAAACATATATAACTATGAGAGTACTTTTAACACAAAATCTAAACCTAATAACATTAATGGACTATTAATGACTTTAGACATTTTAACCAAACTACTACACATAATTGATTTAAATAAAATATTTAAAATTAAACAAAAACCTATGGCAAAATTTAAATAGACTCAAGGACAACATATAACAATTATAGACTCTAAAAAAACTTAAATATTAAAAAAACATGGACTAGACTCAATACCGCTATGAAAACCATAATTTTTGGATAAAACCTTTAAACATAAATATTACAATTTTTTGAATTTTTTTAAATATTACGTAGGAATGTTGGGATAGATGATGATGGCCAAAATTTTTACTGGAGCATGTTTTGAGATGATCTTAAAATTATGAAATGTTTTATAATAATCTATAATACGGATTGAATTGATAGTTTTCAATAAAATATTTGTTATCTACATCAAGATTAAAACACTTTGTAATTATTCAATCATGATTTTAGGTAGCTTAAAAATTTGTCATGGAAGAGATCGATCGATGTATCTCACTAACTAATGCAATTAGTTGATTTTAGTAAAAGGTCAATCTAATGTCATAGCTTATATTAAATACAACCCAACCCTAAATTATGGGCTAAAATTTATGATATTTGTGATGTGGCCAACATGATTTCTATTTGGTGTAGTACAAATTATGTTGTAACTATAATTCATATAATAAAGAGTGAATAATCGAGTCAAGTATTTATCACGTTTAACACAATATTTTTATGTATGTATTAGAATACACATTAAATAATTCCACCAATCATAGATTAAATGATCTTCTCAATGTTCATAACCATCAACATTCCACTAACAAAGCATAAACTTATAATTCACTCTCCCTTAGCTATAGATAAAACATAGCTCGGATATAAATTTAAAATAAAAGCTCAAAATTGCATAAATTAAATTTTAAAATAATGTAAATAGTAATAATATTCACTACTAATTCATACCAGACGTTTTATTTAGTTTGAGTGGTTACAATATATAGGTGGATGATCTTTTCATATAAGGAGTTAATACCAATCTCAAATCCCATAAGTCACCCAACAAACCTTTATTCTATCAACTTTTCCCTTAATAATTTCTCACAATATATCTTAATTAACTCTATCTACATGAGTTAAAACTCACTCAATTATTTATTTTTCTCTAACTATTACAATATTTGCTCACCCATGTGAGTATTAACATAAATTTTCCTAATAATGGCATATCATTCATTATTTGGATTGTGGGAAGGATTTTAAGAGTCCATATTATGTTAAATAAATATTTAATCTTAAGTTATGGATTAATATCAAGGATTGGGCTAATTTTATTAGCATAAAGATGGGTTACGGTATGTGTAGGGTGGAACATTCCTCAACTAGTGTCTTAGTCAAGAATGCAAAGATTTGGAGTATTCTATAAGAGGTAGATTAACCAAGTTTATTCATAAGGTTAAAGGTTATGATCATCATGTTTCAAGGGCCTTTGATAACAATTAGAATGAGAAAGTGGTTTAGTTGAAAAGAGTCAACATTGAAGTTACTAAAGAGCTTATTACTCATGTTATAGGGCTGAAAATTAAATGTTTAAAGTATTTCAAATCAAAGCAGGGGAAAAAAGAAGAAATGGAAATGTTCTTGGTGGATGATGAGGAGATGATAAATTTTCATGATGGATACCTGAGGGATTCTCTTACCCATACTTATAATGAATTTTCCAAAAAATCATGAAGTTCATAATGTTAGAGGGAAGGTACATAGTTTTCCTCTATTTTCATTTTATGTTTCTTAATTACTTAAGGCATAATTACATTGTGAGTATTAATTTTTACATTATAATTTCCTTGGGAATCTCAATATTAGAGGTTAAAAATGGAAAAAATGATTTCCCATGCACCAAGTAGTTATATTCTTAATATAATTTTTTTTTAAAATACCAAGATTAGGTTGGGTTGTTTGTCTAGTAGGGAAAAGACCTAGACTAAAATACCTAAAAGGATATTTAAAAGTTATATTAATCCAAAAAAAACTTATAGGGGTCATAAAATAGTTATAATAAATATGTGGATGATAATAACAACGTTTCAGGCATTATTGAAGATAATTTGGACCCCTTAAGTGTCAACAAGAAGTGGTGGTAGGTTTAAAACTTATGAAAACCCAAGGTGTCATGACCTCTAAGAATTAAAAAAAGGCTAAATATAAAGGGTAAATGAAGGTGGGAGAGCTATTCAATGAGATTTATGTAGAACTTAAGGGTCAGAGAAAAATTGAGTTATCTAAAGGACTTTATTTGCATAGGTCCTTCCTTTAATGGTTCTTAAAAGACCATAAGATTTTGAAGGATTAAATCAATAAAAAAAATTAGGAGAGATACATCCTTAGTTTCAAATAAGATCTCAAGAGGTGATCCTTTATATGAGAAGGTTTGAAGAAAAGGTTGGCTACTTGGAGTAGGAAAACCAAGTCATCAAGGATAAATTAGATATTTTAGTGGGTTTCAATAAAATGACAATAAAAAACTACCTAACTAGCATGGCAAAGCACATTCAAATTACCAAGGGAAGGCATGAAAATGAAGGTATAATCAAGCTGGGTAAGAAATCTAAAAGTATGATAAAGGACAAAGATCGAGTCTCTGATCTCTAGAGCATGGAACACATGGAAGAATCTTTGAAGAATATGTTAGTTACTTGGGAAGAAGCCCTAGGGACATAACCTTTAATTTACACATTAATGATTGTTTTCTCTATTTTGTGTTATTTCATTATCTATTGGCTATTTACTTACCATTATTTTGTTGTGTAGTTGATGTCAAGTAGTTATTTCTCTCTTTGGCTAGTTTTTTTCAGACTATAATGTTTTATCTAGATATTTAGGCCTTGTCTGTTGTTTCTTTGTACAAGGGTAAAGTCATTTTCAGAAAATATTTCATTTGCCATTAATAAAAAAATACTACATTCTTATAATTATTTGGGTATTAACATGGCTACTATTCAAAAATTAGATTAGAGCATAAAATTATTAAATAATACTCCACATCAAATAATTAGAACCATCTCATTGGATATGATACTATGTCCCAAGATAGTACCTAATACATTCCATGTTATGACTAATTAATTACATTTAAGTTACTTCTGGGATGACCATGGATACATGATATAGAAGCACTACCACTAAACATACATGTCTAATATATATGAATTAAGGTTATTATTATTCAGGACCAATAGGTGAGGACCCTTTTAGATATTTCAAAATAACTCAATCCATTAAAGAGAACTAATCATAATCACATTTGGAAGATCATATTATTTTACCTCTATCAAAACCTATCCCAATAGCTCATATACACACATATAAGGTGGGTGAATCCATTAAAAAAATGATGATTAACCAATCATATCACACCAAACAGTGGTACAACATGAACAACAAGTTAATCTGGAGTAGTCACAATTTATTCATAATCTTCCTTTAGTGGTAAACTTAGAATATCAATATGGCATAATTAGAGATTATTATGATAGTGATGATGAAGATATCAACATGGTAGATATGATGGATTATCATATACAAAAGTAAAACTTAAATATTTTATAAGAATATGTATCTCATACTCTATTCACACATGTTGGAGTTGAAACATGTCAAGATGATTCAAATAGAAGAAATAATAAAAAATAAAAAACTCCTATTAACACATAATTTCTTGGGGAAAAGAGAAGGAAATAATGACATATCATGAGTACATCTTAAATGTGAAAATTAGTTTTAATAATTACACACTAGGTATAGGATACATTCAATCCTTAGACAAAGAAGTAATCATATATTTCAATAAATAATGTGGAGATGGTAGATTCTAAGACTTAAACACCATTGCAATTAATAAATATTTATGATACACTAAGAATAATATTATAGCCATTACTTGATCATAATCTTATCACATTACCATATAATTAACATTGAGCTATAGGGCATATTTCACATCAAGAATCGAGGCATGTTGTGGTTATCATATAATCATAGGACATGATATAGAATTACTAAAAAATATCCATTGACCATTACCATTTTTATGGAAGGTACCTATTACAAAAAGTTCAAATTAATGATAACAAAAAACATGTCATATGTAATGCCAGCACTTTACAACAGTTGGGACATGAAATTTTAGAATGAAATCAGAATACACAATGGCTAACACCCTTTTGATATATAATTTTATTAATAGCTTGTTGACCAAAATTGGTCAACACACTCATATAGGTCATGCCTCATAAATATAGATTACCCCTCACATTAGGAAAATGATGGTTATAATAGATACATGCTAAAATAGATTCAACCAATCAACACATCACCTTCTCACATGGAGGAAGAATGATCACGATTCAACATGATATTGATGTTTAAAATCATAGATTAGAATATTTAGATACAATAGAAAGTACATAATTTGAATAACCAAAACAAAAATAAGAATAAATAATGTGATTACATAATATTAAAGACAATACAAGGTATTTTTGATTCAATACTAATAAGATGACCTAACTTAAATTTCATGAGTTTAATATCCAAATATTCCAACAATAAAAAAATAGAAAATAATTTGAAAATAACAAAAAACTCAAATATTAAAAAAAATCTAAAATTAGGACTTGAACATGACATGATCATTATATTAAAATATTTGCATACATTATTCATCTCATTTTTAGTATATGGCATAGTATTTACACACACATACATGTCATGATATCTAAGTGCTATGTATAACATACAAGTTACATATGGGTATACAAATGTTGGTCTTCCCTTCACTCAGTGGCCATGAGGATATTGGAGAATCTTGTCCACATGTTTCACTATCACAAGTTATATCTCTATATGAAATTTGTACCATGTTAAGATAGATATATTAATTACACATTCCTTGCTAGTTAATCATTTATTACAAAGTGATACATGATATCTATTTATATTGGGATGTTACATTGTTACATTTGTATGGTGTAGAGTAGTTCCTTGTTTTATACTCCATTTATGTTATTACTATATTACATAATAGGCTACTTTGTGCTTGACTATTGTGAGTTTTAAGTTCATAGATAAATATTTTGGCAAAGATACAAGAAAGATTCATATGTTTATGCAAAGGTCATGTATGTCAAAGATAGTAAAAAATGATGTTTCTCAATGGCTAATAAAAAAATTAGGTTTCAATAAATACCCCCATTTTATTATAGTCATGGAACATCTATATTAAAAAAAAAAAAATTAAAAAAAAGAAAAAGGTACCTTTATATAAACTCATTTTTATGTTACCAAGTATGCCTAAAATATCTAGCTTGATCCATGAAAATTCGGCAAGGAAAAATGTATAAATCAACATACACTCATAATATCAAAATATTAAATAACCTATATCATTGAACTATTTGAAATTGAAAATTTAATGAAGAAATACACCTATGGATATGAGAATCAAGCTTCCTTTTATTGAACTCAATTGGAGAATGACATGGGGTAATTATGATTTGAGGTGCCACTACTAAAACCATGGGTTGAGAAGTATCATTATCTCAACCCTAACTGGATATTGAGATAATTCCAATTGAGAGATAAATAACCTCTACTACACTAAAAAATATCATCATAACTCACCTTGAATGAGGTTTGTATGTAAAATATATATCCATAAAATATATTTTCATGTCAATTTGATACTCTAAGTCAATTGTTTTAGACATATTTTCAACTCAAAATATGCATACAATACCATTAATCCTCATCATAGATATAGAAAAGTGTTTGGATGAATAAAATTCATTCCCATCATCTGATCCGCATGTACCTCTAAGTGATATATAATTACATAATTTTCATGTCAATATGCTCAAACTGATAAATCTAATAGCTTGCTCTATCTAACCCATGTAATCTAAAAAATATGTTTAATGTAATCCATGTAATATTTGAATCATCTTATATAATCTATAAGCTATTACTCACAATAATGTATAATTCCCAGCATACGCTTTACATATGTCTCACTTTTTCAATTTGATCCACTATAAATCACATATTATGAAACAAAATGTAAATAAATTGTATATCATGGCATAAATATCTCAGACAAGCCCAATATATGTCCCCCTTATGAGGTGAGGGATGAAGCTTGTGAATCAGTCATCACAAAAGAATAGAGTTACGTGCATAACATTGTAAAAAAGGATGTAAGCATGTAGATAATGTTTGCTAACATGATACTATTATGTCATCATATATATTTTTTATCATCAATTCTCATAGGAAACATGTAACCCAAGGAAATAGGAATAAAAGTGTCATGTCAAGTAAATATAATAAATAGGGACACATTAATAAGTCACATAAATATAAGCACTTAGAAATAATGCATATGGAATATGCATGATAAAAATCATGGCATCACATAAAATATAAGAATGTGTGATAACAATCAAAACACCAGATGAGAAACTATGTAAAATATGCACAAATATATACATAAAAATTATCATGATCATGTTACAAATAACCACTAAGACAACTTGAATATGACTAAACACGACCATGACATGTACTAGAGGATCCTCAACAAAATTTGCATGTGATGTAACAAAATATATATGCATTCATTAAAACACAAATCTTAACAAATATAAATGGTCACACATAAAACAAAAAATGTAATGTAGATAAATAATCAAATAATGTAATACACAATTAATGATTACATGTAACAATCATCAATATCAAACATGAATAAAACAATAAATGCTAGTCTACATAATCAATCAATTTAATCATCACATATAAAAAAGTACAAAATCCATAGAATGTAATGCTCTCATGTATAAACATTCTAAGTATATCAATATGGTCAATGGAATAGTTATAGAAAGATATTAATTTTCAAGTGTGCCAAGATGACCCTAGTGCACGCATAACCTCAATGGAGAAGGTATCCACTAGGTGTACAAAATGTTCCACATTTGGCTGTCCATGTGTCATATATAACATGTATACATCCTAAATCCTAGTCATATACACTGTCAAAATCATGTATTTAGAGAATAGATATGTAATATATAATATATATGATATATAACATTAATCAATCTTTTAATAGTAAATCATGTCATGCATAGGTATTTTTAAAATTTTTTTAATACATTTTTTTGAAATTTTTATTATAAATTAATTAAATGTTAGAGTCCCAAGATTGTATTCAAGGGATTCATAAAATCATATGTACAATCTGGTGATAAGGTGTGAAAGTCATGATATAGGATCTCATCAAATGCCCTTATGTCATCATCATTATAGTCATCATACCTTTTCATGTACCTTCATATTTTCCTTTGCACTTTCATGGATCTTATCCATACGTTTGAAAGCTTCCTTAAGAGTATACCAGGGCTCATGTGTCTTCTTTCAAGATAATTTCATTTTAGTTATCCTTGAATATTTAATATTTTGGTGCTCATTATTACCACCATGTTGAATCCTGATTGTATTTCCTTCAAAAATTAATGTAATACACTTATTTGGAGTATCAAGTATATCTTTCATTTATTCTAACCGATTTTTTCCAAGTGTAGCAAATAACCATTCTTTGGTACATATTAAAAATATTAATATATCACTAACCTTTGGCCCATAGGTAGTTGGTAATATAATATGGCCTATCAATTTGGTTTAATGTGTAACACATTGTAACTCATCCATATGATGACCCAAGTTTTTTATAAATCAAATGACACATGTATTTCATCCCTCTTCTTCATCTCTTTGAACCTCTTACTAATAATTTCCATCAATGTATACATGTATAGTAAATGAGTATTTCCATGGATACTTGTAATCTATACGTGATATGTTTATATGTTTATTCTTGTTAGAAACTATTATGGGTTATTTTTCCTATACCTTTATTGTTGTGATGACCCTTTCATCCTTAAAATTTATAATATTTTATTTTAATTTTACACAAATGTCTATTTAATGCCCCATCTATTCTATGATAACTAAAAAATGAGTTCTATTATATATGTGATAACCGACCCACAACTCTATGTCAAGTGGATGGTAGAGGAATTAAATTGTTATCAAGTAACATAGATGATATAATTATTAGTTTACTGTGTACACTAATTACATGTAATTTAATACAACGTTCTATATTCATGATCTATATATTTTTTACTAAAATTTTCACAAACATTAAACATTTATCTTTGATAAATCATGCAATGTGATGTGCCTCTTATGCTTGAGTTATATTGTATCTCATAAAATGATATCTTAATAAATAACTTATAGTGAAATCCTAATATCATAAATTGACATTGTAATAAGTATTTACATTAACATCCTCATGAGTGATTCGAAGGGGTGCCTACCCTTAACAAACTTTGATGGTACATGAAGGCTGTATTTAAATTATTAGTGCTCACCATATTTGAATCATCTTGATACTCTCCTAGAAAAATAAGTGTAAAATTTATACGAGACAAATAATCATCTATGTTCATTGGAATGTCAGTGTCATCCCCATCACTATTGTTTTTATTAATAAATCTATGATTGGGATCTATTGAATTGACCAACAAAGGAAGATATGGTATCTTTTATTTTTGTGCCTTAGAACTAGTATGTGATTCCTTTTTTATTTCTTTATTTAGCGATTTATTTATATTTGGATATTTTTCATTAGTTTTGACTAATTCATATGTATGTATTATTTCCATTATCATGACTTGTGATGGATATATATTTATGGTGGAATAGACAACATCAAATCATGGAATACATTTATCACTCACTTTTTCTACTTTGTAATACTTGAAAGGTTGATTATTCATAGGACATGTATGTAAATATCACTCATGAAAAAACTTTAAACATCAATGTAATGTGGACTTATAACCTCCATAACATGTATCCAAGGTCTCCCTTATACTATATTATAATGCTAATTATTTAGCATAATGTGGAACATAACAGTTAACATTTTAGGGACAAATTTCACATCCAAAGTGATTTTTCCTAGGACTTTGTGTGGAATATTATCAAAACCTATGATATTCTTATTTGATTTATGAATAGAGTCAATATATATACCCAATCTTTTTATAAATTTGGTATTTAAAATTTTCAATCCTAATCCATTATCTACCAAAACATGCTTGACTCCCCTATCTATGATTTTTACTTGAATTAGCAATCAAATATTTAGATCTATGGTATGTTAAGTGGGAAAATATTATTTCTCAAAATATATCATGTCTTCACTAGTATTAAATGTATTAAAATTGGATGAAAAATAAACATGTTCCTTATTATTTGGTAAATTTAGATCACATAATGATGTTTAAATAATATACTTTATATATGTGACCTATTAAGGAACTCTATTATGGATATATTAGATGGAATATTCTTAAGTTTATTAATGATATCATAACATTTACCCACATTGGTTGTTTCCCTATGAGGTGAAGGGGGTTTAGGAGGGAAATTTTTACTACCTCCATTCTACCATAAAGGAATATGGAAGAATGAATCTTATAGAATATTATGGAAAATAATGGGGGGGAGGGGAGAGGGGAAGGTAGATATCACTACATTGACATCTAGGGGAGGAGGAATGAAAGGATTCATACATTCCATTTAATGTTGAGTAGTTACTGGAAGCATCTAATATTGGTTATTCAAACAATATTTGTTAATATGTAGGGCTAATAATTCTTCATTATTAATACCATCCTTAGTTTTATTTCTAAAAAATCAACCCATTTCATTGCATAATTTTTAAATATAATATATATCATATGATATACATGTGCAATCATGACCATCATAGCTTGAATAAAAAAATATTGCACTGCCTAAATTCACATGCATGAAAAAATTGACAAACCATAATATGAAAAGGAAAACTGACACTATATCTAATCTTAGGATAAGGGTGAACATATATTTATAGAGCTCTAGGGATTATCTATATATAAAAAATCATGGTATAAATAGACACCAATGATGAGTAAATTATAAATAAAATTAAAAACAATAGAATACCAACAAACTAGTGACCCTTGTAATCCTAAAATGTCTCATAATCTAGCTATCAGAGTCTCATCTGACTAGTCACTCACCATTGACTGTTATAATCCACCACAAAACCTAGATCATTTCTCAATTTATTGTAGTCATAGAATAGGACATAAACACTATCTATACAAGTTATAACATCACGTGTAAATAACCATATAACATCTAAAAATAGCATTATATGATAATCATGATAATTATCTAAACAATTGAAATAAATTAGAGCATGATATTCATATAGATAATCTAAGCTATAACATGATAATCATATCAATAATATAATAGTTGAAGTAAATAATAGGTATTCCAACCATAAACATAGGAAATATGCCATAATGATGTCAAGTATGAGAAATAACAACTTGAAGAAGGATAAAAAATATGAGATATCACAAGATCTGAGTGTAATAAAGAGTTGGTTGCACTTATTAAATATAAAAACTAATATGAGAGAATTGACATAAATTATATACTAATTTATGTTGCTCACTACCTATGACCAATCTCCTAAACATATCTATACATACTTTGTGACTAATCAACTTAAGAAAAACACTATCAAAATCTTCCAGGATGCTATCACTGAAGCCAAGACACTTGTTGCAACTAGATCTACCTATTGTCTACTAGAAATATCTCTATATATTTTTCCATCCTAAAATATCATAGATGATTACACCTACCTATATAAATTACTTTTTAATAACTTTCAACCTTGGTATTATGTACAAATCCTAGTTTTGTCTTCCTTTTCCTTAAAACACCACCAAATTACTCTAAAATAATTGGTAAAAAATGGGTTGGATAATTGTAACCACTCCCTAGTGAGTGGTTGAGTGTTTCTTATATTCTAATACTTGAAGAGGGATCAAATTACATGCATTTCTCCCAACTATGTGTATGTATGATCAATCAATATCTAATAGAATTAAATGTAATGCTTTGGCGTCTGACACTTGACAACATGTACTTTTAGCCTCATGTTTGTATTTTTACTTAGACTTGGACATTCTTTTGAGGTATTTTTAGATTTGGATGTTTTTGGATAGTGATTGAAGGGTGGGAAATTTATTTCTCAACCTTTTTCAAATGAGTACCGAATAGGTGTAGATTCTAGATATTAATGTGATTATGATTGATTTTTATTTGTAAGTGAATATTTATGTATTTCTTAACATAATTTAAATATAAATCATGTTTAGGTTGACACAATGGAGAGATTTAAATTTTAAAAATAGTCATTGGAATAACACTACCTATGAAGGTAGATGTCTATAGTTATAGTTGTTTGACCAATATATACAATGTCTAGAGAGTGATAAAAATGAATTTGAGTTATGGAAACCATCTAGTTAGGATTATTCAACATAAAGGTACAAAATAGGGATATCCTAAACATAAATTATATAAAATTGGGTTGGTCAAGCCATAATCAATCCATATCTATATATGGATCAGCCTCATGAGCCTTCTCCCTTCTAAATAAATAGTCAAATGCCCTATCTCCCATATCTCCATAGTAGGTTGAGGGGTGGAGGGGTGGGGGCTATATATAGATAGATAGTTAGGTGGAGATACTCTAACATTATTTTAGAAAAAATACAATGATAATCTAAGTGTTTCTGATTCTTGGGACCCCAAAAATTGGAAAAATAGAGAGTGCAAAAATTAGCTATCCACAAAACAAGCAACATAAAATAAAACTTAAGTAATGAACACTTTAAATGATGTGAATAAATCAAGTTCAAAGGAAACATGTATTTTAAGCACACTAAAATGAAGTGTTTTCTTGATTAATCACTAAATTTAAATGTTGGTTTGATTTTATACCACTAAATGAATTATGATTTAATTTTAAAACACCAAGTGAAATGTGAAGAATGTGCTTATTTGATTGTAAATCCACTCCTTTACCCAATGAGACATGCAAAAAAAAAGTTAGGATTTTGGTAGTGATCTTTGGAAAGAAAAAAGAAAGTTTATAGCTGATTTGTTTAAGCCTCAGAGTTTTCCACACAGGTTGATGTTACCGATTTTTAGAGTGATCTTGCCATTTAGCAAGACAATCCCACCACTTTGAAGGTTGCTATTTTGACACATAGATGATTTTAAGTTTTTTTTTAAAATTTTTTCATGAACTATCCATTTTTTAGATTAATCCAAATGTTTCATAGAGCTATCTCACCATCTTCCTAAAAATACAAAAAATATAAAATAGTACAGAAAATGATCCCAATAATTATCAAAAAAATCTCACCATTTAGTAGGGTAATCCTGCCATTTTCTTTAAAAAAACTAAAAAACAAAAAAATAATATAAAAATGATCATGCTGATTGGTAGAGTGATCTCACCATTTAGTAGGGTGATCCCACCTTTTTTATGAAAGAATAAAGAACCCAAAAATAACACATAACTGATTTCACAGTTATATAGTGCAATACCATTGTTTAGTAGGGCGATCCCATCGATATGTAGAATATAAAAGATGGAAAATTTAGTGGAAATGAAGCACAAAAATATTTAAAATTATATTTTTTTCAGATTTTGAAGATGATAAAATGTTTCCAAAGGGATTTTGGGTTCATCACTCCCACCGATCATGCCAAAATGTATATCTAAGAAACATAACTTAACTATAATCCCTATGTCTGGGCAAGGTCTAGGAGAATGCAAAAAAATAGGAATACATAAAATACAAGCTATACCTTTCCTATGGATTCTATCTCCAAGATAGATTAATGGTGTATTGAACTCGATATTGTAGACTTAGATTCTTCATCTGTCGCACCTCACATAAGCAACATCTCCCCTAGGTTACACAAGATTTGGGATAAATAAAATAGAATAAAATGGTTTAATGATGAAGCTTTCCTTTAGATTTATGTAAAATAAGTTTACACTAAAAATCTTGGTAATTATCCTTAGTGACCCTTGTATTTATAGATCTATCAGATTGATTATGGCCATCAGATGGAGATGACGATGTGTGGCTCAAAATCAATCACATTTGGTAGGTAAAATTTAATTAATGTTTGGAATCAATTGTATATTAATAAGGCAAGGGTTCAAATTTTTGATATAGCATTTCTATGTGATGTCATGATGATGTCACTATTTAGATATTTGTTGCATATTTGGATATTTCATAATTATAAATGAGCTAATTTATATGGATTTTTTGCTTATACATTTGATTTGATTTGATGGGATAATTAATCATCATTAGATTCTAGATGATTAATGCAATATAAAAATTTGAACAAGCTATTGTACCTAATTAATCTAAAAACATCTCTTGAAAAGTCACAATTTTACCTAGGATGATTAGATGAAGTTAATGATTGCATATGATGTATTTACGTAATCATATTTTATGTCTTTTTTCTATGGCCCTTGGCCTTAGTGTGATACTAATACTTGTGATTTTTAAGATTGATGACATTGAGTGGTGTCATGATCTATATCATGCACTTTTATTACATATTCTTATTTAGATAAAATTATACTATGTGCTTCATTGATATATCTATTTTGGTATGACACTCACATGACTTGAATTACATATGTTACATACATGCCTTAATTGACACATACACTACTATGAAGTAATATTATTCATATGATCAAATGATATAATAACATGATGCTATATTTATAAATGACATGATATTGTTAACTCTTATTTTGAGATAAGTGACTTACAAGACACATCCGTCATCTCAAAATGGTGTATTATAATGGGACTGTTATAGAAACAAGCCTCCAAAAAACTAGATCAGAGTATATATTTTAGAGATTCAGATAGCTTAAATATCAAATGGTTCTAATACATGATAGATATTAGCACATTAATACAAATTATAGGGTCATATGCCATGCATATGCACTCATTTTATAGACACTTAAACACATATTCATACACATTTTAATGAATATACATGGGCATATGCACACAATTTATAATAACAAGGATTTTAGGTCTTCATATACACACAAATTTGAACTATAAATTCTCTAGTTTAGCATATAGGTGTATAACATTCTATATTAGCAGGTTTATATTTAGGGGCATGATATTGGTTCCTGAACACATACACAATAACATAGTTTATAGTTTAATGTAAAATCGTTATCATTTTGATTCATACTTATTAAATCTTTGGTCATGATGGGGGCATGGACATTGTCCATTCTCTTTTGATCATACATTATATTATACATAGAGGAAGACTACAAAATCAAACCTATGTTCATGATGGGGCCATGAAAATTATTCATTCCTTTTCAATCATTATTTTTGTATACATAGATAAAACTTGAGTGAAACAATACAATTGAATCTATGAATAATCTACAATTTTTTATTTATTGTCTTTGAGTGAACTTGGCTTGATGGTTCTCTCATTTACATATGTGTAGTTATTTATTTCAGTGAACTTAGTTTGATGGTTCTCTCTTTTACATCATAGTTATTTGGGTTAGTACATTTAATACTTATCCACACATTTATTAGATTTGGGGAATGTTGTATTCCAAACCCAAGATCCTGCATAATTACACAAGTTTCAGGCATAATCACCACAATTCTCCATGTGATTTAGTAACAAAGTAAAACTTATCCAATGTTTTAACAAAGAAGCATAATCTCAACAAGTTGTAAGGGAAACATGGTTTTCATCAACACACATGTCTACTCTAACCCTTGTTCTTTTTAAAAATTTCAAATTGAATTTCAAATTAAAATGGTCAATCTATAAACATTGACTATGCATGACTATAGGTTTTGATATTAAGTGATATGTACAATTGGAGATTCATACCAAACACAAAGTATATTTTACACATTTAGGTGTTTTATACATTTAATCTATAAATTATTTTATTATAATAAAATAGGGTTATTTTTAGATAATAAAATTTGGTCTTTGGTACTTAAAAATGACAAGTTTGACACACATTTACCATGTCTGACTTGAGCACTTAAACAAAGTCCTAATCCATCATTTTATCACACTTTCATGCTATATTATGAGTCAACCCTTATATTTTCATGTTATACACATTCATGAATTTCATTATTTATTTCAAACCTATTAAATATCCTACGCATACATCTATAGACTTTCAATTCAGTCCACTTTTACACTAGTTATGCCAGACTCAGTCAGTATCTATAGTTGATATTGACCTAATCTAGTTAGTAAAAACCCACTCCCACAACATATATGTTATAAAATCAATCCCATACCTAGTGTTGATGCATTATCATATTGTGTTTATGGCATGATATATTATTTAATTATATACATATAAAAATAAATCAAGGTATAATTCAAAAGGGTCTTGGAACTTATCTATTATACAACTATACATTATTATACATTGAGAAAACATGTATTATTATTCGCAAATTATGAATATACCAATAATAAAAATAAAAAACTAAAATTGAATCCTTCTAAAACCAAGTCAAAGCAAGCATTTTCAAGTATCAAAGTTGAATCATTAGCTGCATACATATAATGAAGGATCAAAATTGTAGAATCACACTAGGTAGGAGAACTATGTGTGACTTGAATTCCCTCTACAATGCATTATATACATAGGCAATGGTCAATCATTATATTGGGGTGATTGGGGTCATCTCAACCCATTTCACATTCCACCAATTTTTGAGCTTATATCCCTCACAAGCACACTTAATGTTTTTAGGCAAATGAGTTTGATTTTTAGAGCTATGCACATCATTAAGGTTTGGGATAACAAAAATAATAAATCAAATACAATCACACGTAATTATATAGTCACTTTGACCTACATCTACATAGGTAAATACCAACTATAAGGTCATTATAGAGGGAAAATACTCACTTGATCCTATAGATCTGACCTAGTATAAACAAAGAATAAGTTTCAGAACTGAATGAACCATAGTCTTGTTTTATCCTGATACTCACTTCCATAATACATGCATAGTCAGACAATTAACTAGAAAAATTAAGTATATTGATCTCCTTATTACTTTATATATTTATCATATGCAAATTTTAAAATTAGAAGAATCAATATTAGTCTTTTACATTCAAATGTATGCTTGAATGCCATATCTTAATATCTAAGTTATATTTTAAAGTTTTATATTAAATAGATTAATCTCACCCATATATCCAAATTAGGGTAAAATAAATTCCATATTGGGACCCTGAGGACTGATAATGATGGTGAAAAAACATCAAAGGTATTTGAATCCTATCTCAAGAAAAAATGGATCAAGCATCATCTCACGACCCCTTACACTCCTCAACAAAATGGAGTAATTAAGATGGTAAAAAAAAGTGATGAATATGGTTCAATAAATTTTGTATTTAAAAAGAGTAAATCTACATTTTTAGGTAGAATCAACTTTAAAAATTATCTATCTCCACAATAAGTCGTCATCATCGACTCTTCAAATTAAGACTCCATATGAATTTTGGTGTGGTCATCTTCCTTTAATAATTTTTTTAGGGTTTTTAGATCCACATGTTATGGATTGATTCTCAAGAAGAAAAGGAAAATGTTAGACCACCTGAAAAAAAATTGGATATTCATAATACTCAAAGGCCTATGGTATAATTGATTAAATACAAAATAAGTTTATCATTTCAAGAATTTTTTTTTTGTGAAACCAAAAAGGACACAACCAACATTTACTAATAATTGAGTTGACTTGAGAAATTTTAAAAATTTGATGTTTTCAAGAAGAATGAATGGAGATTCCAAAAAGTGAAGGGGGGAAATATAATTGGGAATTAGTTGAATATATATTGTCTCCTATAATTGAAAATGAGACACTCCTTGTGGAAAAAAATAAAATTCATTAGAAGATGAACATATATTATAAAATGGAGGAATTTCAAATCACTAAAATGAGGCACCAAATATTCCACAAATAACACATTAAAATATGCCAAAATGGGCCACATAAACATTGAAAGATGTCAAACATGATGACCTTGTAAAAATATTTGCTCAAAGTACACATAAAACCACACCAAAAAAGACCAGTTCATGGAAGTGATTAAAGATAAGATAAAAAAAAGTTTACATTGGAAGACCTTCTAGAAGAATAATTTAATATTGATTTTGATTTAGAACTAACTTCCTTAAAATAGGTTGAAAATTTTGATGCATGGAGAAAAAAATGAAAATTGAATATGATGATTTGGCCAAGAATGAAACATGGGAGTAAGTTGATCCTCCACTCAATTATAAACCCATTTTTAGCAAGTGGGTCTATGGAAACAAATACAAATCATATGGATCATATGAAAAACAAAGCAAGGTTTGTCACATGGGGATATTCTAGAAAAAATGGATAGACTATAATGAGACATTTGTACCAACAATGAAATGGACTACTATTCAGTATTTATTGGATTTAGTAGTAAAAATTTGATGAAAGTTTAATTATATGGACATGGAAATCACTTTTTTGAATGGAGATTTCAATGAAAAAGTTTACATGAATTAGCCATAATGTTTTGAAGTTGACAACCAAGAACATAAAATGTACAATTTGGATAGATCATTGTATGTGTTATAATAAGCCCAAATTGTGTGGTATGAAAATATCACCAAGCACTTCTTGAGCATGAAATTAAAGAATTTTGAATTTGAAGATACAACTCTTTTTACCAAAATAGTTGACACAAAAATTAGATATCTAGTTGTATATGTGAATGATATTATCTTCATAGGATATAATAAAAGGTACATGCCAAAATTAAAAGCATAATTGATGAAAGATTTTGAAAAGATAGATTTAGGTCACCTTTATTATTATTTGGGTATTAAAGTTATTAAAAAATCCAAGTACATTTTCATCACACAACATAAGTAAATTGGTGAAATTCAATTTTTTTTAAGAATAAAAGACTGTAAACCACTAGTTTGCCTTGGGAAAAAATGAAGTTGAAATGAAATGATACTACATAATTTTTCAAAGGCAACTAAGTATAGATAGCTAATCAGAAGTATAATTTATGTAACCACAACTAGACCAAACATTTATTTCCTATTATTGTTTTGTCTAGATTCATACAACAACCTAGAGAAAGTCAATAGGTAGTATCAAATAATGTTTTTTGATATATAAAATGAAGATAAAATTTTGGGCTAAAATACTCTAGGACAACAGATTTCAAACTAGTTAGATATTTAAATTTAGACTATGCATGTGATTTTGAAGATGAGAAATCTAACTCAAGTTTTGTGTTAAATTTAGGAATAAACATCATCATTTGGAAATACAAAAAGGGTTAGTGCCAATAGTTTATTCAATAGAAGTAGAATATAAGGTAGCTTTCAAGGAAACCATAGAAATAATATGGCTCAAAGGGTTTCTATAGAGTTATAGGAAAATAGGTTTCATCAACAACACTCATGGTTGATGTCACTATTCAATCCAAACATAATACAAAATACAAGAGTAATGGCTCTCCTATTACGAACATTTTTTGAAAAAGATACATTTTTTTTAATATATTACATGTTATATTTTCCATAATAAATAACCCCACTCAATCTAAAAATATTAAACTTATAAACTAATATTGGGTTAGAGGTGGGTTAAATTTAGGTTTAGTAATTAGAAAAATTATAATTTTACATTGAAATCATAAATCTTATTATAGAAGAATCAATTTTAAAAATTATAATAAACACTTGATAATTTTTTATTAAATTTAAAAATGGGATTGTAATGTAACACTTTTTCAATATTTTAGATATACACTAATGACACTTATCTAATACTTACATTGTATTTACTGGATACATACCTGATACTTACCCAATTATTACATAATGCATACATGATACTATCCTCTCAAAATTCAAATTGAATGTATGGTCATTAATTTATTTTTTTAATGTTTTATAAATAATTTAATTATAAGTTATCTTTATTGTTATCCCATCACTTCACATAATTAGTAGATCTTCACTCAAAACCTTCACTTATCAATGTGCCTCAATTCTAGGCTAGTAAATGTTACTAAACCCTCCTACCAAATATTTTTTGGTCATGAGTTGTATACAAACATTGTTTTATTTTCATTTATGTTCATTAGTCCATTAATACAAGTGTAGTTTTTATATTTGTTGATAGGCTAAGAAAAACACACTCTCAATTATATTAGATAGTCAACTAATAGAAGTAAATTTTTATTAACATTCACTGATCGATTAATATAAATACATTATCATTTGTGTTTTCCAATCATTTAATACTAAAACACACCAATTAATGTATTTATGTTATTCAATCAAATAATACAATCACATTGTCATTTATGTTTGTTGGGTGGATAATACAAGCACAATATATTATTCTATATTTTTTCTTTTGAAATACCTTATCATTCATATATGTTTTATTTAAATTCTCTTACTATTGGGTATAATTATTTCTATAGTTTTTCTACAATGGAGTATTTTAAAAAACAACAGGCATCACACATTACTCTGATAAGAAGAGGAAGGCCTAAGGCCATTTTTTTTCATTTTCCCATATTCCCATGAAGTAATATTAAAATAAAATACACTAAACTTGGAGTAAAAAGAGTCATTTCCCATGTTGATTATGTTGTTTAGGTGATTGTGTTTCCCATAAAAAATTAAAAATGTTGATAATAAAAACTTTACTTCTAATTTTAGAACTCCACTATCATCAACAAATTACAATATAATGGTTGACAATTTTTCTCAACATCCCAATGGTAGGAAAATTTTAAATTCCATTGATCTAAATTGCACTCAATCTCCATTCAACATGGAAGGCCATAAAAATACCTTCATGGTAGGACATAAAACTCAATTGAATATGGTAGTCCATAAAACTCCCTTCATGGCAAGACATCGAAATCTACTCAACATGGTAGGCCATTAACTGCCTTCATGATGCTAAGACATCAAATTACATTCATCAACATGGCAGGCGATCAAACTCCCTTCATAGTAGGAAATTAAAATATAGACATGGGTGTTTCTCTTAAGCAAATTGGTCATCAAATTTTATTTACAAAAGATGTAGACAAAGATATAATTGATGTGCATTTAGATGCAACAGCTCGTAATACATAATGCGTTAGTCAACATAATGAAATTATTCAACTTGTTCAACCTTAAATTTAAATTGAAGGTATTTGATTTAATGTTTCTTGTGAAAAAAATGTACTTGAAGCAATGGAAGAAAATGAAAAAGATAATATTAGGTCATAAAATGAATGATCAAGGAAAGATTTAATGAACCTAAATAACTTAGCATTGATGTTTTTTTAATAAAACATCTCCCATAAGACCTTGATTCATTCAAAACACATTGGAACTCATGGAGTGCTACATGGATTAATTCAAACTTAGTTTGTGAGGAGATGAAGTTGTGGGATAAAAAAATCCAAAGAAATAAATATGGGATGGGAATGAACATATGTTGTTACAATGGGTGTCAAAGTTAAGGACATAAATGTGTTTACATATTTTATGGTTGATTCATAGGATAAAATAATTTGATCAAGAGTTTATGAAGTTAATTTCAAACTTTTTATTGATTCTTGTGTCCATTATGGTAGAGGTGACTAGGTGTGTGAGGTATTACTTGATCTATTATAAGATAATAGTCTAATGTCTAGTATAATCCTAGAAAATTTTGATGGTAAGGAAGAGTATAAATAGGTTTTATCCCATGTTATTGATCCTAAAGACCAAATAATGTAATGAATAAATTACATTTTCTCAACAAAAATGGTATTAATAAACTTGATGATAGGATCATCAATTTGACATTATATGAATGCCATGATTACATGGCCATAATAAGTCTAGTATGTAGTAATAAATCTTTGATTATGGGAAATGAAATATATCCATGGTGAATAGTCCTAAAGAAATTTTCTAAGAATAATGACTGAGAGGGGGGGTGAATCATTCTTCAAAACCTTTCCCTCAAATAAACTTAAGCAATCATGAACCATTCAAGTAAACATATATATCTAACAAGCATAAGCAACTATCCACATAAACATGAAACACAAGAACAAATCACATATGTGGGAAACCCTAAATGGTAAAAAACTGACTGATCTCTACAAATGGACTAAATTCATATAAGACAAAAACCAAATTTAATGAAGCTGTAACTCCACATGGAGCACCAACCCCAACTAGCCAAATACCCACTTGTAAGGAGGTACCAACCTCCTAGACAACTTAGCACCAACTCAACCACCTAATTGATTTTATCACATTTATAAAACCTTATTTCTCACATAATATATTATGACCACCTCTTCATCTCTTCACACTCTTATCCCTCTCAAACTACCTTCTAGCCTTCTTCGGTCAATTTGGTCTCTTCAAGAGTGATTAGATCATATGACCTTGATTTTCTTATGTAGACACACTGTAATATCTTCATTAATGATAATATACACTCATATGATGTTCTAAAATACCTTATTCTACTCAAAAATGTTCTATTTCATTCACATCATGTCTACTTCTACAAATAGGTCTAAAACGACCTTGTATATATACCATTCCTTGTTCATATCCCAATTAGTCAACCATACACCCTTAACCTCCTAGGTCAAACATATAATAGGTCTTATAAAATATTTTTAACTTGATTCAATCATAATTTTGATCCATATTTGTCATCTATAACTCAATTATGACTTGTTTCTCTATTAAGACTCATGGAGACCTAATTGCATTAGGTTTATCCTCTTAACACCTAATAATGATCTTCTTGGGCCCAAATATCTTTATTCAACATTTAAAAAAAATTAAAACACTTAGTAAAGGAAATCTTATAACCTCCTCCATAATTTTTTAGATTTGCATCCTTTGTTCATACCTTGAAACCTTCTTTAGGACACAATGCCTTATTAGGCCTATGTGCCTCAAAAAATTATCTTGCACGAATGAATCTAAACCATACTTAAGACATTGAAAAATTATCAAATATGTATATATAGAGAGTTTAAATGACCTTATGTTCATCATCAAATTCATTAGACACTTCCAATCAAAAGATAAGGCTTCAATAACACCTCTACAACTCACTCACTTAGAACTACCAAATTACCTCAAAACACAATCATGGTGACTTAGACCTCCAACACATATATAGACATTTTAAATTACTTATGATTAATTAATATGATCCTATGAGATCATTATAAAATTATAAAATAAAAATATGATATGATCAAATGGCAAATATTGGTCTTGCAGACCAATCTCATGACCTTATATCTCATTGTCTTATCTGAAATAGACATGTCAACTTGTGAGAAATGTTTCACCATAAAAATGACCTCCAAATATTTTTAAAAATATTTAAATGTCTTAAAATTATTTAATAACATATCTATTCTCTTTGTTTCATCATTTTATCATGAAAACACATTAAAATCCATCTTCTTACTGTTGCCTAGGTTTTTCACTATTTACACCATTAGACTTGTTAGCAATTGGCTAACTTGGATGACTGGTTTAGAAAAATTAAAAAATATAACCTATCAATAAACTTTCATGGACATGAAACATGATTATCTCCCTTCTTCCTCCATCCATTTGCTTAAAATGTCCAATGCAACTTTTGACTTCTACAGTAGCTTCTTCATAAATAAGCCTATAACTCAACATTTTCTCTCTTCTCTCTAACTAATACCGCTTGGAGGTAATTGGGAGAGTCCACTACAATATCCAATAACTTACCTAAGCATACCAATCCATTCTAGGAAATTTTTAACATCTTCAACATTAGGTCTTTATTAGGGTTCTAAGAGGTTTTAAACCTGTTTCCACTCTTAATGATTGTTCATAAAGCATAGCCCCTCAATCCAAAAACTAATACTTGGAATTTTGATATAGGAACCTTCAACATATAACATTATATTATTATGTTACATTTAAAAGGTTTGAAAATATAATGAGCACAAAAAAATCCTTCTCAAGTTGAGAACCCTTCATTCTAAGAACTTGAGAGACCTCCAAATAAATTTTCATGCATTGTCCTTCATATTATGACCTCAAACTACATGAAAAAACTTGAAAAAACATAAATCACCTACAAAAATTCTTAAATTATCTCAATAACCTTGAAATATTATCATGACCCCTCATTAGGCCACTCTCTCTCTCTCTCTCTTTGCTCTTTAGACCTTGGCCTACAAACCATATTAGGCCTTAAAATTGAACTTCATGCATCTTTCCATGCACTCTCCACCTCACTCACATACTAAAGAAACCTATTTCATGCTCAAACACTACCACACATCATTCACATGCCTTGATAATAGATCATGCTACCTTATTAGGTTAGGCAGGGTCTAATAGAGGTTTAGATATAGACCTAGACTAAAGGTTATACCTATGTAGGCTCACCCTAAAAATATCATGAGTGTTCCAATTCCTCACATACATGCTAAAAAAACCTCATACAACCACTCATTCCTGTGTACACTCATCTCACCAAGCCACTTCATGACAACATCCTTCAATGACAACACTCCATCAATTACCCTTGTAATGGATAATGCTACTAATGGTTGATTCTTGTTTATCCATGAAATTAAGCACCCACCTAAGAATAAATATCCTCCAATAGTACTCTTCCTCTCATCTAGGCTTCTTACTCAATATGCATCTATATAGGCTATCAAATTGAATTCCTTGCTCTTTGGATACCATAACCCAAACTCCATAGTCCCCTTAAGATACCTAGGTATCCTTTTGCCTTCTTGAAAATGATTTTTCTTTGGATCTACTTGAAACATTCCCATAAGACCTACTACTTGTATGATGTCAGGTCTAGAGATAGTTTTGTATAGTAAACTTCCATTCAATGATCTATATGCTATCTGATTGACCTTTGGAGTCTCATCTTCCTTGCTCAATGTACACCTTGTGATAATAGGTGTAATAACTACCTTGAAATCTTCCATCTCAAACTTTTTCAACATCTCTCTTATGTACTTGGCTTGTGAAATGAATATACCTTTTTTAGATTGAGTGATTTGCAATCCAAGAAAGAATTATACTTCTCCCAACATGGACATCTCAAAATATTTATTCATCACCTTTGCAAAGGCCTTGGTCATGTTCTCATTATTTTCACCAAAGATCATGTCATCCACATAGACAAAAAATATAAAATGATGGTAATCTTCTATTTTAATGTATAAATTACTATCTGTAACTCCTCTTTTGAATACTTGATCCAACAAATACATACCCAACCTAGCATCCCAAGATCTAGGAGCTTGATTTAGACCATAAAGAGCCTTTTTAATTCTAAAAAATAGTCCTTATCTTTTGATAGTGAGAATCCTTTAAGTTTCTCTATGTTTACCTCTTCTTCTAAGTTTCCATTTAAAAAGGTAGATTTAACAACCATTTAATACACCTTGAACCCTTTGAATCTTTTATATGCTAGAAACAATTTGATGGATTCCAATCTTTCCACTGGTGCAAAGGTCTCCTCAAATCCTTTTTCTAGTGACTTATCCATCTTCATTTAACTTGTTTCTAAACACCCATTTTGTGCCAATGACATTATTATCTTTAGGCATAGGAACTAGTTCCCAAGTCTCATTTTCTCTATTTGGTCTAACTCCTCATTCATAACACCTATCCAACAATTATCTTTGCATTATTCTACAAAGTTATTATGTTCAATATTATACAATAGAGCAATATTCTCTTGATTTAGGTTAATTATCAGTCTTTTCCTTGTTTGCATAACTACATCCTTATTGCCAATGATTTGTGATTCAGGATGATGTCTTTGAATCTATTTTTTGGGGCCTTTTAAGTCTTGTCTTTCCTAAAATTCTTATTCTTCCTCATCAAATTCTATAATCTCTTCTTCATTATTGAATTCTAGATTCTCTAATGTATCATTTGACTGTGGCTATGATTTTCTTGTCTCATCAATCTTCACATTAGTGTTTTCACTATATTTTTTAAGCTCTTATTATAACATCTATAGGATAAACTCATTGATGAGTATCCTAAGAATATACCTTCATAAAATCTATAATCAAACCTTCTTAAGTCTTTATAATCTCTTTTTATGAAATATTTATTCCCAAATACTCTAAAGTGTTCCACATTAGCAGGTCTACCTTTCCACAGTTCATCAAGAGTCTTGTTTTCATTAGTCCTTATCTATTCTCTATTCAAAATATAGACTATAGTTCTCACTATCTCTCTCTAATATCCCTTAGATAATCTAGACTCATTTAGCATAGTTCTTTCCATCTCTTTAACTATCCTATTATTTCTTTCCAATACCCCATTCTACTAAGGTGTCCTAGATGTTGAGAACTATCTCCTTATTCCATGAACCTCACAAAAGTCATCAAACTCATTAGACCAAAACTATCTTCCTTTATTAGATCTTAAACACTTGATCTTCCCATTTTTATCAATCTCAAAAAGGACCTTAAATTCCTTGAACTTATTAAGAGCTTCTAACTTTTATTTAAAAAATTATACCTAAGTCATTCTTAGTAGTTATCTATGAGTAACATGAAGTAGCTATCTCCTTGAATGATTGGATTCTTTTAGGCCCATAGATATCAGTGCGTATTAACTCCAAGGGTCTTGTAGTAGAGTACTCATTAAACTTGAACCTTCTTCTAGTAAAATTACCATCTTGGTATGCCTTTAAAAGTATGTTTGTAGGTTTTGTGATCTTAGGCATGTTTGTCATAGACTTCTTAGTGCTTATATTGATCAGATTGTTAAAGTTTAGGTGGTCTAACCTTATATGACATAGCCAAATTTCATCTATCTTTATCATAAAGCCTCTATCCTTCTTGATATCATTCAAGACATATATATTATTCTCATTCCTCTTAGCATTAGAAATTATCCTTCCTGAATTAGCTCTTCTTATCTCACACCCTCTATCATGAAAGGTTAATGTGTATCCTTGGTTACACATTTGACTTACACTAGGCATATTATGTTTCAAACCTTCCACATAAAACACATATTTTGTCTTGGTCTTCCCATTTTCTAAACTCAAGATACCCTTGCCGACTATATTGGTAGTTATGTTATCTCCAAATCTCACTATTCTTGCAACATTCTTCTTTAATGAGATGAACTTGTTTTTATCTCCTATCATGTGGATTGAGAAACCACTATATATATACCATTTCATACCTTCATATTGAATGTGAAAGGCAATCTGAGTTAGCATATAATCCTCTTTAGTCTTATGTTCTTATTTATCAAATGATCCATCTTGACTCTTGGGCTCAATATGATTAGTCCTAACTTTATTTGGCTATCCACACTAATGTTTGACCCTTCTCATGCACTTTAAAAGCTCCATATACCTTGTTAAGTACTTTTGACTAATCACTCCTTATCCCATGGTCCCATGATAACTCATCCCTTAAGACCATTCTATAATTACTTGCTTTATGATAAAAGATATGACATGAAAAATAACAACCATTGAAAAAATTGGAATACCTCATTGCATTGGGTTACCTAATTGGTATCTTCATGTTAACTTCCATGTTGGTGCTCTTAACTTGTTCTTTCTTTTCACACTCTTTCTCAAACTTGATCATCTTATATATGAGCTACTCATGCTCAACCTTCAAATAATCTAGCTCTGTCTTCAACTAATCATACTCAGCTTATTTTCATTTGAACTTTTTATTGACACCTTCTAACTAATTCTTGAGATCCTTAATGATATTTTCATCCCTTTTGGTTTCTTTGACCCAGTTACTTTTCAAGGTATAAATCTATTCCTTAATATCCTTAAACATATATATATAATCATGATTCCTCTTCTTTTTATGCTTTAAATCATCTAGGGAACATAAGATCTCAACTTCAAGGTATCCTTTAGCTTCTCCTTCTTCACTATCATAGTAGACTTATTCATCATACATGTCTTCTTCATCACTAGACATCTTGTGCTTCTTAGGATCACCTTCAAGCTCTTAGGTCTACTTCAAAGGACCAAGTGATAATACTAATTATTGAAATAATAATGAATAAGATGGGGGATAATAATTATTCAAAACCTTTCCCTTAAATACATTTAATCAATCATGAACCATTCAAGCAAACATATAAATCTATCAATCATAAACAACTATCCACATAAGCATGAAACAAAAGAACACACCACATATATGGATGCGAATAAAACCCAATGATATATTAAAATTGACTACATTATTATAAGAAAAAAAACTATTTTATTGAAGTAACAACTCCACATGGATCACCAACTCTAACTAGCCAAACACCCACTTAACTAGACTTTAGCAAGCACCCATTGCAAGGAGGCACCAACCCCCTATATGACTCAACACCAAATCAAACATATAATTTATTTGATCACTTTCATTACACCTTGTTTCTCACACAGCATATGATGACCACATCTTTATTTCTTCACACTCTTATCCCTCTCAGACTACCTTCTAAGCTTCTTTGGTCAACTTGGTCTCTTTAAGACTGATTAGGTCATATGACCTTGATTTTAATATATAGACACACTTTCATATATAACTGATATTATATACTCTTTTTATGGTTTAATATACCTCATTCTTCTCATAAATGTGATATTTCCATCCTCTCTACATCTATAAATAGGTCTAAAACTTCTTTGTATATATACCATTCCTTGTTCATAGACCACTTACTTGGTCATACACCATTAAACTATTAGGTTGGACATATAATAGGTATTATAACATCTTTTTAACATGATTATATCATAATTTTTATCCATATTGGTCATCTATAATTTAATTATGCCTTATTTCTCTATTAGGACTCATGGAGACCTAATTATATCAGGTTTGTCTTCTTAATGCCAAATAATGATCTTCTTGGACCTAGATGGGTTTATTCAACATTTAAAAACCAAACCACTTATTCAAGTAACTATTTTAACCTCCTTCATGATTTTTTAGATCTACATCCTTTATCATACATTGAAACATTCTTTAGGATACATTTCCATATTAGGCCTATATGCCTCAAAACATTGTCTTGTAAGAATGAAGTTCAAACATAATTAATAAAACAAAAAATGATCAAATAATTATATGTATATATATGTATATACCTTAGGTTAATCACAAAATTCATTAAACACTTCCACTCAGAATATAAGGCTTCAAGAACACCTCTACAACTCACTCACTCAAAACTGTTAGATTACCTCAAAACATAGTCATGGTGACTTAGACCTCTAACAAATGTATATAAATTTTCAATGAATTATATGATACAATGATATAATTATAATATTCTAATATATAAATATCATATGCTCAAATGGAAAATATTGGTGTTGTAAACCAATCTCATGACCTTATATCTCACTATCTTATCTAAACCAGACATGTCAACTTGTGAGCAACTTTTTCACCACACACATGACCTAAAAAAATTATAAAAAGAATATAAATGTCTTAAAATTACTTAAAATTTTATTTATTCACTTTTTTTCATCATTCTATCATGAAAACACATTCTAATTAGTCTTCTCACTGTTGCCTAAGTTTTTCACTATTTACACCATTAGGCCTATTAATGACTAGGTAACTTGGATGATCAGTTTAGCATAATTTAGGACTATAAAATATCCATAAACCTTAATTTACATTAAAAATTAGTATATAACTTCTTCTTTCATCCATTTTCTTACTATGTCTAATGCAACTTTTGACTTCTATAGTAACTTCTTTAGAAACAAGCTTGTAACTCAATATTTTATCTCTCCTCTCTAACCAATACCACCTAGAGGTGCCTTGGAGAGTCCAATAAAATATACAATATATTACCTAATCATAAAAATCCATTCTATTAAATTTTTATCAACATATTCAACATCAGGTCCTTATTAGGGTTTTGCGAGGGTTTAAACCTATTTTCACTCTTAATGATCATTTATAAAGCATAACCCCTAAATCATAAAACTAATACTTGGAATTTTGGTCTAATACCCTTCTTCATATACCATGAAATTATTATTTCCCATGAAAAAATTTTACAAGCTAATTAACAAAACAAAATCCTTCTCAGGTTGATAACCCTTCATTTTGAGCACTCAAGAGACCTCCAAATAACTTTTCATGTCTTGTCCTTCACACTATGACCTCAAACTACATGAAAAAACTTTAAATAATATACATCACCTCTGGAAATGATTACATGAGCTTAAAACCCTCTAAATATTATCATGACCCCTCATTAGGCCACACACTCTCTCTTTGCTCTCTAGACATTGACCTGCAAACCATATTAGGCCTTAAAACTTAGATTTATGCCTCTTTACATGCACTCTCCACCTAAATCACTTACTCAATAAAAATATATCATACTTAAACACTTCCATACATATTTCACATGCATTGAAAATAGATCATGATACCTCATTAGGTCAAGTAGGGTCTAAGAGAGGTCTAGATGCAGACCTAGATTGAAGGTTTTACCCCTATAGGCTCACCCTAAAACTATCATGAGTGTTATAATTCCTCAAAAACATTATAAAATAACCTTTTAAAACCATTCATGCCTATGTTTAATCATCTCACCAAGCCACCATTTTCATATTTTCTCATAAGGTCTCTTCATGCAATGACTAGGCTCGGGTTACTCAAAGATATGTACCTTCATGCAAACATAAGGCATTAATTGACTTTAAATTATCTTTCATGAAAACATACTTAAATTACAACACTCCATCAATTCCCCTTACCAAATCAACACACTACCAACTAGTCACACTCTCTCAATGACATCAACCTCATGCAAGATGCACCTTTGACATCAATGATAAACTCAACAAGAAAGACATGCACATGGTTATAAATAAGCATGCTATAACTAATGAAAATTTCAAAATATTCACATCAATTTTGTATATTAATTTTAGTGTTTCAATTATTTGTGTATTATTTATAGAAATCATTCTAATTATAATTTCAACACAAATGTGATGAAAATTGAGTTTTTACACATAGAATTTTAAAAAAATTATGCGCCAAATTTTACAACTACTTCAAATACTAAATTTCAAATAAAATTAAACTACAAATTAAAATCTAATGAAAGTGAAAATTAATTTAATTTAATAATCAATTCAATATCATAACCAATGAATAAGCTTCAGTTAACATATCCACTAAGGAGTCTCATGGTTACCATAACATCCTTATATACTGTTGCCAAATTTACTTGAGTGCAATCTCATATCTCTCCCTACACCATTAAAGGTTAATATGACTAAGCCTCAACATAAGGGATTTGATAATAATGAATATTTTTATTATCATAGATGTGTATTAAATTCTATGAACAAGTGTTATAAAGGCATAAGATACAAAATCTTATTGATGATAATACTATTGATTTAATAAAACTCACGTAGGAGGTGAGACCATAATGAAATGAAAATTCAAAGTTTAAAATATTCAAAAATACAATTCCAAACCAAAGGCTGAAATTTAGGATAATTCAAAGGAACACCATGCATTCAATGTGCATCCTCTTCTGCTAACATATGCATATCCAATATATGGTATGATTTGTATAATTATATGCATATTAACACCATGTCCTATGATTAACTTTGGTGGTAATGAGATTGTTGATGACAATTCAAATAGATGTGCACTCTTTATTTTAGATTATATAAAAAAACATTGTAAACAGTGTCATGTAAGATAATGTAATAAGTGAAAATGCATGTATAATGACACTTCTTCATACTCTTAGGTACATAGAGTAGGATTTATAAGATACAACAAAATCAATTAAAGCATTTGATTGACATATATAGAACACTCTTGGTAATATGTGCTACCTCTTCAAGTTGGTTCAGTAAAAATGGATACTCTAATCATAATCTTACAAATCACAGTGGTCTTGGGCATGTTATTAGGATGACCTTAGACATAGATACTTCACATAGTACCATCCATAATAAATTGATTTCTCATATATATATATATATATATATATATATATATATATATATATATATATATATATATCAAGTAGTCAAAGTTTTAGGAATTTGATATGAATGCCCTCTATAGTTAGTGGTATATCCTTTTCCTCCCCCACCACCACCATAATTGGTTATAAAACCTATCAGGCGTATATTAAATATTCATTTGTTTCACCTATGTATGACATTTATATATAATCAATTCTAATTAGATTAGTATACCCTCTTAGACAATGAGCTTCATGTCAAAAAGTTATTCAAAGTTAGAAGAGATATTAATATTATACAATGTGACCTAAGATATTAATTTAGACATTAAATTATGTTCCATAGTGAACACATACAGGGAGACCTTCTCCTACTATACCAAAAATTCAGCCAAGTCTTGCACCCTCTAGAGTTACACATCTTACAATGGATTCTATGAGTAGTGATCAAGATAGTTACATTATAATAATTAATTTATTTTACATGTATCACTTTTCATTTATGGAATTTCATCCTTACATTCTATGATATAGGATCACTTTATGGTCCTCTCATTAAAGGGATCATTCGCTAGTTTTTCATTAATGGGATCATTGGCTAGTTTTTTACATTCCAAAAACACACAAAAAAAATGAAAAATAGAAAAACATTCAAATATTTCAAAAATACAAAGAAATAAAATATTATAAAATATAAAAATATATATATCAAAACTATGAAAACATCAAAAATATTCTAAAAATTAAAATTTAATACTTGAGGATCACATGAATTGCTCTTTTAATTTTTAACATATGTTTTTTATCACATATTTTCGTAGATATAATTTTATTTTTCATACACATGCATATCATGAGGTATATGAGTGTGATACAAGTCATACATATTATACATGGAGTCTTATATGTTGGAATCCCTTGTACTTAGTGGCCATGCCTATGATAGGGACATCTTATCATACAAATTAAATTATCACACACACACACACACACACACACACACACACACACACATTTGTGACGTCTCTACCATATTGAGTTACTGTAGACACCGAAATTGTGTCTACCCCCTAGGTCGTCCTCCCCCCTTGGCCCCCTTGGGCTATTTCTTAACAATTGTCCTAAGTCCCCTCAATTTTAAATTAAAATAAATTAAATATTTTAAATTGGTGGCCCCCTTTCCACCTCACCCATGCCACCTTGGATCCCCTCCTTGGATGCCCCCACATCTCTCCTAGCCTTTATTACCCAAATCCTCTCTTAATCCTTCCTCCCATGTCCATTTATGCCTCCTCAACCATTTTCCCATGGCCTTTTGACCCAACAGCATGCAAGAACGAACAAAGGCTAATTTTAGCCTCTATCCCCATTCTTCTGTCGCCGATGTCGATCATTACTCAGCTGACATCGGCAATTCTACCGGCATCGGTTGCCTTTAAAACCATTTTTTGCAACTATTCTCCCCCCCCCGTGAACGTGAACTCTTTTGGCACTTGGAATTCATGCTCTCTCTCTCTCCTTCTCACACAGCAGGTATCAGTAGTTATAGGCACTCTGCAGGACAACTCCAAGTTCTTGGCATCTGCAGGTCTGTTAATAGCTTCAACAACAGGTTTTCTCCATTCTTCCTTCAGCAAGTAGGAGGTAAGCACTTTCTTGTTTTTATTTCATTTCTTATTTGAATTCATCTGCTAATCTAGCCCACTGCCCACAACCTTCCCTGCCCTTCCCTGAGAGGGCTTTCTCAAATCCCTGTCTCTATCTTCCCCTTTTTGCCTCTGTCACCCATTTAGTCCATTTCCAGACAACACCCTCAATTCAATCAATCCCTCAGATCCCCAAATAGTCCTATCTTCCCCTTTTTGCACTTCTAAGACCAAGCCTTCGCTTAGCAGTCCACTTTCTTGCCATCTAACATTTTTCATGTTTTAGTCTCTTTCTCTTTCAGGTGTCATCCTCCACAACCAAAGAGGAGTTCCTACTATCATCTGAATTTGGTGTGCAAGTCCATAATCTGGGTACGTATAAACCCTCGTCCATTTTCTTAGTTTCTCATTTTTCCTTTCTTGAATGTGAAAAGCGAAATCTCATATAGAAACATTCTGGCACGCCTGGTGGGACCCTAGGGTCTTCCTTGGGTTCTTTTCTTTCTTTTCATATAGGGTGCATTAGGTTTCTCCTTTTCACCTCTTTCTTCTACCTCTTTTAAAAGGCATCATAAGTAGGATTAAAAAGAACTCTTCTTTCTTTTCTTGCATCATAGACTAGTCAAAAATCATACTCTTCAACCCTTTCTCCATTTGTCTTCATACAAACTAAAATTTTGACTTGGGCTTAAAACACATTGCATTTCATTTCTGCTTGCTTGCATTTCTGAGTCCACATCTAGTAATTAACAAACCACATCATGAATTAATCATAGTTCACTTTATGTTACACAACCAAATCACTTGCACAAATCAAACATCAAAACTTACCTGAGACAAGGCCTGACTAGGATTTCATCACCCAACGGATACCTTACCCGTCTTGGCAATCCCACTTGGATTTCATCACCAAGGGGAAAGCCCACTCTATTCTCTAGCAGAGGATAATCTCTAGGGAAAGTATATTTTGGCTAAGCGAGACCAGCTTATCACTGGGCTCGTGAAGTGAGGGGAGCTTGCTCCTTAGCACCAGGCCATGTACGAAACCTAACCCAGACTCTTGAGTGCCTAAACAAACCTAAAACCATCCATAGACTACCTCTTCTAGGACCCATCTCAAAAGCCAATCTTCCTAAACACATTCTAAGGCATAAGCCAACATGATCCTAATAATTCATTCCTAGGGATTTAATGCTTAGAATTTGCTTGTGTTCTTCATCTTTTCTGTTCTTATCTGCTTATTTGAGCTAGTGAGGACGTTCTTCTTCCTTTTTTCCAAAAACTCTCAAATCTTTTGGGTTTCTAGAAAACACAGTCACCAACATCAATTTTACCACCGACATCAACAACCTTTCCTTGCCAGCATCGGTTATCTGACTGACATCAGCCATCTGTTCTCATCGACATTGGTTTTTCAACCGACATCGGTCACTATCACAGTCCTTTTTTTCCAAAACAGTAGCCTTAAAACTTGACCCTTTTTCTACCAAAGCCACATTTTGAGTTTCTGAAACTAAAAAAACATAGTTTTTGGACCCTGACCCTTCTTGCCTTGAAAGGTTTTGACACATAGTCAAACCAAGGATTTTCTTGACCACGCGAGACATCAACCACTTCTGCCTTCCCCATCCATAACCAGTCCTATAATGGAGTTCCACTTGGAGGCCGAATGAACTCCTACTCGATCGACCCCAACTCAGTCTCCCATTGTCCCTGAAGGGGACCAAGACTTTGAAAGATTCTTGGACCTCAATGGCAGAGCCCTTCAACATTATCTCGCGTGAAGCTGAATGTGAGACTCCTTAGGTAACCCAATTTATGGGATGCTGACTTCCTTAGTCAAGACAATGATCACATCAACAACGTCCACAATTCAATCTATAGACAATCAAGCCAACACCTTGACTAATAACCCGACCGTGTCCTACCTTCAAAATTTAGCCTCTCCTTCTAGACCTACCTCCACAGGGGTTCTGGCACCCCCTCCCCCTCAAACTACTCAACCAAATCCTACACCTTTCCAAAACCTAGTGGTCTCTATTCCCCCTACTCTTGCACCTATCAACACAAGAGTAACTGCCTACCCTTCAACAAGTGTGGCCACTCCTCAACCACCTTTGACGGCCCCTATCCAATTTGTGCCTACCAACCCCATAACACAAGTGCCCTTGGCTTCAACATCCACCCCGATGACTAACTACCCATATGTTGCGTCTACACAAGCGCAACCAACCATGTCATATGCCCCTCTCAATACCTTTCAAGTGCCTTACAACCTAGGGGGCGCTCCACCCACCAATCCATCAGCTGACATAATCAAAATGCTGATGGACAAAATATTTAGTCTAGAGACCTCTATTTCTGGTTCACGCAATGCCCTCTCATATGAGCAAATTTGCAATGAACCCATCCATCCTTCCATCCCAATCAGGCCGTATCCTAGTCAATGGGAGATTCCTAAATTTTCTTATTTCCAGAGCAAGGAAGACCCGCAATAGCACCTACGGGCATTCAGACATGCCTATAATCTCATTGCCCATGACGATGTGTTACTTTTATGCACATTCCCTATGTCCCTCTCAGGTGCTGCTCTTGACTAGTATAGCTCTCTTGCCAGCCATTCTCTCTTCACATTCACCTAGTTAGCTCAACTCTTCCTTGATCACTTCTCTATCAATATCACCAAAAAGGTCTCAATCACAGATCTCTATTCTATCCAACAGTTTGAGGATGAATCCATAGCCGATTTTGTTGCTCACTGGAGAGGCCTCATTAATCAGCTCTCCTTTTCCTTGCCCCAACCCAAACTTATCAAACTTTTCTCTCAGGCTTACACCAAGCATATTTCCTCTACCTTACTGGTTCAGACCTTTCGCACCTTTGACGAAGCCTTCACAATGGCCTGCAAGCTTGAATTATGTGCCATCAAGGAGAACAAAGTCAAGTTGTAGAGTAAGAATCCCAACTCCAAGACCAATGACTCCTCTTCTTCTAAACCTTCTTCATCTAATCCTAAATCTAAGGCATCAGCAAACGCTATAGTCATTAGACCTTCATCCTCTTCACCTTCAACCAACCAGCCTGAGCCATCCACGTCCCAAAGCATCACCTACCAATTCTAGTAGAGATATGTACAATGACAGTATACTCCACTCAGAGAGTCATACGCATCTGTGCTGGAAAAACTTGTCAAACAGGGGGTTCTCAATCTCCCCCAAATCTAACTGCCTCCACAATTTGATCCCTCACGCACCATCTCTGTGTGGTATAGGGAAAATGATTTTTGTAACTATCACCGTGTTAAACGCCATGACACGGGCAACTGCAAGACCCTTAAAAACATCATCCAAGACATGCTTGAAAAGGGTGACCTTGTCCTCAACAATCCCAATGTGCCACCCAATAAAGGCATCGACATCTTCAAGCAACCATTTCCCAATCATCCTCCAACCCAAAACAATGTCTAAACCATGACTGATGACACTCACGAACATAACATACGAATAGTCAATACGGTCTCGCCCTTCATCCCCAACCAACCTCTCTCACAAACACAAGAGGTTAGTCCATCCATTAGTCCATCACATGTGGACGAACCTCCTTCTCCAGTTAGTTCTCCATCAACCTCTCTTATATTGGAGAATGCCTCGACCATATCGGCACCACTGGTCTCACCATCCTCCTTCTTGCTACCTATGGAGGACCCAACCCTTCCTACTCCTCAATCGCAAGTGGAGGGTGCAATCATTCCTGCCCTTTACCCTCTTGAGGAGCCTCATTCTTCGGTTTCTTCTCCACCCAGGGAAGAACCCTGTCTCTCCTTTGTCTCCAACCAAAGACGAACCTGTCACGACTTCATCATGCCTTGGGTCTGAGACTGCTACATCAATCTCATCTTCAGCCCCACAACCATCAACATCTTCTCAAGGACCCAAATCTCATCCAACATCTTCTCATCTATTTTCTCGATTGGTGGAGAAACTCAGACTTCTCCCTTTAAGGAAAGTGGAGCATCAAGTATTGTGGGAGCATCTCAAAGCTCTTCAGCATGCCTGTGCCATCTCATCTCATGCTGCCAATCCTCCCATGGCAGAATCTCCCAAGACTCTCAACAAAAATTAGACTTCCACTTCTAGACCTTCTAAACCTCAACCAACCGCATCAGGACCAAAACCCACATCTACCCCATCAAATCCAATCAAGTCACTCGACGTTTGCCCTGTCGCTAACCTCACTCATCCGCAAGTGAAGGTGGACTTAGACCAGGCCTTGACCAACAGTAGTCTTCAAACCAAATCAAAGAAGACTGCTAAACCATAGAGGCGAATTCCTCCTCCTCTGTCACCATTACCCTCCCTTTTGGGCCCTCATCCTTTAACCCTGATAGCAGTGCTTCCCACTCCAACCCCTAACCAAATCAAATTGCCTCCACTACTTCCTTTGCCTACCACAAGCCTACCCTCTCTGAAAAAGTTGGCACCTCTCACGAAGAAAGTGCCAACTCCACATGTTGCTGCACCATCAACCCAAAAGGTGGTATGAAAGCCTCTTTCAACCCCACCCAAGCAAAATTCACCAGCATCTCACACATCAAAGAGCACAGACCCTTTAGTGGGCTCATACTCTTTGATATTGCATCAACTTTTGTAGACCTCTAGCATAACCCTTCTGCCCATTAGACCCTTCCAACCCCTCAGGTCAAAGCCTTCCTGGTTTGATGATACTAAGATTTGCCTATATCATCATACACCAAGACATGACACCGAGACTTACTATGCCCTCAAGGTCGTCATTTGCCGCTACATGGAGAAAGACACTCTTCTTCTTGAGGACACTATTGACAAACCCCCGATATCTTCCCATATCCCTCCAACCTCTTCAACCACATCGACATCTCATCAGCAGGCCATGACCCCTTCATCTCCTTCACCCCCTATCTTTGAAATCAATGCCATCCACATAACCACTAGGTCACAAAAGGACAAGGTGAAAGAAAAAGCTACCATTCCTTGGACCTACCCTTTTATCAAGCCACCTCTACCGTCCAAGCCTAAAATTTCTATCCTTGGTGCATCTCAACCCTCTTCTTCTTCCTCTTTAGGGGCGATCCATGACTCCATGATAAAACAACTTCACCAGACGCCCGTGAAGATGACCCTCTATGACCTTATTCAAACCTCACCCCAGCATCGTCAAGTCCTCATCAGAGCCCTATAGGCAGTGAAAGTCTAACCCGAGGACCCCCAACCACTCGCTGTCCTTGTCCACTCTTTGTCTCCCGTTGCCTCCATCACATTCAGTGACTCTAAGATTCCTACATCTAACATGGAAGATCAGGACACTGCTCTCTTCATCACTACCTATGTTGATTAGACACGCATTAAGCACATTATGATTGACAGAGGTGCCAGCATCAACATTATCTCCACCCATGCCTTTGATCAATTAGCTTTTCCCAAGAATTACGTATCCAAAATTGACACAATCTTGCGATCCTTCAATGACACCACTGCCACAACCATTGGCACAGTCGTCCTTCACATTCGCATTGGCCCACGCACTGTCTCGAAGCTCTTCTATATCATCGAAGGAGAGTTTCAATATAACATGTTGTTGGGTTGACCCTGAATCCGCACCATGGCTTGTGTCCCCTCTACCCTGCACCATTGTGTAAAATTCAAACACGATGGGCAAGTCCACACCATTCCCACTGACCCATCACCTTTCAAAATTTGTAACACCACCTATAGACCAAATGACGTTCTCATTCCTATCAAGCTATCAATCTCGATGCCGCCTCTATCTGCGGAAGCTTCGACCAGTTCGCAACCGGTGGTCGCCCTCACACCACCTCTTCAAGCGACAACTAAAGACCCCATGGAAGACATCTTCTAATGACTTTCACTTGGGGAATATCACTTTCTGACCTTAGACATGTTTCAAACTCCATAAGAGTATGGACGCCTTCACCACAGCCCCAGTTATGACCATCAGATTGGGATGGTCATGCCTTATGGTCCTCCTCACCTCTGAACCAATCTCATCTATGGGTGGCTCAATCAAGCTCCTACTGACGAAAGTCCTCTCTCCTCACCTCAGCCATTCACATCAGACTTTTCATTTCTTGGCAACCCTACCTTTGCACACACCTACCTTTATAGGTGTGCATGGAAGGGTTTCAGCTTTGGGCACTATGAACAAGGCTCCCATCAGCCTATTGAGCCTTTTAATGATGAAAATGCTAAGAAATGATATGGTCTGGGTTTCTAAGACCCTACTCAGGCTTTTGTAGACCCTTGTTCCAACCCCACCATCGACCAATCTCCTCCAAGCTCACCTATTCCTCTCTCTTCACCTACGGAGTCGGTGGTTTCCATCCCTCCTAGCTTTTTCATTGCCTAAACGCCATTCACTTGGGAACCCTGACCTATCAACCAAGTGGGGTACCCAGGTCTCTCCTCCTCATCTTCTCTCCATCTCATTCATCTAACCCATTAATCATCAGCACTGGGTGTTAGACATTCTTCCTACCACAAAATGATTGGGGGGAGTTCGACTTTATACCGACTATCCTAACCTCGACCAAACATTCAACCGACTTCAACCAAGCCTCAACCAACCTTGACTAGACATTGACCAAGCAATAACCAAAGCAACATTCAACCAAACCTTGACCAAACATTCAACCCAACCATTAACTAATCATTGACCAAATATCCATCGACCTGACCCTCGACCAAACATTCAGCCAGTCTCGACCAATCAGTGACCATATCAACCAACTTCAACCATCCCACATCAATCAACACGTGACCAATATGGAGCAAAGTAAACGAGGCAAGTTTTCCCCTAATTGGCTTAGACCTTTCATCATCACGCACAAGTATGGGTTAGGGACTTATCATCTATCCTCTCTCAACGGACGGCCGAAACCTGAGCCTCTTAATGCCTTACATCTATGACCATTCTACTGTTAGTCGAGTACTCATCCACTTGACATTTAACTTGAGCTCATCCCTTGAGCAATCCCTATCCTCTTAATCCTCATTCCTTCAACCTTATTCCCCTTAACAAATCCTCTATAACCTTTTATGATGCATGGATGCTTTGTCCTAATAAAAGGGAGCCCTTGAACTTCTATAGTCTTGTCCATGACTCCAAATTCTGCCAAAAAAAAAAGATGTCAAAATATCCAAGGTCACCAAATCAAATCAAAAGGCAAACTGCTCCCTCGAAGGACAACTGTACTATCATTTTTGTAGCTAATAAACTGCTCCCTTGAAGGACAACTATTCAAAAGACCTCAAATATATAAAGCAGAATATAAACCACTCCCTCGAAGGATGGCTATGACTAAATCTTGTTACAAATAGCACTTTCTTAGAAGCTTCCCACATCGATCAGCTTCACAAATGACCACAAAGCAAAATGACATCTCTATGTAGACTTCCCACATTGATTAGTCTGTGCCAAAAAAAAAATGGGTCATGGACTTGGCTTATACTTGTCTTAGGGTCTCCTATAAAAAAGGGCAAGGTTATCTCTACTCTAAAATGGATTACCCTATCCTCCCTTATTATATCACCTACTCAAGGGACTTCAAGCTCACTTTAACGTAAAAGTGATTCGATTACCGCTCTAACACAACCCATGGTCAATGACGTAATGCATGAATAGGGATCTTGGTTCTAACAACCCCTATCTATGCTGTCATTTTGGTCCTTGTCAATGAAAGGGTGAATATGCCTTTCACTTCCTTTACACTTTGGTCACATTTAACCACATCATTTTTCAAATCAAACTCAATCTGACTCTTTTCAGACCAATAACATGACATCATGCAATCAATCATCATCCTAGTCCATTTCACATAGTTTATATGGACACCAATACACATGGAAACTATCGACCAGACACAATTTATGTTAAGCATAAACCAATACTTGCTAAAGCATAAATAGACCTCAATTCATTTTTAGCATACATCCATCATGATTATGGAAACTTGCTAGGGATGAAAGACCCTTGACCAATGTTATAGAATACACCATTTGGAAAAAGCTGTAACATCTTCTTTCTCCTCATCATTTCAACATATGACCAAACCAATCATCGACCAAATTATCAATGAGTCTGAACTACATTGGTCTGAGGCCCTAAGACTGAGGCTATATAGGCAGCACTCAGATGACATGACTGTCTCCTGGGGTTAGCTCGACCACCCTCATTTGTTCATCTCTCTGATGGACAAACCTTATTTCCTCCTTTGACCATGACTTGACCTTGACCATTGCCCATACCGACGTCGACAGCCTAACCGACATCAGTGACCTTCCTTGACCTCGACCAAAATAATCGACCACTTCAACCCCCTTCCTCCTTTTGGGGAGAACTACATAGGTATGAGGCCCTTAGGACAAGGGCTATGTAGGCAACACTCAGTTGACATGGGGTCTTCTAGGGTCAGCTCGGCCATTCCTTCATCACATTTCTTCCATCACATTCTTTTGTCACCTGCCAATCACATCACAAATAATCACATATTTTTATAATCATTAACAAAATCGAAGCACCATCACCATATAATCAATTACATCCTAATCATTACATATCATCATAAAACATCATCACATTAGGCATACATCATTAAAACATATGAGAAATGCTACAAACATCTAACATCTAAAACCATTTTCATAACACATCAATAATAGCCAAAAATCACATCATATATATATCAATGTTTTATAATGGCATAATTTGTGCCTCTCTCTCTCTCAAAAAATCAAGTACATCTCGCATCAACGGCTCGCAGGCCAGTATATACATAGCATCAAAATCTGCCCTCAAGGCTGTGGCTGTGGTGGTGGTGGCAGTGGCTGGGAAGATGTTGTATCCTCTCCCCCCTCTGATCTGCACCATCTACATGAATTTGTAGCAGTCACCCGTGACATAGACCGCTGTCGGCTCAGCTCTACCCTCATATCTGAATATCACTGTATCTAAGGAAACCCCCTAATGGCTCCCTCATAATATGCAATCTCATCCAACACATTATTGTATCTAACTATAGATACAGTTTGTGGTGGACCCATCTGACCTGCTACCATGCCCTGCACTGAACCCTATAGCTGTGAAAACCCTAGCTACACTGACGTTGACTGTGTGAGTTGTTGAACTAGCTATTGGGGTGGATGCTGAATCAGACCCTGTCCTGCCAATGCCTATCCCTGGGCTGCGGCCAACTGACCCTAAAAAATAGTGACCTATCTTGTCAAAGCAGCCACTCGACTTGTCAACCCTACCATCTCCCCATATAATCCTATGACCTGGCTCTCCAAAATGGTCACTCGTCCTCATGCTGCATCCCTCTCCTAGATGGCAACATCCCTCTCCTGTCTAGCAGCATCCCTCTCCTACCTCACTGTATCTCTCTCTCTCTGATCACGGTCTATAGATTCGGTTGTGGCCCTAACTGAATCCCTATGTACTCTCCTGCCCACCATACCAAGTAGGCCTCTGTGCATCTTAGATATGCTATCCCAAAGCCTGCTAGTAGCTCCTCAAAATCAGGCCCCTATGTCTCCTCTGGCAATGAGAGTGGTGCCTCAATGTCATCCCATCTATACAGTGGGAAGGAAGGTGGCACATCCTGAAGTAGCCCATACTGGCACCACACTCTCTCCACTGGCACCCTCTCGAGCTCGCCAGCTCACCTACCCCTGACCCATCTCAGGCTCTGTACCCCAACCAACTGCTCCCCCTGGTCTCTAAACACTGGATACACCAAGTATGGTCTCCAAATGATATCTACAGGGATCAGAGCCTCTAGTACCCCTCTGTAATGGTTAATATCTCTGACCACTCTGTCCACCTGCATCTGTGCCATCACCTCACACCATCACCTGAATCTGACCCTGAAGCCAACTTGAATCACCACTAGGAGACCAAGAGGTCAGGTGACCACAATATGCTCATATGCCCAGCAGTGCAGAAGGTAGCCTACACATAGACTATACCGCTACCACTGACTGATGCCCCATAGCTCTCTGTATACTTGGGCCAAAAATATGGGTGCCTAAGTAAACACTGTCTACTGCTCTATCATGTCCATCAAAATCCTAGTCATAGCAACTAGAAACCTGCCCCCCTCTACATCTGGTAGCACGTAGACTGTGATGCCTATCATCATCAAGATCACCAACTGATGCGCATCCTCATCTACTACATACAATGGCTCATATACAAAATTGGCTGAGTGATAACTCACCTCAGCCACATGCTCACCAAACAATGTCACCATTTGTATATCATGCACCTCTCTCAAGCATGCATATAGGTCTGCTCCATGTACTGGTAGCCACAAAATCTGGTACACATCCTCGACTGTCACTGTCATCTCCCCTGTCGGCAAGTGGAAGGTGTTGGTGGAATGATCCCACTGCTCGATCAGAGCCACCATCAAGCTCACATCCCTTGCCACCCAATAGTATCATCATAGCCCATTGAGTCCCACTACACTCATATGTGCCCACTCCTCCCTGGTAATGTCCTGACGCATCTACATCAGCAATGTTGGTAGTTGATCCCGTAGCATCAGCGTCTACCTCGTCTGCATCCAACCAATCAAACTCATGTCAACGTAACTCTCAATCCCCACAACTCTTTTTTCTTTTGTGAGACCTAGCTCACTTATTTGCCCTTTCATCTATCTACTCACCCATCTACCTAACTATCTCTGGCTATCCTGACACCCAGGAAGCCCTCGATGTGGCTTCAGCCCTTCGACTTGGCAATTTTTTCAACCTCTCTGACCAAGCATCCATCGACATCAGTTTGCATGCTGACGATAGCACTTACCTAACTGACATCAGTCACTTAATGACCGACATCGATAGGAAAGTGACTGATGTCGGTTGTTGGTTAGCCGATGCCAGTGAACCCACCGACGTCGGTGACTGGTTCAGCCTTAGAGCTGAACGGGGTGAGCCCTAAAATTAGGGCTTCCCCATTTTGACCACCCTTTACCCCACTAATCCCTCCTAAATGCCTTTTAACCTATCCTAGACCCCCCACCCACCTTCCTAGCTACCCTCCCCCCTCAATCTCTGCCTAAAACAACTAAAATTTCAAAAACCAAATCAAAACTAAAATCAACCAATTGAGCTCATTAGGGCCTCCTACCTCGTCTCGGCATCATCGGCGTGGTGGCATGATAGGTGCCTCTAGTGGTGGACCTCCCATGGGTCCCCCTCCGCCCTCTGCCATTTCTTCCATCTCAATTTGTCTGCAAGCTCCTCCTGGCCTACCACTGCCTCTGTAACCTCCAATCACTCTCCAAATTGCTCCCTCTCTTTGCCAATCTCCCTCTGCCAGCTCACACTATTCAACCGGTCAACTTGGGGTCACTTTTACTCAATCACTCCAAAGCTCTTTTTTCTCTCAGTCAGCAAGTAACAAATGACTTTTGGTGGGCCGCCAATCTAGTTTTGTTAGATTTGGTAGGCCATCGATGTCAGCATCTGCGTGCCCTATGCCGCTGATGTCAGCCTACTTCTACCGATGTCAGTCTATTTTTCCCACTGGCATCAATTTTAAAACTGACGTCAGTGAGATTCAACCCTTCAAACCTTCTTCACAATGCCCAAAATCATGCCCCAATCAGTCAACTCTCACTGTAGAAGTCATCTTGGCCCCCTGGGGCACCCTTGAGATCACTTTTGCCTCTGTCCCTTGACCACCTGACCTTAGAGATCACATCTATCTCCTCAGACTTCGACCACTTCCAAGACAAACATTGCCTTGGTTGTTTTTGCATGTATTCTACCTCATAAATGGTTAGCAAATTGTGCGCAGACTATTTATGACCTTCACAAGTATAGGATCGCAAGCCGGTTGATCTCCACTACTTGTGACATTTTCATGTTTCCAAGAGCACTTCCTGAGCCTAGGATACTTGAAACATGATGACCATTGGAGCTTCAGCTTAGATTGAATAACCTGATTAGCTACAACCAAATGCTGGGTCCCAATTATTTTGATTTTGGCACTCCTTGACCTTTGACCTGCGACAATTTGACCTGACCATCCCATGGTGTGGTATACGTGTAATCTCACCCTTTGTAGCATTCACACTCAATCCTCACCCTTTCTATCCATCTCTTTGTCAAATTGACACTCGATCTCAGGTTCCCTTCCCTCGACTCCCGCTTTGAGGGGGGTACACCTCATCCCATACCTGGGGCAACCAACTCCTAGTTTTGTCTTGCAGTTCGTCAAGAACAACCAAAAAGGCAAAAAGGGGCAAATGTAGACACTGAAATCGTGTCTACCCCCTAGGTCTTCCTCTCCCCTTGGCCCCCTTGGGCTATTTCCTAACACTTGTCCTAAGCCCCCTCAATTTTAAATTAAAATAAATCAAATATTTTAAATTGGTGGCCCCCTTTCCACCTCACCCATGCCACCTTGGATCCCCTCCTTGGATGCCCCCACCTCTCTCCTAGCCTTTATTACCCAAATCCTCTCTTAATCCTTCCTCCCGCATCCATTTATGCCCTCCTCAACCATTTTCCCATGGCCTTTTGACCCGATAGTGTGCAAGAATGGACAGAGGCTAATTTTAGCCTCAGTCCCCATTCTTCTATTGTCGACGTCGATCATTACTCAGCCGACGTCGGCAATTCTATCGGCGTCAATTGCCTTCAAAACCATTTTTTGCAACTGTTCTCCCCCCCATGAACATGAACTCTTTTGGCACTTGGCATTCATGCTTTCTCTCTCTCTCCTTCTCACACAACAGGCATCAGCAGCTACAGGCACTCTACAAGACAGCTCCAGGTTCTTGGCATCTGCAGGTCCGTTAACAGCTTCAACAACAAGTTTTCTCCATTCTTCCTTCAGCAAGCAGGAGGTAAGCACTTTCTTGTTTTTATTTCATTTCTTATTTGAATTCATCTGCTAATCCAGCCCACTACCCCCAACCTTCCCTACCCTTCCCTAAGAGGCTAAAAGGCCTTCTCAAATCCCTATCTCTGTCTTCCCCTTTTTGCCTCTATCACCCATTCAGTCCATTTCCAGACAACACCCTTAGTTCAATCAGTCCCTCAGATCCCCAAACAATCCTTTTGATCCCCAAATAGTCCTTCTAACCCCCAAACAGTCTCCCTGACCCTCAGATGAAACCTCAGACCACTCTGCACACTAAAAACCAAACTTGAAACTCATCCCTGGCCATTACCCCGACTGACCTCGACCATTTCCCCTATCGACGTTGGTGACCTTCCTTGACTGACGCCGGTAGAACCACCGACGTCAATGATTGTGCAAAGCAAATTTTTGCATATCAGGTACGCATTTGCTTTTTATCTTCTTCATTTTGTCCTTCATTATTTCTATTTCTATTAAATATTTTGTTTTTAACAGTGGACTGTCATCCTCCGAGAAGCCTTTGCACTTCTAGGACCAAGCCTTCACTTAGCAGTCCACTTTCTTGCCATCTAACGTTTTTCATGTTTTAGTCTCTTTCTCTTTTAGGTGTCATCCTCCACAACTAAAGAGGAGTTCCTTCTATCATCTAAATCTGGTGCGCAAGTCCATAATCCGGGTATGTACAAACCCTCGTCCATTTTCTTAGTTTCTCATTTTTTCTTTCTTGAATGTGAAAAGCGAAATCTTGTATAGAAACAGTTACATATCTTACAATTGTCTTGATAATTACTCCTATCTTACAATGTGATACATGGATATTTTACCTTTTTATGATGTGACATTTATACACGGGAATGATTTAGATTACTTTTCACTTGTTATATGTTCCTTCGATGTTGTTGTTTTCTTGCATGATAGGATAGACATTTATTATGTGTGGCTACTTGGCCTTATGTATGCAACATCCATATTTCCCTTATTTATGACATTTTCATGTCCTTATGTTTGGAGCTTGGCATTGTTTCATGTGACATGTTCATGTCCCTTATATGTTTCCCTTGGCCTTATGTGTGACTTTGTGTGAAATAATGTGTTGTGTATTTTAATATTTTTTGGATTGATTAGTGGTGCCATGATTCATATCATTAACTTTTTATTGTGTATACTTATTTATAGATGGTTACTTTACTGCATGTATGACTACTATATTTATCCATACATGACATGTGTATGCCTTGTGTTACATATGTTTCATACATTCCTTGATGACATACATTGTACCATCATAACATACTCTTCACATGATGACATGACTACACACACACACACACACACACACACACACACACACACACACACACACACACACACACACATCATGTGATACAATTAATTATTATCTTAAGATGAGCGACTTGTAGGCTACATCCTTCATCTCAAAATGGAGGAATTATAGTAGGTTTGTCTTAGAGATTCAAACCTCCATGAGTAGGAAAATTATATTTTATGAAAAAATACAGGTTTCAAAGATTTTAAGTAATTTAGAAATCAGACACATGACAAATATTGGCACATTGATATATATTATGAAGGTATATAATATGCGCATGCACTCACATTATAATTTTTTTAGTAAATAATAATATACACTTAGATGTATATGTATGGTTATATGCAAAATAATTACATGAATATGAATTATCGATTTCACATAGAGTTATACTTGAGTGAATATATGCATGGCATTATATATCACTTGGAATAAATTTATGGGCATGATATTGGATCATGCACATATATACATTTTAAAAATTTAAAAGTGCATGATGTTGGTTCATGCACATATATGCCTTTTTCAAATTCAAATGACATGATACAGGTTCATGCACATATATAAATTTTTCAAATTTAAAATTCATGATGTTGATTGATGCACATATGCACTATAATATAGTTTACATATTAAATGGAAAATATTTTTTATTTTACTTTAAATTTATTGGAACTGTGATCATGATGGGGTCATGAATATTCTTCATTCTCTTTTGATCATGAAAATATAATCTAGATCTATTTACAGTAATGTGATTCATTTCGATACATGTAATGTACGTTCAAAAACTTGATATCCTTAGAATTACTTCTATCAAACCCATTTATAGTTTCACCTTTTGTAACAAGTGACATACATTTAAATATAATGACACTCAATGACCTTGGCATCACTTATAGCAAACTCATTGTGGTTCTACCTTCTTTTGGGTTAGTACATTAAGTAATTTTCCCCATTCATGAGAGTTGAAGTAAACATCTTTCCAAATCAAGGGATTGATTAGTTATTCAAAACTAGGATTTTATCACTCTAAATTAACCAATGGTTCAACATGAAGAACAATTTCTCCAATTTCTTCGATAAGGGTCATATTTATCTAAATATTACAATAGGGAAACATCATCTTTCACAAATTTTATAGGGTATGATGGTTTCATCTCCCTATAGGTGCACTCATTTCTTGATTTCATTTAAATATAAATTTTCAAAATTAATATTTCAAAAATTTAAATATGGACATTGGATACTTCATGTGGTGTTGCAGTGTTTGCTAAATTGAGTGCCCTACGCAATTGGAATTTCTTATCAAAAGAAAAAGTGTGTTATACACATTTAGGTTTATCTTTCTCCTTTATTCTAAAAATTTCATCACTAGAATTACTGGGGGTGTAGATAGTTAAATTTGGTCATAGGTACTTGATAATGTTAATTATTTACATATATTGAACCACTTCACTTAAATTCACATACATGACTCTTATTTGACATTCCTCTAGATATTTATATATATTCAAGATTGACCCCTTTATTCATTATCAATACTACATAGGAATTCATAATTCATTACTTGAACCACTTTATATCACTCTCAGACTACTCCCAACCCCAATCCAGTTATCCTTCCTTTTTTTGGATGGGTTTATGTTATATAGATAGGTCTACTGCCATGGACCTACTACCTAGTATGCCCTTGTCCACACACCATTTAATGACTAGATTTTAAAATTTGAAATATCCATATGGGTCATCCCACACATTTTTCAAGTTGACTAATGGAAATTTTTCAAAAGGATCACTATATAAATAAAGTTATCATTTCAAGAAGAGGCTTGATATCTATTGGGCATCTATCTATTACAATACAACACATTGAGCAAATCCACCTTATTCTTCCCAAATTCAATATCAATATCTAGGAGTAGTAATAAATCAAGTCTAAATCAATCCAAACAAATTCAAAAATATAACATTTTCAAGTATCAAATCTTAATTACTATTTGTCTACATATAGTGAAGGGGTGGATGCACAAAGTTGGGGGACAAAAAAGATGAAAAAAGGAAAACCACAAAACTTTTTTTGTGAAAGGCATATGCCCTTGAAAAAAACATTGAAAATATGATTTAGATTTATTTTTAGCTTAGAGGGAATATACCCTTTTGAAAAAATGGAATACAACCTTTGTAGTTCAAAGTGTGTATGCCCTTTGCAGTTTAAAAGGCATGTACCCTTTGAGTTACAATAGGTATTTTGAGTGTTTGGGTAGTTTGAGCTTAATTTTTAGGTAAATATTTATAAAATTATATTTAGTTTTATATTATTATAATTTAAATTTATTTTACTAAATATAAAAAATTAGGGTCTCTCTACATCTTTAAAATTTGAATATAGAGCTGTAGGATTTACCATTTAGAAGTTAGTTTTTCAAAATCCATTCTAGTCAATACTTAGTTTTCAAATTTTCATGATTAGAAGAGAGAATGATAAATGAATTTTTTAATGGTTTTATGTATGTAATAGATATATACCATTGAGTATTACATGCCTACTTTACCTACTTGAGTATCCCTTACCTACTATAGATACTTGAGTATCCCCTACCTAATTGAACAATCAAGCCATAACTTGATCTCAATGAGTATGCCCTACCTAAATACTCTAGCTATATCTTGATCTTGACTATTACTTGTCAACCTTATTGTACTTAAGTATGCCATACTTACTTTAACTACTTGATTATTTCATGCATACTTTACATACTTGATTACATGTGATGTCAATCATCTACAACCTTAGCTTAATCTGATGTTTCTTATCTCAGTCCTACAATCAAATGCATACACATTTGTTTTAATGTTTAATTCCAATTTAATTATCTATTTACTTCCCCACTATTTCTTAAATATTTTATTTCCTTAATGAGGTCTAGATCATAATTATTTACCATAGGTTTGCAAATAACATTATCTAATACGTCTGATCATTTATTATCTTACCCAATTTGATCTCCTAACTCTATTGGTTTTTATAAGACCAGTGAGAATTTTTCACCATCATACAATGTCTGATCCTTTAAAAATAAACACAAGTTAATAGTCAATCAAAATTATCAAAAGGAGATGTAACTTTACTCACATTTTTTAGATCTATAAGTACTCTTTACAAATCCAATACATTAACTAACTCATTAATTGGTCAATAAACTGCCTTCTATAGTAAATGTGGCTGGATTTGCTTTTGAGAAAGATGCTATTATTTTTTTAAATGTATCTCAATAATTTTGAGAATGCAATATTGAGATATTATAGACTAGTTACAATGGTTTGGAAACCAATGTTCTTATTAGTTTCCTAAAAGAGTAACCTCAAATGACAAGTTTTTCTCTTAAGGCCTATGTAAGCCTATTTCACCCTTTTTGATAGGTTTTGACCAAAAACACTCAACCAATGATTTATAACACTTTTTAAAACATTATATATAAATATTATAATACTCACACACCTTAAAATAAATTTTTGAAACAAATAAGAATGAAATATGAGCAAACTTTCACATTGTCAAGATTATTCGATGATCACCTACAAGTGACTCAATATGCAATCAATTAGATTTGCCAATTTTGAGATTAATTAAAATATTTAATCACCATTTAATGGTATCAAAATGATAATATATATCTTTATGTAAGGTTTAAATCTAATAATAAAGCAAACTATAGTCAATCTTCACTTCCTCTGTCTATCAAACTCATCTTTCGACCTCAACATATTTAGCTAGTTTCATGTAGTTGTTTTACCCAACACTATACAAAAATTGATAAAATAAAATTTTTAAATATTCATACAATAAATTATCCACTGTATATTCAATATAAATTGGGTTTATCATTTAAAACATGGACAATGTTTGTATAAACCTATATCATCAAGTGTATTGTCAATGACTTAAATATTACAGGTGCATTCCTGAGCAGCTTTTTGGTGGACCTAGACAACATTGGCTACCATTTGAAATAAGAACATGTAAAAATATTTATACAAATATCTCCACTTTGTTTACTATCCTTATTAATTAATGTTTGCATAAATATATTTTTTTATCTTAGAAAAACCAAATTCTTTATATTTTGCAAACCCATAATATTTATTATGGATGTTTATTCAATTAAATTAATTTAAAATACTCATTTATATTATCTTAATACAATTATTCTTACTCTATCATTTATATTATACCCTTAATCAAAATTATCTTTTTCCCAAACCATTTCACTAAAATGGGTCTAGATTCATTTATGCTGAGAATACCAAATTATAGTGTAATTAAAACTTGAACTTACTCGTACAATAGTAGCTAATATTATTGAAGAGTATATATATTTTTATTCCATATGTCCTAAAATTGATACATTATCTCTATATATTTCTTGATAGACAATATTCATGTAGACCATCATTCATCTTGAGTCTCTTCTTTATTCATAAAAGCTCCAACTAATACATGAATAGTCATTAAGACTATTATATATACAAACATATAGACCCTAAGGCCTTATACTCTCCTTGTCTAATCATACATCTTCAAAGACTATATTATTTAACCTTATACATGTTCCCTTGCTTTATTTGGTTATTTTTTACTTGGTATGATGATAATCTATTTTCAAATACTTTGCCCAACGTAGGTTTTTCCTCCTAAAAGCTCTCCACTATCTTTGTATGTCTTATTTATCTTTTCTTAATGTATTTTGGGATTATAGATAGATGGTAAGCTATTTACATAGGTGTAAAATATCATTTATAACATAGTAATAACCTTCTAAGACCTAGGACTTTTCACAAGCATATTGAGTCATGACTTAGCCTCTTATTGTTCCCCATATAATTATTTTACAAACATATAACTAAATTTGTACAAGATTTACATTTTAAACTGATGTTCCTACATCAGACTTTCCTAATGGGAGAAGACTTAAGCTCCTACTCAATTGGTATTTTTACTTCTTCCAATTCTTCCAATCTTTTTATACATTTTATTCACCTTCATTCTTTGTTATATCTTTGTCTCATCCTTTTTCTTATCTTTTATGCTTCATGAGCCTAATTGGATCAATATTTTCCTCTTCTTCTTTGATGAGGTCCACTATATAGGACTCTCTCTCTCTCCTTATCTTCTAAGTAATCCACACTTGCACATTCAAAACTAAAAACATAGTTAGTTTTAAAAATCCGAGGTAACGTTGCTTCTTCATCTATTGGCATCCTTCCACTTTTACTTTTACTTTCATTTTAAAGTCTTACATCAACATCACTTTAATTTAAGAGATTTAATATATCCTTTTCAACTCATTTTATTGCTTCCTCATCTCCTATGAGGTCCATGTTTTTTGTGTTTACATAATTTTCAGCCAAATGATCTGTATATTCCATCATTTCTTTTCCAACCTTGTCTTCATATTCAATGATTGTCACATTAAAAGATGTGAATAGTATTTCGTCTTCTTATGTAACTTATAATACCTAAATATCAAATTCCTTAATCACTTCATGTGTTTCATCTTTATCCTCCATTTCAAGGGAGAGTAGAAATGTCTATATTACTTCATCATCTTCTGCAAGCCTGTATCCATAATAATATTAGATGAAAAAAATTAGGCCCTATAAGCCCTTCAAGTTCTCCTTGAACCAACTCTATTTCTTCTATGACTTCAATAAGGCATTATTTTTCATTCTCAATTGCTCTTTTTTCCTTATCAAGCATCTCTCCATTTTTAGGGTGACAAATTTTTTCATCGCCATACTTTGCTATTTAATCAACTTCTTCATAAGCATGTTGCTCATTATTTTATTCCAACACTTTGACTTCTTCATCATTTAGGCCTTAATATTGGACCCTTCATTCATCTATATTCTTACCTGTGTGAACACATAAAAATAAATCATCAATTTTAAAACTTGAGGCTTATTTACCTCTTTTATATTCTCCATGGATTGTTTTTCTATCAATATCTTTTGTTTCTTCCTTTTCCTCTTCTCAAGGATTTCTCTGAGAGGCCACTTAATCCTTTTTTTTATGCTTACAAAAAAAATATCTTAATTCCTCTAAGACTTATGTCATGGCTTCTAAGACCATTATCATCTCTATAATTTATTTTGACACTTCTATCTCTCTCATCTTCTTGTGGAAACTTTCATTAGGACCTCTATTCTCTCTTCTTTTTATTTTCTTCCCTACGCCTCACTTGGACCTATTTCCCTTATTAGTTTGTTTCACTCTATTATCTAGTAACTCACCTAGGTATTTCTCACCCTAGTCTATTGGTATATTTATACTCCTTTCCCTTGGACTTATTCACCTTCTTATTTAATATTTCCTTAATCTAGCTTGAGCTTTCAATAAATCTCTTCCCTCTCATAAGCCTTAATGGCTATGGAGGCTTTGCCAATCAAATCTCTTAAATTTTCATAAAACTTTCTTGCCTCTCTATTTAAGATCATTGACTCCCTGTAAATTCTTATCACAATTACTTAAACCTATACTTTTCAATAAATCCTTGCAAATAATTTCATACATTTTTCTAGGAACTTTGTGCGTTGAATCTCCTTTGCCTGAATCCTTCTACTACAACCACTTATAACTTGAACACCGCAATATTTCAATAACATCAAGAGCTTAACTTGAAACCTAATATGATTAGCTTCAAAAAAATTATGCCTTTCTTAGAGATCTCCTTGCTTTGATACCAAAAATGATGATAGTCATCTATAACCTTAGCTTAATCTCATGTTTCTTATCCTATTCTCGCAATCAAATACATACACAAATTTTTTCAATGTTCAATTCTAATTTAATTATCTATTTACTTCCCCACTATTTATTAAATATTTGATCTCTTTAATGAGGTATATAACATAATTACTTATCATAGGTTTTAAAATAACATTCTATAATAAGCCTAATCATTTATTATCTTACATAATTTGATCACCTAACTCTATTGGTATTTATAAGACAATTGAGAATTTTTCACCATCATACAATGTCTAATCCTTTACAAATAAATACTAGTTCATATTCAATCAAAACTCTTAAAATTATTTGTAACTTTACTCATATTTTATTATATCTACAAGTAATCTTTATAAATCCAATAGATTAACTAGATCATTAATTGGTCAAAAAATGCCTTCTTCTGTAGTAAACTATGTGGCTAGAGTTTATTTTGACAAAGATGTCATTATTATTTAAAATGTCTCTCAATAACTTAGAGAATGAAATATTGAGATATTATAGACCAATTATAATGGTTTGGAAACCAATGTTCTTCTTGGTTTCCTAAAAGAGTAACCTCAAATGACAAGTTTTTCTCTTAAGGTCTATGTAGGCCAATTATGTCCTTTCTGATAGGTTTTGATTGAAAACACTCAACCAATGACTTATAAAACTTGTTCAAACATTATATAGAAATATTATAATACTCACACACCTTCAAATAAATTTTTTATCTTAAGTCCTGTGTAGGTTTATTCTATCCTTTCTGATAGGATTTGATTAAAAACACTCAACTAGTCACTTATAACACTTGTTCAAACATTCTATAGAAATATTATAATACTCATAAGTGACTCAATGCATAGTCAATCATATTTTACAATTTTTAGATCCAATCAACTATTTAAACATACTTTTATGATCTCAAAATTATAATATATATCTTCATGAAAGGTCTAGAGCCAATAACCAAGCAAACTATGGTTAATCTTCACTTCCTTTGTCTATCAAACTCATCTTTATACTTCCACATATTAAGCCAATTTCATGCAATTATTTTACCCACAACTATAATAAAATTAATAAAATCAAGTTATAAATTCATATAATAAAATATCCACTGTATAGTCGAGATATATTGGGTTCATCATTTAAAACATGGATAATGTTTGTACAAACCTGTATCATCAAGTGTATTGTCAATGACTAAAATATTATATATGCAGTCCTAAGAAGATTTATCTCAATTTAATATAATTTTGGTGGACATGGGTGACATTGGATACCATTTGAAATAAGAACATGTACAAAAATTTATACAAATATCTCCATTTTGTTTACTATCCTTATTAATTATTGTTTGCACAAATATATTTCATTATCTCAAACAAACCAAATTCTTTATTTTCTATAGACACAATATTTATTATGGATGGTTATTGGATTAAATGAATTTAAAATACTCATTTATGTTATCTTAATATAATTTTTATTAATTTTTCATTTATATTATACCCTAAATCAAAATTGTCTTTGTCCCAAACCATTTCACTAAACACGATCTAGATTTCTATATGATGAGAATACCAAATTAGTGTTGAGGTATGTTACTAATATTATATTGAGACATTGATGTTGTCATTGATGTTAAATTTAATTAAGTGGAATTTATTTCCCATAGGTGATCTTGTGAATATGCATTGTAAGTGATCATGATGGCTTAAGCATGGTATAGTAGGTCATTGAGTTTTGCATAAGGTCTTGGCATAATGTTGTGATATGACTAGCTTATGAGTAGTGTTATTTTTTATTACTATGAGATATCATAAGAAAGAGAGTTTTGATTTTTTTAAAGTGATTATTTTGATCATTTCATTGTTTACCAAGTTTATATGAAGCAAGTCTTTGTGGACAAGGTGTATTGTGAAGCCTAGTCTTGTCTTGGTGAAGGCATGAATACTGAAGCTTGGTGAAGTGAGTGAGCTCAATTAAGTGAGAATATGTTTGAAATTTTGTAAACATGTATAAAAGGTGGATAATTTTTAATATTATTTTTCAATTTTAGTTCATGTCTTATTTATTTGCATGAAGATAACTAGTGGTTGGTCATTGACATGAGGCTAATTATTTGAGCTTTCTAGTTTAGCTTTGAGTGATCCAATAGTGTCTTGTGAATATGTATGAGGAATTTTCAGTTTCATTTATTTTTTAAAGGTATTTATGCCTCCATAATTTTATAAGATAGAATTTTAAGACAACCAATGTCTTTTGTCTTCATGTTTTGTGTGATCAAGAAGGCTAGTTCAGTCTTGGCAAGAGACCTATATGGTTTGAGACATATTGGTCAAAGGAAAAGGATGGGATAAGTTTTTGAGTATATATTTTATGTTTTTATATGATTTATTATATACAAAATGTGTCTTTAAGATATCAAAGTGGTATGGTGCCTAGTAAGTATGTGTGGTGGACTAGTTCTTGGGCATGGATATGGCTTGTAGTAGCATCATGATGATGATGATGATGATGATGATGATGATGATGATGATGATGATGATGATGATGATGATGATGATGATGATGATGATTATATGAATTTATATGGACTTTTATTTATTAAATATAGTGTTAGATCATGTTATAAATGTGTTTATTCAATCATTTTACTCTCAAATTGAGCTAAATGGGTATGTTATTCATTGGTGGTCTTCTCATGGACCTAGTCTTAAGATTCTAAGTGGCATAATGAGGCATCATGATCAGGTTTGGAGGCTTGTGAGCCAATGTGAGTATGGATAAAGATTTTAAATATTGTGTCAAAGTGTATTCATGTTTTATGAGGTCATGATTTGAATAATAAAGTGTAAAATACTATTTTAAGGTCTTTAGAGTATGTAGAGTAAATGTTTCCAATCCTGAGACACACTTTTTGATGTTTGTTGGCATGTGTGAATATTTCATGGGAATCCAAGCTCTTAAGAAGATATGTAAAATGTTCCTATAAATTATTTCAAATAATTAAGATTTGGTTTTAATGGCAAAGCTTTATGAACAAATGTTAAGAATGGAAACTAGTCTAAAACCATCCTAAAGCCCTCATAGTGAACCGATATGGAATATATTAATGGAAATGGATTAGAATGGATTGGATGACATAATTTTATTATTTTATTATGGATTTTAATATTCTAGGTACCTCCATGTGGCATTGGATTTTTAGGTGAGTGAGTGGACCCCATATAAAAGTGCTTGTTTCTCAAAAATTTGGTATAGTAGATAGAGTTGACTAAGTCAAACTTTCTACGTGGATCGAGGTTGAAGCTTGATTATTATATATTATGACCATGGTGGTTTTTTATCAGTTTTAAAACTTAAAATATGCTAAACTGATCATCTAAGTTGACCTATCGCTAAAAAGGCATAGTGAGAAAGATGAGAAAAATAGGCAGAAGTGGGAATGAGATTAGGGATGTGTTTCCATGGATTAGGGATGGATCCAATTACATGAGGTTGTTTTTAAAGACCTATAACACATATACCTAATGGACATAAGTTTTTAAACATCTTTTGTATGGCAAAAAGTTGCTCTCAAAGTGGCTTGTCTAACACAATGAGGTCTATGTATAGTGAAGCCATAAGATTTGTCTATAAGACTAATATTTCCATTGAATATTATAATACACTTTTTTGTAATATGTTTTAAGTATTATTTATACCAATTGGAATTTCATTATATTTATTCTATAGGTGTTATAATTCATTATTTTTAGAACTATTTTTTAAAGAATTATGTCAATTTTATGTGTGTTAGTAAGATTGATGTTCCTAAGTAATTATTTCAAGTTTGGAAGTATTTAAATAATATTATGGTTTTGTACATATATAATTATATCATGTTTATTATTTATTATTAATATGAATTTATATATCAAGTTTTGGAAATCCAAGTATGCATAACTAGTTTTTAAGGTGTTTTGACAGATTGAGTAAGCTGAGTGAAGAGTTATTCCTAAACCATTATGTCCTGAGAAGATATATAAAAATAATGTGGTTATGTTATATATATATATATATATATATATATATATATATATATATATATATATTCCATGAGATATTATTCATTCATCTTAAGTGTTGTAAAGTGCCTATACTGATGTTCGAGGGTAAATTGTTAATGATTAGGTTCTGATCAAATTGACAGTTCTGAGTGAGCTTTTTGATGAAGTGTTCCTAAGTCCTTAGAGATTGATATAATTTGTATAATTAATTTTTTTATGACATTGAGTTCATTAAGTTTCCATTAATATTTATTTTGTGCCTATAATGTGTTTCTACAGGTTCTATCAACTTCATCTTTGTAGACAACATTTTTGAGCTAATTAGGCCTAATAGGTCTTTAAGGCCTAATTGTGATTTCAAGGTGTGAGAAAAGGAATAGTAAATTATTGAGAATATATGAGGTTTATATTTAAGTTTTTTTAAAAAAAAAATTCATTGATAATATCCATCTGGGATGTAGAGCTTTAAGTTTTTTCATGGAGAGGATAGACCTAATGCATTAGGTCTATATTAGGCCTAAAAGAAGAATGGGGTCTAAATATGTTTGGATGACCTAATGGTGATATTATTTTGTTTTATTCCTATGTGTAACATTTCCTAATACATTTTTTGTGATTTATCCTAATGTATTAGTGTCTTGGTCAACCAAGAGTGTGAGTGATCTAGTGATTGGTATAAGAATAAGGTCTAATAGGCCTATTTGATGTGTGAAGAGGAATGATTGAATAAGTGAATGAGATAGGATATTTATGAGATAAATTATGTATTTTAGACCATAATAATAGTTTATATATACTATGATTAAAATATAACCAATTTGTTACATGTGGATGTCAAGGTCAGTTGACCTAATAAGCCTAGAAGGCTATTTGAGAGAGATATAAGGGTGTGAAGAGCATAATAAGGTGATCATCATATATTATGTGAGAAACATAGGTATATAAAGGTGGTAAAATTTTATAGGTGGTTGAGTTGGTGTTGAGTCTCTATGGGGTTGGTGCCTTCTTGAAATTTGGTGCTTGCTAAAGACTAGTTGGGTGGGTGCTTGACTAAGTAGGGGTTGGTGCTCCTTATGGAGTTGGTGATTCACTAAATTTGGATCTTGTCATTATAATACTATATTCCATTTTTAGTTTTAAATGTGTTTTCTTCCCCTTGAGGGTTTCCTACATATATGATGTGTTTTGTGCTTCATTCTCTTATGTATTCTTATTTATACATTGGTTGATCTATGTGTTTAAATAAAGGATTCATAAATGATAAGTGGAATTAAATGTATGTTTTCAAGAGATTAATTCACCCCCCTCTTATTGGGTGTGATTACAACATTTTTTATCAGATCTAGTTCTTTGAGAGAGGCCTAATAGCTTAAAGGTGATCCTAATAAGCACAAACTTGAAGTATGATGATGATAGTGTTTATAATGATTATAATCTACCAAAGAATAATGGTACTATAAGAGCTAACTAAGAAGAAGGATTAAAAAATGAGTCACTATCAACTCTTAAACCAAGGTGAGTTATGTGTTACTATAGGACATAATTCAAATTTGAAAGAATGTCAGAAGAACATTGAAGACATGTTAGAGAAAGGTAAAGGTCCAAGTGTCTCATGTCTAATTTATTAATGTTGTTTTAAGGTCTTAACATGTATAGAATATTTCAAGGCATCAAGGTTTCTTATATAACCTCATTTTAGAACTTTTAAGAAGGTAAGTGCAGGTATCTTGGTGAAGTAAGTAAGCCTAGGTATATAAGAAGTTATGTTGCATTGTATGGGATTAAAAGTATGGTGTAGAAGCTATCAAAATTATTGTAAGATAGATATTTGAGGATGCTTTTGTATGTATATGAATCATTGGAGAGACTCTTCTATTTGTAGATATATGAGATTATAGTCAAAAATATTCATCTTGAGAAGATATATGTGGTACAAAGTGCAAAGTTGATAAAGATGGTTGGTCATAAATGTTTCTTGAGAGAAAGCATTAGCTTAGGGGATATTTGTCTTCTTTATTGATATTCAGGTCCAAGGTTCAAAAAATATTCAATTGGAGGTGTGATTACAAGAGATGGGTTATAAAGCCTCTTTATGATGACTTGATCAAACCAAATTCATGATAGTGTCTGAATAACTCATAGAGATAAGGGAATCCAATCATAGAATAGGTTTATAGTGAAAATAAGGTACATATAGGCATAAAAACATATTAGATATTGTAGATAGGACTGAGGACATGATTAATTTTTTAGAAAGGAAGTGATGATGTATATTATCCATCATTATGTTAGCAGATGAGATGGCTTCATAATGTATAAAGGTATGAGCATGTATCTTTGTTTTTATTTCTATGATTTTTGAGCATATATGAATTGAGGTATCTATGATATAATCAAATTGACCATGAGTTCTAATAAGGCATATGAGTTATAGATTGGTCTACAAGACCAATGAGATTATGAACACTATTTGAAGTTCATTAACAAAGCTAGAAGTATTGTTAAAAGGTAAGAAGTTATTCTTTGTTTCAAACTGTTGGTGTCTAAAAGTTGGTAGTTAGGCTCTATAGCTCTGTGTTAACAAAGTGGTATTATTTTGAGAGTCTTAATGACTCATTCTATGAGCTCAAGTTGTGAAGACAAAGGAAGGTTCTTTAGTGGATGTCAAGGTGAGGTATCCTAGTGAGTATTCTAGGTGTGATCAATTGGTTTCATTCATGTCAAGGACAAGGTGAGAAATAGTGTGTTTTGAGTTCATCTAAAAATAGTATGCATGATGTTAGGAGGAGCATGCATCTAAGATGCTTCTTAACTTTCCTTGTTCTTATGTGTTGAGTTTTTGGTTGATTGAAGATGGTTCTCATTACTAAAAAGATGCTTTGTCAAAGAGGGAGTTCCTTCTTTAGTTTTTACCAAATATCAATCAAGAAGTGTGATGTTCATATGTTTGAGATATGCATAAACTTAAACGGAGTATGATTGATTACTTTTGTGAGTTGAGATCTTATTTAGTTGATCAAAGGAAGATTGATGTTGTTTATGGAGAAATAATGTTTTAGTTCCAAGGATCAAATGGTTTTATTTTCAAAGATGACCCATTGTCATTAATGTCAAAGGAGGAGAAAGACCAGTTTAGGGGAGATGAGAATGATATGTTTGGTTAGAGTGTTCACCATCAATGACAAAGGGGGAGATTGTTGAGGTATGTTCTTGGTATTGTGTAGAGACATTTATTTTATCATTGAGTTAAAATATAATCAATTGGAATTGATGTCCTAGAGGTTCTCTTTTGAAGATGCAATGTAAGTGATCATGATGGCTTAAGCATGGTCTAGTAGGTCCTTGAGTTCTAAATAAGATCTTGGCACAATGTTGTGATATGACTAGCTTATGAGTAGTGTTATTTTGTGTTTATATGAGAGATCATGAAAAATATATTTCTGATTATGTTGAATTACTTATTGTGATAAGGTCATTTTTGACCAAGTTCATAAGAATCAAGTCTTTGTGGACAAGGCGTATTGTGAAGCCTAGTCTTGTCTTGGTTAAGGCATAAATAATGAAGCTTGGTGAAGTGAGTGAGATCAGGTAAGTGATAATATGTTTGATGATTATTAAACATGTGCACAAGGTGGATAATATTTTAGATTAGGTTTCAAGGTCATGTCATGGCTTATTCATTTGCATGAAGATAACTAGTGGTTGGCCATTGACATGAGGTTGATTATTTGAGCTTACTAGTTTGGATTTGAGTGATCCGATGGAGTGTATTGTGAATATGTATGATGTATTTTAAATTTTATGTCTTTGTTGAAGGTATTTAGGGCTCTATAAGTTTATAAGAGAGAAATTAAATATAACCAATGTCTTTTATCTTCATGTCTTGTGTGATCAAGAAGGCTAGTTCAGTCTTGGCAAGAAACCTCTATGGTTTGAGAAGTCTTGGGAAAAGGAGAATTATGGGAGAATTTATGGAGTATATCTTAGATGTTTTTAGATGAGTTATGATCTATATAAATTTTCTTTAAGATATCAAAGTGGTATGTTTCCTAGTAGGCCTATTTGATGGACTAGTTCTTGAGCATAGATATGGACTGCAATGGCATGATGATGATGATATGAATGTTTATGGACTCAAAGTTATTAAATATAGTTTTATATAATTTTATAAAGGTTTAGAGTCAATAAATTAACTCTAAAAGTGATCCAAAGGGGTATGTTCTTCATTAGTGGTCTTCTCATGGACCTAGTCTTAAGACCCTAGGTGGCATAATGAGGCATCATGATCAGGTTTGGAGGCTTTTGAGCCTATGTGAGTATGTATAAATATTTTTCATGTTTTTTCAAAGTGTATTCGTGTTTCATGAGTTCATTATTTGAATAAGAAAGCATAAAATACTATTTTAAGGTCTTTAGAGTATGTAAAGCAAATGTTTCCAAGCTTGAGAGACACTTTTTGATGCTTTTTGGCATGTGTGACTATTGCATGGGAATATAAGATATTAAGGAGAGATGTAAAATTTTCCTATAAATTATTTCCAAGCATTAGGAGTTAATTTTAGGGTCAGAGCTTTATGAACAAATGTTAAGAATGGAAACTAGTCTAAAACAATCCTAAAACCCTCATAGTGACCCAATATGGAAGATTTTGATGGAAATGGATCATAATTTATTTTATGACCTATTTTTATGTTTGTATCATGTATTTTACTCTTTTAGGTACCTCTAGGTGGCATTGGTTTTTTAGGTGAGTGAGTGAACCCCACAAAAAAGTGTTTATTTCTCATAAATTTTGTATAACAAATAGAGTTGACTGAGTCAAAGTTTCTATGTGGATGGAGGTTGAATATTTAGTATTATATATTATGACCATGGTTATTTTTTATCATGTTATAGACTTAAAATATGATAAACTGGTCATGGAAGTTGACCTATTACTAAAAAGGCCTAGTGAGAAAGCCATTGAGAAAAATAGGCAAAAGTGGGAATGAGATTAGGGATGTGTTGCCATGGATTAGGGATGGATAAAACTATATTGGGTTGTTTTTCAAGACCTATAACACATATACCTAATGGACATAAGTTTTTAAAAATCTTGTGTATGGTAGAAAGTTGCTCTCAAACTAACTCGTCTAACATAGTGAGGTATGTGTATAGTGAATCCATGAGATTGGTCTATAAGACCAATATTGATATTGAATATTATAATATATTTTTTGAAATATTTTTTTAGGATGTTTAAGGATTATTTAAGCCCATTTTAAGTTCATGATAGTGATTATATAGGTGTTCTAAGTCATTGTTTTTGGGACTATGTTTTTAGGGATTATGTCAATTTTCTATGTGTTAGCAAGATTGATGTTCCTAAGTCATTATGCCTAGTTTAGAAGTATTTAAATAATATTATGATGTTATAAAGATATAATTATATCATTTTTATTCTTTATTATTCATATTAAGTGTTATCTCAAGTGTTTTAAGTCCAAGTGTGCATAGTTGGTTTCTAAGGTGTTTTGATAGACTTGAGTAAGCTGAGTGAAGAGTTATTCCTAAACCATTATATCCTAAGTAAAGATATAAAAATAATGTGGTTATTTTATATAAATTACATTATATATTATACATTTATACATAGTGTTTTAAATTTCCTATACTAATGTTTGAGGTCAAATTACTAATGATTAGGTTCTGAGCAAAGTGGCAGTTCTAAGTGAGCTTTTTGATGAAGTATTATGGAGTCTTTGGAGCCTAATAGAATTTGTAAAATTAAATTTTTTATTATATTAAGTTAATTAAGTTTCAATACATATTTTTTTGGTGCTACAATGTGTTTTTTATGTTTTATGTGCTTCGTCTTTGTAGATAGTATTTTTTGAGGTAATTAGGCCTACTAGGTCTTTAAGGCCTAATTGTGCTTTCAAAGTGTGAGCAAAGGACATGTGAATTATCAAGAATATATGAGGTTTTTTTAGGATTCAATTTAATTGTTTTAAATTTTTTATTTCATTGATAATATCCATCTAGGCTATAGAGGTTCAAGTTGTTTTGTGGAGAGGATATACCTAATGAATTAGGTATTAGGCCTAAAAGAAGAATGAAGTATAAATATGTTTGGAAAACCTAATGGTGATATTTATTTATTTTTTGAGTCATATGTGTAACATGTCCTAATACATGTTTTTTAATTTACCCTAGTGGATTAGTGTCTTGGTCAACCAAGAGTGTGAGTGATCTAGTGATTAGTATAAAAAAAGGTCTAATAGGCATATTTGATGTGTGAAAAGGAATGGTTGCATAAGCAAATGAGAAAAGAGTTTTTTGAGATAAAGGAGGTATTTTATACCATAATAATAGGTTATAAATACTATTATTAACATATAAATTATTTTTTTCATGTGGATGTCAAGGTCAGTTGACCTAATAAGCCTAATAAGAGGCATATTGAGTGAGGAAGCCTAAAAGGTTGTTTGAGAGAGATAAAACAGTGTGAAGAGAAGAATAAGTTGAGCATGAGTTTTTATGTGAGAAATATAGGTTTTTTTAAGGTGATAAAATTTTCTAGGTGGATAATTTTGTTTTGATTCATCTAGGGGGTTGGTGCCTCCTTGCAAGTTGGTGCTTACTAAAGACTAGTTAAGTGGTTGCTTGACTAGGTGGGGGTTGGTACTACTTGTGGAGTTGGTGTTTCATTAAAATTTGATATTGTCATTATAATTCTATAGTAAATTTTTAGGTTTTAGTGGGTTTTCTTCCCCTTTATGGTTTCCCACATATATGATATGTTTTGTGCTTCATGTTGTTTTGTATGCTTGTTTATGCATTAGTTGATCTATGTGTTTGAATGAATGATTCATAAATTATAAGTGGAATTGAATGTATGCTTTGAAGACACTAATTCACCCCCACATTATTATTTATTTTGATTATAAAAATTATGTTATATTGAAATCAAAACATTAACGTACTCATACAATAACATCTAATATGACTGAAGAGTATATATTTTTTTCATTCCATATGTACTCCAATTGTTACATGGGATCTATATATTTATTAATAGATAGTATTAATATTTCCCATAATTCATCTTGAGTCTCTTATTTATTCATAAAATCTCCAATTAATACATTAACATTCATAAATACTATTATATATACAAACATACAGACCCTAAGGTCTTATACTCTCCTTGTCTACTCATACATCTCCAAAGACTAGATTATTAAACCTTATATTTATCCCCTTGATTTATTTGATAGATTTTGACTTGGTATGATGATAATATATGTTCAAATAATTTTCCCAACATAGGATTATCTTCCTAAATTCTCTCTTTTATATTTGTATATCTTATTTAGCTTTTCTCAATGCAGGTTGGGATTCTAGATAGGTTGGGTTGATTTATAGACATGATGCATTTTTGATTATATACAACTAAACAATTAAAACCCAAACCCCAAACATTAAACACTAAAATAATAATCTTGAATGTATTCAACCATAAACCCTAAGCCATAAACCCTAAACCATGACCACTATATCATATACCTTAAAACCCTAAACTCTAAACCTAAACCCTAAACCTTAAACCCTAAAAATTAAAACCTAAACCCAAAACCTTAAAAACTAAACCCTAAAACCTAAATCTTATACCTTAGACTCTAACCCTAAATAGTGAACCCTAAACCTAAAACCTAAACACTAAATGCCAAACCTTAAATAGTAAACCCTAATTATATGTAATAAAAAATTCATCAAGTTTATAAATCAATCTTAACTCAAAGAATATAGATCATACCATACATTTTTTATTGGGGACACATTTGTTAAGCAGAAACATGACCAATATGGGGATCCACTAGACTTGATTAAGGGATCTCTTATCACAATACATGGTGCTAGTGAGGGTTCCAAAGCCTCCAATCAATAAAAATCATACAAAAACCCTAATGGGGGTCTTATGTTTTGATATTTCACTAAACTAACAAGTAAAGCAAATCTAATCTAGTTCTTACCAAATCTTATGACACAAATTGGGGGTTAGAAATAATAAAATTAAACATGTATAACAAACATATACTCACATTAATGTATATATAATCCTAATGCATGGAATAAAAGTAAAAATTCATATCTATCTACTTTTATAAAGGAGGAAAAAAGTTAGGAATACTTACCTATGAAGATAAACCTACTGAGCCTCAATCTCTCCCTTGGCCAATTTGCTTTGCAATAGTCTATTATGGTATGTAAGGATGACAAGTATAAATAATCTCTAGGATACACATCCTATCAATGAATCCAAAAGACTTCTCTATAAGATAAGATCTGTATCTCCAAATAAAGTATGAAACCCTAAACTTGTTCCTCAAGTATAATGGTCAATAAGCAGATGCATAACATATCTTAATTCTTCTTCTCTTCTATAAATAATGGTAAAATGAACTTGTGTATATAGGTTGATTTGACCCTAAACCATTTTTAAAATCTTGAATGATAGGGTCGACCTAACTAACTTAGCATAATTTTATAAAATTATTCACTAGGTCATGAGCTAGGTTAGCTAAGAGCCAAACTAGTTCTTAAGTGAAAATCACCAAAAAATATAATGGTTTGACCCAATCAACCTAGTATAACTAACTAAAAAAAGGGGATAAAGGTGAGGAAAATAAGGATGGAAATTGGGAAGAGACTAGAAGAGTGTGCAAAAGAGGATTAATAGCTTAGGTAATGGTTTTAGGAGCTGGTTGGATTAGTAATAATATCGAAACAAGGGATAACAATCTTGTAAAGCACTAATGGTCTACCCACCCCTTTTCTAGTGCACCCTTTAAGGTATGCACTTAGAGGTATTGAGTATTGATGGGTTCTTATAAGATATAAAGTGTCAGTAATTGAATTTTTTTTTTAAATATTATGTGTATACATATGCCCCACTCAAATCTCATCACATGTCATGTGAGTGCAACACATGATGGTGCTTCAAGAATATAGCATGATAACATATAATGCTGATGCTAAGTAAAATGCAACAAGTAAAACTAAAATAAATGAAAGGACATTATTGAAAAACACATACCTTTACTTACCTTAGTGTTGTAGACAAATAAGTAGACTGCAAGAGAAGTGAAGGTATCCAATGTGAAGAACATTAGGTGAACCTATAGAAGTTATTGCAAAAGATAACCAAAAATCAAAAAATTTGGAATAGAGGCATATAGTAGTGAAAAATATTCTCTGCATCATCATGATTAGAGAACATTTTATGGTTCAAAAAATGGATTAGTAGAAATAAATATAGAGGCAAAACAAGGAATCTAATGGAAAATATTTGAAAGATTAAGATTTTGAGATATATCAGTTATCTAATATCTATCTAGTTTGATTTTTGTAGGTGTGGTAGAGAATGAGGAGACTAGATGGGAATCCCTAGTGAGGGGATCACCCCATGATATCCTAGATGAGGTGTTTATGTTATATGATCTCATTACATTGGAGGATCTGAGGGTACCATCTTCCCTAGCTCAAGCGAGCTGGTATAGATTTGTTGGAAAGGCCATGAGGAAATTACAAGCACATAGAGAGGGGATACAGTTACCATTATAGGTGAGTAAAAGAGAGGAATGAGCATGATAAGTCCTAGTTGAGGAGAGAGCTATGCATCTAGATACTATGATACATATGGGATAGGTACAAGGCTAGGAGAGAGTGACATATGTAGCAACCCTATCCCATATGACATAGGTACAAGAGTATGAGAGAGTGACACATATAGCAAACCTAGCTTAGTTGACATAAGAGCAAGCTCAAGTAGCTCATTTATAATGGCAAGTATCAAAACTAAGTTCTTAGACAACCTCTTTATAGTGTTCTTTTTAGAGGATTTAGATCGAGTCATTTATGGGTAACATGGATAGGCATTTTACTTAGCATTCAGATCGAGTCATCGAGTCATCTATGGGTAACAAGTCAAATCACACTAAATCACATTGGAAAGTATGAAAGTAATGTAATAAAGTGTAACACATGTGAAAGTAAAAATGGTATAAAAACAAAATCAATTAAGTCAATCAATCATACTAAATCACATATGGAAGTATAAGAGAAAAATAAATTTGGTCTTAAATTTATCACACTAATTCAAGTTGGGAAGTATGAAAAATTCAATAAATGGTTGTATTCTTACATGTAATTGGAAAATAAGAATATAAAAGTGAAAGAGAAATTAAGTAAGCATAAAACATAATAAACCAAGCTAGGAAGTATGTCAATGATGTGTAACTTCATAATCGAACACATCTTATCTCATATTTGACACATGTAATTTTGATTGTGACACAAATTATTGGAAAATTTTGTGAGGAAGGCTAGGTCATATCCATGGTCTTACACTACAACTCACAAAGGGAACACCAATGAGGTGGAATAAATGTGAATTTTTTTTAATAAGGGATGTTGGTAATAGGAATGTGAAATTGTGGTAATTTGTGAGGAAGGCTAGGTTCTATCCATGGTCTTACAATGCAACTCACAAATGAAATCCCAAAGGGAGTGATCAGTGAACTAAATAATATTTCTCATGAGGAAATATGAGGAATGTAGGGAGTGAAAAATGGAATGTAAAAATCATAACTTAGGCATCTTATGAAAAGACCTTAGGAGACAAGAGGCATACTAAGGACATGAGAAGACACTAAGTGACTAGTGACCATCCAAATTATAAAGGAAGCTTGTTCATTATAGACACAAAGCTTTTTAGGAAAATAAGCATGCTAATAAGATCAATCATTAAGGTAGATTAGTACAATAAAATTACAATGGACCTACCTTCCCATGATGTTTTCCCCATTCCTTATGACCCTTTACAAAGCCATTGATCTACTACGAAGATTGGGTACTTGCATGAGAAAGTAGGTAGCACTAAAATATTATTCTATTATCCTTTTCTAATTTACTGACCTATCACACTTCAATATATATTGCCTCTATCATGAGGCCAAATATGGAGTTTAGGCTTTGAATAGAATAAGGAGATGTGTTTTGAATCACATCTTTTAGTGTGATTTGACTTTTAAGAATTTTGGAATGTTTTTACCTTTTATTAAATGATTTTGGGTTTTGAATGTTTTTAAGGATCTTAATATTCCTCCCTCATACAGACTGGGAATGACCAAACATGAGAGATAGAGTGATACACATTAATGATGTATAGGCTTAGGCTAAAGGAAGCAAACTAACTAAAGACAAGACTGACTAGAACATTTAAGCTTAATAATAAACCAACATGTTATCCAAATTCTCAACAATGTATATGGTTAGTTTATGAAAAAGGGAATAAAGGGAATAAAGGAGATCCAAAGTGAACTAATGAAAGGATATCATAATGAGATTAATTGTTTGTTATCTAACCACATGGTAAAGAGGGAATGACTAAAGGGAACTAGGTCTATATAACCAAGTCATAATGATAATTTTAGTGAAAAATAGAGATAATAAATCAAATAATAATGAAGATAAAATAAAATAAACTCAAGAAAGGAAGAGAAATCAATGATAAATAAGACATTTATATACAAACATAAATGATAGTATAAGCAATATAGAGTGCAAAAGTAAAGTCACCATGTAATATAAATAAGAATTTTACACAATGTAAAATGATAAAACAAATAGATAAAGATAAGATTGGATCACATGTCCAATCCAAATGAAAATTAAGAACATTATGCATGTGTTAATAAATACTAATAGATTTTCCCACACACATTATCCAAAACATCTGATAGATCTTTTTAAAGCTGGAGGTAAATTGTAACTAATTTCTCTTTTATCTTCAGTGAAAATTGCAAAAATACTTCTCATATAATCTCCTTAATAAAAAAAATTAGGAATACTAGATGGATCATGCTGAGGAGGGATATTAGGCAAGGGATGCTCAAAATAATGTAGGGAGTGGAATATATGGGAGATACATGAATCACCAATGGGGAAGGATCCATAAGTGAGGGAATCATAAGTGTAGAAGGATCCATAGGTGAGGTAAGGTCCACAGGTGAAGGATTCATAGGTGGAGAAATAGGAGGTGAAAAAGGGACCATAGGAGGGGATGGAACCATAAGAGGTAGAACCATGGGGGAAGAAAGGAGAACCTTATTATGGGAATGACCTATGGGAGGAATGTTAGAAGGTCTAGGAATAGCTTTAAAGTGATCTTTAATATGTTTCTAAGGGATGTGGAAACAATCCATGTGATGGGTGCCACACTAGTGCCAAAGATAATACACCTCTCCATACTTAGGCATATACTCAAGTAGTACCTTCAACAGAGGTATGTTCTTACCTAAATATTTAGGGGTAGAAGGCTAAAAAGTATCAATATATTATCATATCTTGGTAAAATTCATGGAATAATGGTTATCTATGTCATAGAAGTAATAGATACGCTTGTGAGTAGGTTTAGTAGAAGTACTCAACGGAGGAGGTGTAAGATGAATGAAAGGATCTTGGGAATGTTCATTGATCCATTTGGTGGGAAATGAAGCCATTTGATGTAAATAAATAAAACCATCACCAAGAGAAGGTGAGGGTGGGGAAAGAATGGGATTGGTCTCAATGAAAGGAGAAATAGGATCACAAGTAAGGACAGACTCAGCTAGAACAGGAACAAGAACAAGCTCAGTTATAATGGGAAAAGAAACAAGATCAATTATAGTGGGATATACTGAGGGAGGGGTTAGGTCTAAATAAGGGTTTCATGCATTTTAGGGATAAGTAGGTTATAATGGTCTGGATACTTAGAAAAGTGATAAGGCCCAGTCTTAGCATGATCCATGACCATAATCCTATGAGGTTCCTCATAAAATAGAGGTGTCAACACCATCTCTACCATGTGATAAAGAGAAAAATACTAAAATTAGTAACTATAAATGATGGAATATAGGAATATACATGAAAATACTAAAGTAAAGAAAAATGATAATGAATAATCTCAACATCATGAGCTTGAATAAGATCACCTAATAATGGATTGTCTAAGGAATAACCATCATTGTAGTCAATATATGAAGATAAATGATGCACTTAGGTACGAATTTTTAATTTGATGAATTGTAATTAATATAATGTCAAGTTTTAGTCAAGACAATGGGAATATCATCACAAGGAAGTTTGCAAGAATGAGGTTGCAAAGAAGTAGGAAGCTGAGAGATGAAATGAGGTGAGAGATCAAAAGTTTTAATATTTAGGTTGATCTCATTAGGATAATCATCATCAAAATCTAAGAGATTAGAAGGATTATTACCAATGATTTTGGTATGAATTTTGTAACCTTGAGTGGAATTGATGAGAAAGTTAAATCATTGAGACTCATGGAATGGAACACTAGGCAAAGGTTCAAAATTAGGAATTTTAAAGACATCACAGTCTTGTAATTGTTTAAATTTTCAAGGGTTAGTGTCACCTTGAACCCTATAGATGGTTATGTTATGAGGTAATTTAACACATTGGCAAGCAAAAGAAGCAACAACTCTTATATGCTGAGTCTACAGCCTACCAAGAAAGATGTTATAAGATAAAGTAAAATTAAATATCATCACCTTCACATGAATAGTGACATGTGGGTTGATAATGGGAAGCCACACATAACGTAAAGGAGGAATTTGACTTTGATCATATCCTTAACATGTGTTGCATATGGACTTGATATTGCATTTATAATATCCAAGGGTTTTGATAAAAACAAAAAAGGCAACATAGGTGTCAGAACCCTCATCAATCAAGGTACACTTGACTTATATATCACCAATTTGGACACTACTAAATAGAGGAGTATCATCTATACAAATTAAAACCTCATCAAGAATCATATAAGTGATAGGAAATTTTAAGGAAAGATAAGTGACCATTATCTCATTAACTTGGATGGACATCTCTTCACATTGTTGTGATATGTTATCTTCAGATCTAGATAAGGTTGTTTTACATCCTGCTAGAGGAGGATGAGGTGTGTTCATTAAAAATAATAGTTGCATAAGATGGTTTTGATGATGTAGAGAGGTCCTCATAATCTCAAAGAATGGAATTTTAGATGGGATATTAGTGAGTTCAATTATAGAATTCCATTCATCATAACCCATAAAAAGGTTGTTATAAATAGGTTCATAGTGTTGAATGAGGTCCTCAGAAGGAGCAGCCAAAGTGCATTTGAATTTATGTTGATAAGAAGGAGAAATTTTAGAACAAGTTTTTAAATTATGTTGTAAAGATGAAGTAGTTGGTTCAAGTTGGTTTTGAGAATTGGTAGAATAAATGTTGATAGAAGCTTGATTATCATTAGTGTTAGGTAAAGAAGATGGAGTGATGGTGGAAATAGAATGGGAAGTGTTATTGAAAGGAGGAGTTGGAATTGGTTAATCAAAGGTTATAAGGTTATCTTCCCCATCTCATTTAAGTGAGTTAGAAAATAATCTTGGATAACATGATATGTGCGAGATAATGGAGGGGTGTAGATAGGTTGAGAGTTAATGAAAGTAACCACCCTTCACATATTAGTCATATTAACCACATTCTCTTTAGGAGTTAGGTAAATAAGACTTTATACATTGTTGGTGTAAGGGGTGGGCTTATCTTGGTTGTCTTGGTTAAGTTGGTGACTAGGAAGAGGGTCTTTGTAGATAGCCAAATGAACATTAGCTTAATATAAGGTTTGAGATTTAGTATGTGTTTCATGAGCCTTAAAAGCAATGTCATAGGCTTGTTGATGCTTTAAAATGATTTAATCATGATAAAAATTAGGACCAAGGAGAAAATCCATAGATAAATTATGAATCTTCCTATAGGTCTCATGAGAATGACCCCAAGTAGCATGAAACCAACAAAAAATGTTAGGATCATACCAGGATTTCATTTGATGAGTGGGATCAATTTCTCATGGTAGAGGCCTAGGTATAAGTTTTATTAATTAAATTTAGGATAGGGGTTTGTGAACATTCATGTTATTAGGTGAAGATAAATGAGGATTGGTGTATTTTTGAGAAGGGGGAGTTGGTTCTGAAGATTGGTTGGGAACAATAACTTGAATATTATCAATGGTGTCATAAGAGTCTATGACACTATCATTGGTAGCATTATGATTTTTGTTCTTAAGTAATATACAAGGACCTATAGAAGGTTCAGTTGGCTCAAATTTATGCATAAGGAAATATTTATGTTTTTCTTGGTCAATGGCCTCCTCCAAGGTATGCAGAGAGAGAGTGCAGACTTGATATTGTAGCTTGGGAAAAAGAGCATTGGTAAAGAGATAGAAAAGGTTATCATCGACAATGTTATGTTCAAATTTGTTGAACAATGTTTTACCCCTTTTAAAAAAAGCTTGGAAAGTTTTTTTTTCAAGTTGTTTACAATTTATAAAGTGGACCAAAGTATTCTTGAGAAGATAATTAGTTTAGAACTCTTAAACTAGAGCATTTACTAAATCTTCCAAACTAGTATTAGAATGACTTTTAAGTTGGTTTTACCAATATAAATAATCACCTATGAGGGTTATGGCTAGGATTTTGGTAGATTAAAAGGTGTTAAATTTGACCCAATCCTTATAAATATTTCCAAATGTTTTTAGATTAAAAGTAGGATCAGTTGACCCATTGTGAGAAATGGTAGGGGTGATGCATCCTATATCAATATTAGCAATTTGAGTGGTAAGAGGTTCATTTTGAAGATTTTTAAAGGAGTTTGAGGGATGGTATTTCCTTGGTAATCTTGAAGAGGAGGTGGGGGAACATTTTTATTAAACATGCCCCAAGATGTTGGTTGAGGATGAGTTTGAAGATGGAGAAGGTGATTTTGCATTCTCATCATTTGATTTGTATTATGATCTTGAAAAGTATTCATTTAATTAAGTATTTTTAATAATATTTGGTGGGTTTGATTAGAATTATTATCATTATTTGAAGTACTATAATTTTTATTATTGGCTTGGGTACCACTATTGGTGTTGTTAGGATCTTGAGAAGAATTGTTAGAATGTGAGGTACTAGTGGTAAAATTTGCTTGTGTGGCAAAAGATGGACTAGTGAAGGGATGAGAAGAGGAAGCACTAGAATTATGATTAAATTTGGTAGAAAATGATGCACTAGTGGAAGGATTAGAAATAGTGGGCCTTAGGAGAGGCCCACTAGATGTAGAACCTGACATGTTAGTGGAGATACTAGTCATGGAGGTAGAAGAAGTTAAAGAAGAAGAGGTCATGCTATGAGAAGGGGCCATAATCAAGGGAAGAGGTTGAGAATAAAATAAATTGGTACTTCCAAATCCATTTGAGAATGTGGGAGAAGGTGAATGAGGATCTTTATATTAACCACTAATCATGAGATGGTAAATGGTAGAGGGATCCTTTCCTTGATGTTACAAAAATTTAGAGATAAAGAAGAGAATTTTAGGGGTATATTCTAATTTGGGTTAATATTTTAGTGAGAAGAGAGGATTACAATGTAAATATGAATGATAAGGGGTCCCATAGTTCATTATACAAGTGGATATATGAACATTACTCTCATCTGAGAGAGGATCCCTACTCTACTTATGGGAGACCCTATGAGGGTTGGTAAAACTCATCATGTTTGTTGAATTCAACTTAGTATTGTATTCAAATATAAAGTTTAGATGAAGAAAAAGGACTAAATAAGGTAAGAGAGATGAAAAAATCTAGGAAATAAGAAATGATAGAAATAGTAAAAAGTCAACTAGGCTGACCTAGTATGGAAAATAGGGCCTGAAAACTATACAAAGACAACTGGGTCAACCTAGTATAGAAAATAGATGTTGAAAAAGTGTACTGGGTCAACCTAGAAAAATAGGCATAAAAAAGTAGATAGCCATAAGAGACTATGTTGATAGGAATGATTATGTACTAAAACAAGAATAATTTTACAATCAAGAAATGAAATGAAACAAACAATCAATTACATCAATGAAGTTGATCCAATTAAGGCACACAACACAAAAACTTGCACCAATGTTGGCGAATATAATTTTTTGTAATACAACATATAATTGAGTAAAGAGTAAGCAATCAACTTAGAAATTAAAATCTAATTAAATGGTCAATCTAAATGTTGTTAGATTATTATATTATAATTTTATATGTGATAGGAAATTGGCTATAAGCAAAGAACTATAAATTAATCTAAATATGGTTTTAGGATGTTTGGGCTGAAAGGGATCTGTATTGGTAATGGTAATAGCTTAGTATTATGGCCTACCCCCTCACTTTACACATCATAGTGATAAGGGTGTCAGGTTCTTAGCCAAAATATACCATTAACCACATGTTTATACTTGGCTAGAAAACCAAGTTGGCTTCTCCTTTGATGATGAAATCAAAGTAAGTAGGACTTGGGTAGACAGTTATTAAAATGCATTTTAAGATTTTATGATTTTGTAGTGTGTGCATAAAAGAGAAAATAGTGAAACTAAATGGTACATTGAAAACCACCTAATTAGACCAAATGATATATTCTAATCATGCAAGCAACAAGAAATGAAAGTGTGAGCTAATTACTAAAATATAAGGGTTAATTATAACTTTGAAACATAGTATAGTGTTGATTCAGTCGACAGTGTATGCAGAGAATATAGAATAGGGTTGACAGTGTTGCCTCTATACTATGGAAGCAAAGGCCTAAAAATGAACTATGTCAACAAGGTTGACCTAGATTTTTAAATAGAACATATAATATAGAACTACGTCGATAAGGTAGACCTAGTTGACTATATAGGGGTAGTTTTAAAGATTGCCAACTATGAAAAATAAAAATTTTAGCGAAGAGAGAGAAGGATAAAAAGGAACCTTGGTGGGTTAGAGGATGCAAAGAAATGAGATTATTATGTAATAACCTTGATTAGTACATGTAAATCTTGCTAACTATGTTGAATGGATTGACTTAGCTTTGTATAAAGTTATTGCTGATAGCCCAAAAATGTATAGGGTTGACTAGGTCAACCTAGTATGCGAAACTAGATCTCTGAAAGCCTGAAAACTTGTATTATGTTAACTGGGTTAACTTCGTAGCCTATACCTAAATAATAACCTACATAGATGTAATTAATAGAGTCATTTTGATGTGATTATGTGTTAAACTTGTGCACAAAAGTTAATATTGTGTGGATATAGTCAACCTAACATTGTAAATATATGAAATATAAAATGATAAAATAATTAAATAAGTGAAATGAAACTTGTAAGGGTTAGATTCATGTTAGTTTCACCATATTTTATGTAATCAATACTAACTTGGAGAAGATAGATCATACCATACACTTCCAATTGGGCACACATTTGTTAAGTAACAACATGACTAATATGGGGATCCTCTAGACCTAATTATGGGATATATTATCACAATACATAGTGTTAGGGAGGGTTATAAAGCCTCTAGTCAATCATAATCATGTAATAACCCTAAGGGGGTCTTGTGTTTTTATAATTCACTAAACTGACAAGTAAATCAAATCTAATCTAGTGCTTACCAAAGCTTGAGGCACAAAGTGGTGGTTATAAATAATAAAAGTAAACATGCATAAGAGACATATACTCACATCAATGTATACAAAATACTAATGCATATAAGAGAAGTACAAATGCATATATATCTACTCTTACAAAAGAGGATAAGAGTTAGGAATACTTACCTTTGAAGATGAACCTGTCGACCCTCAATCTTTTCCTTGACCAAGGTTATTTGTAAGAGGTTGTTATGGTATGTAAGTATGACAAGGATAAATCATCTCTAGGTACACAACATATCAATGCATCCAAAAGACTTTTCCATAAGATAAGATCTGTATCTTTAAATAAAGTATGAAACCCTAAGTTTGTTCAAGTAGAATGGTTAATAAACAAATGTAAAATATATCTTACTTCCTATATTCTTTAAATAATGGTGAAATTAACTTGTATATATAGGTGGATTTAACCCTAAACCCTTTTAAAAATCTTGGTCAATAGGGTCGACCCAGTTGACCTAGCATAATTTTGGATAATCATTCACTAGGTCATGAGTTAGGTTGGCTAAGAACCAAACTAGTTCCTAAGTGAAATTCACCCAAAAATATATAGGGTCGACCTAGTACATATGATTGATAAAAGGGGATTAAAGTAAGGGAAAGAAGGATGGAAAGTGGGAAAATATTGGAGAAGTGTGTAAATGAGGAGTAATAACTTATTGAATGGTTTTAAGAACTAGTTGGATTGGTAATAATGTGGGAACAAGGGACAATAATCCTATGAATCACTAATTTTTTGACTACACCTTTCCCTAGTGCACCCTTTAAGGCATGAACATGAAGGGATTGAGTCTAGATGGGTTCTTGTAAGATATAAAGTTTCAATAATTGATAAAAGTTTGAAAATTTTATGTGTATATACCAACCACAAACACCACACCCAAAATCGTACACTATAAACCATAAAATAATAAACTCTAAACCCTGAAACCAAAAACCCTAAGCTTTAAAACCTAAAAACTTAGGACATAAAAACCTAAACCCTAAAACTTGAACTCTAAACCCCATACCCTAAACCTAAACCTTAAACCCAAAACCCAAAAACCTAAACCCTTAATCCCTACCCTAAACCTAAAACCCCAACTCTTTAGTTGTACTCCCCAAACTCCAAACCATAAACCCTAAATAATAAGCCTTAAATAATAAAATCTAAGCCCTAAACCCCAAACCATAATCCCCAAACCCTAAACCCCTAATGTTAAAGCCTGAACCCTAACCCCAAAAAAATAAGCACTAAACCCTTAACCCCTAACCATTAATTCAAAAACACAATCCCTAAATTCTAAATCCTAATTCCTAAACTCTAAACCCAAACCTTAAACCCTAACACTTAACCCCTAAACCCTTAACCCTAATATTAAAACCACAAGTCACAAACCATAAACATTAACTCCTAAACCCTAGATTCTAAATCCAAACCCAAAACTCTAAACCCTAAACCTTAAACATTAAACCTAAATCCTTAAACCCTAAACCCCAAACCCAAAACTCTAAACCATAAACACTAAAAACCAAATCCTATCCCTAAGCCCCAAACACTAAATCCCAAAACTTAAATACTATTCCCTAAGTTCTAAATCTTAAACCCTTAACCATAACCCCAAATACATAAACCCTAAACCTTAGACCCTAATCCTTAAGTGTTAACCCATAAACCCAAAACCCTAACCCCAAACACCAAACCCCAAATCCTAGAAGCTAATCCCTAAAATATGACCCCAAATTTTTAAAACTAAAACATTAAACCCTAATCACCAAACCTTTGACCCTAAACACAAAACTCATAACCCTAAAACATAAACTATAAACCCTAATCCCTAAACCTTGAGCCATAAACCCTAAATCCTAAACCTAAATCCCTAAACACTAATACATATGCCTTTAACCTTAAACCCAAATCATAAAACCTGAACACTAACCCATAAACTAAAAAATAATCCTAAACTCCAAACCCTGAACCCCAAACTTTAAGTCATATAAAACAAATCCTAAACCCCAATCCCTAAACCATGAAATGTAATCCCCAACACCACACCCCATATCCTAAACCTTAAAGAATAAAATCTAAATTTAAAGCTCTAGTTTCTAATCCCTATGCCATAACACTAAAACTTAAACCCTAAATCCTAATCCCTAAAGCCTAAACTATGAACCTTGAACAATAAACCCTAGACCCTAACTCCTAAATATTAAACACTAAACCCTAACACCTAAACCCAAAAATCCAAACCTTGAACCCTAACCATAAAACCTACACCCTAAAACCTAACGCCTAAACCTAAAACTCCAAACTTTGAACCCTAAACCATAAAACCTACACCCTAAACCCTAAACCCAAACCATAAATCCTAAACCCTAAATGTTAGATCCAAAACCCAAAACCCTAAAACTAATACCCTTAATAATAATTGCTAAAAACCAAAATTGAAATCAAAATTATAAACCTTAAACCCTAAACTCTAAACCTCATACCTAAACATTAAACCTTAATGTAAAACCCTAAACCTTAAACTCTAAACCCCAAACCCTTAAACCTTAAACCTCAAACCCAAAACCTTGGACCCTAAGCCCAAAATCATAAACCCAAAAATCTACACCCTTAACATTAAACCCCAAAACCTAAACATTAAATAATAAATCTTGAAGCTTAAACCCAAACCTAAATAATGAACATTAAACCTAAAACTTGAACACTAAAACCTAAACCCCAAACCCTAAAATATAAACACTAAATGATTAAACTTGAACTATAAACCCTAATACCTAAACCCTAAACATTAAACATTAAAATTTAAACTCTAAAACCTAAATATCAAACCCTAAACCCTAAGCCAAAAATCATAAAATACTAAACCTTAAACTTTGAACCTTAAACCAAAAATCATAAACCCTAAACATTAAAAATTGACACCAAAATATGAAACCCCAAATCATAATTTATAAACCCCAATCTCCAAACCATGAAGAATAAACCCTAAATTGTAAAAATTAATCCATATACCCCAAAACCCAAACTCCAAACCTTAACCAAAAAACCCTAAACACTAAGGCATATACCTCTAAACCCTAAACAATGAACCCTAAACAATGAACCCTTTACCCTAGAACATAAACCCTAAACCCTAATAAAAAAAATTAAACCCTAACCCATAAACCCTAAATTTCTAAATCCAAAACTTCTAACCCTAAACCATAAATTTTAAAACCTAAACCATAAAATCCAATCCTTAAAACCTAAATGATAAACCCTAAACCTTAAACCCCAAATGATAAACCCCAAACACTAAACCCCTAACCCATAAACCTTAAGACATAAACCCAAAAACTCTAATCCTTAAAACATAGATTCTAAACCTTAAACCCTAACATATAATTACCAAACCTCAATTGTCCCCATTCATTCATAATTTTCCCTTGTCATTATCTTATCATCCCTAATTATCCCTCATTATACCTAATCATCCTTAATCACTCCCTCATCAGCCCTCATTGTGCCTAATCACACCCTTATCGACCCTCATCATCGCTCATCATCCCTAATCACTCCCTTATTTTCCTTCATTATCCCTCATCATGCCTAGTCACTCCTAATCACTCCCTCAATAACCCTAACCATCCCTCATCATCCCTAATCACTCCATCATCAACCCTCATCATTTATCATCCTGTCTATTCACACCCTCATTGGCCCTCATTTTCCCTCATCATAACTAATTAGTCTCTACCTTATCTCTTTCTACTTTATTAACAAAAACATGCAATAAATATAGTAAGATTTTTTATTCTTCATCTTTTCAGTCTTAATCTTCACAAGATATGGTTTGCCTACATTGGAATTAGTATAGGTGAGACTCACAATTATATTAAACATACTATTTTGATAAATGAACCCAAACCTACAAACTTGGAAGATGTCTATAATATTATAGAGGGAAATACATTTAGTTACCATGGGTAGAGGGTTTGTGTTTATTCATATATTTAATCAGCCTACTAAATCTTAATCATAATCATTATCTTCATCTTTAGAAACCAAATTAATTATAAAATTACTTTCCATCAATGGATTAATATGGCATGAATTCATTGATATGTTGATTGTGCATTTTATGGCTTGCCAGCATTTGAATCTAATTTTAGTCCCAATCTCAATGACTACCTATTCTAGATCATTTGTTGATTCATCCTTATGGATATCTTTACTTGTTTCATCATCCCTTATGCTAAGTTATTCCTTATTTATTTCTCCACTCTCCCTATTATTATCCTCTTTTTTAGGTAGTATTACTTATATTTTAGATTATACTTTCAAGGAAGCCTTAAAACTCACTTCTTGTGCTTCATTCATAGTTTTATCATTTAGGGAGTGATTAGTGATGACAAGGGTTGATGAGGGTATGATTAGGGATAATGAATTATGATGAAGTATTAATTAGGGATGATAAATAATGATGATGGATAATGAGGGGGTGATTAGGGATGATTAGGGATGATGAAGGGGTGATTATAGATGATTAGGTATGATGAGGGTTGATGAGGGAGTGATTAGGGATGATGAGAGGTGATGAGGTTCGATGATGGACTGATTAGGGACTATGAAGGATAATGAGGGATGATAAGGGATGATGAGGTCTAATGAGGGAATGATTAAGGATGATGAGGGATGTTGAGGGTCGATAAGGGGGTGATTAGGGATGGTGAGTGGTAATGAGGGGAAATAAGGTAATGATTAGGGATGATGAGGGTTGATGAAGGTGTGATTAGGGATAATGAATGTCATTGATGGAGTTATTGGAGATGATTAGGATGATAAGAGCATGAGTAGGGGTAATTATATATGATAATAATTGATGGGAGAGTGATTAGGGATGATGAGGGATGCTAAGGGAGTGATTAGGGATGATGAGGGAAAATGAGGGTTGATGAGGGAGTGATTAGAGATGATGAGGGATGATGAGGATCAATGACATTGTCATTAGGGATAGGAAAGATTACATATGGGTATTCAATATTAATATATAGATCATGTATTCAATTTGGTAGGGCATACTCAATTAGTTATGGCATACTCAAGTAGCTAAGAAAATAAGGATAGGTAGGTAGGGCATACTCAAGTACAAGAAGGTAGGTAGGGAATAATCAAGATCAAGATATGGCTCAAGTATTTAGTTAGGGCATACTCAAGATCAAGATATGAATTTAGTATTTAGTTAGGTATGTCATGTACTCAAGTAGGTAAAGTAGGTAGGGTATACTTAGGTAGTTAAAGTAGTAGGGCATACTCAAGTACAAGAAGGTAGTGAGGGAATAGTCAAGATGAGGATCAAGTATTTAGGTAGGGCATAATTAATAAAAGGATATAGCTTAGTTATTCAATTAGGTAGGGTATACTCAAGTAGATGAAATAGGTAGGCCATACTCAATTAGGTAAAGTTGTTGATCATCCTTAATTATATAAATACCTTACATATGTAACATGATTCAAAACTTCATTTCTAATTCTATCTTATAATCCTAAAATTCTTAAAACTAAGTATTCTAAAAAACTAAATTCTAAATGGTAACTCCTACAACTCTGTAATAAATTTCAAAATATGTAAATTATCCCTAATTTTTTTATATTTAGTAAAAAAATTAAAAGTAATATAAAATTAAATGTAAAATTATATTTATTAAATTTATTTTACTAAATATTTACCTTAAAATATACAACTCAAACTTCGTAAACACAAAAAAAAAATCCTATTGTAACTCAAAGGGAATTACATTTATTTTACTAAATATTTACCTAAAAATATATAACTCAAACTTAGAAAACATAAAAAAAATACTATTGTAAGTCAAAGGGCATATGCCCTTTGAAGTGATTCAAATAATGTACTCAGACTTAGCAAACATAAAAAATCCTATTATAACGCAAAGGGCATACACCCTTTGAAGTGATATAAAGGGAATATGCTCTTTAAAGTGCTATAAAGGGAATACACCATTTGAAATGTTACAAAGGGAGTATACCCTTTGAAGTGATACAAAGGGAGTGATTCAAATTTTGTACTTGGACTAAGAAAACACAAAAAATCTTATTGTAACTCAAAGGGTGTGCTCCCTTTGAAGCACTATAAAGGGCATATGCCCTTTGCATCCATTTAAAGGGTGTGTTCCTTTTGTAGCACTTCAAAGGGTGTATGCAATTTTTAGTGCAAATGGAGTACACACTTTGTAGTGTAAAGAGCAATCACCCTTTGAGCTATAAATTCAAATAATTCTTTTGCCCTCCAAAACAAAGCATTTCAAAGGGTGTACACCCTTCTAATATTTCACTTTTTTATTTTCCCTCAATATTTGGCTTAGTTTTAGGCTTGTAGGGTTCGAACCTAGCCAAATCACTTTCATGGACTAAGCCATATGAATATTTGGAAATTTATGTGTATTTTTTATATTTACCAACACATCTGATTAGGCAAATTTTATTATTTAAAATTTATATATGAGTTTGTAGAGGGGAAAACTAAAATTTGGAATATATATATTTTTAATGTTAAAATATTATTTTTAAATATTACTTAATTTATACACAACATACCGCATTATGGCATCAATCAGTAGCGTAATGGGAGGATTTTTAAACCTAAATAGTGGGCAAGAAGGAGTAGGTGATGATGGTGGAGGTGGAGAAGATGAGGAGGAGGATGACTAGGACTATGGAGACTAGGGGATGGAATTACATTGTGGAGATGATCAAAGGTTTATAGATCTGACATCTAATGAGCTATCCTAAGAGGATCTTGATGACATTATTATAGATTGGATGGTTCTCAGTTATGTCTTTATCTATGTCAGAGGCAACATGTTTGGCTTAGGAGTTGTTGATCCACCTTTTTTGGCTACATGCCTAGAGCAAGATGCTTTAATTTAATAGCCTAACAATCAAAATGGTGGGCATGCCATGGTTTTATGTCCTAAATATTTGCTTTATAATGCCTACAATTTTTGTGTAATGATGCAAGCAGTTTAGGAAGCTTTTGGTGATATACACTACTCTTGGTCTTATGGCCTTGGTAAGGTCTTACTCCTCGATGTGGCCCTAGTGTCCCATCAGGGATGTGATGTTGGTGTCACACTTATTGAAAGGTTTTGGTGTGGATCTTTGATTAGGCCTATAACAATTGAAATTAGGGGAAAATATTAGTTTTCCACTGCTTCTTTGGTATTTTTTGACATGGCTACCCATTTGTTGTCCTTTGATGGGGTGGAAGATGGAAGATCCCATAATAGATTTATGTTTTAGGGTAATTTGGGTATTAGAGTAACCCACTCCCATGGGTTATTAAGTGAAATGAATATTAGAGGAAGACATTTTTTAACCCCACTTGTTTTCTTAGAAAATGGTATTTTCCATTTATTTTATCTGGGCATGGTACCTTTGGTCTTTTTTAAAACTCCAAAATCTATGGAAGGCCTTTTATTAGATCTAAAAGGACCCTAATTTTTATTAGCCTCTTTTTTTTGTTTAAGAGTGGACATTAGAGGATTCCACCCTTTGTTCCATCTTTCCATGGGATCTCAAAGATTCAGACTAGCTACAAAAGAAGACTTTTTGGGGTTTGTGTTATGCTCTAGAAAACTTGTGATTCTTAGTGGGAGGAAAATCCCACTCACTATGATTTGGCTCTGTGGTGGTTGGATGGATGACTCAAGTGGTAGGAGACCTTCTTTGTTGAAAGACCTTCTATCTAGTAGTGTCTTCAAAAATGACATGATGAAGGGTGTCTGTTCTTTTAATTTTACTATTTTGAAGCACCTTTATATTCTAAAGGTTATGGGATCCTTAAAACCCCTGGTTGTAGGTACCTTAAAATCCTCATGCTTCTTATTCAATGGTTTTAGGATCCTTAAAACCCCATTTTTATGTTTTGAAAATACTATGAATCTTAGTGGAAAGATTAGACCACCTGTAGTGACCCAACTATGTGAAAGCTATGTGGAGGACCGAGGAGGTGAAAGACCTCCTTTTCTAGTTGAGCTTATGCTCTATACTTTTTTTCTTGCTATATTTTACTAGGTTATGAATCTTCATGGGAAGAAAAACCCACTCATTGTAACTCTAGTATATGGAGGTTGTGCAAAAGTCCCTGGTGGTGGAAGACCTCTTCTCTAGAGAATGTTTTAGAGTGCCCTCAGGGAAGTCATGATGAATGGAGATAGTCATTTGAGTTTTACTTTTTAGCAACATTTTTGTGTTCTATATGTTATGGGACCCTTAAAACCCTTGGTTGTGGGAACCCTTAAAACCCTCTTGTTCTCTTATCTTATCTTGGTCATAGAGACCTTTACTTCACTTTTTCAATGTTGGGGGAGCCTTCAAACCCTCTTTTCTATAATTTTAGGTTATGAGATCCTTAAAACTCCTGGTTGTATGAATCTTTAAAACCCTTGTGTTCTCTAGTTTCACCATGTTCATGAGTACCTTTATTGCTCTTGTTTAAGGTTAGGGGAGCCTTCAAACCCTCTCTATTGTTATTGATTTTTTGGAGGATCCTTTACCCTCATTGTTGTTCCTAGATGTAGGTCTAATTTTCAAAACCCTCACCTTCCTGGTTCAAAGCTCTGATTTTAAAAGCATTTTTACCCTATCAAAAAAAAACATACCTCATTATGGACTATATACATATCATGATAAATACATTTAAAAAAATTTTACAATTAATTGAAAATTTATAAAATTTATATTTAAATAATTTACATATTGTTATCTATGTTTTAAAAATTAAAAAAAATGATTTTCATGAGGTTAATGTCAAAAAGTTGTGTTTTTATACTTGTAGTTTTAATTTATAGTTATATTTAATTGTGAAATTATTTAAAAATATTTATATATTAAAAAATTAATAAAAATTATTCTCAACAATCTTATACATTTTACCTATCCATATATGAAATTTCATATAAAACTTCAATTGTTTACTCAAAAAATGTGTTTGTACACATGCAATCTCCTTATATTTTCACAAAAAATGTCAAGCCATTGTCATAAATGCATCCATTTCACACACTTTAATCATTTGGGTATTGAAAAAAATTATATATTTATAAATTACATCAAAATAGCATAATTCATATTTGTGCATCATTCTCAAATTATTTTTTCAAGTGTCTCTAAAATTCTATCCAAGTTCAACTATTATTATTTTTAGAAAAAAGTGTCACTTTAAGGCCCCCTGTTTGTCCCTTATTATACTGTATCTACTTGAAAGAATACAATTACACAAACACACAAAGTGGGAGAACCATGTGTGGTTTGATTCCCATTTTGAAGTATCTAGATATGTAGATAGTGGTCAATTATCAGCAAGGTGATTTGGATCAGCTCATCCTATTATACTTCCCTTATTTTTATAGGTTCTAGATCTCAAAATTACAACTAAGGTTCTCAAGGCAAGGAGAAGGAAAATAGAGGTTTTTATGTGGTATTAAAAAAATGGAAACATCTCAAGCCTCTTTGTAGACATAAGCATAGGTGGAAAAATAATCATAATTTCTTCAATTTCATAGTGAACAAATCCATTATTAATGGATAAGACCACATTTCATAGCTATCCATAAAGGTGGACTTGTCTAAACATAGTTGTAGACTCTATTTATAGACCTAAGCTATCACATTCTTGTATTATTTTGTCTTCCACTATCAGAAACCTACTATAGTAAACCTAAACCAAAAACACAATATCTTACTCTTTAGTTTTACTTACTATGTTTAACATATCTTACTTATTAATCTTTTTCAATTAATTCTAATTTGAATTTAGATTTATGCATGAATGTCATATACAATAATATTAATAATATTTTAATAAGATCTTTGATTTTTCACAATCCATGAAATTGAGAATAAGATTTATTGGAATAAATTGTGTACAAATTAATCTTTCAATGTTTTATACCTATTAAACATTATTAAATAAAAATTAAGGTAAAAAAATACCATTATCTATCTTGATATGACACTACTATATCTAGTTCATATCTACATACATCACAACATACCCATTCATATTAGATACATAACTTATAGATAAATATGTTGAAAATACAATGGATATATAATACGTCACTAGTGGAGGAAATATTCAATAGCTTAATTACAACATAATTACTACATATCTCCACCTAAAATACAAAATATGATAGCGGTACATAAAATTCAATTCAAGTTGGATCAATTAATGACTGTCAACAAAGCCATACAAATGATTTAACTTTAAAACAATTAACACTCGAATGTCTATCTTCAAATTTTAACTTTACATTAGAATAAATTATCAGGGTACATTCCAATCAGATTTTAGTGTAAAACTCGCCTACTTAAACACCCACTCTCTTTCTATAAATGAACTTATAGCAAAAATATCCTTCCCTCTCCAAATGTTCAACAATTAGGTTTATATGAAAACAAAATATTAAGACAAATTCCATTAGATCTTTATGAAAAACTTATCTATTTAGCTTATTATTGATGTCATGCCATAAATTTCAATGTTATACAAGGCATTAAATGTCAAAGTTACATAATTGGTAACACAAAAAACCTTCTTTCATATACATAGTCAAAAATATAAAATCTTTAATTTTTAAATAATTCTTGTGTTCATATATATATATATATATATATATATATATATATATATATATATATATATATATATATATATATATGTTTAATGTCATAAAATCCTTAATTATTAAATAAATATTAATTATAAATTGTAATATTTTAATAATAATCACCTCTTATTTTTTAGTTGCAAATAAACATAATTTAAATAAAAATAAAATAGAATATGTTGTGAATCATATTAAATACCTTGAGCCTATAAAATAATATGGATTATGAAGCAACCTCAATAAAACCTCCACAAAATCTTAGTTGAATGCCAATCCATCTTCATAATAATAATTTTAATATTTAGATTAGATAATATTCACATTAAATAATATCAATTAAATAATTTGAATAGTATCAAAATTAAATATATATCTATTAATTATATTTATGCAAATAAATATGATTAATTATGTATGTCAATATCAATTTTAATTTTTTTTTGGGTGGTTATGAATAATTGCATATAGTTAATATAATATATCATTCTCATAATTTCATAACAAATGTGAGATAAAAGAGAAATATTTGTTTTAAAATATGGTTTGATATTTAAGATCCATATTTATTCATGAACAGATACACACGTGCCTTAGTATGGATGGTGGATAAGAAGATAATGAGCCTTATGAAAATATCTACACGTGCTTCAATAGGGAGAAGCTTATAAGGTCATCTCTTCTATGTGTGTTATATGAAAACATTATAAGAGACCATAATGAGCCATGTGACTCCATATGTTATAAGGGATATCATTTTAAGTATTTCTTTCCAAATGATACAATTTTAAAAACTTTTATTTAAAATATTTCACTTAACACCTTAACAAAGATGAGTATATATTAAGTATTGATGTTAAGGTTTATAAATATATAATTAGATCAAAGCATACATCATAAACAAGTTATTTTTATAATAATAAAGCTATATTATAATATCATTTTTTTTACAAAATTTATTAAATCTTAAAATTAAAGTTTTATAACATGTTAATCACTAGTTATTGGCATGCTCATACTAAAATTGAAAGTTTTTTCAAGTTTTAAAAAGGATAATAGAGGTTTATGTTAACAATATCCATAGCATTTGGATATGGAAATGGATTTGAAGAGGAGTATATGGTATTTGGAAGAGTCTTTGGGTAGTCAAAAAATTATTTATATTTTAATTGTTTTTGTATTATTTTATTGTGGTCTTCTAGTTGCCTTTTTGTTATGATCATTTCTAACAGACCCTTTTGATTATTTGAGTTTTGATGGTTTTATCTATGAGTTTATTGTATAGGATCGGGTCCCTATTCCAAAAAACCTATCTTTATATTCAATTAAAAAAAATCCATAACACTTAAAACATTAACAAGTGCATACAAAGGTAAAATCCCAATATATCATTATAATTATATTTTATAATATCTCTTTTAAGGCCCAAAGGATTATATAAGTAATAAATTTACAACTCACATTTAAAAAAAAAAAATCATGTATACATTAAAATTTTAAGAGAGACCAATTCAAATACATTCTTACAATATAAAATAACTTAACCTTTTTTAAGGGAAAAAATCTCATACACTAATATGAATATGTATTTAACTCTAAAATTATTCTTATGATGACTAAAGTAAATTTGAAAGTAATTATATGTTTTATGTCAATATTGATATTTTAATTTTATTTTCCTTGTTAATTTTTACATTTAATCAATAAAATTAAATTTTAAAAAATGGACTTTTTTTGGCCTTCACATTTACTAAAAAAAGACCCCTAATCTTTACAAAAATCCTTAATTAAATTGCCTCTACACACATATCTTTCCATCACTAATGGTTTATATAAATCTAAAATCATGATTGATACATTCACATATATTTTATATACATTAAATTTAAATTTCTTCTATCTCATTATAATTTTTTTACATTAACAAATGCGCATGCCTATTAAATTTGGATAAGGTGATCGTGCCAACTTATTATCCAAAGGCACCAAATTTGTATAAGGTAGAGTGTATCCAAGCAACCCCACATTACAATATAAATATATTGGAAGAGGATTATTTGTTGTTAGTGTCATCATCATGTTAAATAGAAACTTTCAACTGCCTTATTCAATTGATGACTTAAAAACTTTTTTATATATTGAGAATAAGGAATATTGTATCCCTTGGGAAGAGAATAAAATTTTTAAGCATGAAAATTACAACATACCACATTTTTATGTTGATCATATATAATTCACCCTGGGTAGTGACTCAAAGGATGATAGTGTTATGAAAGATGGATATAGTGATGACAATGAAAGCATTGACAATCCTGATCCTAAAGATATAATTAATTTTTTTGAAAATTATATGGTTATTAAACATAATTTATTTATCAATTTTGGGGACATAACCAAATATTTATAGCTCTTATATTATTATACCATAAAAATTTAGGAGCAAAATTGGGACTAATGAATTTTATTATAATGATCAAAAAGATAATAAATTTCTATTATATGTTGATGGTTTGTTTGGCATAACAACTTAGGTAGGGTGAAAATCCACCCCACTTCTTATAAAAGGAGACAAAATCTCCTCAAGGTCTATTATTGTTATGTTTTGGCTTGTAGGGTAACCTCATAGTTGATATGAAACTGTACCACTTCAAGGGGCATGTTAGCAATAAGTTTGGTTTAACGATACACATTGCAGGTCTAGTGGATTTATTGTCTAGGAAATTAGTAGTTTAAATTTGGAATAAAAATAAAGTTGATTTTAATATTGAAATATGTTTATGGGTAATTTGGCACACTAACCTAGGTAAGATGAAATCCACTTAACCTTTTTTGAAAGGAGAAAAAATCTCCATAAGATTTATTACTATCAAGTATTGGCTTGTAAGGTACCCTAGTGGTTAATGTCAAACTATACCATTTCAAGGGGCATGTTTGGAATAAGTTTGGATAAATTATGGATAGTGCATGTCTAGTAGATTTTTTGTCTAAAAAACAACAATTCAGATTTGATATAAAAATAAATCTAATTTGAAACATGCTCATTGCATCCATATGTTTAACAATGCAAAAACAAAAAGTCAAATGGTTTTCAATCAATATAAAACATGTAAACATAGATTGAAATCTTTAAATATATTCTAATATTACTCAAGTAGATTTATGAGAAATATCAAAATAAAAGGGTTTAGAGGAAATAAATTTCACTTTTTAATTCGACTAGATGAGATCAATGGAATTAATATTTTGCATGACTTGTATGCATGTAGTCATTAACAAAGAAGATGCAAGAGTCTGAGGGTCCTTTAGCTATGAATAAATATGGAGAAAATCACCATATACATGCACATATATATCAAAAACATTATTCATAACCTTTGAATTGATATAATTTTATTTGAAAAAAAATTGATCCACCACAATCATGTGCAATGTAAAAAATACTTCAAAATAACATTACTCACAAGAAAAATTAATTAGGAAAGCAATAAATTATAGAAAAATAAATGTATGGTCTTCTACTATATTCCCTAATATAAAATTAATCAGACCCTAACTTAGTCTTATTGTTTACCTTATATACATTTTTCAGTCAAAGATCACCAACCTACCAGGTGGTTGCAAACATTAATTGATAGGCACCAACTAAGGCCCAAATTCAATGTGGAATTATATATCCAAGAAAATACATGCCAAAATCATTAATTATAAGATCACATTAAATTAAATTAGAATATAATTTTTGGGAACAATAAAATATCCCAAGTGTCTGCATTTAATACAAGAGCCCATTCATCTATGGAAAGTTTCTTCCTACTATGTCTTCTTTGTACACATCCATTATGTGAGTCATAGCTCCATTAAATGTTGGTGACAAGTCAAACCTTAAAAATCATGATCCCCTTCACCAAACCCTATCAAAATATTAAATAAAACATATTATTCCCTTAACAAAGATGATGTATATCAAAAACTATAAACATGCAACATTTAAAAGCAACATAGTCACATGATTAAAATGTTGATAAGTTTTATATCTTGAATTTTTATAATTCTAAACTAACACCATTGTAAAAATAGAAATACCAAATTTTAAATAAAGAAATGGAATTGAAAATGGAGTTGTAGACCAAAAGATATGACATAAAAACCATCACACAATCATGAGCAACCAGATCAATGTCTTCAGAATAATCTCAAAGATAAATTCTCAAGATAAAACATCATCAATACATATTGTATCTTGTATTTCCAAAAATATCTTGAAAAGATTCTCAAAAGGGTATTTTTTTATTTTTTTTAAAATCAAGTTAATCTCTACATAATACCCTATAAGTGTTTTTTGATCAAAAATTGGTTATGTAATGAATCTTATGAAAAATGGTCATTATGCAGAATCATATCTTTTTATTAAAAAACACAATAATTTTGAAACTAATTACATTATATTTTAATATCATTAAGGTATTATCATACAAAATTTTAAGTAATTTGGACCTCTTTTGATCATGTAATCATATGTTTTAAAAGTGGGAACAGGCTACATTTGAAAACTAAAAATACATAAAATGAGTACAAATTAGCATAAAAGAAAGTTTTCATCACTATAAAATTTTCATATAATATTATTATTTTTTAACTTTATTCACCATTACATTTTCCCCACACTTGAATACCATTATTAAAGTTTTTAATATTATTAGATCTCATTTAATTGTGAAAAATTCCTCTTAAAAATTATTTTCTAGTTAGATTTAAAATCTTAAAAAGACAAAAAGATGACTAAGTAAAAATTAGAGAGGACAGTTTTCATCACTATTAATTTGATGTGTGGGAAATAATTTCTTGATACTTCCTTTACTATTACATTCACCTCACATATGAATATGATAATGTAAGATTCCAAATAATTTTAATGTAATGTAACCATAATAAAATAGTTTTGAAGAATGTGTATTGATAGATTTGATAATTGGAAAGATGCACAAAATAACTAAGTAAAAATCAATTCAAGACACAACTTTGATTTCTATGAATTTTTCATGTAAGAAATAATTTATTGTGATTCTATTTAGTATTACATTCTTCCTACATTTTACTACATTTATAAATTATTTTGAGATAATTTAACTTTATTTTTTTGTCTAAAATTAATTTTGAAGAATGTGCACTAGATAAATTTGACAATTGGATAGATGCAGAAAATGGCTAAGTAAAAATCAATTCAAAATCAAATTTTGATTTCTTCAAATTTAGCATGTGGGAAAGAATTTTATATATATTTATCCACCCTCACATTATTTATAAATTTATCTACCATTTTGTAACATTTCATGATAAATGGACTTAATTTGAATGTGTGAAAACATGTTTGAAGAGTGCACACTCACTAGATTTGATAACTAAAATGATACAAACATCAACATAGAAGCTAGTTTTTATTATTGCTACTTTTGCATATGGGAAGAATGTTATATGAATTTATGAATTGATTACTTTTGCTACAAACAATAATTGAGGTGATTTATCAACTAACCCATTTCTTTTTCTATAATCAGCATGTACCACATGATTCAGAATAAGACCAAATCAAAATTAAGGCAAAGGTTTAGGACAAACCAGTAGTAAAATAAATAAAATATAAAACCAAACTAAAACATAAAAAATCATAAAAAAAAAATTAAAAATATATGTATAAGGTGACATGAAGACAATTCATGCTTAGAAATAGTACTTAAGGAACTACCCATTGACAAGTAGTGGGACATCCTCGCTAGAAAAATTATTGAGAGTGAAAACATTCTCACCTAAGATTTTAGAATTTTATAATAAACCCAACCAAAGGCATTAAATTTAATATTTTGTCCCTTTTTCTCATAAGCCTTATCCCAAAGCAATACTAGATCGACAATCTTACAAGATTTTATTTTGGATCTCTTGTCAAACCATTGTTTGACAACTCCCTAATGTTTTTAAAGTGTAATAAGGTTACATCTCACTTTTCTTCTAATTGTATTAAGTTATGAATCCTAGTTTCAATATTGTCATTAATTTCAATATAATATTGCATGAATTGCAAGTTAGGGATTCTCAAATGCATGGAGAAAACTAGCTTTTGATAGTACACCAAGTGGTATGGAGAAGTACCTAGGGAAGACTTAATTCTAATTCTATCAGACCAAAGTGCAAATTTCAGCATGTTATGGCAATCCCAAGGCTTCTTGTCCTAGATATTATTAATCACATCAAGTAAATTCATATTTGTAAATTCATCAACACCATTACCTTAGGGATAATAATTAAAATAAAATTTAAGGATTTAATTTTTCATGTATACCCATTCTATGAATTTTAAAGAAGATAAAGCATGACCGTTATCACATACCAACATCAATATCATTTTAAACCTAGTGATGATATGCTCCTTGAGGAAGTTGATTACCACTTCTGTTGTGTAATTTTTAAATGTCTAGGTCTAAATTCAACAATTAAAATAGTTGGTTTATGACAATATAAACTTATGCCCAACTGATGAATTAGCATTGATGGTTCCAAAAAATTCCATTCCCCACTGTTAAAATTTTTAAACCTCAATAATAGGCTACAAATGCATAGCAATATTTTGTTTTATGTTTTTTACTTTGATAATTTTGATAACTTATCACATGTGCATTAACATATTTAAAAATATGTGGCCATTAGTAACCTACCAATGGGATTTGGTAAGTTGTATCACTCCTTGAACCATGCCTAGTTCCATATTTTTCATGAAATTATTTAACTACTTCAACATTTTTTAAACATCTTAAGTAAATAACTTCATGATTCTTTCATGTATAATACTCCTAATTTGATCATGAAATTGCTTATCTTCAAGTGTAATGCTCTTATTTGGGTGGAGTTCAAGTAATTAGGATAACTATTATTCAATAAGTAATAGATTATGTCTTGATATCACTCATCATTAGTGATGGAATGTACTATATATTGGTGACATACAATCTAAGAATCAAATTATGCCATTATTTTACTCAGTCTTTGACCTTTTACTATCTTTATTAGTTGAATTTCTAAGTCAAATTCCTTTAAATTAGGCATCCACTTACTTATGAATTCACCTAACTCATTTAACATCAGCATAGCCTTTACATAAGGATCAATGGAATACACTTTTTTACATAAAATATAATGCATGAACCTTTCAACTTCTTTGATCAAAGAAAATATTTATTTATCAATGGTATAATAACTTAGTTCAACGTTTTTGAATGGATAAATCATGAAATACACTACTCTCTCATCTCCATTTTATTTTATTTGATTTATAAGAACATCACTTGAATGATTTGAGGTAAAGGAATAAATGTATAAGGGTTGGGTATAATCAAACCAATTAGTAATGTGGTGTTCATAATTAATTTCTTAATTTCATAAAATGTCACTTGTGCTTCTCTAGTCCATTCAATCTTGGCTTCTTTCTTTAACATGTTGTTTAATGGTTTAACTATCTCAACAAAACCTGAAATGAGTTTGTGTACAAAATTGATCTTACCAAAGAATAGGCAATGTATTTTTTTTAAATTATGTCTACTCAATCAATATTTATGCATATGCATCTTTCAAATAACATGTCCCAATAACTTACCTTCATTCTATAAATATGTATTTTTTAAGAGTCAAGGAGATACCATGTTCTTTACACCTTTGCAATACCATTTGTAAATATTTCAAATGGTCTTCTCAATTTTTTGAAAAAATGGTTAGATCATCCATATAAATCACAATACACTTGAGGATTAGAAGTTTGAATACAATGTCCATAGCACATTAAAATGTAGCACTCACATTGATTAGATTGAATGTCATTATCTTGTATGCAAAGGTTCCCCTTTTAGTGATGACATTTGTCTTGAATATATCTTCATAGTTTACCAACACCTAATTATAACCAAAATGTCCATCCATGAATGACATTATGTTTGAACCACTCACAATTTATAACACCTCATACAATGATGGTAGTGGGTAATTGTTTTTCTCTGAAGCTCTATCTATATTATTGAAATCCACACATAAGTGTATCTCTCCATTCTTTGTCCACACTAAAACAAGGTTTTACATCCATGTAGAGTGCCATGATTGGAAAAATCACCATAGTTGATAATAATTTATGTACTTTCTTTAAGATTAAAATTTTTAGTAAAGGACTCATAGGCCTCTATCTCTGATAGAAAGGCTTAACTCTTGGATTGAAAGGAATGGTATAAGTGAGGATTGAAGTGACAAATACCTTCAATTTTTCATAACCCTATGCTATAACTCCCCTATAGTATTTAAAGGCTTGTGCAATTTCATGCTTCTCCACTTTTATACAAGTTGTGCCAAAAATAATATTATTTGAATCCTTTGCATTCAAAAAGTTAATAGGCTCATGTATCCTACCTTTGGAAGGGGTTGTTTTCTTTTACTTACCTTGATATTACATATCAAATAGCCTTTCCAATGAGACCATACCAATAGAGTATGGAATTTGATAGATTACTTTGATGCATTCAATATACAAACATTACCTCGTAGGAGAATCACACAACAGATTCTTTGGTAATAGTGCCAATTTTTGATTCTTACTTGAAGAGGTTTTTGGCATAACTATATTTCTTTCCTTATATCCTAATGATATTATAAATTTTGAAGAGTTTAGTGATGATCAACATATAATTGAATTCATCAAGAACACATATGTATTTAAATCTAAGATTATTGATGAGGTTGATAGAGATGACTTTGAGTTATATGATGAAAGTGTGACAAACCTAAAAATTAATATCATACCATGGTACTTTGAAAAACATTTGTCATTACAGATGTAGTAGTTTTAAATTATTTAAACAAAATCTCTAAATCTCCTAACACCTTTAGGTATTTGAATTTATTCCTGAGATAAAACTAAAGTTCATGAATTAAAACTTTATATTAAGAAACATTATGTGTACAATAAACTTAAATCATGAATGCATCTAAATACACCTTCCCCATTGTATTAATCATCTCAATTTTCACACCAAAACCTTGGTTGTATGTAGAACCATCAAACTTTAAGATCCATAGCTGATTGTCCTTTGTTCATTGTTGATTTTGAGATATGAGTGTTGTAGCAATGTCAATTTAATTATTTTTACTCTCAACATCAAGATAAATAACTTGTTCTTACTTGACAATGACATCTTGGTTTTCTCTTTAGTATCTGAAGTATGAGTAGATTTTTTAAGTGTAGAGGTATTTCTAGGCTTGGTCATTGTTAACTCTTCATATTTATTTGGATTATCATGTTTAGGAATACTAACTATTTATGTTTATATTGTTTTTAATGTTGAAATTAATGTTGGACTATGGTTATTTTACTAAGGTTAAAGATGATTCAAATGTTCAAATGCAAGGGAAGATATAGGTTATATTACTACCTCAAATGCATAGAATGAATCTTCTTCATCAATTTGTTCTATCTCCTCAATCTCATTTGCTAGTTGAATCCTTTGAAGTTTTTATTTTTCTTGCCTGAACAAAATGTTAAAAATTATATTTTTAGAATTCAACTCACCATAATCAATTTTTATATCATTATCACCATTTATTTACTCTTCAATCATCTATTTTTTAACATGTGCAAAAACACCAATGAACAAGATTTTTTTAACTTTTTTTGTAGTAGCATAAACACTGAGCTCAAATTCTTCATATAGGATCTCATTTTTCTTATTGAATTCAGTGATCAAATGTTTCATTTTAGTTTCCATATCAATCTTAATTATATGATATAACTACCACTAGAGTTTACGCAATACTCAAGTGACCATAGGATCAGTGTAAAACTGAGACATTAACCCACACCAAGATGTAATGACACCATAATGATAATATTACATTATGAAACACATATTACATGTAACCTTAGTGTTACAATGTTTTTCCTTTGTGTTACTTATGTATATTACTCATATAATATCCTTGTAGATATAAGTGATTACAACTAAGATGTAAATAATCCTAAGTAATGTGGGATAAAACCATAAGTAGAATAGTAAGAATAGTGGCACATGAGTCATCAAGCACTCATGTGTGCACACACTAAGCACTAGTGGTTAAATCTAACCTAAGTTAACTTAATAAAAGATTAAATAAAAATTTACACTAACACCCCCCCCCCCTTAATTTTAACTTAGGGAGCAATGAAAAACAAAAGAGTGTAAGACTCCTTAGAAGATAGGTCTTAGAAACTATGCCATGTTGGGTACATATATACAATGTCAAGAGAATTCAATAAAAAATCCAAGTTTCTTGATGGATGCCAATACATATTTCTAGAATACATGTATGCCAATCATTTTAAATGCCAAGTAAAATAAGAATTAGTGTTGAATACAAGGATCAACTGGAAGAAACACTGATCTCCAAAAGAATGGGTAGAATAAGAAACCCAAGGAAGCATTACCAAACATCCTCCCCCCCCCCCCCCCCTCAATGTTGAATAAAGTAATGATGATAGCAATTGATGACTATAAAAGTGATGGAAAATGAGTGAACATCACAAGAATTCATGGTGGTCTAATCCACACTCAGACAAAGCTATGCAGGATGTATGTGAACACTAGGTGAAAATACTCATAATATCTACATGAGTGGTCCAAATCCACTACTCAATGACCACTTGAACTATAATGGTAATTTTGGAACCATGAAAATGGCTATCCATGGGTAATTTTGAATCTTGATAGATGTTGGGGATACCATATGTCACTCACAACATGGAGATAGTCATATTATCGAGGTTAGTGTTAAAAATATAGAAGAGTACACCAAAGAATACCAATAAATGATTAGACATACTACAATCCTCATATACATTCTAAAAAATAAAGTGCCTGATAAGAGACTCATGTATAATAGAGGAATCCAAACTCATTATTGTGATAAAAACATGAAATCACACACTCACACAAAAGTCACTTATTTATAGAAAAATGGAATGTCTCCTAGAAAATTCATGGAAGTATAAAGGAAGGGGCCTCAAATGTCTCGATGGCATGAGCATAGGTGGAAGTGTAAAATAATCAACATTGATTCATGAAGGTAAAAAAACTCATAAACCAAAAAAGGTCATGCACGAGTGGCCCGAAATTCACTAATTGAACATAAATTCAAAAATATAGTAGGAGTCTTGTCAGATAACAACCATGTGAAAAGAGACAAAAAGTATTTTTCCTCACTAGGGTTCTAAAAACAAAGCCATTTTAGGTACCATTTATAATATGCGGAAATACAATTCATTTTTTTAAAAAAAAGGATAAGGAGAGAGAGAAAAAACTACATAAATTTTAATGTGTGGGGCATAACCCCCAGCCATATTAAACCCACTTGCCGATCTTTAAACATGATATCCAAAATAGGTGTGAATGTGACCAACCCACATGAAGAAATTAACCACTCAAATTTTAAAATGGAGTGTGACAAACCACACACACACATGAAGGTGGACAAAGCTAGAAACCCCCCATGGCACTTTATAAATCAATGCGAGTACAAATACATTTGAACTACCCACACAATATGAATTATAGTTTGTAAAATAAGACATTAAGATAAAAAAATACAATATAATATATAATTAAAATAAATATATGTTTCATATTTGAATATAATGAAAAAACATGCACTTTCAAAAAAGACATTTTTACAAATCGAAGTTACTAGTCAAAAGTTATAGCCTCATAAAGGTCTAAAATACATGAACTAGTCAACCCAACTAGAAAGAAACTAAAATTTTTAGAAATATGACTGATCAAAATATAAAAAATGGCCTTATAAATAAATATATTTTTTAAAAATATCCAATTTTAAAAATAAATCACCTTCCCAGGCTTCATGGATCAAAAGTTATGAGTCTCGAAAGAAAAAATCTCCAAATATGGCTCATAGTGGTGAAGGACAAGCCCTTAGGGGCTAAAAATTCCCAATAGGTTAGTCATATGGCACCAATAGAGGCTAAAAAAATGTTATGTAATACCAAAATAAAATTTATATTCAACCTCATGACTTGTAGGTCATCAATGCTTCAATCCAAGTGTTATAACCATAAGTGCAAGCATGAAGTTTGTTAATAAAAGTGAACAAACTAATATTTATTATCAAAAATTGCAATGATTTAAAGGCTAAGATAAGTGGAGACCTTGATGGTGGTGTGATGGTGGTGTTGTTTTAAGTGTCATATCTAGGTGGTGCTCCACCCAAAAAAATGACCTTGTACCAAATGAAGACTTCCAAATTGCCCTCTACCTTCAAACTTTCAACACGGATGCCTTGGTGCTCCATTTTTTGAAAATGAATACTTTTTGGAAATATATCAATGAAAGGAATCTAGTGATATAATATTTTATCCAATATTATTTTAAAAAAACAAAAAAAAACTAGCATTTTCTTTGATGTTCCTCGCTTGTCCTACAAAATAAAAACTTAAAAAAATCATAGAAAATCACCAGAAACTCTAAAAATTATGATTTTTTTGAGTATAATTCAAATAAATATAGGATCAATTTCATAAATTCTGAACTTTTCCAAAAAATTAAAAAACAGAAAAATACCCTAAAAGATGCTTAAGAATGGCAAGACTAGACCATAGACAGCTCTGATACCTTTATAGAACTACCACTAGAGCTAAGTAATGCCCAAGTGGCCATAGGATTGATTTAAAATTGAGACACTAACCCACACCAAGATGTAATGATGCCATAATGATAATATTACATTATGAAACACATATTACATACAACCTCAATGTTATAATGTTTCTCCTTGGTGTTACTTGTGTGTATTGCTCATAGAAGAGCTTTGCATATATAGGTGATTACAACCAAGATGAAAAACATCCTAATCAATGTGCGATAATACATAAGGATAATATTAAGGAATAGTGGAACATGAGTCATCAAGCACTCATGTGTGCACACACTAACCACTAGTGGTTAAAGCTAACCTAAGTTAACTTAAAAAATAATAAATAAACATTTACACTAACATTAGATTTGGCATACCATGCTATGGGAACCACATATGGGAAACGTCAATTTTCATATATCCATTCAATGTCTTGGACCAATATTTTCTTAGGAGCATACCATGTGTATCAGGGACATCAACTACCTAAATATAAATCAATTATTGTACTCTTAGATCTAAAGCTAGTTGCACGTGAATATGGTTCAACTCTCTAACCACCTTAACCTCTAATTTTTATAGCTACATCACCTTCATGTTTAACTTGGAAAGATTCAATCCTAGCTTTTACCAAATTGATAATGATATCACATTTCTTGAAGCACCTAAACCACCAAACAATTGTATAATTATTTACCAAAAATATGAATTATTAGGATACAATGAGGAATTTTAGTATTTTCTTTATTAAAAAAAACATGTCCATCCATTAATTTACTAATTTATTTTTTTTGGAGTAGATAAAGCTTTTAACAATAATTATTATTGATTAGGCATTTTTAGTAGTTCAAACATTGTTATATTAGTTTTAATTTTTCTTAAATATTTGATAATTTTGTATCCAATCTTTGCTTTATTCTAATGAGTTGTCATCGTGTAGGGGATTAGAACTATTCTTTAATCATGAATATGTGTTAAGTCCTTCAGGAAGAAACAAATTGTTGTTCAATTTTTCATCAAGTGGAACCTGACTGTTGTTTGGAGGAGTATAAGTTGTTAAATGTGTTTGTAATTTACTCCTCAACAAGTAATTGTTTCTTCTTTGAAATTTCATAAAATCCTAAACTTTATCTAATTTATCTTCTGGATCATTATAACTCTCACTTGGGAATTCAAAACTTTCTAAAATTAATATTATACCTTGCTAATTCTAGTTTGATTTTCTATTTCCTTTTGAAAGATGTTTGAAGTTGACATAAAATTAGGACAATCAATTTTGGAATGATTTGTTATATTATGCAATTTACACCAAGTGAGTAATGCCAAATCATCTAGGTTTACATAACTTCCAACATTGTTGTTGGTATGATTTGCATTATCAAGGGGAGTAGGTACACCTCCATCAGTAGAACTTGTATTACATTGGTGATTATTTCTTTGGAAATTTTTTTTAAAAAAAATTGAGGAGAGTTGTGTTGGGACAAAAATACCCCCATTTTTGAAAATTGGGACCCTTGAGAAACTCTAAAGATTGAGCATGGAAACTTATCATGTTAGGGTCATTTGTAGAATTTGAAGATCATCCAGTTTGTTAGAAGCAAGTTTACTTAGTGGTGTTTTATATTAATTTTTCCTAAAATTGTTAGTAATTGTTCTTTATTTCTTTTAGTTGCAAGTTCCATGGTGTTTGTCCCTAAGAAATTGATGTTTAAAAACCCTATCAAAACCCTTAGTTTAAATTTGAACATTAACAAGAACTAAGTTAGTGAGAACCCTTTTTAAAATCCATTTTAGACATAACTATAAAATCATGTCCTAAGCTTAATCATGTTTTTAAACACGAATAAGGCTTAGTCTATAGTGATTGGTCCCTTTTTAACCTAAGGTTTTAACCCTAAGGCCCATTATATTTATTAAAACAACTAGGACCTTAGTCTTAACACCTTAGCTTAAGTTCCAATTCCCTGGGTCCAATTTTATGTTAGCTCAGTCCTTTGATTTATGCCTTAGCCTAAGGTTTTAACCCTAAGGCCCTAATGTATTTATTAATATAGTCATGGCCTTAGTTTTAATGCCTTAACCTAAGTCTTTTATATCATTACAGTCCTGACTTAACTTCTTTTCATCTTGTAGGATCTAACAATCCTCACTTTATCATGGTATTTGATCCAATAGAGTGAAAAAATATTGAGCTTTGAATTAAATAGCATGCATATCAGATGATCTAACATTTTTTAATTCTTCACTACCTTTCAATCAGATGGCATGAGAGAGAAGTGATAGAATCCTATGCATATCCCCTAGGACCAATCATGTTCAAGTTCCTAGATAATGATCGATGGTTCTCACTTTGTCACAAAGACCCGATAAAATGAAGTGAGGCATAATTGAAAATTAAAGGATTATAAAAGGCTTGAATGATTAACATGCAACACCCTTGCATTTAAATATTAAAATAAAATGGGCCCACCTAGTAAAAGTAACCAATCATGAGTAAGCTCTCAAATCTTGATCCTATGACTGTCACTTCATCACAAATCTTGATTCAATGGAGTGCATTAGGTTTAAGATCCTTAGAAGACCAATGGAGGTGCCAAGTGGCACTCTTGCATTGGATCACAATAATTTTATGAGATTAAGATTGACATTTACATGATTATTATTTGATGTTTGTAAGGACATATTTGATGTACGTGCAATCATCAACTTTAAGCCCATCAAATTAAAATTTTCACTAGCTTAAAATTGAAGTAATCATGACCATCATTTGACATCTATAAGGATGTATTTTATGTTCGTGAGACCATCAAATTTAAGCTCATGAAATATTCTACTTAAGATCAAAATACACTTCAAAATATTGTTGGAAGGCTCAAAATTTACTTTACAAGTAAAGGGAAGTGCTCATAAGATGCTCAAACACTATAAATATTCGATCTACAAAATGTGTATATGGTCTTATGGTCTAAATATATACCAAATAAAACTTAGTCTAAATCTATGCTTTAAGTTCCCCATGGCATTTTGTTTAAATATCATGAACCTTAAACTATAGACTTATTTTAAAAGGAGATCTTTGTTATGTAGGACTTAGACCAAGTTATTTCTAGCTAAAGGTTTTAATGTGTTTTGTCAATATAATGAAATCATATTCATGAGACCATTATATCATGTTGATCCCTTTGAGCATATTTCATAAAGCCTTGGCATAAATATTTTAGACCAATGCATACATTGTGTTTATTAAACACAACGTCAACATTAGCTTAGAACATTTAACCTTGGCACCATTTATATGATTTAAAAAAACTTAGACATAAATCCCTTAGCCTAAGATTTGCATCTTGCTTAATAGACACATAACAAACCTTAGCTTAAGGAATTTAAGCCTGAGCCCCACTTTAATGATGTGCTAACTTAAAATTTAGACATCTATGAAAATCAATGGTTCACACTTTATTACTGGATTTTGTTCCAATGATGTAAATATCATGTGAAATTTTCAATAAATCCTTGAGATCCCATGATCTCATTACATGGTGAAAATGCATTTGAGGTAGAGCTGAGAGAATGATCTGATGATTCATGCTTTATCATTGGAGTTTGATATAATATCATGATGGTGCTCATGAATTTTAAAAGGCCTACAAACCCACCACATGGCCAATGCTCATTCAATAAAGGATTGACATAAGATATGAAACATGAAGAAGGCATGCAAATATGCCAAGTTTTACACCCATAAAGCTTAGAAAAAAGGATCCAATCACAAGCAAGGGCCCATATTATAATCAATAGCTCACATCGATCTAGGATTTTAATCCTATAGTAAGAAACAAAAGGAGGTATTTTGAATTCTAATGGCTAGTGCTCAAAGGTATTTATGAAAAATACTATGAAAGGTTTGAACCAATGCCAAATATGCACCACACAAGTAGAAAAGGACAAAATGAAAGATCTTGTGGGATTAAAAATGCAAAGGTATAAAGGCAAAGGTCCAAATCAAATCCAAGGCACGTATAAACTAGAGTCTAATATATCCTACCATTAAAGCTTCAAAACCCTACACGAAAGTGACCCAAACAAACTCAAATCATTACAATTTGATCCAAAGAGGGCTTGATTGTGTTTTGAGCATAAAAGATATTTCATAGAGACCATTTTCAAACTAGTGTGAACAATTTATAGAAGAAAGAACCATGGCAACTCATAGACAATAATTGAAGGAGGAAATTGAACTCTACTTGGTGACAGATAATGAGGGGTAAATCTTCAAAGACATCAAATTAGATGTGGTATCCCTAAATATCCAGGGCATGAGGAACTAGTCTAAATTATTCTTCAATATGGAATAATTAAAACCAATTACAAAGGAGTAGAGGATTGCCATGGTGAGCCAAAGGTAGTGTGACTTGGTCATTATTTAGATGGTTGGTCTTCACCACACTACTACAAAGCCTGAGTTACTGCATTATATAGACATCTTTGACCCTATATTTGTTGATTGTAGAATAGATAATAATTGGATCATTTGGGAAAGGAATTCCAATGGGATTGATTATATTTCTATAATTTATTTTGAGAAGTAATATAAACTACCAATTCCCCATGTGCACCTATTTAAAATCAAAGAATGGACCATCAACCATGACCTAAACTTTGTCCTTAGACCCTGGCTATACCAATGACCCCATATCTTTAGGGACTTTGAAAGCAAGATCCCAATAGTTTAATTCAAGGAGGGCATCAGAGTTATAATGAACCTATTGAATCAAGCCTTTGGATCCCCCTAAACCACCTATGTAAACAAAATATGGGTTCCCTTTGTGCATTTCATGGTGTAATAATAACTCACCCCTCCAATTAGGGATTTAATCAGTGTCTTCTTAGCCAAACAATTCACTTCCATCAAAATAAAGACATCCAAATAATTTTACATGATGTCATATCTTCTAGATACCCTTCTCACCTCAATTAACTTCCCTAGTATTATAAATTGGTCTCCTAAAGGAAAAACCACCATTTCCCACCATTATTTCAAATTACATATCTTTAAATACAAGAACCATATGCAATTCATTTATGACTATGTCTACCCATCCATAGTGGAGGCCATCATAAGTGTTCCCATGCCTACGGTCTACCCACTAATCAAGAAGTATGTTGAAATGATGGGTGACATCTGGTTCTACCTTGATTATACAGTTGTCAAAATTGATGGAATCATGTCCCAGGATTATAAATTACTAGTATATGTTCCTAACAAGTTGGATAAGCAAGAAATCGCTTCCCATCTCCTCTATGGCATTAATGGGGTTTACAAAGAAAAGAGGAAGGGTCTCCTCCACCCATTACCTCTAACTATTAGAAGAACTATACTCTAAGATTGGAAACAAGTTGATACCATGGCTAAACATAGGGATTCATTTGGGTTTCAATTTGATGAACTCAAAATGTGGGATTCTAAGATCATAGTGACTAATCATTTGAAAGATAAAATTCTCCCCAAGCCTAAGTATGTACATCAGCTCAGTGTCCATAACACCATTTACATTAGGGCCAAGAATTATGAAGAAGTGTTGGCTAAGATCCAAGGCCAAAACATCAAATTTGATCATAATTTAACCAAGGATGACAAGCCATCTAGAGAGGAATGATAAATGCATCCTTTAAAATATCAATTTCTACCTCAACCATCTAGGACAGTTGAGGAGCAACCCCAATTGGAATAGCCATAGCCATAGCCTGAAGGGTAGATTGTATAGAATCAGGATGAACAAGGTTGTGGCAAGGAGAAATTAGAAGAAAGGAAATTGGAAGAGAGAATTGGGGAGGGACCCTCATCTTCAACACTACCCTAAAGGCCACCTTCCCTAATTTAGTGCATTGATATTATTGCCTTAGATCTACATGAGACACTTGAGGGTACTCTTAAAGAGCTTGCAGAGGCATATGATATAGACATAGAAGAAGAAAAATGGAAGATGCTTAAATATAGGCAAAGGAATTTGAAGAGGATAAAGAGAAAGAGGTTGCTCTTGGTATGGTTCCATTGGCTCCTAGGGAGAAGAGAAAAGTAGAAATTTCACTATTCCATATTGGGCCCAAAAGACCAAGGGTGATCCTCACACACCCAACTAGAGAGTTCAATCTATTTAGTGATGAATTCACCATCCATGGGCTAGTTATCCCAGACTAGTTCATTTATGGAAAATTGTAAAAGATCTATTCTCTTTCCCATTCATGGGCCATGACAAAAGTTACAAATGTTGAAGTGTATGATGACATGAATCCATGGAATAGGGATATGATGAAATAATGGGAAGAGATAAGGATTGTGGTCTCTCCAAGATCTAAAAAAAAGAGAATGGATGCCCTAGGATCATTAAGCAACATAGGTGTAGAGATCTTTGAACCTCTAAAACTCATAGAGTCATCCACTACCATGCAATTTAATCTAGAGATATCTAGATTGGATAGGGTTACCACCAAGATAGCCATGGTGAGAGTAGAGGAATTCACCTTATAAAAGGTGGAGCCCTTTTTAGGATTAACCCTAGTCGGGGGAAATAGCTGGGTGAAGCTACAATTCATGAAGAAGATGTTGAAAGCTTAATTGAATCCTAGTCAGCACAAGCAAAAGTAGGGATCAAAGGAATGAAATGGAGGATATAAAATTTGGAAAGGGAAAAAGAAAACCTAGAGACATAGGAAATAATATCAGTACTTGAGGTAATGACCAAAATGCTTGAGGAGTCATTTTATGATGTGTTTAAGGCACTCAATAATAAATTTGAGGTAGAGTGCATTAGCATAGTAGGGTGCATTAACCAAGGTTCTGGTTAACCAATGGAAATCCTTAGAGGAAAATATAGTTAAACTTCTCAACATCTAAATAAGGAGACAAATCCTAGGCTTCAAAACCATTAGTTTATGACACTTGAGCATAATTCTCATAATTGTGGTTGACAAGGCTCAAAGTTTGAGTGCATGGAACAATAATGTGGAAAGGATCCTAGAAGATGATAAGGAGATAATTTTAAGGATTGAATAGATTCTTGGGACTATGCTTATAGATCCTTCAAAACCCACTACCCTTGGAATCATAAGTGATTAGGAATTCAAACCTAGGGCTACTTTGGTGATTCAAAAAATCAAAAGAAAGAGCAAAGGCAAATCTAGGGTTGATAATAATAAGATTCTAGACATGATATTCAATGTTAGAGAGAGGATAAATGAAGTCAAGAGTATTGAATAATCCATGTCTAAAAATAAAAGAGAACTTTATGACTTGGTAGATCAAGAGGAGGAGCATATCTTGAAGCCTGCTATGGATCTAAGGCTAGTTGATGAGAAACATACCAAAGCAATGAAACTCTTAAAAAATCAACAAGGGGACCCTTCAACAATGGGCCCACCCAAAAACTAATATTCATTTTTGAAAACATTTTAATATTTTAAATAGAAATATTCTTTTTTAAGGCATATGCTAGTCTGTTAGAATATTGCCCCTACGTCAGTCTAGTTGTGAAGAACAAGTGTATACTAAAAATTTCAATGGAAGGATAGTTGTCCTTATCTTTTGTATACCTATATATTGTGACTGATCGGTATACTACTTGAAATTCCTATAAAGGCATGTATTACCATTTTTAAAAGAGATAATTTTGAGAAAATTTTATATACTTGGAGACATTAATATAATCAAGGAATTATGCAAAGATTGTCCATGTTTGATATGTTAATTTCTAATATAGATTTTCTCTCAATTGCTAGTTAATATCTTGAATTTGAATGGTGTCTTTAAATTTTGAGTTGAATTTTATAATCATAAGATTTCTAATTTGTGCATATGTTAGATTATTTGGAGGATCTTAGGTTTTGCTTCATTTCATTTTACTCTATGTTTAGAGGTGCAAATGTTATTTGATTACAATAGTAAATCCTTAAAGTAGACCTAGTTCTTACTTGTGATTATTTGCATTGTCCTTTGAATTTTGCATAGTATATAGTGAGATTTGAGCTTAGGATATGTTGCATTATATACTGGTTGAATATTTACGTAGTTAAAATTGATGCTTTGTCATGATATTTGAGACTAAAATTGGCAATCACTCATTTCCTTTCTACCTTACCCTTCTCTTTTCTCTCTTTTTACATCAGATCACTTTATTTTAAATTTAATTATAAATATCCACTAAGATTAGTCTATAGCTTAAATATGGATCATAATTCAATAAGTATTATGTAGATTCTTTGTAATTCACAAAGAACAGACCATGATGGCTCCTAACAATCACTCATTATAAATTTGTGGGACACCAATACATATCTCTATAGTTATTTCACCATTGCTGACATCAAGTTGCCATAACATTATACTCATGACATGAATTCATTGAATTCTAAAATGAGAAGTATTCTTTAAACACTAAGGGACCCTGTGGTACGTTTAGAGGCACCTAAAAGGTGGTTCCCTGATGGTGCTAGGAGGGCTAATCTTTGTGAATTATTCAAATATTTGTATATTTTGATCTAAGATCAATGTATCTTTGTGTTTTTGAGTGAATTATTTGCTTATAATTATAAATATCATTGATATTTGTTATTGATGACACATCTTTGTGCTTCCTTAGACAAATATTAAAGTTCTTTTGCATTTGATGCTTGTTTATGGTATATTTAACTTGAAATTTGAATATACATAGTATCTTAGGTTATAAAAACTCATTTTAATTAACGGTTGATATATATGAGTTACTTTAACTTAGACTTATAAATATAGATCACATTCACATAATTAAATGCGTCCTTGAGCTAATTCAGTCAAAGATCAACATCCTTTGTTATTATTCATGTAATATTTATAAAATAAGCATAATGTGTAGGTCTAAATCTTGTTCTTTATAAATTTAAACTTGATACATCATATTTTAAGCAAGATGTTCAAGCTAGAATTGCCTAGGATTAGAACAAGATCATACTTAGAGATTAGGGAACCTTTTCTTGAACTTGAGGTTCATATAAAAGCTAAGTCTAACAAAGGAAGATGTAGGAGATCTAAATATTTTCCAACTTCACCTCTTTAAGGTTTTTGTAACTTTAACCTTCAGCTAGGTATGTCCTAGTTGGGATAATATTCAATCAATGTACCAGTTATGGTACATGATCTCCCACAAAACCAAAAGAATTATTTGCCTACATTTAGTCCAATAGGTATTACAACTACTAAAGAGAACATTAAGTCTTTTAAAGTTACCTTAAGGTTATTAAATGTTTTTCATGAAGATGTTGCTTACAAGTTATTTCCACTTACCTTTAAATATGTTTCGTATGAATGGTTCTTAAATTTGCTTGATAATTACATCACTAGTTGGGATGATTTTCACTAATGTTTTTATGGATCAATTTGGTAAGATTGTCAATCCTTTTGTGATTTAACTTCAATTTACCACTATTAAAGGGGATGTCAGTGAGCCTATCAGGGTCTTCAATGCTAGATTTCAAAAAAATTATAATAAGACCATAGAGCCTTATAAGCCTGATGATGTCCTAGCTTTGGAGATTTACAAAGATGCAGTGGATCCCGTGACCTATTTATTCTTGAAAATATCCATCCCAGCTATAACTACTTTATCCTAGGATTATTCTAAATTAGTGACCATTAATGATCAAATGCATCCCCAAGGGTAGATGGCATACTCTATGTGAAACATCAACCCACATATGCCTACGATGAACTTATTCCCCAACAACAACCAGAATATCCTAGCATTAAATCAACTTTCAAACTTAAATCAATTGTCATTGAGTCATGTTGCTCCCAATCAAAACTTAGGATTCTTAAATCATCCTGCTAATAGCTTCAATCCTAATGATCAACATACTTTAATACCAACTACTAGTGCTTATAATAATGAGGTACATAATTCTGAAACTCCTAAAAATGAGAATGACTCTATCTTGAAAATGGTTCAAAAATTAAGCACTAATTTCTTTTAGCTACAAAAGCAAGTAGATAATACTAGAGAATACTCTGGTATAAATTTCTCATTTCAAAGGTTTAATAGGCCAAATAATAAATTTCAAAATGATAGTTTTCATAATAATAAGAACAATGAGTCATCCTCTGAAAAGAAGACCATGGAAATTAACCTTACTGATATTGCACTACCTAATTCTTATAGGATACATTACATAACCAAGCATGGTGAAATTGACTATATTGAGTTTTACAAAGATTTTGAACATTTTTAAGAGGATTTGGATACATTTGAAGTGGTCCCCAACAAAGAAAGTGGTACAATTTCCTCGGGATCCAAATCATCTAAACAAGCATTCATAATAGGTACTTTTGATTTCCCCTTTCAAGTGGAAAATGAACCTGATGAGATCCCTAAGGAAATCCAAGATTTTTAATAGTTTTTGAAGAATACCTATCCCTTGAGGAATAGAGAGTAGATTTAGCCTTTAAATACATTAATGCCCCCAAATAATTTTGGAACCCCTCTAGATATCTCTTCAAACAACAATCTAGATCCACCTAAAGGGAGTACTTCTAAACCCAATGTTGAGATTCTTAGTACTTTTAATAAAACTAGTTATAACATTTTTGAGGATATGAATAAAATAAAGGATAATATTACATTGCATGAACTCACATGGATTATAGATCAAAGAGACCTCCTACTAGAATCTCTGATGAGTGTCGATCAACTCCTCATTTAATCAATATTCAATTGATGTCTTATCAACCAAGGCTGGTGTCCAAAGCTATCTACAGTAAGGTGTAGGATGGTAGATCTAGAATTCTACTTATGGGGGTGTTTGATGGTCCTATTATAACTTTGAATAATGAAGTAAATGTGTCTTAAACTAGTTGATTCACTCTTTTGTTGAAAAGGAAAAGATGTAACTATTTAATCAAATGACTCCACTCTTTTGCTTAAAAGTAAAATCAAACTCCTATTTACGCTCACATGGAAATAGAGATGTTTAACTTAAAAAGGAAATTTGCTTCACACGTTCTCTATGAAAGAAAACACACTTTACTTAGAAAGGAAATGACTTTAGAATAAGGAAATGCCTTTTGAACTATGAAATTGTTTTGATGTTGTATGAATGAATGCAAATATTAGCTAGATTTTGATTATTTATAATAGAGTTAATATAACATAACATAAATGCCATACACAATTCTTAGTTCCAAGGAGAGTGTGCCCTTGATCCTCTCAAACTCAAGAACAAAGATTAGTTAATGCTGGAAACTAAAGTGATAATTCATAAAACTAAAATGATTACAATCTATCTAAAACCTATAATATGCTTGTGTGTATATTTTATCTATTCTCTTCCTTTTTTTTATAACAAAAGTCTTACATTTTATACTAATATAATCAACTCAAAATAGGATGCAAAGAGATAGGATTCCTTTGTCAATCCATTCATCCAAAAATAAGAGATTGGATTTACAAGAGATTTAATTATTCTAATGAAATAGATATACTATCTTATAATAGTCCTAGGATCCAAATATATACTACTTTATTAAAATAAAATCCTAAAAAATAGTAGATGAGTATTTTCCTCATATGATTCCAACTGGAATGATTCTCTCTCATCTTATCTGGTCGCCAGCTTCCCCATTTATAGCTTTATCTTTACAAAATCCATGGAATTGACCCTAAAGAGTCGGTAGGAATGAGCCTATGGATTCCATATAAATAATCCTATGGAGTCTATATAAACAAACCTATGAATTCCATAGAAACAAGCCTACAGAGTCCATAGAAACAAGCCTGTGGAGTCCATAGAAACAAGCCTGCGGAGTCTGTAGATTCATTCTGTGTGAGTTCATAGTTATGTTGGATGGAGATCAAAATTAAAATTTCACTATACATCACCTGTGTCTTCTTCTTGACCATTCTTTACAACAAAAATCACTAAAACATGTTATGTATTAGACATTAATGACAAAGTAGAAGTTCTATTTTCCATGTAATAGTTATCTAATAATCTATGATTTACATAAGATAATATCCTTAGAGAGATAAATTGAGAGAAATAACATGTCAATAATGAGTCATATTCTAAACTCATCATCTCCCCCATGCTTTACTTTTTGCAAGTCTCATTACAAATATTAATTTGCATTTGTAGCTCTGGCATCTGCTTTCCACACTTTGACTCAAATCATAGTCATCAAATTCATATATTATATTCTTGTCTAAATTGCTTTTAAACCCCTGATATTTTTGAGTTATTTGTTTTCATATATTGAATTGCTCCTCTAATTGTGGAGCCCAACTCTACCATCCTAGAATAGGTATAATCAACAAAGGAGGTCTATATCTCATGCCAATCCATTTATTTTCTCCCCCAGAGTTTATTACCTCTATTAAGATTTCCAAAATTGAGGTAGCTTTCCTCATACTCCATCTTAAGTTATTTGGAGACATGACCTCTCATCTTCTAAGAGGCACTAAAAGTTGGTCCCACCTTTTCACACTTGCAGTCACCATTGAATCAAAACTCTATCTTGAAAACAAGTCAAAAGAAATAGCATAATCATATAAAGATTGTAAATAATGAGTTTTAATTTCATTGCTTAAAAAAGTATAGTTAAAATTCTTTCTGATCAATTTGGGGATAGAAAAGGCTAGTCTGAAACACAATCTTATAGTCTTAGCATGATTTGTATACTCCTCAAATCTAATTTTCCATGCTAGTTGATTTTTCAATGTAGAATACAATGCCCTCAGTTGAACTTCTCCTACATGAAGGTTTATCAAGAACTTATTGTGCTCATGGTCTCCTATGATCAAATCATATAAATAAAACTCATAAACCAAATCCTGTTGATCAGGTTCAACACTATAGAAAATTTCTAGAAATGTTGTTGGTTGTAAAATCTTGTAAGGAAGATGATAAAAGATCCTCAGAATTTTCCATCTATAAAATTGTTTAAATAAAAACAAACTATATGCAGGAGAAGGATTCCTACATGCTAAAAGAGATTCCCTAATTTTCATGCATCCTACAAATTTTCTTCTAAATCTTGGACCTTAGGTTCCAATTCTTTCTTTTCATTTTTTAATATTTTGTTTGAAGAAGTTACAACTTTATTTTTTTGTTCAAGTATGGAATATTCTTCTTTAATTTGATTTAGAATTTTCAAGGTAATCATACCTGGATGACTTTTTTGACAACTTCGGTCAACAAATACCTTAGGAGGAGAAGGTGCAACATTAGAAGGTGCTTTAGAAGAGTTTACCAAACTCTGCAATCTCCTATTCTCCTTCAGATTTTCTACATATATCCAGAGGTATATTTATTCACTTTCATTTTTCTTTATTGTTTCTTATAATCTTTGAACTTCTGTGGCATCATTGGTAGATGTTGTGTCCAATTTTTGCACCAACAATGAGTTGAGATGATCCTTATTCTATAATTGACTAGTCAAGTCAGCAATGTCAGTTATTTGTTGTTGCTATAGAGCTTGAGACTGAAAAAGCTTCAAGGTTAATTACATAATAGGATCATTTAGATTAGATGACTCTCCTTTCTCATTTTTTCATACATTTTTTCCTTTATTCATTGTAGTTTCAACTGAACATGTGGTTGTTCTGCCATACTTGATTCCTCTATCATGATTGGCTCATCGCATAGAATTGGATCCTCTATTATGATTGGAGAATTTTTTTTGAAAGGAGTTTCTTCAACATCTACAGTTTTAGGGATACTTTGATGTATGGGGGAATGAGATACTTTTTTAAGACTATCCAGAATGTTTGTAGCCTCTTGTTCATCTTCATCCATAAGAATTAACCTTCTCCTTCTTTTAGTCACTTTCTGAGCTACACTTGGTTGTCTTTCATTTTCAACCATCAAACCCTCGGTCTTCTCAAGTTCTATAGCAACCTTTCATTTCAATTTTCTTCTTCCTAACAAAGGAATTGGTTTCACTATAGATTCCTGAGGTTCTTGTGGGGACCTTGAAACTATAGGGATTTGAGACCTTGTGATTCTTCTTGAAGAAGAAGGGATTTTTGTTGAGACTACAGTCTGTGATTTCTTCTTTGTAGTTGTCTTCTCAACTGATGCAATAGTGGAGATGAATGTTCCTATGGTAAATTTGAGGTTTTTTGTGTAGGCATATTTGTAATTTGTTGTGTTGCACTATTCTTAAATTCTTCTCAGACCTCTTATCCTTATTGAAGGAAGTAATGTTGGATAATTAGGTGAATAAGGCCATGGTGCCTAAGAGCAGCGTTAGGAGTTGTAGTCATAATTTTAAGGGCACCATATAATAAGGATGGGAGGTTAATCTTGTAATGAGATTTTTTCATTCCATACTTAAGGTGTATTAATATTTTCATGGTGTCTCCTCTTAAAAGATTGTTTTGCCCCTCAGAAATGATATACTTGAGTACCCACTTGGCTGTAGATTTTTAGGGTTTAAGAAGTGAATTTCTATGAATCCCTTTTGATTTTCCCTTGGAATCTATTAGACACAAAGTCCCAATCTGTTGATTACCATTAAACTAAATAATTAAATCATTAAATGTAATTATGTCTATCTCTCTCATTCCCTCTTCTAGAACTTATATGATTTGACTTATAATTTGAGTTAAAATAGGAATAATAATGCCTTTAACAATTGAAAACTTAGGGGTGAGATTAGTGATGAATTCTCTTACCATTATTTCATCAAAACCCTGGAACTTTTCAATGAAAGGTAGCTAGTCATTTTCTCTAAACACTGCCACAGAAGCTTTGTCTTTGTGAAGATTTATTGTATCCTTCGGCTTTGATCTCATTTTTTGTCCCATTTCTACTCAAATTTATAGACAACTCCATTTATTTAACTTAGATTAGGGTTTAGACCAGATTCTATTAAAATTTATAGGCAATAATCACTGAGGACCTATAGAAATAAAATGTTTTATGTGAAACTCCATAGCTTCATGAGTTTTTAGTTTGATATAATTAATTTATACAGTTTAGCACCACACATTTCTATGGAGTGTGCTAGCCATGTTGTCAAATGATTACAAATTAGATGAAATGATAATGTGTCACTTTGACGGTGACAGCAATTTATCATTTCATTTAGAACCACTTTATGATGTCCCATCATTATAATTATTAATGATGTAATTGATTGTACCAAAGTTGCATAGGGCATTATGATGTAGACATACACCTTTTCCATCCTTCATGTTTGCATGCTTATCCATTAGGGTATGTGTCATGTCATTCCATTTTGGAAGGCTCAAGTTTGGGTCATCTTCATAGAATAAATCTTAATTAAATCAAATATAATTAGTTAACTAAATATAAATATAATATAATATATATCTAACTTAATTTTAACCTTAGATTTAGCCTTGCCTCGCCATTTGTCCTGCATAAATAAGTTTGCATGAATTAGTCAAGAAGTGTTGATCAAATAACTTTTATTACATTGAGGGATTTTTATGAATTGCATCAGATTAAAGGGATATGGAGGGATGTCTTAAGCTGCATAAGGGAGTACTTCATCCTGGACGGAAGAAGTAAACGAGTGCACAAATTCCACTTTGTCTTCCTTAACCATTTCAGGCACAAGGTAAGTTTGTCTTTTCCCTTTTATCTTCGCTTCTCCTTGGTCCAAATTTTATATGCTCATAGGAAAAAGGAAACGCGCCCTATCCTACATGAAGGCCTTATTCTACTAATCGAAGGCTATTGCAAGAATAATGCAATGGTAAAGCACCCCAAACAGGGGAAAAACAAGGAGTCAGGGAACAGAAAGAGTGAAAGTGTAAATGGGAAAGGCAAAATCAAGCTCCCTATTGCTAAAAAGCAGAATGTAGAAGAAGATATGGAACAGGAGAGAATTGAAAAACCCAGAGAGGAAAACTTGGAGGAAGAAGAAGGAACTGAAAGCTGGGATACAAACTCTAATGAGGATGAAGAATGTCCTGAGAGGAATGAAAAAGATGATGTCAACACAAAGGAGGATTCTGCAAACAGAACTGAAGATACAGAGGAAAATCATAAAGTGTCAAAGGATGAATTTGTCCAGGATGGCCCTGTTGAGGACCCAGCTTCAAAGAACGAAAAGGAAACTACAGGTCAGGATGATAATCAAGATATGGATATGGAAATTCAAACTAGAATTAAAGAGCGGGAACAAAAGGGTCGAGGGGATATCTTTGAAGAAGCCAGGAACAGTCCCAATAAAAATTTTGAGGAATGGAGAGGGAAAAAATAGAATGATGAAACACACACACCAATGACTTGGGTTAATTTCAAAGCAGAGGCATCTTCCCAATTTGATTCTTGGACGTGTAGGGAGATTATGGATCTCAAAAGGAAAGTGGAAACTATGGAAGATACCCTGAAAGCTGTATGGAACAAAATTAACAATATGGAAAATCAGATAAGAGAGATCCTAGTCAAGCTCAAAGCCTATGAGAATAACCTCTGGGAACTTATTAAGGACAACAAAATGAAAATGGAGGAAGTTACGTCCAATATTTGTGCTGCTGTTGCTGTCAATATTGGAAAAAGAGCCAATGAGGAGACCAAAGCCTTGGAGGGACCTAGCAAAAGGATGAGACAAAGTTCAAGAAAGAAGGTTACACAAAAAGGAGCCATGCTGGCGGCAACCACTACCCAGGATACTATTATGAAAGGAAAAGAAACTATGAAAATGATATTAGAACTAGATGAATAATCTGGTTCCTCTTGTTGGTCATGAAACTAGTCCTGTTCTTTGTTTTTTTGTAATCCTATGCCTTTGGTGTAACCAGATCTCTGTTAAATCTGGGTTTTGACCAGTAGTCTTTCTGGTGGTTTTAGGTCCATTAAAAACCTATTTTTGCTACTTCCTTATTGTAGTTTTTAGGCTTTGCCTGTGGTTTTGGATGATCTATCTTTCTTTCCTTGTAATAGGGTTTCGGGGCCCCTTCAAAACCTGCTTTTACCTTAATCTAAAAATTTTATTACATTGAGAAGACCAATCATAGTGACATGATGAGATTTTTTTTTTATATATATTTTTTTACCCTTTGGCTAGCCATTACTAGTTTTCTAGCCAAAGCCCTTTTTGCAATGCATAGCTAGCCAACAAGCTTGTTTTCTGGGCATGCATTGTCAATAGTGTCCCTGGAAGGATTTTCACTATTGATATTTATTTAGTTAGTTATTTATTTATTTATTTTTTAATTATATATGCAGGACCATTAAGGAGCAGGTTCTCTAGAAGAAGCAGACTCCTCTAACATAGCTACTTGATCTTTTATCTTTTAAACAAATTATTCTTTATTGAGAGCATTTTGATAAAGCTTCAATCTATGTCCATTGACTAATAGAACTCTTCTATTGTCATCAATATGTATTAGCTTAATAGAACCATTTTCAAAGACCTCTTCAATCTGATAAATTTCCAACCACCTCATTTATAGTTTTCTTTTAAACTATTGAAATTTGGAATCAAATAACAGTGCCCAATCTCCTTTCTAAAACTTACATTTCTTGATCTGTGAATCATGCCAAACTTTTCTTTGATGTTATACCAATTCAGTTATTTGTAGTGTTTCCATCCTCATCTCATCAAGTTGATTAAGCTATAAGAGTCTTTCTTTCTATATTTCTTATAATTCAATCCCTACTTCTATAGTTGTTTTCAAAGTTTCTAATTCAAATTCAACAAAGAATAAGGCCTTCTTACCATAAACCAATTCATAAGGTGAAAATCCAAATGTTGTTTTCCAAGTAGTATTATAGGCCCAAATAGCTTCTGGTACCTTATCTACCTAATCCTTTCTACTAGAATTAACAACCTTGGTTAAAATGGTTTCTAGTTCTTTATTGGTGACTTTAACTTGACCATTAGCCTGTGGATGATATGGAGATATTTTTTTATGTTGAGTTTGATATACTTGCATGAAGTACTTTATCATGTTTGACATGAAATGTGGTCCTTGATCTAAAACTATCTCCCTTAGAACACCAAATCTTTACATGTTTTTAAAATATAAGAAATTAGCTACCATCTCTTCTCTTTCATGAGTTAATACTTCCACTTTCACCCACTTGGTCACATAGTCTATACATACTAGGAGATATTCCTTTCCTCTATTCCCTATTTATCAAATGGTTCTAAAACCAATTGAGGATGAGGGTATAGAGGCATCTCTATTGAAAGAGTAGGTTGTCCAATTCTTTGACAAGCATCACAGTGTCTAGCATATCTTTTTACTTACTGATGAAGGTGAGGCCAATAGTATCCTGCTCCTAGGATTTTGTGTATGGTTCTTTGAGCTAAGTAATGACCTCCTCCTAGTTCATCATGAGAAGCTTTGATGATATCATAAGCTTCAACATTTGTCACACACTTATGCACATGGTCAGGGATAAGTTTGAATAGCATTCCATTAATCCATTTACAAGAAGAACTTTTTTTTATTAACATTTATTTTCTTTTTATGAAAATTGTAGAGGAAACTTCTATGTGGTGAGGTAATTGGCTATATCATTAAACCATGGATATTTTGATAAAATATAAAATATTTGTTCATCTAGATAGTCATCTTCTACAGGTTCTTCCTCATCTATAGTGTTCATTCTTGAAAAAAAAATTAGCAACCACATTAGACTTCCCTAGTTTATTGATAATAGTAACATCAAATTCTTGTAATAGAAATAACCATCTAATAATCCTACCTCCCATAATTGGTTTGTTGGTAAGATATCTAATAGTTGAATGGTCTGTAGAGAAAAATACCTTATAGCCTGTTATGTAGTGTCTGAATTTGTTAATTGCATAGACTATAACTAGGAATTCCCTCTTAGTTATGGTGTAGTTTCTTTTAGCAAGTGTCATATTTTTTCTAATATAATATATACCATACATGTTATCCTCTTCATCCTTTTGTATAAGTATTGCTCCTATTATAGTATTGGAAGCATTTGTGTATATATGGAATGGTTGAGCCCAATCTAGTCCTCTCAATACTAGAGTAGTAATGAGTTTAGCTTTGATGGTCTCAAAGGCCTACTGGCAGCTATCACTCCATTTAAATGTACCATCTTTTGTAAGCAAGGAAAACATAGGGGTATTTATTTGGCTAAAATTATTTATGAAATATATGTAGTAACCAACATATCTCAAAAAACTCTTAATTTTAGTTTATGTTTGTGGGATGGGTAAGTTGGAGATTTTTTCAACCTTCTTTGGATCTACTTGAATGGATTTTATAGAAATATGGTGTCCCATCACTATTCTTTCATCCATCATCAACAAACATTTCTCATAGCTCAAATATAATTGATGTTCTTCACATTTGATCAATACTCTTTCCAAGTTGGTAAGAGCCTCTTCATAAGTTCCACCATGAATGGTGAAATCATCCATATATACTTCAACATAATCATTTGTAAGGTTAGAGAATATTTTTAGAACTACCCTTTAGAAGGTTGTTGGATCATTACAAAGTCCAAATGGGACTACTCGGTAAGCAAAAGTTCCTCAAAGGTAGGTAAATGTGGTTTTATCTTGATCTTCAACTACCACCATTATCTGTTTATACCCACTAAACCCATACAAGAAAAAATTATATCTTTTTCTTGCCAAGTTGTCAAGAACTTGATCAATGAAAGGTAGAGGAAAATAATCTCTTAGTGTTGCTTTGTTCAGTTCTCTATAATATACACATACCCTAAATTTTCCATTTTTTTGGGGCATAATTACCAGGGGTGAAACCCACTCGCTATCTAAGATGGGGTAAATATTTGTTTTGACTATCTCCTTTAATGTTGGGTTTATTCTTCTTTATGGTTGTCTGATCGGTTTGACAGATTCTATGTAAATGTGATGAGTGCATATGCTAGGGTGAATTCCCTTCATGTCAATATAATCCCAAGCAAAATCCTTGATATGTCTTTCTAGTACTCCAAAGAGTTGATCTTCCTCTTCATTTGTTAACCAACTATTGATATTCAAAATCTTTCTAGGTAATACCATGATTGGTTTTGTGCCTGGGTATTTGGATTCTATTTGCTTGAATTCACTAATCAATGAGTTCAAAGGACATGGATGAGGAAGTAGCTTATGAAACATGGTTACATTATCAGCCAACTCTTTTCCAAGAGGAATTAGTCTTGCTAAAGAACAATGGAATACATTTAAGAAATGAGTTTGTTGTTGTTCTACCAATTTCCACACACTTTCTTGAATCAATCCATGATCATATGGTGAGGAAAAAATAGAAGTAGAAGTGGAGGTTTCATAATTTTCTAACCTAAGAATCCTAAACTGAGGTAGTTTGTAGTTTTTAGACTGGCAGAGTCTGTAGCTTTCAAACTAGTATAGTCAATAGCTTTTGGACTGGTAGAGTCTATAGATTCTGGGTATATGTCTCCATTTAATTATTCCAAGTATTTTTTAACTGTGATCATAGCTAAGGTAAAAATATTGTTTGATGGGTTATCTGATTCATCCACCCAAAGTTTTTATATGTGATTTATTGATGGTTTTGTAGGAGGATACAAAGAGATGCATTTGGATTTTAACCCATTAGAAATGGTCATGTCTCCTGACCTATAATCAATTAATGCTACTACAGTAGCCAACCATGGTCTACCAAGGATTATGGGATATCCTAGATTCTTTGTTTTAGGTTACAAAAACATGAAATCTACTAGATATTCCCAAGACTCTATTAGTACTTCAACATTTTCTATAGTCCCTTCTAGTTTAGTTACAGATTAGTCTATCATTTGAAGAATGGTAGTTATGGCTTGAATTCTCATAAGAGATAATGTATGGAGATTATCATTTATCATAACATTAATTATTGCTCCTAAATCTACCAAGACATTATGAATTTCTTTACTTCTAATTATGATTGTGATCATTGGGCTTCTTGGATCTACCTATTTGGGAACTAATAGTTTTCCTGCTAATAAATCAACAACTATTCCATCAACATGAATGGTTCTTGGATATTTTACTTTCCTCCTAGGTGTCTTGATATAATTTTTTTGATGATATTGTCCAATTTAGGTATGTCCCTAATAGCTTGTAGTAGGGGTACCTCAATATTGATATTTTACAACTCATGGACCAAGTTTGATTCTAGTTTAATAGTAATTTCTTTTAATCTTATAGGAAAAGGAACTACTAGTGTAGTAGTGTTTTTTTATTTGCTTTAGAGCTCATTTTGATTTTGGCTTCTTTAGTGTTTAATTGAGATGATTTTGTTTTTTATTTTTCATCAGGTATCTCAGAAATGAGAACTAGAGGTTTTTGTATAGTTTTACCTGATATTAAATGTTTGTTCTAATAATTAATAGCTCCAAAATTCATTGTCTCTTCCTGTTCATTAACATAAACAGGTGCTGGTTGTTTAGTTTTTGGATTTGCTATTGGTTGTGTAGGCATTGAGGTTGATTGATTTGTCCTTATTTCTGAATAACTAGGGGTGGTATTATAGTTTGTTATTGAAGTGGTCTTCTTGGTTGGGTGAATTGTTATTGTGGGTTCCACTGTGGATTCCACTATTGATATTGTTGTGGCATCCATTATTGCTGTGGTACCCATTATTTTTGTGGTACCCATTGTTGCTATGGTTGTGGCACCATCCATGGGGGTGTTGGCATCCAATCTTATCCTACCCATAGATTTTGGATTGATGGAATTTGGAGTTGATTCCAAAAAGGTGAAGGAATTGAAACTTTCCATGGTGCCATCCATGGATTAACTGAGTTTTTTGCATTAAATTATCCTTGAGCCTGGTTTTATGGGGAAAATTTTTGTCTCTAGATATAATTTACTTCTTCAATGGACTAGACTTATGTTTTCATTTGATTTTTTAAAATAGGTATAAGGGTGCAATGTTTGGCATCACAGATCTCACATGATGAAACACTAGTTTTATCTAGGGGTAGTCTCTAAGGGCATGTTTCTATCTGCACTTAGGATAGTAGATTGTTAAGGGTTCTATTACATTTTTCTTAGCTTAAAGGCCATTGAAAATACTATTTATTCTAATCAAAATATCCATCTTTAGATTGGAAAATTCTTCCATTAGCTTATCCACTTCATTAGATTTCCTAAACAGTACTCTCTTAATTTTGGGTTTTGTTCTAGAGTAGTTAGTACAAAGCTCAAAAATCTGATTGAAATCCAACTTATTTATATCTCCACCTCCCATTAGATTTAAGGCATCTCTAGTATCTTCATCCAACCCTTTTAAGAAAACCAATTTTAGAACTTCTTCAGTGAGTGGATAATTGCTTCTTTTATGAGTGAACATGAATCTATCCAAAAAATCCTCTAAAAATTCATCCTCATTATATTTGATTTTGAAAAAATCCTCTTTTATTTCTCGCACTCAATAGTAATCTTGATACTTGTTTAAGAATTTTGTCTCCATATCATCCCATGTTCTAATAGAATCACCAGATAAACCCATGAACCATCTCATAGCTGCATCTTTAAGTGTAGAGGGAAATAGTTTTAATTTAGGGTTATTTGTTGTTTAATCATAGGTTTGACATAGCACCTTAAACTCAAACAAGAATTCATCGGGATCTTCTGTAGATCTTCCCTAGAATTTGGCAGATTAGCTGGTGAAATATTTTTCATGGGGGTTTGATCATTAGGATCTGCAACAATAGGAAAGGAAGAAGTCCTTGGTTGTGCAAGTTGTTGATTTTAGCAAGCCATATTTTCTTCTTCTAATGATGTTTCAAAGCTGGGATGATCTTCCCACTAAATATTTTTGTTATCAATTATGGATTATTCAAATTTCTCAAAATTTTCTTCAGCTATGGATTTTTGAAATGCTTCTTCTAAGTCCTTATCAATTTATAAATAATGTCTTCCTGCAAGAGATTGATCCTGAGGAATTTGTCCTATAGGGCTTGCTTGTGGCAATGGCCTAGTTTCTATCCAAGTTAATGAAGATTATTCTAAATAGGTTTCACTCATAACTTTTGGTTCACTACTCAGAGATGTTGAAAGAGTTTCAACTTGTGTTCTTGGTGGGAATTTTGGGATGAATCATCCTTTAGAGTCTCTAGGATGGTACATCAATTTATTGAATTTTTTTGGGGCTTTTATGATTTTTATAATTTGTTTCTATTTTTTACTCTAGATCAATAATTATTACCTTACTAACACCTTGTTCCTTAGCAATGGTGATAAAAATGATGAGTGTCATTTAACTCCTCATTTAATCAATATTCAATTGGTGTCTTATCAACTAGGGCTGGTGTCTAAAGGTATCTATAGTAAGGTGTAGGATGATAGATCTAGAAGTCTTCTTGTGGGGGTGTTTGATGGTCTTATTCTAAATTTGACTAATGAAGGAAATGTGTCTTAAACTAATTGATTCACTCTTTTGCTGAAAAGGAAAATATGTAACTATTTAATCAAATGAATCCACTCTTTTGCTTGAAAGTAAAATCACACTCCTATTTATTCCTATGTGGAAATGGAGATGTTTAACTTAAAAAATAAATTTGCTTCACATGTTTGTTGTGAAAGAAAACACACTTTTCTTAGAAAGTAAATGACTTTGGAATAAGGAAATGCCTTTTGAACTGTGAAATTGTTTTGATATTTTATGAATGAATGCAAACATTAGCAAGATTTTGATTAGTTATAACAAAGAGTTAATATAACATAACATAAATACCATAAACAATTCTTCGTTCTAAGGAGAGTGGGCCCTTGCTCCTCTCAAACTTAGGAACAAAGATTAATCAATGCTTGAAACTGAAGTGATAATTCATAAAACTAAAATGATTATAATCTATCTAAAACCTATAATATACTTGTACATATCTTTTATCTATTCCCTTCATTTTATTTTAACAAAATTCTTACATTTTATACTAATATAATCAACTCAAAATAGGATGCAAAGGATAGGATTCCTTGGTCGATATATTCATCCAAAAATAGGAGATTGGATTTCTAAGAGATCCAATTATTCTGATGAAATAGATATACTATCCTATAATAGTCCTAGGATCCAAATATATACAACTTTATTAAAAATAAATCCTATAAAATAGCAGGTGATTATTTTCCTCATTTGACTCTAGTTGGATTGATTATCTCTCATCTTATCTAGTCGCTAGCTTCCTCATTTGAATCTTTATATTTAATCCATGGAATTAACCCTAAAGAGTTGGTAGGAATGAGCCTATGGATTCCATACAAATAATCTTGTGGAGTCCGTAGAAACAAGCCTATGGAGTCTGTAGAAACAAGCCTGTGGAGTTCATAGATTCATTTTATGTGAGTTCATAGATCTGTTGGATGGAGATCAAAATTGAACTTTCACTATACATCACTTGTGTCTTCTTCTTGAGAATTCTTCACAACAAAAATCACTAAAACATGCTATGTATTAGATATTAATGACAAAGTAAAGGTTTAGTCTTTGGTTCAATATAAACAAGACAAGTATCTACTTTCCATGTAATAGCTATCTAAAAATCTATGATTTGCATAATATAATATCCTTAGAGAGATGAATTGAGGGAAATAACATGTCAATAATGAGCCATATTCTGAGCTCATCAATCTCTATCAAATAAATCCAACAATCCACCCAAGGCTGATCATACTAATGTAACCATACACAAGGCTAAGGTAGAATCTCCTCCTTTCTTTCTCACTATTAAGATGTTTGGTAAGAACTTACATAATTTCTTGCTAGCTTCAGGAGCATCTACCAATATCATGCCTATAGGTATATGCAAACAACTTGATTTAACACCTATAAAGTCTGATAAGGTTATCACCTAATTAGACAAATCTAGAGTCAAGGTTGCAGGAGAGTTGTTAAATGTTCATATGCATTTGGATTCTAAGCCTACAGTACAACAATTCATTGATATTCAATTTATTGATGTACCTACTATTTATGGAATCTTGTTGAGTAAGGAATAGACCAAAGCTTTGAATGGTTACATTTTCACAAATTGCTCATATCTATGGCTACCATGGAAGGGAGTTCTAATCATATTAGGGTTGAGATAGAACCATGGATGAAGCACATGATAATATAATATAATTTTTTAAATGAGAGGGTTAACATAATTGACTTAGACTTATGGATTTTCACCCTATAGACTGATAAGGTATGTGATCCCAAAAGTACTCATGTTTTTCTTGGACTATGGAAATTGTATTTTGATGGTGCTAGGTGTAAGGTTAGATCTAGAGTAGGTATTATTCTTACTAACTCTGAAGGTAAGGAACACCATGCTTCCTATAGACTCTAATTCCCTTATACTAACAATCTTGTTGAATATGAATCCCTTATCCTAGGTTTAGATTTTGTTATAAAAAAAAAGGTCAAGAACTAATACTTTATGGGGATTTAGAATTAGTGGTCAATTAAGTAAAAAGTAAATACCAATGTAAGCTCTCATACTTGGAAAGGTATAAGTTTAGGGTCTAGGATCTAATTATATCCTTTGATGATTTTAGCATCATTTCCATCCCAAGATAAGAGAACCAAGTTGTTGATGAGTTGGCATCTACTGTAGTCAATCTCATACCCAACTAGGATTCCTCCAATTTTAGCATTGAGCTAGTTCCTTATCCTTTAATACTTGATAATGTTAACCATTTTCAAGTTTTCAACGATTATCAATAGATTTCTATTTCATGACCAATTTTATAGCATTTTATGCTCATATTATTGATGAGACCAATGAAAATGCATTTGAAGAGGACAAGTTTGATGGTAAAGTCATTCAGTTGACCCAAAGAGATGATTGATTTAGAGGGATTATTTGATCAGGACAAACTAGTTAAAGTTTATAAGGTTCCCAAGGTAAGTGGGAAGATTACAATGCTATTGATCTTGGTCTCTAAGATCAATCCCAACTGGTAAATGTTGGGAAAGCCTGTATAAACATTAAGAACAAGAAGACTAAATAGATCCTTACCAAATACAGGGATGTTATAGCATGGTCCTATGATGACTTAAAGATCTTTGATCCAAGATTAATTACCCATACTATACCTCTTAAGTAAAACTATAAACTATTTAGGCAAAAATAGAGGTCTATAAACCTTTTCTTAGAACCAATGGTTTTTAAAGAGGTTAAGAAACTTTTATATGCTAGGATAGTCTTCCCCATCAGGCATTCTACTTCGGTGGCTAACTTGGTGCCAGTCAATAAGAAGGATGGTGAGATTAGACTTTTTATTAACTTTAAAAACTAAAATAAAGCATCAAAAATGGATAACTATCTTCTCCTTTCCCTAGACCAAGTGATTCAAGTTATTTTAGGTTCAACCAAAATGTCTTTTCTTGATGGCTTTTCAGGTTACAATTAGGTGTTGGTAAATAAAGAAGATAGGATGAAGAAAATATTCACCATAAAGTGGGGAACTTTTGCTTATAAAAGGATGTCCTTTGGTCTAATTAATATAGGACCTACTTTTCAAAGAGCTATGGATCATGCCTTCTAATTCCTAATAGTTAAATGCATCATTATTTATATGGATGATCTAATATTTTTTTCTAAAAATAAGGAAGATCAATTCATGCATTTACAAGTTTTTGAAATATGTAGAAGGTATGTCATCTCCTTAAACCCTAAGAAAAGTATTTTTTGTGTTACTAAAGGTAAAATATTAGGTCATGTTATAACTAAGGATGGGATCTCTATAGATCCTTAAGAGTAGAAGCTATATCCAAAATAGAGCCCCCAAATGGTAAGAAAGAGATAAAGTCACTCTTTGGTAAGATAAATTTTGTAAGAAAGTTTATTTCTAGATTTGTAGAGATTGTCAAGGTCACATGAATGACATTTTGAAGAAGGATTCTAAGGTCATATGAAATGAATAATCTAGGAAAAAATTCACTAATATCAAGGAGGCCATAGCCAAGCTCTAGTCCTCATAAGTCCTAATTTTTCAAAGGACTTCTACCTCTATTTCTTTACATTTGACCACACTATGGTTGTTGTATTGACTCAAAATATTGAAGGGTGTGATCACCCAATAGCTTTTATGAGCACTAATTTTAAGAATGTTGAATTAAATTATTCATTGATTGACATGTAGGCATATTCATTGGTTAATTTAGTTAATAAATTTAAGCATTGTATCCTTAGAAATAAGGTGCATGTTATTCTACAAGACCCTACCACCAAACTTATGTTAAGTCAGAATGAATTGGGATAATGTAGAGGTAAGTGGATGTCAATTTTATAGGAGTATGATTTGGAGATGAAAATAACAAAATTGGTAATATGCCAAGGTTTGATCCTTATGATTTCTAATACTAACCCTAGACTAAGTATTATGCAAGTAGATCAACAAAACTTTCAAGCTAATGAGTGGTATGATTCAATCATACATTTACTAATTAATGGTGCTTGTCCTATTGGATTATCCAAGGAGAAAAAGAGGGGCCTAAGACTAAAGGCATCCCACTTCCTAATCAAGGATGGGGTCTTATATAGACGAAATTTTGAAGGAGTTTACTTGATATGTGTCTCACAAGAAGAAACCACCCAAATCATGAGCACCTTTCATGAAAAGCAGGGTAGTGGACATCCATCTAGGAGAATCACAACCCATAAGATTCTTAGTGCTAGATATTATTGGCTAACTATATTTAAGGATGCTCATAAACATGTGAGGGAATGTCACTCATGTCAAGTCTTTAACACTAAGGAGCCAAAGTTAGTAATACCTATTCAACCAGTCATGGTTGATAAACCCTTTACTCAATGGGGGTTAGAATTTGTTGGGGTAATCAACCCCAATTCATCCAAACATTACAAATATGTCCTATCATAGACTATTGTACAAGGTGGACTGAAGTTGCATCTACCAAACAATGCTAAACTAAGGAAGTGATCAAATTTTTGGAGGAGAACATATATACTAGGTTTGGAGCTCTAGTCTCTCTAGTGTTTGACAATGGGTCACCATTTATATATATAGAGATGATAATGGGTTTATGATAATGTAATTACTCTTAAGTTTGCATCCAACCATTATCCCCAAGGAAATGGAGTCTTTGAGTCTACAAATAAAAATCTAATGAAGGCAATCAAAAGTCTATTGTAGAAAAGCCAAAGACTTGCAATAAGCTCCTTAAGTTTGCATTGTGGGATAATAGAATAATAATCAAGAAAGCATTGAAGGCCTCACCATTTATGTTGGTGTATAGATAAGAACCTATCTTTTCTATCACTTTCAATTTTCCCACAAACATATTTATGCAAGAATACATGGAAGAGAGCCAAAAACTTGCCAACTCAAGATTTTTGGACATAATTCAGATGGAAGATGAAAGGGAGAAAATGTTCATTGATTTTAGTAGGCATCAAACCATAGTCAAGAGATGGTTTGATAAGAGGTCAAAGATTAAGGTGTTCAGACAAGTAGACCTAGTTCTCCTTTGGGACAAGGCATCTGAGCCTAAGGGAAAGCATGGAAAGTTCACTCCTTTATGGATTGGCCCATACCAAATTACAAAAACATTAGGAAACAAAACCTTCAAGCTTAAGGATCTACAGGGAGCAGAGTTCACATTTCCCACTAATGGGCAGTATCTTAAGCACTACTTCTCTGCTGCCCCTCTTGAGGTATTTATGGAGTAAAAAATGTAAGATGATTAGATTTAGAGTAGGTAGGATGGTTAGTTTCCTTTCAAATATTTCCTTCATGTCCCTTGTCTGTACATAAGCATGTATACATTTATTTTATTTTATTTGCTTTCTTTCTTTCTTTTTGTTGTGTTTTTCTTTCATGTTTCTTTGTCCCTTGATCCCAATAAGTTCTTTTGGACAATCCTAAGCTCAAAGTTATGAAGTTTACTTGAAATCACCAAAATTTGGAGATGAAGGTGTGTATCACATGCATATAATGACCATGGTCTTGAAATGTAAGCACAATGTTGTAATTTATAGAAACTAGTAAAGACTAGTAGTATTTAATCATTTCATGAGAACTTGACATTCTCTTGACCTCAATTTAGTTTTAAGAAGAATTACACTTACAAGATGAGGACTTAAACTATCATGTTATATCCATACTAGCACTTAATAAACATCCTTGCCTAGGACAATGGTTATAGCCATAGGTATTTATCTAAAAATCAAACATTTAACCAAATCCTAAAACTTGGCTATTCTCGTTCCTAGCCTTGTTGAGAGCATTAAAGTTCCAAGAAAATAAAAGAATAACTTAATGAAAAATCAACATATTTTAGACATAGGTGATTCTATAATCTCCATCAGGGCTATGGATTCTTGAATAGTAGTAGAGCAAGGCCTTGAGTGGAGCCAGAGGCATCTCTATCAGGGCTATGGATGCCTAGCTGATAGTATAGTAATTCCCAAGCATTTCCTAAACTAAAAATCATGGTTCCTAATGAACATATTAACATGTTATAAGTTAATTTTAGTGATTAAATACATGAAACATAGAAGTTATTTCTTGAACCCCATGGTAGACAATAAGTGGAATCAGACACACACATAATAAGGTTATGTCTTGGTGTTTGACTCTAAGTTTATAAGTGTAAGGTTTGTTTCAACCATAATCTGATCTGGATAATAATATTGATCAAGTCAAGTGGATGACCTAATTATTTGTCTAAATAAAAGTCCTATGTTCTAACATATTGCTAGGTTTCCCCATGAGTCACCATTTTTTGGGACCAACATACCCCCATTTTTTAAAATTGGGACCCTTGAGAAACTTTGAAGATTGAGTATGGAAACTTAGCATGTTAGGGTCATTTATATAATTTGAATATCATCCACTTTGTTGAATCCAAGTTTACTTAGTGGTTTTTTGCTTTAATTTTCCTTAACATTTCTAATAAATGGTATTTATTGCTTTTAGTTGCAGGTTCCATGGTGTTTGTCCCTAAGAAATTCATGATTTAAAACCTTATCAAAACCCTCAATTCAAATTTGAACATTAGTAGGAACTAAATTTTTGGGAACCCTTTTTAAAATCCATTTTGGACCTAACTATAAAGTTCATGTCCTAAGCTTAATCATGTTTTTTAACATGACTAAGGCCTAGTCTATAATTATTGGTCCCTTTTTAACCTGAGGTTTTAACCCTAAGGCCCCATTATATTTATTAATACAAATGGGACCTTAGTCTTAACAACTTAGCTTAAGTTTTAGTTCCTCAGGTCCAATTTTATGTTAGCTTAGTCCTTTGATTTATGCTTTAGCCTAAGGTTTTAACCCTAAGGCCCTGACGTATTTATTAATACAATTAAGACCTTAGTCTTAACACCTTATCCTAAGTCTTTTATATCACCGTGGTCTTGATTTAACTTCTTTGCATCTTATAGAATCCAATTACCCTTGCTTTATCATGTTATTTGATACAATATAGGAAAAAAATCTTAAGCTTTGACTTAAATAGCATGCATCTTAGATGATCTAATAGTTCATGCTTCCTCATGGCCTTCTGATTAAATGATAAGAGGTAGACCTGACAAAATATTGCACATAGCCCCTTGGACTAATCACATTTAAGTTCTTAAATCAAGATATATTGTTCTTGCTTTGTCATGAAGACCTAATTGGATAGAGTGAGGCACAGTTGAAAAGTCAAAGGATTATAGAAGGCTTGAATGATTGACACACATCATCCTTGCATTCAAAGATTAAAATCAAATGAGTGTACTTGACAGAAGCAACCAATCATGAGCAAACTCTTGGATCCTGATCCTATGGCTATCACTTCATCAAATATCTACATCTGGTAGAGCACATTAGGTCCAAGATCCTTGAAATCCCTATAGAGGTGCCAAGTGCCACTCCCACATTAGGTTACAATAATTTGATGAGCTTAAGATTTACATTCATGTGACCATCATTTGACATTTGTGAGGACATATATGACGTATGCAAGACCATCAACTTTAAGCCCATCAAATTGAAATTTTCACTAGCTTAAAATTGACATTCTCATGACCATCATTTGATGTTTGTGAGGACGTATTTATCATCTATGAGACCGTCAAATTTAAGATAATGAAATATTCTACTCAAGATCAAAATACACTTCAAAATCTTTGTAGAAGGCTCAAAATTTACTTTACAAGCTAAGGTAAGTGCTTGGAAGATGCTCAAACATTGTAAGTATTCAATTTGCAAAATGTGGAAATGGACTTATGGTCTAAATATATGCAAAATAAAACTTAGTCTAAATCTATGCTTTAAGGTCCCTATGGAATTTTGTTTAAATATCATGAACCTTAAACTATAGACTTATAGTAAGTATTATTTTAAAAGGAGATCTTTATTACGTAAGACTTAGACGAAGTTATTTTTAGCTAAAGGTTTTAATGTGTTTTGTCAATATAATGAAATCCTATTCATTAGACAATTATATCATGTTGATCCCTTTAAGAATATTTCATAAGCCATGGAATAAATATTTTAGACCAATGCATACATTATGTTTATTAAACACACTGTAAACATTTACTTAGAACATTTAACCTTGGCCCCCTTTATATGATTCAAAAAAACTTAGACATAATTCCCTTAGCCTAAGGTTTGTGTCATGCTTAATAAACATGTAACAAACCTTAGCCTAAGGAATCTAAGCCTAAGTCCCACTTTAATTATGTGCTAACTTAAAATTTAGATATCTATATAGATCAATGGTTCACACTTTGTCATAAGAGTTTGATCTGATGACATGAAGATCATGTGGAATTTTCAACAAAGCCCTAAGAGCCCATGAGCTTGATGCATGGAAAAATCACATTCAAGGTAGAGCTGATAAAATGATCTGATGGTTTGCACATTGTCACTAGATTTTGATCAAATGGCATGAAGGTGTTCATGAATTTTCAAAGGCCTGTAATCCCATTACGTGGCCAATGTTCATTCAATAAAGGATTGACATAAGATACAAATCACAGGGAAGGCACACAAAGACACCAAGTGTCATGCCCATGAGGCTTGGAAAAAAAGGAGCCAATCACAGGCAAGGGCCCCAATTACAATCAATGGCCCATGCTAATCTAGTATTTTAATCCTATGGTTCAAAATAAAAGAAAATATTTTGAATACCAATGTCTATTTCTCAAAGGCATTTATGAAAAATGTTGTGAAAGGTCTAGACCAAAGCCACATAGGTGCCATGAAAGCATAAAAGTACAAAACAAAAGATCTTGTGGGCTCAAAAATTCAAAGGTATAAATGAAAAGGTACAAATCAAATCCAAGGCACATATAAGCCAAAGTCTGATATATCATACCATTAAATCTCCAAAACTCTAAACCCTGCATAAAAGCAATCCAAACAGACTCAATTTATTACAATTTGATCCAAAGAGGGCTTGATTATGTTTTGAGTACAAAAGAGATTTCATAGAGACCATTTAAAAAATAGTGTAAATAATTTGTAGAAGGAACCATAGCAACTCACAAACAATAGTTAAAGGAAGAACCCAAACTCTACCTATCAATAGATAATGAGGGGCAAATCTTCAAAGACACTAAATTAGACATGGTGGCCATAAATGTCCCAAGCATTAGGAACTAGTCTAAATTATTCTTCACCACGAAAAAACTAAATCCAATCACAAAGAAAGAGTAGAGGATTGTCATAGTGATCTATAGGTATTATGACTTGGTCATTGTTAAAATGGTTAGTCTTCACCACACTACTACAAATCCTGAGGTACTACATTGTATAGACATCCTTACCCCTATCTTTATTGATTGTAGAATAGATAATGATTAGATCATTCAAGAATGGAATTCTAAGGGGATTGCTTATATTTCCCTAATTAATTTTGAGAAGTACTATAAAGTACCAATTCCCCATGTGGACCTATCTAAAATCAAAGAATAGAACAACAACCATGACCTGGACTCTGTCCTTAGACCCTAACTACACCAAGGACCCCATGTCTTCAAGGAGTTTAAAGGAAATATCCCAATAATCTAATTTAGGGAGGGCATTAGAGTTATAATAATGTTACTAAATCGATCCTTTGGAGCCCCCCTCAACCACCTATGTGAACAAAATCTCACCCCTTCAATTGGGGATTTAATCATTATCTTCTTAGCCAAGCAATTCACTGCCATCAAAAGAAAGACATCCAAATAATTTTACATGATTTCATATCTTCTATATGCCCTTCTCACCTCAATAAACTTCCCTAGTATTATAAATTGGTCTCCTAAGTTAAAATCACCATTTCCCACCATTATTCCAAATTACATATCTTTAAATATAGGAACCATATACAATTCATTTGTGATTGTGTCTACCTAGCCATAATGGAGGCCATCACAAGTGTTCCCATGCCTAGGGTCCACCCAATAATCAAGAAGTATGTTGAAATTATGGGTGACATCTAGTTCTACCTTGATTTTACAATCATCAAAATTGAGAGAATCATGTCCTAGCCTTATAAATTACCAATATATCTTCTCAACAAGTTGTATGACCAAGAAATTGCTTCCCAACTCCTCCATGGCATTGATGGGATTTGAAAATAAAAGAGGAAGGGTCTCCTCTACCCATTACTTTTGACTATTGTAATAACTATACTCCTAGATTAGAAATAAGTTGATACTATGGATAAACACAGGGATTCATTTGGGTTACAACTTGATGAACTCCAAATGTGGAATCCTATGAGTATAGTGACTAATTATTTAAAGGAGAATATACCCAAGCATGAGTATGTGTATCAGTTTGGTGTCCATTACACCATTTACATTAGGTCCAAGAATTATGAAGTGTTAGCTAGGATCTAAGGCCACAACATCAAACTTGAACATAGGTTAACCAAGGATGACAAGACATCTAGAGAGGCATGGTAAATGCATCATTTACAGTATCACTCTCTACTTGGACCATTTTAGATAGCCCAAGGGAAACCCCAAGTGGAATAGACATAGCCACAACCTCAAGGGCAAATTATGTGAAATTAGGATGAACAAGGCCATGGCAAGGAGAAATTAGAAGAAAGGAAATTAGAAGAGAGACCTAAGGATGGATGTTCATCTTCAACACTACCCCAAAGTTCACCTTCCATAATTTAGTATATTGATATGATTTCCTTAGAGATAGATGAGAAACTTGAGGGTAATCTCAAAGAGCTTGTAGAGGCATATGATATAGATAGGGAAGAAGATAAAATGGAAGAAGCTCAAAACCAAGCAGGGGAGTCTAAATAGCATAAAGAGAAAGAGATAGCTCTTGGTATGGTCCCATTAGCTCCTAAGGAGAAGAGAAAAGTAGAAATGGTACTAGTCCCTGTTGGGCCCAAAATACCTATGCTGACCTTCACACACCCAACTAGTGAGGTAAACCTATTTAGTGATGAATTTCCCATCCATGGGCTAGTTATCCTAGATTGGTTCATTTATGGAAAATTGTAAAAGATCCCTTCTCTTTCCAATTCATGGGCCATTAAAAAGGTTACCAATATTGAAGTGCATGATGACATGAAGCCATGGATTAGGGATATGATGAAATAATATGAAGAGAGAAGGATTGTGATCTCTCTAGGATCTAAAAGCAAGAAAATGAATGCCCTAGAGGCATCAATTAACATAGGTGTAGAGGTCCCTGAACCTCTAAAATTTATAGAGTCATCTACCACCATGTAATTTAATCCAAAGATAGCTATATTGGAGAGGGTTACCACCAACACATCCATGGTGGGATTAGAGGAATTCACCTTCCAAAGGGTGGATCCCTTTGTAGGATTAACCCTAGTTGGGGGGCAATATCTGGGTGAAGCTACCATTCATAGGGAAGATGTTGAAATCTTAATTGAATCCCAATCAACATAATCAAAAGTAAGGATCAAAGGAATGAAACAATGGATATATAATTTGGAAAGTGAAAAATAAAACCTAGAGATAATAAATTCTATCAGTACTTAAGGTAATGACCAAAATGCTTGATGAGTCAATTTATGATATGTTTGAGGCAATCAAAATAATAAAGCTGAGGTAGAGTACATTAGTATGGTAGGGTGAATTAGCCAAGGGTTTGGTCACCCAGTGGCAAAAATTAGTTGACAAGATAGCCAAACTTCTCAACATCTAAGCAAGGAGATAAATCTCAGGCTTTAAAACCATCAATTTAGGACACCTGAGCACAATTTTGGGAATTGTGGTTGACAAGGTTCAAAGTTTGAGTGCATGGAAAAATAATGTGGAAAGGCTCTTAGAAGATGATAAGTAGTTAATTTCAAGGATTAAATATCTTCTTGGGACTATGTTTATAGATCCTACACAAACTACTACCCTTGGAATCATAAGTGATGAGGAATTCAAACATAAGGCTACATTGGTAACTCAAGAAATCAAAGGAAAGAGTAAAGGTAAATCTGGGGTTGATAACAGTAAGATCATAGACATTATATTCAATGTTGGAGAGAGGATAAATGAATCTAAGAGAATTAAATAAGACATGTCTAAAAACTATAGAGAACTCAAGGATGTGGTAGATCAAGAGGAGTGTATCCTAAAGCCTATTGTGGATCTAAGGCTAGTTGATGAGAAACATATCAAAGCAATGGAACTCCCAAAAAATCAATAAGGAGTCCATTCAAAAATGGGCCCACCCAGTAGCTAATATTCCTTTTTAAAAATATTATAATATTTTAAATAGGAATATTCTTTTGTAAGGCAAATGCTAGTCTATTAGCATATTGCCCCTAGGTCAATCTAGTTGTGAAGAAAAAGTGTATACTAGAACTTTCTATGGAAGGATAATTTTCCTTGTCTTTTGTACAGTTGTATATTATGACTGACTAGTATAGTACCTAACCTTCCTATTAAGGCATGTATTACCATTTTTAAAAGAGAGAGAATTTGAGGAAATTTTGTATTCTTGGAGCCATTAATATTATCAAGAAATTTTGCAAAGATTTTCCATGTTTGATATGTTAATTGCTAATATAGCTTTTCTCTCAATTTCTAGTTTATATCTTAAATTTGAATGGTGTCTTTGAATTCTAAGTTGAATTTTATAATCACATGGTTTCTAACTTGTGCATATGCTAGATTAGTTAGAGGATCTTAGGTTTTGCTTCATTTCATTTTACTCTATATTTAGATGTGTAAATGTTATTTGATTATAGTAGTAAATCCTTAAAGTAGTCTTGGTTCTTACTTATGATTCTTTACATTGTCCTTTGAATTTTCCCTAGTATATAGTGAGATTTGAGCTTAGGCTATGTTGCATTATATATTGGTTGAATGTTTACTCAATTATAATTGATGATTTATCATGATATTTGAGACTAAAACTGGCAATTACTCATTTATTTTATAACTTACCCTTCTCTTTGCTATTTTTTTTACACCAGATCACTTTAGTTTAAATTTCATTATAAATATCCACTTAGATTAGTCTTTAGGTTAAATATAGATCATAATTCACTAATTATTACATATATTCTCTACAATTCACAAAGAATGGACCATGATGGCTCCCAACCATCACTCATTATAAATTTGTGGGACACCAATACATATCTCTATCACTATTTCACCATAGGTGACATCAAGTTTCCACAACATGCTACTTATGCCTTGAATTCATCAAATCCTAAAATGAAATGTGTTCTTTAAACACTAAGGGGCCGTGTGGTATGTTTAGAGGCATCAAAAAGTTGTTTGTAAATTTATTGTAAGGTAATTTTTTTTCTTAAATCAACTACAACATTAGTGAAGATTATAACTAACTATTGTAAGTCTCTTCTTTTAGGATTTACATTAGTATTCTTATTATTTACAACACTAGTCTATTTATTTGTATTGGATACAGGGGTTGTAATATTTAAAAATATAGGTACAAGAGGTGTTATTAGATTATGAACATAATTTAAAGGTGTTTGATTATTTTAAAATGATGGGACAACTTTCTAATTTTTATTCAGACCATCATAATCAGTCATGTTAGGTTCAATAATAAGTTTGTTACAGGGAGTGGGAAATTTTATTGATTACTTAGATATAACAACATTTTATTTGGAGGGACAAATTAAATCCTAGGCATTTGATTCAATGGGATTGGATTATAAATCATGTTCTAGTTTGGGTACATATCTCTTAGGATCAAGTTCATTATTGTTATTTTATACATAATTTGTTGATTGATCATTGGGATTTGGTTGTATGTGCCTATATTTCCTAAAGATGGTAATGAAATAGCCCCATATCCTCATGGCATCATTTTTTGTTCAATATTTATGGCTTAGTTGTAGGCTAAAGATAAAATTGTAAGAGTTTTAAATTTCTTCTAAGGAACATAGATGTCATTGTGTCTAATGCTCTGAAGTAAGTTTGATTAGCATCCACTTTCATTTGGGTGTAGGGGTATTTCAACATCTCGTATAACTTATGGAAACATGTGTTAAATATACTAATTAGTTCGTTTGCTTCCTTATATGTAGCAATAATGTGATGATACAAGATAGCTGGATCAATAGGAACCCTAAAGTGTTGATAAACATAGTTACTAGATCATTCCATGAAGTGATGGATATATCTATCAATCCAAGATACCAACCATAGGGCACTCCTAAGAAATAAGGAAATAAGTGGAAAGCCATATCCTCATGTTGAACTTGATTTTTGTTATGATGGAATATTCAAAGTCTTGAATGTTTTCTTCAATAGTCAAAATCCCACCTTATACATATTTTGAATAAAACTTATCAATATTATTTGGAAAATCATGGGTAACCCATAGAATATTCATAGGTAAATTACCTCTACTAATCCAAAAAACAACCATTAGTGGGCTTATAGGGGTTGAAAAAGGATTGAGAAATGATAAAATATCAATAAGAGAACTATCAGTTGAATCAATATATCTATTATTGGATTTCCCTTTGTCAGATCTATTTTTTCTATGCTCTATGAGGTATAACAACTCAAAGTCATCCTCAATAAACTTTGAACTCAAGATAATCCATCCTTTTTCAAGATTTTAAACTTGGAATGTGTTATGCCTATTTTTGACACCTCTCTCTTTTAAAAATATTTGAGTGTACTTTTAGTTATTCTATTATATTGATGACTAATGTTATAACATCTAAAATTACATAGGGGGGCCTAGTTGATTGCTTTCATTTTAAATATGTATTCTTATGTCAAATAATTTTAATGACTATTGTATTTTTTATTTAATAAGGTAAATAATCTAGTTTTATAGGGACTAGGAACCATAGTTAAAAGGTGCAAAATAATGTATCAAGCCCTACAGGCTGACAAACAAAAACAAAAATAATACCAGTAACTAATTATCCATACAAAAGGCAAAACAATAGGAAAATAAATATTAAACTATTCTAAGAGGGTGGATCCCTCCATAAGTTCCTACGTATCCTCAATAACCTTATCATGTGTGACCTATTTTCTCTTTGTAATTTTTTGCCTAGTTTTTTTTTGGGCCCTTCTACATCCTCCCTAGGAAGGATCATTATAGGTCTCTTCTACATTTGTTCCTTCACATGGATCTTCTTGGTGGAGGTTATAAAGGGGATCTTGGGAGAGGATGTATCCACTTCCTCAATGGCTATTTTAGGGGGGTCCTTTTATCCTTAGCTATATGAGTGAAGCATTAGATCATTATAGCAACCTATTTTTTCATGGAATTTCAATCCTATATAACACCTGCTAGACACATCCCAACCTCATGAAGCTTATTATTAAACTTTTCCATCTTCTCTTTGTTGGTTTCAATTTCCTTTATCATGGGGGTATTTTCTTTCCCCACCACATCAATTGAGGTTCCTTCATTTAGTAAGAGTGGTTTAGGTTTAATAATAGAGAGTTGCAAGGGAGGGTCTCCAGTTAAGGTTTTGGAATTAGGGATAGCATGAGAAATACTAGTTATCAGACAATGGGACCCTAAGGTAGGGTATTTCTTAGAGGATTCCTTCTCAATAGAGGAACCTCTATTAGAACCTCCCTACCCTGAAGGGTCTCATCAAGTTTTACCCGTAATAGGATAAGGCTCTAGTGTAGGATGGGATTAGCTTCATTGATTTGGTGTGTGAGAGTAATGGTCTCCAAGGATTTGAGGAGATAATAGGGGAGGTTGATTTTATAACCTTAAAAATGATTTAGCAAGAGAAAGTGATGGAAAAATATTATGTTTTACTTACCTTAAAGTGTCAAATACTTTATTATTTATGGGCAAACTTAGGGCCATTGGTGCAAAAGATATGAGTGAGGAAACCCATTTTTATCTATCTTAATGAATTCATTAGTTCAAAAAAAACCATGTATAAGATTTTGTTTTTTTTATCAGTATTTATATACTTTTATTACTTCTCATGACATCCCTATGTCTTATCCAATGAAATCCTCCATTACCAAAATTCTAACTCCTCTTAACTCCACAACCCTCTTATTCCACATCATAATTAATTCTTTCAGCAATCCTGCATTGTGTTCATTTACCCTCAACATAAATTCTATGAGGTCTCCTCTATAAAGCTTATTCCACACCTTAATTCATGCTTCTGACTTTAGATCAGGAAGTTAATTCAAGGTGGTCCCTGTCTCCATCCATCTTAATAGTAGCCTGAGATCCAAAGATGGATTTTGGCAAATCTTGGTAGGGCTTAGAGCTAATGATTTGAAAAATACTTGTAGTACAAGATTCTTCCCACCTTTTGTAATTAATTCTACTCATGTTAGAATGATGGTGGGTTAAAAAAATTTAAGCCTTCACTTGATAAGTATAGTTCATGTGTGTACATGCCATGTCACCATCCTATTCTAAGGTACATTCATTTTTATTGGCTGATGTGACACTTTTAGGGACATGGCATCCATTGTGCTAGTTAGTTAAAAGAGGGATAACTACTTTGATATTAACAAGTAAATCTACCACCCCATTCCCTTCACGATATGTGTGAATAATGAATAAGTGTCTGATATGACTGTTGTATTTAATGAAATCTTTACTTGAACATTAAAAAGTGGATTTGAAAGCATGAGATTATTTAATGAAATTCGTTCAGTATTTATATATTTAGAATATAAAGTGATAGTTGTTCTTGCTTTGGATAATGATAGTTGTGAGTTTCATATTGTTTATTTGCAATTTAGATGACATAATTTTATAATTGAAACATTGGATAAGGTGACATTAGTATATCTATTTGCATGGATTATCTTTAGGCATATATTTGATGGTAAATGGGTAAATTTCATTTCACTGTGCAAAATTTGTGTTTCAATCACCTACAAAAATTATCATTATGTTAAATTTGACATCTAAATGACCATCACCATAGACTAGAAATTATACAGTGTAACGACCATTTGAACATCAAATTTAAGATGGGTAAAAATCATGCTAAATTATTTATTTTCATGAAGGTGAAAGTTGTTTCACTTTTATATGAGACTTGACTTTCATGTTATTAGACTTGAATAAGTTGTTTAAGTCTAATATATTATTAGGATTGTACATATGACATCACCACGTGCAATATTTTATTGATAGTTACCAACTGTAATAGTTTTCATTTTGAAGATATTTTGCACTGAAATTTATTTCTCAATAAATCTTATTCTATTTCTATTAAGACAATTCTTATTTCAAGACTCACAATTTATGTTCATATTTCTATTTTTTTTTCTTTTCTTAGATTTAGTCTTTTCAATAATTTTATTTAGTTTAATGCTCAAAATTTTAGTCAATTTAGTTATTTTTTGATTAACTATCTTTATGGTTTCTTAGTTCACCAATAGGTTTTCTGATTTTCCTAGTTGTAGATTTCTAACTTTACTAATTCTTAACTGCTAACAATAATCTTTAATGTTAACTAATTTTAATATTTGAATTGACTTTAGTTTCTTTATTTTATGTTTAGGTGTTTGTCTAATTTTCTTGGTTGCTATAGTTTGTTTTCATCTCTATAGGCTGAGCATGTATATTGGATACATATTTTCATAAATATGATTATTGTATCCTTCAATGGATTGCCTAACTCATAGGCTCTTCTCTATTGGATAGGTCAGATAATATATATAAATTAGATTTAATAGTATAATAGAGTAGTGATTAGCATATTTAATGATGTTTTTAAGTTTGATTTATATTTTTTATTGGACATATTAATCCTCATAACTTTAAAAGGCCTTTATGCAGATATTAGAGACACTTGTTTCTTCTTCGATCCCTCATGATTAGATTGGTATAATTTTATCTTAACCTTCATGATAGGCAAAAGGGTTTATTTATTAATGTGATAATTTTGATCTTAAATAAACTTTGTGACTCCATTAATGAATTTTAAATCAAGTTTCTTTCTTTATACAATTATTCATTCTTATCTTCAATGATTCACGCTACCATAACTAGTCATTTTTTAGTTCATAGTTTTATTAACTGGTAGCCCAGATTTTGATTATAGTTTAGTAACTATTTATTACTTAATTATGGAAAACATGGATGATTTCACTCAAGAATGGATTTACATCAAAATATTAATCAAAAATCAAATAAATAAAAGTCTAACAGCCTATTTTATGCTTTGTTTGGAAGAAAATGAATCCATAGCGAAATGTTTGTTTCACTTTATTTGGAAATTAAAAGAAATACATGTTTTTTTTAGACCAAGTGGTGAAATTTTATTACTCTATTGGAAGAATAATTTAACTAATAATTATATTTAAATTATTCAAAAAATTGGTATTGTTGACTTTAGCTCGGTCTTAAGATTTCCTCACATTTGAAGATAAAATCAAGATTTATGTAAGCTTTGTTAGCTCAATCATGATATGTTCAAATGAAAAAGATTTTATGATTTAATGTTTGATTTTAAAAATAAATTCCCTAATTAATTTTGTTTCATTTTTTCTATGACCAAGTCATAGTACATGATACTAAATATGCCTCTCAAGAATTTGATTACAGTTCAGATTTTTCATCATATTCAGAATTAGAGCAATATAATTCATTTCATCAGCATAATCAATCATTTGATAACATATTTTATCTTAATTCTAATTTTTCTACAAATAACAACCTTTTAATAGACTAAACTATTCCTAAATTTATTGTAGATGTAGCTAATGGAGAATATGATGATTTTTTGAAAAGTTGAGTTGGAACATCTTGATTTAGAAATGGAAATCTCTTTCAAGTTAGAATCTATTTATTTTCCCAATGAAACTAATTCCTCTCCTTATGATTTCATTACTGTATATAACAATCTCAAATCAAATTTGAAATCTTATTATAACTATCATATCACTTTTAATTCAAAAGATCATGTTCATGATGAAAATTATGATCTCTTTAATGTTGAATTTAGTGTTATAACAACAAAAAAGGATTTTGAAGGTCATGATGTTTCATATACTAAGATGAATAGTCAATTAACAGAATTTGAATAAGAAAAGTCCAATTTTCTTAATTGTCTAAATCACGATGCAACACTTATAGATGAGTATGACATATTTCAATATTCTTATTTATCTAAACTAAAAGACTTGATAAATAATATTGACTATGAAAGTTTCAAATTTGATGACTCTCTAGAGTTTAAAATAATAATTTCTATTGAATGTGTCAAATCAAAAAATATTCAAAATTATTTAGAGATAACCAAACAAATAAGTCAATTTCTTGATCTAAATTCTCTCTATCGTAACCTCAAAATCTTCATCTCTTTCGAATCAGACATTTAATATTTCCTATATGTTACAAGACTGAGAAATATATAAAAACCACATGTAATCATGATTCAATTCTACTTATTCAAGGTTATATGATGTATATCACATTGTTTTGATACTTTTAAGGCTTATAGTTTGATGTATGATGAATTTATTCATGCTGAAAGCAGTAACTTACATTATGATGGTACTAAAATAAACCACATACCTTTTATTCAATTTTTCCTTTTATGGGTTACTCATTATTTCTTTACTTTTTCTATCTTTTATCCTTGTTTTATCCTTCATTTTGTCTCATAATGGAATATTTTTGATATTGTTTAGCTATTTCATTTATCTTTAGTTTGTTTATAATTTTCTTGTTTTCCCTTGTTGTTTTGCTTTCATTTTCCACTTTTCTACTTTCTTTTTGGTTTATTATTTGTATTTCCTATTTTCTTTGGTTTAGATAAACCCTTGGAAACATTGGCTAAATTATTCATTATTTTAAAGGAAGAGTACAATAGAAGTTGTTATATCACTATAGTTTTTTCAATTATGTTAAGATATTTATACATGATAAGCTCAAACGTTCTTTTATGAATAAACATGAACTGGGTTATAAATGATTTGAAAGCATTATTGATTTGTAGAATTTATACTTGAGATTTTTGCAATTGATTGTATATCTAACTCGAATTCTCTTATCTAATCTATTCCATTATTCATGCCATAATAAGTCAAACACTCCATCCCTTAATAGTTTTATCATTATTAAAGGGGTTCACACAAAGTTGCTTGAGAAATAATTAAACCTATATCACACTCTCAAGTGATTTATCTTTTCAATAGGTAATTTATTATTGCTACCTAATTTTATAGCTGAAACTAGTTAGTAAGGTCAATAGTGTTATGCCTATTTTTGGCACCCTGTTATTTTAAAAATATTTGAGTATACTTTAAGTTATTATATCATATTGATGACTAATATAGTAACATCTAAAACTTCATATGGGGGTCCTAGTTAATTGATTTCATTTCAAATATGTATTCTTATGTCAAATAATTTTAATTATTATCACATTTAATGAAATTTTTACCTAAAAATTAAGAAGTGGTTTCAAAATCATGAGCTTGTTCAATGCAATTCATTCAATATTTATATATTCAAAATACAAAGTGATATTTTTTCTTGGTTTTCAGAGTGATAGTTATTATTGATTTGGATAGTGACAGTTGTGAGTTTCATCTTGTTTATTTGTAGTTTAGATTATATAATTTTATAATTAAAACATTTGATAAGGTGACATTAGTATATCTATCTGCACGGATTAACTTCAAATATATATTTGATGGAAAATGTGTAAATTTCCTTTTGTTATGCAAAATCTATTTTTTATCACCTACAAAATATTGTACTATGTTAAATTTGACGGCTAAATGACGATCACCATAAACTAGAAATTACACAGTGTGATGGGCATTTGAACATCAAATTTGAGATGGTTAAAAATCATGTTAAATAATCTATTTTCATGAAGGTGAAAGTTTTTTCACTTTTATATGAGACTTGTCTTTCATGTTATTTGATCAAAAAAAATTATGTGAAAGGGTTACGCTGAATAAATTATTTTTGAAGCATGGTATTACCCATACTAAGGGTAGTGAATTCGGTTTTGGGCATAAGGATACAAGGTTTCATTTTGAAATCATAGTAATGTAAAGTTTTTACTCATTTTTTTAGAAAAATATAAGTGTTCAATCTTTATCTTAATTATTTCACCTTTATGTCCATGAAAACCTCATTTGAAAAATATTTTGATTATTTTAGAGAAATGATAAGCCTAAAAGTTTTTGCAAAGACTATTATATTTGGTGGTCTTGGTTTTCTTAGTATGGGATTCAAGGTGTTGAATTTCAAAGTATTTCACCAATATTAGTTTAGTAAATTCTCTTAGTATGAAGCCAATATTCACATAATTTAGGCAAAAATTAGAATTTATTAGTTTCAATATATTACAGGAAAACACTTTCATGCACAAATCAGTGTATTATAATGTTTAATTTAATTATTATGAAAATGCATATGCAGTTAATGTTTTTGGTTTTTTAATTTTGTTAACTTCCCATAGTTGTTATATTGTTTGTCATACTTGAATGTATTTTTAAATGATTAAATTGACTAGAGGGTCGCCACTTGTTAGAGTTGTATATGGTCTATTATTATTCAATTTTGATCTTATATACTTTATTAAAGTCTTGAATGTAAATTCATGTTATAAAAGCTAACTAATTGACCTTTTAAGAGTCAATTAAAGTTAAAAAATAACTAACTCCTATTGATCTTTTAGACTTTCTCAATAAATCTTTTAGACTTTCTCAATAAATCTTATTTTATTTCTGCTAAGTTGACTCTTGTTTAAAGACTCATAATTTATGTTTCATATTTCTATTTTTCTTTCCTTTTCTTATATTTAGTATTTTCATTATTTTTATTTAGTTTTATATTTAAACTTTTAGTCAGTTTAGTTATTTTCTAATTTAGTTTCTTTGTATTTTCTTAGTTCATCTTTGTGGTTTCTTAGTTCACTAAAATGTTTTTTTATTCTCCTAGTTGTGTATTTCTAACTTTACTAATTCACAATCTCCTAACAATAGTCTTTAATGTTAACTAATTTTAACATTCAAATTGATTTTAGTTTCCTTATTTTTTGTTTAGGTGTTTGTCTGCTTTTCTTCGTTGTCATAATTTATTTTTATCTCTATAGTGTGAGCATGCATATCAAATACATCTTTTCAACAATCTTATTATTTTGTCCTTCAATGGATTATCTAACTCATAGGCTCTTTTCTATTAGATAGGTCAGATAACCATTATAAATCAAATTTAAGATTAGCTTAATACTATAATAGAGTAGTGATTAACATATTTAATGAGAATATTGAGTCCATATTAATGTTATAAATGTTTATAAGCTTGATTTAGATTTGTTATTGAACATTTTAATCCCTAGAACTTTAAAAAATCCTTAGGAACATCTTAAAGACACTTGTTACTTATAATATACTTCATGATTAGACTGGTATGATTTCATCTTAACCTTCACAATAAATGAAAGGGTTGATTCATTTATGTGATAATTTTAATCATCAACAAAATGTATCAATGTATATGATTTTTACACTATAACAAAACTAAATATTTAGTTTCCAACCATAACCAATCATGAATATAAAATAATTCTAGCTCAGGCCATTTTTATAGCACCAATCTATTGATAGATCATTTGGAACACCAACTTAGGTATGGAAACGTACCCAACCTCTCCTAAAAGGAGATAAAATTTCTCCAAGGTTGATAATTGCCATGTCTTAGCTTGTAGGGTAACCTAGTAGTTCATGTGAAACTATACCACTTCAAGGGGCATGTTTTGAATAAGTTTAGATAAATGATGGATAGTGAAAGTACAATGAATTTATTTTTGATGAAATCAATAGTTTATATTTGACATTAAAAAAATTGGTTTGAAATGTGTTCATCGCATGTATAGGTTTAACAATGTGAAAACAAAAAAGAAATGGTTTGTAATCAAGATTAAACGTGTAAAAATAGATTTAAATATTCAAATATATTATAATACTACTCTAAAAAAATAATAAGAAAGATCAAAAGATAAGGGGTTAGAGGAAATAAATGAACTTGTGTTCTAGTGAAAATAAATCTGATTCATTTGACTAGATGAGATTCATGAAATCAATGTTTTATCTGACCAATATGCATGTAGTCATGAATAAAAAGATGAAATACTTTGAGGGTACTTAAACTATGAATAAATATGGACAAAATCACCATATACATGCACATATAATGAGAAAAAGTATTCAAAACCTTTGAATTGATATGAATTTACTAGAAAAATAATGTTTGGATCTAACACAATTAGGTGTAATGTAAAAAAATACTTTAAAATTGCATTGCTGACAATAAATATTAATTATGAAATCAAGAAATCTCAAAAAGATAAGTGTCTGGTCTTCTAATCTACTCCCTAATACAAAATCAATTAGACCCTAACTTATTCATATTGTTGGCCTTATATATTTTTTTAATCAAATATCACCCACCTACTAGGCGATTGAAAACGTTAAATGATAGGTGACAACCAATGCCCAAAGTCAATGTGAAATTAAATATCAAGTGAATACATGCCAAAATCATTAATCATAAAATCACATTAAATTCAAGTGGCAAATAATTTATGGGAATAATAAAATATCCCAAGTTTTCACTTTCAACATAAGATCTCATTCATCTATGCAAAGTTTCTTCCTACTCTATCTCATTTACACACTTCTAGTGTGAGTCATATCTCCATTAAAAGATGGTGACAAGTCCTATCTTGAAATTTTTGATCACCTTATCCAAATCCTACCAAAATATTAAATAAAACGTATTACTTCTTTAACAAAAGTAAAAGATATCATAAACATGCATCATTTAGAAGAAACAAAGTTTTGTGATTAAAATGTTGAAAGGTTTCACATATTACATTTATCCAATTTTAAACTAAATCCATTTTAAATATAGAAAAAAAATTAAAATGCAACAAATGAAATCAAAAATGGATTTTCAAATCAAAACTTATGACTTAAAACCCATCATGTAGTTGTGAGCAACCAAATCAATGTCTGTAAAATAAACTCAAAGAGAAATTTATAAGATAAAGCATCATCAATACCAATCATATCTTATATTTCCATAAATATCTTATAAATATGCTCAAAAGGGTACTTAGTTTTTTGAAAAAATCAAGTTAATCTTTGCATAATAAGTGTGAAATCAACTAAATTTTATTAGAAAAGGCTCATTATGTGCAGTCATATATTTTTATTGGAAAACACAATAAATATGAAATCAAATGAATTTTATTCTAATATCATCAAGTTATTATCATACAAAATTTTAATTAATTTAGACCTCATTTGATTGTGTGCCCATAGGTTTTAAAAGTGTGTATAGGCTACATTTAAAAACTGGAAACACAAAAACTGGTCAAGTAAAAATCAACATATAACCAAGTTTTGATCATTGAAAAAAAATTATGTGAGATTATTTTATATAATAATTTATTAATTTTTATGCCATTCCCACCATTTTTTTAGGGTAAAAATCATTTTTAAATTAATGTAGACATCAATTTTTATCACTGCAAATTTCACACATGGGAAATAATTTATTGTAACTTCATTTACTATTGCATTCACCTAGAATATGACTATGATTAGGAAATATTACAATTAATTTTAATATAATTTAAACATGTGAAAATAGGATTGAATAATTTTCACTACATAAATTTGACAACTGGAAAGATGCAAAAAATGACTAAGTAAAATCAATGCAAAAGGTAGTTTTGATTTCTACAAATTTAGCACATGGGAAGGACATTTCTACGAATTTATTCACTATGGTATTATAATGATATTTAGATATAAAAATGAAATATTTAATAATAATATATGTATTTTTTTTATCATGCAAAGTTTCACTTGAAAATATTGATTAACAAAATTTGAAACCTATAAAAATGCAAAAAAATTACTAAGTAGAAATCAATGCAAAAGCTAGTTTTGTTTTCTACCAATTTAACGCTTTGAAAGAAATTGTGTGAAATTTATCTTCTCATTTATATTATTATCACATTTTTATATCATCATTAAAGTTTTATATAGAAATATATGTGATTTTCTTGGTAAAAATAAGTTTGAAACATTCGCACAAGCAATATTTGAAAATTGGAAACACATAAAACATTGTGTAAGCAAGTTTTCATCGATACAATTATATCACATAGGAAAACAATTTGTGAAAATTATTTTACCATTTTAATATTTTGGTACCATCATCAAAAACATGATAAATTTAGTATCACTTGAAAGTGCAATAATATGTTCAAAAAGTACGCACTAACTACATTTGATAACTGGAAAGATGCAAAAATCAATGTAGAAGGGGGTTTTGATTACTCCAAATTTATCACATGGTAAATTATTTTGTGAAAATTTTTACCATTGGATTCTACTCATACTTTACAAATATTATGTAATATTTCAAGTAAATTTTATATCATTTGGTTGTGTAAAAATATCCTTGAAAAGTGTTTTCTGGTTAAAAAATAAACTACACTACGTACCCAGAATACCTAAAAAATTATTTTTGAGAGCAAAACTAGATTTCAAAAAATTAAAAATTGGTAATATGTTTCATAAATGTTAAATTATGGTTTATTATTCAATCAAAAACATAATTATATCTCAATCTTTATACAACTCAACAATCTTTTGGCTTGGCCAATAACAAAATTGGTGGCTTGAAAAATAGGGTGCACTCAATAGGATAGAGGAATTGACCAATTAGAAGATTTTTATTCACTACATAATGGTGTATATAATTTTAATTTTAGAGGAGTTACATCCAATTTTATCCTTTTTTAATCATATAAGAAAAAAAAATCGTAGAGGGAACAATTACAAATGTGCTTAAAGTTCATGTTGATGCCTCTAGTTTTAATTATCTTCAAGATGTAATAATTTCTAGGAATAAATTAGAAATTGATGTAAAATAATTTCAAAGAATCAAAATAATAGATATAAACAAAGATGCATAAAGAACATAAATAAAATTCATAATAAGAAGACCAGATTTAACGTGGTTCACCCAATATGGGCTACATCCACCAAGAAACACTTACTAAGATTTTATTACAATCTATGAGAGTACAATCCACTTTCAAATCAGTCATCTCATAATTATAATGCACAAATATTATTCAGAGATGCACTTAATAAACTCTCTTAAATTTGCACCTAAATTCACACACTATGTTCTTCCTACGCAAACCCTTGTTCTCATGATGTATTACCTATAGAATATCCATGTATACATAATACATCCAAAAAATGGTATTACAAAAATATGGGTACCAAAACCATGGGCAAAGTTAACCCAAAATGATTTTCCATTAAAGGGGGTCCAAAAAACAATTTGGGGGCTATCACCCCCAAATCCCCATTTGTTGGGGGCTGCCACCCCCAAACCCTTACTTTTTGAGGGCTATCACCCCTGAAGCCTGATGAGAATAATAAAGAGTGTACAATAAATTTTAAATGTATAGTATTTGAAATACATTGTAATTTAGAAATAGGGTCCACAACACAATAATAATAATAATACCTTGTAAGTTTCTCAAATGTAAAAATTTGAATGTAAATCCAATTATATTATTAGATCATGTATTTTATAAAGATAAAAATATTTTTTTTTATGACCTAATCAAGAACCCTTGTTACAAACATAGTTGTCTCTCAAAATTCCCTTTGGTTCAATTTTTATTAGGTGGCACAAAACTAAATCCATGAAAGAAAGTTAAAAAAAGACTTTGTGAATAATGAATTAACAATAATGTCATCATTAATTTAGGGCACTAATCAATGAATAAAATTATAGATAAAATTAAATTTAATGTAGTGGATATCTATTAGAATGCATGGTACAGAGTTTTTGGAATCCTAAAAATCACATGCTACAATTATAGAACTAGCTGGATAAATGGAGAGCAACAATAAATGAACGGTAACATTGAATTACATAAACAAGGTCAAATAATGTTTTAATACTTACTACCATATCAATAATTATAAATAAAATTTTAGATATAACTTTGCACTTGACTTGTATTGTAAGAAAGGATGGAACTAGAGTTCCTTTGAGAATCCTTCCTATATTTCTATACTCACCCTTCAATCCTCAAAAAGTGTAACAAGGACCATACATTATTGAATATACTTCAAATGTCATGATAAAACATAAATAAAATATGAAAAAAATAGTTTTAACATGTTTTAATTATGAAGAACAACATTTTTTCTAAGTTTGATGAGTATATAGGGATTAAAAACAAACATATAACCACCACATACCCAAAAAAATGATAAAAACTTGATTATTATCAAAAATGACACAATGAATATATTACAAGTAATTACACACATTACTATTCCCACATAATAAAATCAAAGGAAAACCCTAATAGATTCTTGAGTATTTTGCATGGTAAATTGGACAAAATGAAAACTTCTTTACCAAGGATGGCAAAAAATCAAAGTCAATAAGTAATTTTATGAACCTCCCTATTACTTTGACTAGGATTATAACACATAGACATAAATCTAGGGGTTTTTTCCACTTTAGCCTACCAGTTATTAAACATGGAGAAAAAATCACAATCACATCCTTAGATTTTTATCTCAAGAAGCTCGAAGAACCAATGACCAATCTGTATGGTAATTTATTATATAAAATTGGATCATTCAAATAGACATTGCATGGTGTACCATTACAAAATGAATTAAATGAAAATTTCAAGGGGTACTAGTAAAAAATGTGTTTTGAACTAATTAATTTTGATATAATATGCACTTCATATAGAAATAAATCACATGTCCTCTAATTGAAATGGGATAATGCTTCAAGTGATAATAAAATTCACATGTTATATGCAATTTCATCCATGTTGATAATACAGAAGGTTTTTAACATTGTGTCTTGGTCATCCAAGCATTCTATTTGATTCCAAATAGGTGAGATATGTACTTATATCTCCTCAATGGGTATCTTGAGTCAAATAAATTTTCACAAACTTGACCTTTTTTATTTTCAAGGATTATGTCAAGGAGAGAAAAAAATAAAATTTTACACATTATGCCTAATATTTTTTCATTTCAGTCATCCCATGTTATACTTCATCAGACAGTGCACCTACAAATAAAAATCCATAATCCAAAACAAAGAAAATTAAAAATTTGGTGTTTATAGGAAGTACAATATTGGTGATATATCAAATCCACCTAGGGATATTTATTAGTTATAATTAAATCATTGAATCTATCCTTTCAAAATTAGACATAGAGATTTTACAAAGAATTATAAAATCAACTGCACCACATAGACTTAGTTTCATATTTTAATTTCATTAAATAGGTGTGTCAAATTCATATTTCTTGCTATCCAAAATGTCTCCCATAGGAAATTATATTTTAAAACTTGTTAAATAGGCCTTGTTTAACTTTGTTGATATCCTTTTAGAGGTATTTCTTTGGTCAAATCCTATTTTTCCCTTAGTGAGGTGTGGTCTTATTCCTAGTAATGATCAAGGTATTCTAGGGTGTCCTAGTCAAAATGAGAAGTCTGAACAATCATTTTTTTATATAGTATTCATGGGTCGATCCTTTGTGAAGTGTTTAGCATAATTTAAGCTAAGTTTGGAGAAATTAAGTTAATGAGGTTTTATTATCTTATGCTTATTTCTAGTCACTCTTTATGTAAGTCTTCATTATCAAGAGTCATCAAGGCCTAATGTTATGTCATGAAGTGAAAAAGGAGTCTTTTTAGTCATTTGACATTTTTGAGCCATACATCCACTTTAGTAAGGTCAAATACTTCTTCTCTAACATTACTCTACCTTTGAAAATACATTACTAATGATTCTAATGTTCAATTGAAGCAATAATGAGAATTTATAATAAAATAAGGTGGGATAATATCTTGTATGTTATAATATCATTCTCATCAATCCAAGAGAAACACCATTGGCATCTAGTTCAATATCAACAATAAGGTCTTAGCAAAATATATAGGTTTCTTGAAGGAATAAGGTCTATGGGGGTCTATTTGAGAGTTTCTTCAGGTTGGATGTGATCTAAAAAGTATCTCTAATGATTCTTACACATTCCCCCAAGATTAAAAAATTCATACAAATATTTTAAATTCATAAAAAGGGTTAAAATCTATTCATTCTCTCCATCAAGTTTGCAAGTCTCCTTCACAAGTTTCAAGAAGGTAGTTTTCTCAACGTTGGTTAATACATATCAATAAAAATTGACTCAAATGTATTAGGGATACAATTATTCCATATTACCTTAATATTTTATGCATTAGTTTATGTTTGTATGGGCCATTCTTTATGAACAATTTTTAACAAAATAAGGTGTCTTAAACCTTTGTAAAACTCCATAAACTCAATTTTCTCACTTTTTAAGGCATTCAAGATTTTTTTATTAAAAAATATTAGTTGAATGAGTTATTTTATGGTCTAATAAACCCTCATACACCATATTCAATAAAATTTTCCATATATGTATGAGGTGAATGTGAAGTTACAAGTCTTCAGAATATGAATGTATAGTCTATGAGTCAGTTTAAAATTATTTGAAGGGTTTGGGCCTTGTGAAGGAAGTCAAAACACCTAAAAAATGTTTATTGTAGTTATTATTATCTATTACATACTTATCCAAGTTAAAATTCATTCCCAAAGTGTCTTTTGTACTAATCTAAGTACACATTCTTTAAAGGAGGAAAATGCAATCCTGTAGAGAGTATTTGAGAAGTTTAATAACTAATATTTTAAAATGAGGATCAAGGAAATTAAAGATAATTTTTAAAGACATGTGAGTAACATATAATAATTATACATATCTTTCTAATATTACCCTTGATGTAAAGTTTCAGCTAATAAGTATAAATCCATTTAGCCTGATATGCTTAAACAAGGTCCAAAGTGTTAAAAGGCAAACAATAGACTTGTAATCAATGATAAAAGTATTCAATGCATATTTGGGTTTTTAATATTTATGATAAATATTCAATAGAGTATATAACACTTCTACAAGATCATCCATGGTCAAAAAATGGTGAAGAGATAGTTGGTCATGCATGTATCAGTAAATAGTGATAGATCTGCAAGTTTGAATGAGAATTTATTGTCAAATTTTGTGTATTTACTCCCTAGGGAAGGTCCTTAAACAAGTCATAATACCTATAAATATCAATTTATAATAATAAAGTACTAATGAGACACTTCCATGATAGATTTGCAATGAATTTAGGTCTAGATGGACACCTACAGACCTACCAACAAGAATATCAAGAAAATGCATTTTTGTGTTAGACATGAGATTTGAAAGGTCCTATTGAGCATGGATAACATGTATAAATGTGTTTCATATGATTTAATTCTCTTTAATGAATATAAAAACATGAAAAGGAGATAAAGAGCATAATGGGTTAAAAAATTGTGTATGCTTAGAAAATAAGCTTCTAAAGATGGAGTATATGTTTCATAAATATAGGTCTTGTATTGTTATCCATGGATAAGTATACCTAAAAATATATATATATACTCTATACTATCATCAATACCACTCAAGTTCATAAGGAGTAGATGAGTTAATTCAATAAACATGTTTGAAATAGATTTTGAGCCTAAAAGAGACCTATACGCCTATCATAGGTAGAATGAGATAAAAAGTACACATGGGTGTTGGAAAAGGTGAGATTTTAGCTTGATCATGAAGCTAAATGGTGATGTAAGATGTAAAAAAATTTAAACTATCTAAACTCTCTTCAATAAGGATAAAATCCATCAAGAAGGATGCAAAATAGGCCTAAAAGAAGACCTAAAGGTTTGTATGAATAAGATGAAGGAAAAGTGAATTTATTAGTTTTTTCATTATTCTTGAGGGTAATACATGGTCTAATAGACAATGCATAAGTCTCTACTTTGATTAGACTCCTTGTGAGAGATATAATCATCTAAGGAGGCTCTGATATAAGCATAAAGGTAAGTGTTATTTAATACAAGAAAGGTAAAATGCTTGTTAAAAAAAACTATGGAAAAAAGTTAGTCACTACTCGCGCTAAGTTAGTTGGGGGTTGGTTCACATTGTTGTTTTTTGTTTGTAGGGTAACAAAGACATAAAAAAATAAATTTTTGGTTGAGTTCTAGCTGGTGGTTTGGTTTTTGGTTTAGTTGTAGGTTTGGTTACAAATAGTGAGTCATCAACAGTCAAGTAAATTGGTGGTAGTTTCGTTGACTAGTGATGGTTTGGCAATTGGATATGATTAAGGTAAATGATGGTGATTTCTCTAACTATCAGAGGTTGCTTATCAAATTCTAGATACTCAAAAAAGTGGTTAGAGATTGGGTAAATGGTTAGAAAGAGGTTTGCATATTTGATCCATCATAACCTTGCTTCCATGAGGCACTAATGATGCAAATGTGTCTTCTTGATCCTTCATACATTCTTTTTTTTTCCACTTGACTTCATGTATGTCATCCTATTGGTCTTTGCATGCTATATACTTGTGTACTTACTTGGTTTATTGCTGTACTTATCCATCATAACTACCCTTTACCTCTTGCATATACAAATAATTCAATTTCTCTTAGGTCTGACCAAGGTCTAATATGGATCTAAGATAATAAGATCAGAATGCAAATAGAATCTGATCAAGTTATTAAACTTTAAAAAATAAATAATAGAAATGAATGACAAATGGAAAATACACATTATCTAATTATTGAATAATGGTAGAAGGTTGAAAAATTTTTGCTAGTGTGATGGTGCTTTGGGCATTCGGATGTGATGCAGACAAAGTTTCAGTAAATGTTGAATCCTATAAGAAGATTTTGGTATCACATATGTATGGATTTTTGGATCTATTCTCCTTTCTATAGTTCTCATTTTATAGGAAGATGTTACCAATTATAAATGGAAGAAGTTGCTAAATTTTAATGCTTTAAAGTTGTTTTGATTTGCATTAAAAATTTGATAAATTATGTGATGTTTATCTTGTTCATAGCTGGAAGTGGCTTTAAAACAAGTTGGGAAACCTGACCAGCACCGGTCAATGTAATTGATGTCATTCAAGGTTCAATATTAAAATGGGTGAAAAGTGGTTAAAAATAAGTGGGTTAAAAAGGATAAGTTAGCAAGCTAAAAGGTGGGCTAGGTTAACTAGGTGGTTAACTATCTCCAATGTGGGGTAAGGGTTCAAGGGTGTTTCAACATCAAAAATGGGGTAGTTTTTAAGTGTCTACATTTTGCCCCTTTTTTTATGCAGCTTTGGGTTGATAAGATGCAAAACAAAAATAAATGCTGGGTAAGGTTAAAGGTGAAGGGTGATGGCCGAGCTGACTCTAGATGCACTAGGAAAGAGGGTGTTGCCTACATAGTTCCATAGACGTAATATCCTAAAATAAATTTAGGTTAAATGTAGTTCTTGAATGGTTCATGGGTAGGTTATATAAAATAGGTGTGATATGAGGGTAAGGTAGTGAAATGAATGATAAATGGAAAATATATGTTATCTAATTGTTTAATAATGGTAGAAGGTTGAAGAAACTTTGCTAGTGTGATGGTGCTTTGGGCATTCGAATGTGATGCAAACAAAGTTTCAGTAAATGTTGAATCCTATAAGAAGATTTTGGTATCACATACTTATGGATTTTTGTATCTATTCTTCTTTCTATAACTCTCATTTTATAGGAAGAAGTTACCAGTTATAAATGGAAGAAGTTGCTAAATTTTAATGCTTTAAAGTTGTTTTGATTTGCATTAAAAATTTGCTAAATTATGTGATGTTTATCTTGTTCACAACTGGAAGTGGCTTTAAAACAAGTTGGGAAATCTGACCAGCACCGGTCAAGCTAATCAATGTCATTCAAGTTTCAAGATTAAATTGGGTGAAAAGTGGTTAAAAATAAGTGGGTTAAAAAGGATAAGTTAGCAAGTTAAAAAGTGGGCTAGGTTAACTAGGTGGTTAACTACCTCCAATGTGGGGTAAGGGTTCAAGGGTGTTTCAACATCAAAAATGGGGTAGTTTTTAAGTGTCTACATTTTTCCCCATTTTGTTATCAGCTTTGGGTTGATAAGATGCAAAACAAAAACAAAAGCTGGGTACAGTTAAAGGTGAAGGGTGATGGCCGAGCTGACTCTAGATGCACTAGGAAAGAGGGTGTTGCCTACATAGTTCCATAGACGTAATATCCTAAAATAAATTTAGGCTAAATGTAGTTCTTGAATGGTTCATGGGTAGGTTATATAAAATAGGTGTGATCTGAGAGTAAGGTAGTGAAATGAATGACAAATGGAAAATACATGTTATCTAATTGTTCAATAATAGTAGAAGGTTGAAGAAATTTTGCTAGTGTGATGGTGCTTTGGGCATTCGGATGTGATGCAGACAAACTTTTAGTAAATGTTGAATCCTATAAGAAGATTTTGGTATCACATACTTATGGATTTTTTGATCTATTCTCCTTTCTATATCTCTCATTTTATAGGAAGAAGTTAACAATTTTAAATGGAAGACGTTTCTAAATTTTAATGCTTTAAAGTTGTTTTGATTTGCATTAAAAAATTGCTAAATTATGTGATGTTTATCTTGTTCACAGTTGGAAGTGGCTTTAAAACAAGTTGGGAAACTTGACAAGCACCGATCAGGCTAATCAATGTCATTTAAGGTTCAAAATTAAATTGGGTGAAAAGTGGTTTAAAATAAGTGGGTTAAAAAGGATAAGTTAGCAAGTTAAAAAGTGGGCTAGGTTAACTAGGTGGTTAACTAGATCCAATGTGGGGTAAGGGTTCAAGGGTGTTTCAACATCAAAAATGGGGTAGTTTTTAAGTGTCTACATTTTTCCCCTTTTTGTTATGCATCTTTGGGTTGATAAGATGCAAAACAAAAACAAAAGTTGGGTAAGGTTAAAGGTGAAGGGTGATGGCTAAGCTGACTCTAGATGCACTAGGAAAGAGGGTGTTGCCTTCATAGTTCATAGACGTAATATCCTAAAATAAATTCAGGTTAAATGTAGTTCTTGAATGATTCATGGGTAGGTTATATAAAATAGGTGTGATCTGAGGGTAAGGTAGTGAAATGAATGATAAATGGAAAATACATGTTATCTAATTATTGAATAATGGTAGAAGGTTGAAGAAATTTTTCTAGTGTGATGGTGCTTTGGGCATTCAGATGTGATGCAAACAAAGTTTCAGTAAATGTTGAATCTTATAAGAAGATTTTGGTATCACATACTTATGGATTTTTGGATCTATTCTCCTTTCTATAGCTCTCATTTTATAGGAAGAAGTTACCAATTATAAATGGAAGAAGTTGCTAAATTATAATGCTTTAAATTTGTTTTTATTTACATTAAAAATTTGCTAAATTGTGTGATGTTTATCTTGTTCACAGTTGGAAGTGGCTTTAAAACAAGTTGGGAAACCTAACCAGCACCAGTCAGGCTAATCGATATCATTAAAGGTTCAAGATTAAATTGGGTGAAAAGTGGTTAAAAATAAGTGGGTTAAAAAGGATAAGTTAGCAAGCTAAAAAGTGGGCTAGGTTAACTAGGTGGTTAACTAGCTCCATTATGGGGTAAGGGTTCAAGGGTGTTTCAACATCAAAAATGGGGTAGTTTTTAAGTGTCTACATTTTGCCCCCTTTTGTTATGCAGCTTTGGGTTGATAAGAAGAAAAACAAAAACAAAAGCTGGGTAAGGTTAAAGGTGAAGGGTGATGGCTGAGCTGACTCTAGATGCACTAGTAAAGAGGGTTTTGCCTACATAGTTTCATAGATGTAATATCATAAAATAAATTCAGGCTAAATGTAGTTCTTGAATGGTTCATGGGTAGGTTATATAAAATAGGTGTGATCTGAGGGCAAGGTAGTGAAATGAATGACAAATGGAAAATACATGTTATCTAATTGTTGAATAATGGTAGAAGGTTGAAAAAATTTTGCTAGTGTGATGGTGCTTTGGGCATTTGGATGTGATGCAGACAAAGTTTCAATAAATGTTGAATTCTATAAGAAGATTTTGGTATCACATAATTATGGATTTTTGGATCTATTCTCCTTTCTATAGCTCTCATTTTATAGGAAAAAGTTACCAATTATAAATGGAAGAAGTTGCTAAATTTTAATGCTTTAAAGTTGTTTTGATTTGCATCAAAAATTTACTAAATTGTGTGATGTTTATCTTGTTCACAGCTGAAAGTGGCTTTAAAACAAGTTGGGAAACTTGACCAGCATTGGTCAGGCTAATCGATGGCATTCAAGGTTCAAGATTAAATTGGGTGAAAAGTGGTTAAAAATAAGTGGGTTAAAAAGGATAAGTTAGCAAGCTAAAAAGTGGGCTAGGTTAACTAGGTGGTCAACTAGCTCCAATGTGGGGTAAGGGTTCAAGGGTGTTTCAATATCAAAAATAGGATAGTTTTTAAGTGTCTACATTTTGCCCCTTTTTTTTATGTAGCTTTGGGTTGATAAGATGCAAAATAAAAACAAAAGCTGGGTAAGGTTAAAGGTGAAGGGTGATGGTCGAGCTGACTCTAGATGCACTAAGAAAGAGGGTGTTGCCTACATAGTTCCATAGATGTAATATCCTAAAATAAATTCAAGCTAAATGTAGTTCTTGAATGGTTCATGGGTAGGTTATATAAAATAGGTGTGATCTGAGGGTAAGGTAGTGAAATGAATGACAAATGAAAAATACATGTTATCTAATTGTTTAATAATGGTAGAAGGTTGAAGAAATTTTGCTAGTGTGATGGTGCTTTGGGCATTCGGATGTGATGCAGACAAAGTTTCAATAAATGTTGAATCCTATAAGAAGATTTTGGTATCACATACTTATGGATTTTTGGATCTATTCTCCTTTCTATAGCTCTCATTTTATAGGAAGAAGTTACCAATTATAAATGGAAGAAGTTACTAAATTTTAATGCTTTAAAGTTATTTTGATTTGCATTAAAAATTTGCTAAATTGTGGGATGTTTATCTTGTTCACAGCTAGAAGTGGCTTTAAAACAAGTTGGGAAATCTGACCAGCACTAGTCAGGCTAATTGATGTCATTCAAGGTTCAAGATTAAATTAGGTGAAAAGTGGTTAAAAATAAGTGGGTTAAAAAGGATAAGCTAGCAAGCTAAAAAGTGGGATAGGTTAACTAGGTGGTTAACTAGCTCTAATGTGGGGTAATGATTCAAGGGTGTTTCAACATCAAAAATGGGGTAGTTTTTAAGTGTCTACATTTTTCCCCTTTTTGTTATATAGCTTTGGGTTGATAAGATGCAAAATAAAAACAAAAGCTGGGTAAGGTTAAAGGTGAAGGGTGATGGCCGAGCTGACTCTAGATACACTAGGAAAGAGGGTGTTGCCTACATAGTTCCATAGACATAATATCCTAAAATAAATTCAAGCTAAATGTAGTTCTTGAATGGTTCATGGGTAGGTTATATAAAATAGGTGTGATCTGAGGGTAAGGTAGTGAAATGAATGACAAATGGAAAATGCATGATATCCAATTTTTGAATAATGGTATAAGGTTGAAGAAATTTTGCTAGTGTGATGGTGCTTTGGGCATTTGAATTTGATGTAGACAAAGTTTCAGTAAATGTTGAATCCTATAAGAAGATTTTGGTATCACATACTTATGGATTTTTGGATCTATTCTCCTTTCTATAGCTCTCATTTTATAAGAAGAAGTTACCAATTATAAATGGAAAAAGTTGTTAAATTTTAATGCTTTAAAGTTTTTTTGATTTGCATTAAAAAATTGCTAAATTGTGTGATGTTTATCTTGTTCACAGATGGAAGTGGCTTTAAAAAAAGTTGGGAAACCTGACCAACACCGGTTAGGCTAATCAATGTCATTCAAGGTTCAAGATTAAATTGGGTGAAAAGTGGTTAAAAATAAGTGGGTTAAAAAGGATAAGTTAGGAAGCTATAAAGTGGGCTAGGTTAACTAGGTGGTTAACTAGCTCCAATGTGGGGTAATGGTTCAAGGGTGTTTTAACATCAAAAATGGGGTAGTTTTTAAGTGTCTACACTTTGCCCCTTTTTGTTATGCATCTTTGGGTTGATAAGATGCAAAATAAAAACAAAAGTTGGGTAAGGTTAAAGGTGAAGGGTGATGGCCAAGCTGACTCTAGATGCACTAGGAAAGAGGGTGTTGCCTACATAGTTCCATAGATGTAATATCCTAAAATAAATTCAGGCTAAATGTAGTTATTGAATGGTTCATGTGTGGGTTATATAAAATAGGTGTGATCTGAGGGTAAGGTAGTGAAACTCAATCAGGTTGCCCCAATTAAAGAATCACATAGTTCAATTTGGGTGAAGGTTTATAGATAAGAGTCATCTCCAAAAGATTGGATTTCCCTAGGTATGGGAGGAGGTATTCTCCATCAAATTTGGAGTCAATGAGGTAAGGTTAAATTGGGTCAAATTTTGATAAATGGTAGATGATAAATCATGAGATGGGTGACAAAAAGGTGAGATTGGGAATTTGAGATGCAAACATGCACACAAAATGAAATTAAATGTGATATCAAAGATCATGTAAATAATAATATTACCATGTTGGTAACCTTATTACAAGGTAGCTAGTCCCCAGCATTGATCACAACTGATCAGGTTAGTCTTATCAAGTCTCCTAGATAGGGTTGATGTTTACTCAGGTATTTAGGGTAGGAAGTGCTCCTGATAAAAACACAAATGGTCTAGTTGTATACAAGGTGGTATAAGGTCAAATGTTTAACATAAAAAAATTAGTTTGTATAGTCAAAAGGACCATGATAAGGTCATCACAAATTATGCAATAGGTTGGGTCAAAAGGGGCCAACATCGAGGTGGGCATGGTCGAATGGTTAGGTGGTTTGGCGTCGAAGGGTAATCTCTAAAATTTAAGAGAGAAGGTGACTCCTAAATAGGTTGGTGGAGAAGGGTAAGCTCCACAATATGAGGGAGAGGATGACTCCCAAATAGGATGGTGGATGTCTAAATGGGTTTCCCCACTTGGGCGTACCACTTGGTTTGGTTTAGGTTGATAGGGTTGATAAAGTTGATAAGATAGGTAAAGTTGGATTTGATAGGTTAAGTTGAGTGGATAAGGTATGTTAATAGGTGGTTGGGTAGATGGGTGTTTTAATCATGGTAAGTAAGGTTTAATAAGTTTGATTGGTAGGTAAGGGTTTGAATTGGTTGATTTGATAGGTTGGGTGAAGTTGATAAGAGAGATTGATTGTATAGGCTGGGTAAGGTAGGCAAATTTGGATAGTTGTTTTTGGTTGATAAGTTTGATAGGTTTGAAAGGTTGGAGTTGGTAGATTGGATAAAAGTAACCTCCAAAGGTAAGGTTTGGCTTGGTTTTGGTTGGTTAGGATTACAGAGAAAGATAGCATCTAAAGTTTAGGGAGAAGGTGACTCCTAAAGGGAAAAGGTCAAGTTTCTTCATTGGTTGGTTGGTTTGATATGTTAACTTGATTGGATGGATTAGGTGAGTGTGATTTTTAATTTTTGGTTTGGGTGGTAGCTATTGGTTTGTTTGGATAAGGTAAATAAGGTTAGTTTTATAGATTTGATGGGTTGAATTTGGTTTGGCAATTTTGGTTGATTAGGTGATGATTTTATTTCAATGACTCCAAAGGGAGAAGACATGTCTTCCCAAGTGATCATGAAAGTATAAGGGGGAGAATAAATGCTCTAATTGAAAAATATCATGATGGCAAGATGGGTGGGTTTATAAACATAAAACGCTTGTCATGTTTTTACTTTATTGTTAGTTTGATGGTTAAAAAAAGTAACTTGATTACATGGTGTCAAGTAAGCTCAATATCCCTTGATTTGTAAAGGGGAAATTGATGGTAAGTAGTGGGTAATAGGTATGGAAACCTTCCTATGGGGAGGCTTGTCTCTTATGAAGGTGACCTAGGAACCATGATAGATAAGTCCATGTCATATGTTAGGTGTAAACTGATCAATGTGGGAAGTCTAATGATGAAAACTGATTGCAATTTTCTTGGGATAGCTTTTTTTTTTGATATAGGGTCTTATTTTGCTTATTTTTGATATGATGGTGAAGATGATCGATGTGAGAAACTTCAAATTATTATTTTTGATAAAGTTAACTTAGCCATCCTTTGAGGGAGTGGTCTAAGTTTGGGTTTGTTCATATTTGATAGTTGTCCTTCAAGAAAGTAGTCTATTTTAAGTTCAAGCATTTTTTATTATTTTAAGTAGTTATCCTAAAAGGGAGCAATATACATACTAAAGATAATGACCCAATTGATATTGTGGTATCCCAAATGTTTATATACTTGCTTAGACATGGGTCGTCTATATAAGCTTAAAGTTTAACTGTATGGAGGCAAAGCCATGGCATAAGAAGGTTGATGATGGGTAGAAGAGGTGGTTTTAAGTGACAATGACCATGGGATTCTATCTGATTAGAGATAAAAAAAATATCCATGTGGATCATGCCATGAATAGATCCATGGTATCCATGCTTAAGATTAGGCAAAGTTTTTGATGGATAATCACATGATCTTATTTTTAATCTTTTGTCCTTAAAAATAAGGAGATGAAGGTGATTGAAAATAAGGGATGAGCTTAAGTTAGACATAAAATGATAAGAAACTTGCTTTAACCAAGGAACATATGTGAATGCTAATAATTTAAGATTTTCAATCTTGATATGCCCCAAATCCATGGTTGTGTGGATGGGTAATTTCAATCAAAAGAGTAGATGTCCCCCAGTTACTTTGCAACACTTGGTTAGACATGGAAAAGATTTAGAGTGATAAAAAGGTGAGGTTGGTCAAGTGATAGTTAGATGGAGAAAGGTATTCTCCAATGGTGTGGGATCATAAAATGTGGAAAAAGATGGCCAAAAATGACTAAGGTTAAATTCATTTAGCTGGTTGGTTGGTTGGTTGATGAAAAAGGGTGATCTCTAATGGGTTGGGGGAGAAGGTGACTCCCAAAATTAGTAAGATTAAATTTATATGGTTAGTTGGTTGGTTGGTTGATGGATAAGGGTAATCTCCAAATGAAATGGTGAAGAAGGGTAATCTCCAATGGGTTGGGGGAGAAGGTGACTCCCAAAATGAGTAGGTAGTGCTGAAGGTAGTGCTGACTATTTGTTTGTGGGTTGTGGTTGAAGTTTGATAGGTGATTAGTAAGATTTGGTTGGTTATAGATGAGGTTGGATAAGGTAATTTGTTTGGGTAGGTTAGATAGAGTTGTTTAAGTAGGTTGATAAGTTTAGATAATGTGAGTAAGGTTGACAAGGCTGATTGGTTAGGTAGCATGGGTAGGGTTGGTTGGTTGGATAGGTTGGGTAGATGATTTTGAAGTATAAATGCCAAGGGTTAGTTTTGTTAATTTTTAAGGTATGGTTTGGGTTGATATATGATCAAAGCCTTATGGAGGGCAAGTTTTCCCAATTTAATTTTTCCATAGATGGTTAGAAGAGGGGAAATGATCTCAAAGTGAGGTGATGGTTAGTAAGAAGGTTTTAGGAGGAGTGAAGATGACTTCACGCACCTCCTTAAGGGTTGTTAGTTTTTAGCGGTTAGTGGTTAGTAGATCAAGTTTGTAGGTGGTCGTTTGAGTGGGATTTCCTCTAGTGTACCAAAGCTAGGGGAAAGTAGTTGGCTTAGATCTAGGTAGGGTAGGGTAGGTTTCATAGGTTTAATGGTTTGAATTTGGTTTATATTGTTATATAGGTTAGTTATAATTGATTGGAAAGGTATGTTGATTATGTTTGATTGGGTTGGGGTACAGGTTGGTTTGATTGGTTGAGAGAGGTAAGATTAATGGTTGAGTTCATTTATTATTTTGATTGTTTGGTTTGGTTAGTGAGGTAAGGTTTGGTGGATGGTTATAGATAAGGTTATATCAATGGTAAGTTTGGCTAGGCTAATGGTCGATTTGGTTTGGTTCATAGTTTTTAAGGTTGGATTGACAGGTTTCATAGAAGTGGTAAGTGGAAAAGGTAGGTTGGTTGTTTCCACATAGGCGAGTGGAAAAGTTTGGTTGGTTGGTTTCATAAAGGTGAGTGGAATAGTTTGGTAATTTGACTCCAAAAAGGTGAGTGGAATAGGTTGGTTGGTTGGTTTTTTGAATGTGTTTTCAAAGGAAAGTTAAAAAGAGTCCACTTGCTTGAATAATGGTTTGGTTGAGGGTTAGACCATGGTTTCCTCAATAATGAGCAAAGTAAGAGGTTTAATGATTGATTGTTTTATGATTTTTAAGGCTAGGTTAGAGGGAACATGGATAGTTTCCATTTAAATCTCCTTGTGATCGATAAGGTTTTGGATGAGCATCTTAAAAGAGCCAAATCTATCTATCACATGTTAGTTGGTGCGATGATAGGCAAAAAAGTTATCTTCTATGAACCAAATTGGTTTTGGAAGAAAATTATTTATGGGATTGATTAGAGGAAGGTTAATGACAAAGGCCTCCAAGAGTTTATCCAAGATTGAGGCATACGATTCCCCCAGTGTGGTGTACTACCTAGGAAGAGGGTGCACTAATGGCTCTTGAGTTTCCAAGCTAAATGGTAGATTTGATGGGGTATGTTGGTTTGATGAATTTGATAGGTTAGGTAGGTTTGGTTGGTAGTTGTTTGTTGGTTTTTATAAGGGTGATAAGGTGGATAAATTTGATAAGGTGGGTAAGTTGAATACGTTAGATTGATTAAGTAAGTTTGGTTGATAGTTGGGTATGATTGGTTGATAAGGGTTGGGTTGATAGTTGTTGGGTTGATTTGATAAAATTGGTTGGTTCAAAAAAATTAATTAGTAGTTAATGGTTTGATTTGATAAGGTTGGCTGAATAGGTAGATTTGATGGGTTGGGTGAGGTTGATAATATTGTTTGGTTGGGTAAAGTTGATAACGTAGGTTGATAATGGTTGGTTGATAGAATGATATGTCGAATAGGTTTCTTGATTGATTTTTTTGGTTAAGGTTGATAAATTTGGTTGGGTTGATAAAGTGGCTTGAGGTAATTGACATAATGGAAGGGGTAGATGGCCCAAGTTTTGACAAGGTTAGGGTGATGGATGTGGTAGATGTTGATAGGTTATTGGTTAAGTAAGGTAATGGTTAAAGGGTCATTGATAGGTTTTTGGTTGGTTGAACTTCAAATTTGATTGGTTGCAGATAAGGGTTGATTGGTCATGGGTACCAAAAATAGATAACTCTACTTTGCTTATCAGGTTCATTAACATTGTAACCAATTCAGGTGGTAGTTGATAGTTTGTGGGTTGATTATGGTTGAATTTTGATGGGTGATGGGTAGATTTGGGTTGATTATAGGTAAGGTAGAGATCATAGATACCTTGAGATGTTAGGTAATGTTCAGATGCAAAAGGGTTGTGGTTTGAGATTATAATAAAGCTAGGATCTCTAGAAAAGGTTTTAGAAAGGCTCTCTATTCGAATAAGGTAATGGAAATGAGGGTACATGAGGTCAAAATGATGGAAGTTTGATGGTACAAGGTTGATTCTTCACAACTAAAAAAAGAGAAAATAAGAAAAAATTCCTAAAAGTAATGCATACACTAATTGTGTTAGTTCCTAGGATAACTTTTATTATGTATTGGCTTATGCCTTAGTTAATAATGTGTGAGGGTAGTTTAGATTACAAATTGGGTACTAGATAGGAAAGATAAGGATGGTTTCAAGTAATGTTTAGGCACTCAAGAGAATCTGTACTAGATCAGGTATGTAGCCTAGTACTGAGGGCTTGCTCCCCACAATTTATGATCCCAAAGCTAGGTCAGGCCGCTTAGCCATGATATACCATATGTCCAAGTCTTATACTCTGCTAGAGAATGGAGTGGTCTCTCCCCTTGGTGATGAAATCTAAGTGGGATTACTAGGTAGGGTAAGGTTATTCGTTGGGTTGTGAAATCCCATTTGGGCCTTGTCTTAGGTACATTTTGATGTGTTGGTTATGTAAGTGGTTGGTTGTGTAACATAAGTGAACTAGGATTCAATTATGATACTTTTTAATTAAGTGAGCTAGAAGATAAGCAAGAAAGCAATAGATGTAGGGTTCATTTTAAACCCAAAATAAGTTTTAGATTTGTTCAAATGAACAAATAGTAGAGAGAGAGAGAGAGAAAGCAAATAAATGCTAACTAAGAAAATAAAGGTGGTGGTCCCACCAGGCATGCCAAAATATTTTACTCAAATTTTCTCCTCATTTCATAATTTATGAAAGTAGAAGTAAAACTAAAAGAGAGGGTGTGTAAGGGTACCTAGTAGAAAGTATGTGCATTGAATCCAGATGAATTGAAAACTCTTCTTTGGCTAGGGAAGATTACCTACAGATAAGAAATCACTAAAAGAAACTTGTTTATTAGACAATAAGATGGGGGAATTGCCTAACGTATGCTAGATCTAAGAAAGTGATAGCTTGCTAGGATGGTTATCAATCCCCTTTCTGATAAAAAGTTTGATATAAATAAAAGAAATTAAACTTGCATATAATAACATAAAGGTAAATGATATTTAATACAAGAAAGGTAAAATTTTTGTTCAAAGAAAACAACTATGGCAAAAAGTTGATCACTACTCGTGCTAAGGTAGTTGGGGGTTGGTTCATATTATTGTTTCTAGTTTGTAGGGTAATAAAGATAGAAAATAGAGTTTTGTTTGAGGTCTAGTTGGTGGTTTGGTTTTTGGATTAGTTGTGGGTTTGGTTACAGACAGTGAACCAATAGTGGTCAAGTGAACCAGTGGTGGTTTTGTTAACCAGTGACAATTGGGCAACCGGCTATGGTTAAGGTAACCAGTGGTGGTTTCTCTAACCATCAGTTTTTGCCTATCAAATTTTGGCTACTCATAAAAAGGGTTCCAAATTGGTTAAATTGTTAGAAATAGGTTTGCATATGAATTTGGGTTTGGTCAAGGTCTAATATGGATCTAAGATAATAAGAATAGAATGCAAATAGAATCTGATCAATTTATTAAACTTTAAAAAATAAATAATAGAAAAGAATGACAAATGGAAAATACCTGGTATCTAATTGTTGAAGAATGGTAGAAGGTTGAATAATTTTTTCCATCATGATGGTGCTTTGGGCATTCAGATGTTATGCTGACAAAGTTTTGATAAATTTTGAATCCTTTAAGACAATTTTGGTATCATATACTTATGGATTTTTGGATCTATTCTCCTTTTTGTAATTCTACTTTTATAGGAAGAAGATTTTAATTATAAGTGAAATAAGTTGCTAAATTTCAATGCTTTAAAGTTGTTTTGCTTTGCATAAAGAAATTTCTAAATTATGTGATGTTTATCTTATTCATGGTTGGAAGTGGCTTTAAAATAAGCTCAAAAACTTGACTAGCATCGATTAGGCTAACCATATTTGATTAGGATAACTAGTACCAGTTGATTTCTAAGAGGAAAATGGGTGAAAAGTGGTTAAAAGGAAGTGGGTTAAAAAGGCTAAGTTAGCAAGCTAAAAAGTGGGCTAGGTTAACTAGGTGGTTAACTAGATCCAATGTGGGGTAAGGGTTCAAGGGTGTTTTAACATCAAAAATGGGGTAGTTTTTGAGTGTTTACACATCCCTCACCCTATATATTTATTTCATTGCTTGTTCCAAGGTTTGGAACTCCTGGTCATGATAAACTACTTCTTGATCTGTTTCTTCTTCCACAGTCTTTTCTTCAATCAATTCTTCTATAAGTTGATCTATCATTCTCAACTCTTCTTCTATGTACCCAATGTGTCTAAGGAGATCCATGTCTTCCTTAGTGAATATGAGTGGCTTAGGTAACTATATTTCTTCCTTGGTAGATTCCTCTTTAGTAGACCATTCTACAGTCTTGAACCCATCATAGGTCTTTCAAATCTTGGGCTCTTTCTTTTCCTTTTCATCCTCACTGATGTTTATGGGTGAGGAGGCTAGGGTTGTCTTCTATTTATTAATTCTCTAAGATCTCCTAGGAGGAGGTATCTTTCTTCTTGATATAGAGGGTTTCTTTTCTTTAGTTTTCTTCTTCTTTTTAGGAGGGGTGGGTGTTGGAACATGTTATTCCTGTGCAACAATTGATGGAAAAACTTCCTCTTCCCTTGAAGGATCCATGGTATAAGAATCAATCCTTCATGAGGAGATAGTTGGAAAAATGGGAGAAGGATTATTTTTCCCATTTTGTATGGGTGGATTTTCTTCCTCTATGTCAGAAAGAGGTAGAACTAGTTTCCTTCTACTTTTACCCATAACAATTTTAGATAAACCTTCAGTGGCTATGGGCTATGTAGTAGCACTAGTGCCTATATTTTCTTCTTGTGTAGTCTATTGGGCCTACTCTTTAGGAGATTCTTCCTTATTATTTCCCTCTTCTTGTTGAGGTTTTCTAGTCTCTAAGATTAGAAATTATTCCCAGCTAAGGTTAGGTCTAATAGCATTTATTCCATGTTTAACTATTAACCATATCAAGTAATGATGAGACAAGGCTTTATCAACCCCCTTTTGGTATTCTTTGGGCATATTTTTTATGATGTTCCATAGCTGGTTTGGAACATTAATTATCATATCATGCCTTAAGTGATTCAAAAATTTAAACTAGAGAGTATAAATCAGAGAGTGCCCTTCTCCACAGGTCATATATCTAATGATGTACAAGGCTACTTCCATCTAGGATATGGGTATATTGAGTCTCTCCACACCACCTCTCTTCAACACTATCCTTTCATCTCCCTAACAAAATTATTGTAACTTCTTGACCATTAGGTTTGTCCTCCCAATTTTTTCCTATACTTGGTAGCCTAATTGCCTGGCTTACTAATTCTTCAGTGACTAGAAATGTAATGTCATATATAGTAGTTTGATCTCCTATAAATGACCCTATAAATTCCATAGTAATAAGTTTTGATAAATTCTATAATTTCTCAAAATAAGTGGTCCATCCAACTCTGTTGAAGACAAACCAGTTGGTTAGGTCTCCTTGAAGTTGCCTGTGATATATGGGTTCCCATCTCACAACTAAACTTCCCATTCTAACTACGTTTAGATTTTTGATGACCTTTTCAACCAATAATTGTTAACATACTTAGTTTAGCTTCTATATTTTTTCTTGTAGTAAAACAAGTTTTTTCAATAATGGTAGTTTGTGGTTGCAGGTTGTAGATTGTAGGTAATGGCATGCTTCAGCTTTGTTTGAATGGGTTGTAATCACAAGTGAAAATAATAAAAGTGATTGTTTTCCCTATTGATTATATGATGTCATCATGGGCATTCAATCTGAATGTATGGACTATCTTGGAGTGCATAGAATTGATTTCTCGTATCATTCTCCCCCTCCCACATGAGGTGTCACTTGTCCCCAAGTGACGTGGAATGATTAGGATGAAAAGAGAGAGGATAGGGTCATGATGAGGGTATGAGTGTGAGTGGAAACAAGACTTAATGAATTGCTTGTTAATGATTAAATATGCTTTTTAATATAATACATGCTATATTAAGAATTAAAAAAAAATCTATGACCAAAATATACATCATACTTTTTTAATGATTTGCCTAGGGTTATGTAGAGAAAAGTTGCATGTGAGTATTTGCTAGAATGTAATGATTATCCTAGTAGTTATAACTTGACTAAAGTGGGCCCCTTGAGTAATCATTATAACACAAGATGTTTGCCTTCCATGATGCCCTCAGTAACCTGTATCCAATCATGATAGCTTGCATGGAATTGGAGTAGGGGTCTTGTAATGGGATGATAGATTATTACCCTCCTACCATAAGGTGGTCACTTCAGATCTTAGTTTTATCCAATTTAGGTGATGTATGAACATGGAAGAGGGTATATGAGGGTTTTAATACTTTGTGATATTTTTTTGCATGAACCTTTTAATTATTTATCTTTGTGTTGTCCTACTTCTTGTGGATTCTGTGCCTAGTAAACTTTAGTTTAGCAACTGATAGGGTTTTCAAACTTGTGACCTGTACTCCAAAAAAATCCTAGATCTCACTATTTGACATAGAAAAATCATCTCCATGAAATGACCAGAATCTAAAAGTGGTTCATGTGTGTCCCTATAGCCATAAATTCTAGTCTAAAACACTTTAAATAGAGATTGGAAGTGTATGCCTTTGTTGTGGCTCTTACCTTGTTATTTAGGGGTATTCATTAGCAATGTTTTGACTTTTATACTCTAATCCTTATTCACTCCTCCTTGAGCTTGTCTAGTGTCTTCCATGTATTGATAAAAAGTATATAGCCAAAGCCATAGCTTAGAGTTTGTGAAGAACTAACTTGCATGCACTAGAGAGGTATATATAGGTGTTTAAATGTACCTACAACAACTACAGCCCATAGTAACTGCAAAGTTATGCCCAACTATGGGAAAGGTGCTCGCAATAGCTACATAATATCCTATAGAAACTGAAATAATACCTTCATTAATAAAGGTGCATATAGCAATGGTGAGGGAGGTGCTTTTAATAGCTACAAAATAGCTCGTGGCAACTAGAGGAAGATGAACAAAATTTTTTAGAATGATTGTTTACTTTTCATTCTGGTTTTTAGCCCTGAATAGCTAATAAGCTAGCTTTTTATTTAGGATTATTTTATAGTTTTGGGTTGCCAACAGGCTGGTTTTCTACCTAAAAACTACTAATAATTCCCAAAAAAGGTTTTTATTATTATTTTTTTACTCTAACTATTGCCTACAATAGAATGTTTATTTTGGGTCCTTACCAAATTAGCTATGAGGGTGGTTGGTCAAGAAACATGTGAAGGTCTCATCCTTCATGTTAGAGGAGGGCTAGGATGTCTTCCTCCTCTTCTTCATCTATGTGATGGTTAGTTCTCCCTTTGTCTGGTGAGACATCATGTTAATCCAATACATCATTGTATCCATTTTGTAATTACTTGTGTATGTGCTTAGTAAACTCCTCCTGGGTGAGTGGTTTTTTGTACAACTTTAGTCTATGGCCATTAACTAGTAGATGAAATTTTATTGGATCAATGGTTTAGAGTTACACTGCTCCATTGTCATAAACATGCTAAATCTCAAATGGACCAAGCCATATAGTCTATATTTTTCCCTTGTGATCCTTGTATTTTGAATCAAAAAGAAGGGCTCAATCTCCTGCATTGAATTGCCTAGTCTTAATGTACCTATCATGCCATCCAATCCATTTTTATTGTATAATTTATATTTTATATGATGCCTTTTTATTTATATTTATTTAAGGCATTCAATTGCATAAGCCTTTCTTTCTATGCTTCAGATATATCCATCCCAAGTTATAGTGTTGGTCATAAAGTCTTGTGCTCAAATTCAATTAGCAAGACAGGTTTCTTCCCATAGACCAAATCATATGGGGTGAAGCTTGTAGTGGTCTTCCATGTGATTCTGTAAGCCCAAACAACTTCAAGAATTTTAGCCTCCCAATCCTTACAGGACATACTAACAGTCTTGGTCAAAATATTTTCTAACTCCATGTTGGTGACTTCCACCTATCCATTGGACTTTGGATGATACAGAGTTGATTTCTTATGTTCAATCTCATATTGTTGGACCAAGGCAGTAATTAAACTAGTAGTGAATTGGGGTCCTTAATTAATGACTATTTCTCATGGCACACCATATCTTATGAATATTTCTTCATAGAGGAAATTCACTGCCTTCTCATCCCTAGTCTGTGTAAGAGCCTTTACTTCCACCCATTTAGTGACATAGTCAGTACATACAAGGATGTACTCTTTGTTGTTATATTTTGGATCAAAAGGTCCTACAAAGTCTAGGCCTCATTTTTAAAATGGTTCAAGCACCATTTGAGGCTACAAAGGCATCTCATCTAAATATGTGGGTATCTCCATACACTGACATTTGTCATAATGAATAGTATACCTTATTGCATATTTATGGAGTGAGGGCTAATAATATCCTATATTCAAGATTTTTACTATTGTATGCTTGGCTACAAAGTGCCCTCCATAAGGTTCATCATTTAAATATTTGAGGATATTTGGAACTTCATCTTCTCTAAGACATCTTCTGATGATGGAGTCAAGATCAATATAAAAAAGGAATCCAGATAGCCATGAATACCTACCACTTTTTTGAATCAAATCTCTTTTTTGTTTAGGGAGAAAGTGTTATGTAAGTAACCTTGTTATAAGCTAGTTAGTAATATCAGTGTACCAAGGTGTGGTAAGGGTGAGGGAGAATAGGTACTCATCTAGAAATGAGTCATCCACTATGGTATATTATTTAGGGGATTCTAGTCATGATAAGAAGTCAGCCATGACATTATCCTTACTAGGATTATCTATAATAGTTAGATTTAAATATTTTAAGAAGAGAAACCATCTTATCACTCTACTTGGGATAGTTGGTTTACTCATAAGGTACCTAATGGCTACATGGTATGTATGAATAAAGACTTGACACCCTGTTATGTAGTGATGAAACTTGTTGATATCATAAACTACTACCAAAAAATTTTATTTAGTGACTTTGTAATTTAATTATGCTATATGTAAGTTCTAGATTATAAAATATATAGCATAACTAAGTGCTTCCTATTTTTGGCCTAGGACAGTATTTGAAATATCTATGTGAATATGGAAGGGAAACTTCCAATTAGAATCACATAGAACAAGGGTGGTGGTCAATAATTCCTTCAATTGTTTGAAGGTTGTATCATAGGCAGGAGTCCATATGAATTCAACATATTTAGTCAAGAGAGTGAATAATGGTGCTGCTACTTTACTAAAATTGTTGATAAATCTCCTGTAGTAATTAGTATGTCCTAAAAAAATCTTTACATCTTTCTATTTCTAAATAACAGGTAGGTTTTTTTATGCTAATTTTTATAGGGTCAACATTAATTCCTTCAATAGATACATGGTGGCCTAAAATATTTCCTTCTATCATAAGCATGTAGCATTTCTTGTGACTTAAATATAAATAGTGATCCTAAAAACATTGCAACACTTTCTCTAGGTTCTTCAGACACTCATCAAATGTTTCTCCATAAATAATGAAGTCATCCATATAGATTTATATACATTCATTGGTCATATCTACAAATATACTTAGGACATCCCTATGGAATATTGTAGGAGCACTACATATCCCAAAAGGTAATATAGCATAAGCATAAGTACCTTAGGGACAAGTGAAGGTGGTATTCTCCTAGTCCCCAAAATCAATTCTAATCTAGTTTTAACCATTGAAGCCATCCAAAAAGGCAAAATATTTCTTTCCTGCTAGTGTGTCCAACACCTAATCAATGAAAGGTAGAGGAACGTGATCTTTTCTATCTATTATATAAATTTACCTATAATCTATGTATACATACCATTCTATATTTTTATTTGGTACAATTACCAATGGTGAAACCCATTCACTATCTGAGATGGGATATATAAATGTAGTGGTTAAGATTTTCTATAATTCCACTTTGACTATTTCTCTAAGAGCTAGATTCATCCTATGTTATGGCTATCTAATTGGTTAGCACTCTTTTTTGATATAGATATGATATGTGCATGTTTATAGGCTGATTCCTTGCATATCCTCATAATCTCATGCAAAAGCGTGTTGGTTTGAATGTAACATGCTAACTAGGTAATTTTTCTCATTTGAATCTAACTTGCTATTAATAAGTAATGTTTTTACTAGAGAGATTTCAATTTGTTATGAGAGTGCTTTCATAATTTGCATATTACTAATAGATCTAGTTTGGCTGCAACTATGAGGCAGCAGTTGGTGGAATATTTTTTAGACAGATGCATCAAAATTATCTTCTTCTCAGAGGCTAAAAAATAGGCACTCAACACCTTACAGGTGGTTGAGATCTACAAAATGATTTTAGTAATGATTCTAGAGAACATTAGAGAAAATTATAGCTTTCTCATAATCATCCAATATGAATACATGATCAATGGTGAATACAAGAATTAAGGTAGGTTAGTCTACCTCATCTTTTGCAACCCATAATGTATGCTCTGGTGCTAAGGTCAACTATGCTAGAAGATAGAGGACCAACTTCTTAGTGTGGTTGCCATTGGATATCAACATGTCACCTAATATGTAACTAATGAAGGCATCATCTATGGTAATCCAAGGTCATTCTAAGATAAGAGGGTATCCACCCAAATTAGACTTTGGTTGCAACATAATGAAATCTATAAGATACTTCCAAGAGTCTATAATGATGACAAGATCTTCAATAACTCCTCCTAGTTTGACTGTAGACCTATTAGCTATTTATAACATTATAGATGTGGGATGAATATTATTCAACTATAGTTTATTCATGGTTTCAGTAATCATTACATTTATTGTAGCCCCTAGGTCTATCAATATATTGGACAGTTGTTGGTCATCAATCTAGATTATTAATATCAGGCATCCTAGATCTGAATATTTCTTTAACAGGGTGTTTCCTAGCATAATGTCTGTTAGCTGGTCAATCACATGCACTATATTAGTATCCATCTTTTTCCTTCTAGGTTTACATAAACATAAGTCTCTAACATCTTTGGAATATATGGGCACATCCTTGATGGCTTGGAAGAGAGGAATTTTAACACAAAGATTCTTGAGTTGTCTTCTGAAATCAAATTTAGGCTCAATAACATGGCATTGAAGGCTAAGACATTCTATAAATGGTGGGGTTATTTCATCAAAAACTTTATTTGCTGGTTTAAAGAGTTATGTAGTGGTGAAGGTGGGTTAACATGATCTTCTAGATTTTCTTGATTTAACTCCATTATTATGGGTGGGGATGGGGGTGGTATTACTTTTCCTAAATGTAGATGAACTTTATGGATGTTCACTACATATGTTGGTTATTGAATAGGTTTAGTACTGAATATCAGTTACATTGACTTATTTATAGGATTATACATGAGTTAGGCAAGGATATAATTAGGCTTGGGTTTAGATTGTGTATTGAGCATAAGAGCAAGAGGTTGTTGTTACTATTATGGAGGAAATCCTCCTTGATGGTTTCTCCAGGGTTGATTGGGTCTCAAAGGCTACTACCACTAGTTTATGAAGGGTGGGCCTTGGGGTGGTTGCCAAGCTTGTATCTAAGGTGGGGATAGATTTTATGGAGGCTACTAGGAAGTGGTGGGGTATCTTGTCTAAGGTGTCTACCAGCTGGAATTAAGAGGTGGGACATTTATCCATGGACTAGTCCAATTGGGAGTAGTATTTGTAAATTGTGAATAAAAAATGGTAGAATTTGAAAAAGGTGGATATTGTCCTATACCTGGATAAGATGGTCATTGAACCCATGTATTTCTTTATGCAACATAGAAAACTTGGTCCCCATCTCCTCCTATATCATGTAGCTCTATTATTTTTGGCTCTTCATCTATGATGTTAGATACTTTAGGGTGAACCTTGTGATACCTACAATCTATCTTCTTCTTACAATATGGATAATAGATGGTCAAATATTGATCCAAGGATGCTTATTTTTACCTTGAGTGTATTATATCCAATTGGGTGGCCAAGTGACTAATGATATCTTGTTTAATATCTTATAACAGGTTATTAACTTCAAATTTTGATAGGCCACTTGCAGCTGCCAATGGAAGCTTACTACCCCTGACTTTGTTTATGGTAGACCTAGAATAATTCTCATTGAACTCATTGATGTCTATGAATTGAAGGTGAGAGATATCTCCCCCATTCATTAGTCCAAGGCTACTAGATAATATTCTCTAACTCCTTTTAGGAGGATGAGTTTTAGAAGCTCTTCTCCTAGTATACTTTACTTGAATTTTTGTACACTAAACATGAACCATTCAACATAGTCTTCCACAGATTCATCCCCTTCTTGAGTCATCTTAAAATGGTCATTTCTTCTATAATTTCTTCCTCATCTATATTATTGATACTTAGCCCAAAAAAATTCATGTCCTCCCAAGTGTGGATTAAATTACTACCCAGTCCCATGAACCAGTGAAGTGTTGAGTCTTTGAGGGTGGCTGGAAAAAGTTTTAGTTTCTATGCATCTTTTTTGTATTCATATCTTCTATAGTGGATATCAAATTTTTAAAAAAATGTGTCTATGTCTTTTTATAATGTACCTCTAAAATTGGGCAAGGTTGAGAGCAAGATATTTTTCATTTGTGTTATACTTGTTGCATCTAGAATAAGAAAATCAAAAGTAACTATATTTGGAGTCTTGTTGTCATCCACAAAGTCTCCTTATCTATTTATGATGGTTTTTATTCTGATATGGATACCAAAGTTACTCAGGATTATGTCTTAAAATTCTATATCAATCACTTCATTATCATGATAGTAAATGTTTATCTGTTGATCCACAGTCTTTTTACCAAATGAAAAGTTTGAAGACTCTCCTAAACTTTCTTTAATTTGCTTAAGAAAACCTTGTTGGAATTTTGATCTAATGTTACTTTTTGGAGTGTTTGGTTCATATATTTATTCTCCCTCATTTCTTCTTACCAACTCAACTAATGCTTCCTCTACTTCTATTTCCTCTTTCAAAGCTAATATTAATTCTTTTATAAACTACCTCCTTCGGTTTGTAGTGTTTCCTTCTTCAAAAGCCCTTTGACTTATGGTATATTTTTTTAATAGAATTCTTAGTTGTTGCAAGTACTTGTGGTTCTTTCCTGGTATCAACTCATGGCTTGTTTGGTAGTAATATCCCTTGAGAATCTCTTTCTCTCTACATAAATGTTGAGTCACTCCTTCAGTTGTCTTGTTCCTTCCTGCACAAGATTAGTAATTTTTTTTATATGTTCCAGGGAGTTGTTTCAAAATAAGAAAAAATAAAATGTAGAGAAATAAAGGAGTGAAAAAATCAAAATAATTGGAATTGAAATTTTACTTCTAGAATGCAGTAAAGTTATCTACTAAAAATAGTTAAATTTACTCTAGAAAGTAGAACATGAAAGCAAGAAAATTACTCTAGAAAGCAAGAAATGAAAGCAGGAAAATTACTTTAGAAAGTAAGAAATGAAATAAAAAAATGAAAATCACACTTTGTGAAAAGTAAATCATTCTTTTAGGAAAGTAAATTATAATAAAACCATTAACTAATTAAATTACAAGATTGCAAAGAGGCATTCAAAGTTGTGCACCATCAACATCTAGGAACTTAGACATCTAGCATAAGACACTGTAGTTCCCTCATTCAATCTGCTTGACTAGGTAGGACAGTGCATCCAAAATGTTGTGCACCATCAACATCTAGGAACTTAGACATCTAACATAGGAAACCATAGTGATCTCACTCAACTTGCCTGACTAGGTAGGACATTACATTAATCAACCTTGAATAGCAATAATTGATCTAGAAAGCAATAATTGACATCCTCCCTAGTAATGGCACAAAAATTTTGTGCAGACTTATTACCCAGTTAATACCATATCCTTGATTCTAATTAACATTAATTGTTAACCTAGGGTACATAGGCTTTTCAAGGATGTTAGCACTATATATGCATTATTGATCCATATATTATCTTGATTACTAGTTGTAGTACAATGAAATTATACTAAATTCACCAAATAGTTATACTATGAAATTATTATAATAAGAATATAGAAGTATTCACACTTATGAATCACACATGCATCACACTTTATATAATCAAACTAATAATGAAGTCAACTTACACAACACACTTAAACTAAAGAGGTTCAAGATCTTCACAACAACTCCTTCCAAGGGATCCCTTTCTCATTAAAAACTAAGTTCCAATCCTTCTTCAAGAGACCTACAAAATCTTCTTATAGAATCAACCTTCTCATTACTCAGATCTATATCAATTAAATATTGCTATAAAAGATTACAATATTCAGAATGCAATAACTTCTACAATTATACTACTCCAATATTATCTAATTATCAATCTAATCTAGGTTATTCCATTAAATACATAAATCAATTTATTATCTTCAACAAGAACACTAAATTAGGAATGTTACAAATACTTTAAGAACTACCCTAGTCAACCTTTAGGTGGTTAGTACTAAAGTTACTTATTTTAGGCTTGACTAGGTTAAGGACAATATATATTATTTTTTTATTTTACTTCTTTCTATCTCATTTCCATTATCTTTATCTTACTCATCTTTGGTAGCACATCCAATATTATTTACATGTAAGGAGTCTGTACAATAGCTATAGGGGACCCTCTTCAATCATCCACTTGGTTCTTATGATAGTTGGATGTGTCCTTAAGAGCTAATCACATATTATCACAATAATAGTTGTGTTTTATGTAGTGGCTATAGGCTCCTATAGATGAAAGCTTGTAGTTGATGTAAGCAACCTACAGCTAAAAACTAGTAGTTGATACAGTCAACTTGTAGGTGGAAGCTAGCAATTTCTATGAGCATCCTATAGGTGGAAAATAGTGATTTCCATGGGCACCCTACAGGTGGAAGCCAATTGTTGTTATAGACAACTTGTAGGTGGAAACCAATAGTTATTATAGGCACCCTAAATGTGAAATCCAATAGTTTCTATGGGAAACCTATAGGTAGAAGCCCCTTTTGTGTGAGCTTCTCTATAAGTGTTGTGCCCAAATAAGATTCTTGGAGTCTTATGTTACCCTTCAAATATTTGTTAAATAAGGTTACATAAGTATAATCTAATCAAATAAAAAGCATCATAAATTCATAACATAACATGTAATCATAAATTCATACATAAAATCATAAATTCATTCATTCATTTGCATGAGTCATGGATGGTTATGGGGATTTACATAGAAAAAGATATATACTAGGTATGGATGAGGCTATAAAATAAAGCAAATGGTGGCCTCATCAATTACCCTCTGATATCTTCAAGACTGACCTTAGTCTCTAGTAATTCCATACACTTTTTTATCCATTTAATTCCAACTCCCATGAAACTCTTTCATCTTCTCTTTCAAGCTTGAAAACTAACTTGAATTCTCAAGCAGGCCTATATACTATCATTTAGGTCTTTTAGGCCTAATTAGGCCTTTTAATCATTTCATTCTCCATTCACCTTATTTATTATCACTTTTATATCATAGATTGATGTCGGTATGATTATTATTCTTCTATTGACCCTTTATAAAATCCTTGTTCATATTTCAAGTACCATAGAGTCCATATTTTCTTCACAAAGGCCTAGACTGACCTATAGGTGGCAGTTAGAGTTCATTGTATGGTGGGATCTTTGAAAAGGATGTTTTTAGTTAGTCATAACCTTTTTAGTGTCCCATTAGGTCTCCATTTTGTTTATGTCATTAATTATCTACATGACCTGATGAACCTCATCCTCTTATGTAATATTCATTACATCTCATATGAAAATGAGACCTATAGGTCTATAGACCTATAGGTCTGCATTTTTACACTTTAATCCCTCCATGACGGTTTTCTTGATTTTTTACACCCTTGTATCCTTAACTTGTACTATAAATAGTTTGAGAGATTTATATGAGTTTATTATTGTGTTAAAACTTGCTTTCAAACACCTTATCTTCATAGACTTCTCATGAGGTAATAACCATGTTCTTTAAAACCTACAAAAATAAAATTTACTGAGCTTGTAAAGGACTTAGGGCATATAAGGTATTAATATATTCAATGGTTACAATGTGAGATGATAGATGGTATATTAGGTGTTGTTTAACATTTGATAACCACTTGTATATATTAGACCCTGTAGAAACTTCAAAACCTTTAACATCATTTGACCAACCTTCTTCACACCATGGTATAGATAAACTAACATAAGACAAATGTAAAATATTAATTTAAAATTGACAAAACATCCTTAAAATATCCTGATAAGACCTTAAAAAAACCATTTAAATATCTTACAAGGCATGGAAAGGCTATAAACAAGGTTATAAAACATGGAAAGTCAAGTTTTTTTATGAACCTAGTCTATGGTAGCCAAAATTTGGCTAACAATCCTATTGATCATGGAGAATATTGAGAAAGGTGTATTAGATGATTAAATGATCTCAAATTAATAGAAAAAAATGAAAAGGAGACAAATATTATAGTAGTTTAAAATATTGTGTATGCTTAGAAAACAAGATTCTAAAGATATCCTGAGTATAAGTTTCATATATATATATGTCCTATGTTGTTATCCATGTATAAGGAGACCTAAAAAATAATAATAATAACTCCATACTATATTCAATTCCACTCAATTTCATAAGGAAAATATGTTTTAATTCAAAAAACATGTTTGAAATAGGTCTTGAGCATAGAACAGATCTACAAGCCTATCACAGGTAGATTGAGAGAAATAGTACACATGGGTGTTTTAAAAGGTGAGAATTTGGATTGAAAATGAAATTTTATAGTGATTTAATATGTGATAAATATTAATATTATTTTGAAAGTGTCTAAAATCTCCTCAATAAAGAGATAAAACATCAAGAAAGATGTGAAACATGCCTAAAAGAAGACCTATAAGTTTGTATGCACATGATGAATAAAAGGTGAATTTATTGATTTAGTCATTATTTTAATTGTAATACATTTTCTAAGATAAAATTAAGAAATATATACTTTGATTATACTCCTTCTGAGAGATAGAATCATCCAAGTAGGATCCATCATTGAAGAGAATATGCAGGCCTACCTATAAATTATGGAGAAATGATGCATGTATGAGTTTGAGCATGAAGTATAAATATTTTGATAGGTCAAAGAGACTATGGATAAGATAATAAAATTGATTTTATACCTTGGAAAGAGATAAAATCCATCAAAAGAGACCTTAGGGTCAAATTTTAAGAATTACTACCAAACCCTCATTATGGGAAAAAATAGGTTTTAGACATTTTGAAGAGCCAAATAGATTTAAAATGGGTTGTGAGATATCATTATATGTGTTTCAAACCTCATAGAGGTATTTAAAATAAAATATAAACATTTTTATGCCCCTTTTTCTCAAAACACTCTCGAGTTCACCAACAGGCCTAGTTTGTCTGAGAAGCTCATCTTCACTATGTATGAACTTGCATGATGAGTTACATAGTTACTAGTGGCCATTGTAAGTGTTAATATGACCTATTACATTTTAATTTGAGGCATTTTATAGGAGAGATAATAATTGGTCTTTATGAACTATCATTAACAAGGTGAAAACCTTAAAACCCTCTTGGTAACTTGATGTAAGTGGAACCCTCATAAATGATCTCAAATGTAATTCTTTGGTATTAAAATGATTTGAATGACCTATATAGGTCCTGAGATAACCTAAATAATACATTAACTTGTCATTTATGATCCAAAATGGGTGTAAAATAGGCCTTAAACTATTGGTTTTGTTTGTTTTTCATGGACATTAACCAAGTGAAACATGATAGACCATGTTTAGACCACCTCTGACCTTGGGTAGACATTGTATGATGTTCCCAATCCTTCATATGAGGTGTCAAGGTGAATTTTTAACTCTCTAAATAAGTTCAAAGTAATGGAGAAGAGAGTATGAAGAGTTTCAAGATAGATATAGACCTAGTGGCATTTGGACATAGGTTGAAGATCTTGGAAGGTTTGATACACTTTGTAACATCAGCATAAAATTGAAGGCTTCCCAACATGTATAAGGTTTCAAAATATCAAATGAAAAATCAAGAAATAAACTTATCACTTCTCATCAAGAAAGATGTAATTTTCAAGAAGGATGAATCAACAAGAAAATCAAGAACTCCTACACCACCTTGAGGAAGACATTTTTTTATCAGGTTACACAAGTTGAAGAGAATGATAAGACTATTATTGGCCTCTTCCACTTGGCCTTGTAACTTACTTGTGGAGGATGACACTTGTCATAGACTCTCTCAATGTCCCTTTTTTTATTCTCTCTCATTTGTCCTATATGTACTATCTTTAAAGGTTGGTAAAGGATCCTCCACTTGAGTATGGTGAAGTCTTGCTCATTTTGTAAGCATATGAACGAATAGAAGATTGATTTTTTTCCTCCTCTTATGGTTATCTATGGTATAAATTATAGGTGATTGATCTTTTTATGTGATAATTCAATTTTATATGGATTATTCCTTACTCCCTTACCTTCATACAGCTTGATATACTTCTTATAGGTTGTAGCTAGTGTCATCAAGGGTTAAGTGTGGGTCAGGAATGATAAGCATCTTCCTTCCTAGTCTTCCAATGCTTTACATATCTACAAAACATTTATGTAAGAGGGAAATTTAATTTTAGTGTAAGATATTTTAGTCTTATAGTTCATTGTGCACCTGCAAATGTGTGTTAGTGGTCATAAATTTGGTGTATACCCCCATATATGTGTTTTTAGTTACCTCTTTCCCTTTTCCTTATAATCAATAGGTTTAGTAGTAGTTTTAAAGTGATACATTAAGGGAACTAGCTTTAAGCTAGATATTCACCTCAAATATTAGGTCACCCACAACCTAGAGGTGTCTCCATGATATCATCTAGATGAGGAAGTCTTGAATGACCTCCTTAAGGGTGCTATTTAGAGTGCTAAAATTTCATTTATCATGTCATTATTATTGCATGTATTAGTCAAATTGCTTTTTTTGTTATCCCTCTTTATAACACATTTTTTAGGTTTGATTGTTGTTGTAGACTAATATATGTTAGATTTATCCTATGCCCATTGTTTATCTTAGTATGTGGATTTTAACTAGCCCTAAACTGTATATAGAGAAAATAAATTATCAAAACCCTCTAATGCTTACACCTTCTAAGGTTCCCCCATAGTGTTTGACTTATGATTTTACATTTTCAAATATGAATATTATTTACATGGAACAAACATTAACCTAGTATTTACATCCACCTATTTATGATTTCATAGTCACATATATTATTTATTAATTGGTACATCCAACCTAGGGTTTATAAAATCCTTATCCACCTTAAGGCTTGATTTTTATAATTTTATGGCTAAATTTTGATCATCTACAGACACTAATAAAATCCTAGCTTTCCCTTCACCTATTTATGATTTGAAATTTATACCAACTTTCATAAATTGGTGCATTCACCTTCATTATTTGAATGCATTCATCTTTCCAAACTTTATTCTAGGGTTTGTTTTAAAATTTCAAATTTTATTTTCATATTTTTAGCTTGTTTATGTTGATTAAATTGCCTAATCATTAACCTAGATTATTTCATATTGTTCATGCTTATATATTATTCCAACTCTGAAGCCTATATCTACACAACTTACAAGATGAAGTTCTAAGTTGAGTGGTGCTAATTATGATTTGACCCAATTACCATTGTATGCTACTTGAGCTTATTTTAAATTAATAAATGAGTAATTCTAGTGATGTTACTCTTACTATTGATTTTCATGTGTATTTGAATGTTAGTGACTATATTTATATTTTTAGATTGATACTAGTTTTGATCGAAACTATAACCATTTTTAGGGCACAAATCAGGGGCCCAATTCTCAAGAAAAATTAAAACAAATAAATTGAAATCACTAGAAAGACCAATAATAAGCTAATTTTCACAAAAAAATTTATGAAAAACTCAACAAAAACAAGGACAACTCAATGTTAAAAAGCTCTAAGACAAACCAAAAAAAAAACAGTAAAAGTAATGAAAGACCAAGATTAGGATTTCACATCATAGAGCTTGAAAGTCTAGTTAAATATTTAACATTTTACTACCACTAGATGCCTTCCCCTGTTAGAGAGTAAGGATTCCATTGTCCATCATGTCTACCATTGATGGAGTTCATAGCATCAAGTTTTAGCCTTTCTACTTCTGATTTCTTGCCTCTTTTCCCTTTCTTGACACAATTAGGAGTCTTTAGGTCACTAGGATACTAAGCAATATACAAAAATGCTCTACTACCTAGATCTTCTTCTGCATCATCCCAATCTTTACCATTCTCTATTGAGGCTTCCTTCTGCTAGAAATAATTTCCTAAAAGTGGAGAGTGGTTGACACCTTCTAGCCCAACATTTACAATGATAGTTTCCTTTTTTAGAAAATAAGAGGAAGGTTATCCTGCCTCCCTATTAATCTGAACTGCTAAATGTTCCAAAACCTTACCCTTTAGAGGGTTGTCTTGAGTCTCCTATAAAATTTCTATAGAGGGTGGTTCAATCGAAATGGATTTTGATGGGAACTACATTCTGTGAACCAAGTCTTAGTTTGGACAACCAATATTTCTAACCCATTTCTTTAACAACATTATATGAAAACATTTAAAATTATTCTTGGGATAAGAATCAATCTTATGATCATCTTGATTACATTTAAAACATCTAAAGGGAAGACCTTCCAAATTAATGAACTAAGCCTAGACACCAAAAGAGGATGAAATATGAATAGAATGATGTAGATGCTTGGCTAAATCTATCAAAACATGTGCCATAACATAGCTTAGATTAACCTCAATAAATTCATTAAATGTAAAAAAAAATCCTAGCTTGTTAACTAGCTTCTTGAGAAGAACAGTATCCTGCATGGCTAAGGGGAGATTATAGAATTTGACCCAAACTAGGGCTTGAGAGATCATCAAAGAAGCTGGTCAAAAGGATCCCAAGGACACAAAACATCCCCTTCTTTCCAAAAAACCATGGCCCATTTTCTTAAAAAGAATCTTTATTAGTCGAGGATCGAAATGAGAGCAAAAAAAACCATTTGCCAACATTGAAAGAGAAGGAGCTTTTAAAGTGGGCCAGGTTACCTATGACCATTTTGAGAGAGTTTCTAAGGAAGTCTGATGCCCAACACATCTACCAATTAAATATGTCTAACCTCTTTCCATGTTTAGCACTAAAAGTTCAACATCAAAAATTTCAAGTAATGGAGGAGAGTCAAAAAAATCAAAAGAATGTCACCTAAAAATATCATTTTTAGGGTTTTCTACTGAGAAACTTTTGTTTCCCCTTAGACTCCTCCAAAGGTGATTTAGTCTCCTCAAATATATTTTCCTTTAGAATTTGGAATACGTAAATCAAAACAAGGTCTGAACCAAACTAATTTTTGAGGATAAGTTCTTTACAGAAAGCTCTATAGGAATGAAAGGGATTTGAGATATTGATGTAGCTCAAAAACACTAATGCATTTGTAGAAACCCTAGTAATTTTAGTTGTTGTTTCTACTACCCACTTCCTTGGAGAAGAACCTCCTTTAGTCAAGCCTCTATCCACATCCAACTATTCTATCCCCAAAAAATCTTCAAGAGGCACATTAGTTTGGATAAACTGTGAGTTAGAGAAACCAATATAATTTTTGAAAATTTTCTTGTTCTTTTCCCTACCAAGGTTTGTCCTTTCTAATATCCTCTACACTCCTAGATTCACCCTAGCATCAACTTCAAAACCACTTGCATTACCTTTTTTATGCTTATTTTTTGATGAATCCTACATTCCAGATCTCCATCTCCAACTGTTGCTACTCAACCCCACTGTCATTTCTTTTATTATTGTTGTTGATGTGGATATTTGACCCTCTACTTTTTTTATCTTCCACTAAAACCTGAGCACTACCTACAAATTTTGATGGTGTCTGCCTTCTAGGATTCTTCATCACCCATTATCCTTCAGCAATCATCATCCCATCCTCATACACCCTCTTTGATAACATAGATCAGATATTTTATATTTGATACTTGTCGACTATATTTATATTGATGATATGCCTCTTTATCATTATGTTTCTTTCAATGATGAATATGCTAGTCATAATAATGACAAATGATGTGTTACTAAAACTTCTAGTAATGTAGATATACCATATGTTAAATATTATAGATAGTCAAATTTATTATTTGACACTTGAAAATGTTAGTCTTGACTTATCTTAACTAAAAATGAATTGTTAATATAAATATGGATCTTACGCACCCCTTCTCTCCTATCCAATTTCATTTTTTGGGTGAAACCCTCCCAATTTTCTATTAGTCAACTATAAGAATTTCCTAATTTGTGCATAATTTTATTATCATCTTAATATAATCATCTCCATATCATCATATTAGTATTCTTACCTCCTAAATTATTTGTTATCACTCAAATTCTTCCATCTAATGGACCTATCCATCCTCAACACATTTGGTTGTGTAATAATAAATGATCAATTTTAAAATTGAAATCATCTTTATGGGTGGGTCCATAAGTTCTGTATGTCAATAGCATGAGAAGTTACCCAAAAATTCATTGATTTATCAACTAATATCAACTCCTCAAGCATCTATCACAATACATCTACAAATTAAGAAAAAATGATTTATTCTTTCCAAATCAAATATCAATAACTAGGATCAATCCATAACCAAGTTTGATGTACATTAAGAAAGTCAATATTGGTCATTTTCAAGTGTGGAGCACTAAATTAAAAGTTTAATTCATAAATCTAATTAAAATTACATATTCATAGTATGGGAAGAACTATGTGTGGCTTGACTTCCCTCCTCAAATAATTGGATATGTACGCAACACTCTATCACTTAGTAGCAAGTGATTAGGTCAACTTAGGCCATAACTTCCAAAAGAGTGTATAGGTTAACCTATTTACACAAGTAAAGCTAGGATTTTGAGGAGAAGGAGATAGGTTTTATATTCTAAATACACACTGATCTCCTATAACTACACATAACTCCATATTTCAAGTAGGCATAGTGTCATATGCTAAAAAAATAAGTCAAAACTCATCCAAAAATGTTTGGTAAAAGATAAATGCCTTCATCTACTATGAGCATCTAGATGTCAATGGAATCATATAAGAAGTTATAGATACTCAGTACTTGATCTAAGTGACTACCAATCTGATTTTTTTATCTTCTTGACACCTACATATATCCTTATACTTACAAAGACTTGAATCAAGCTAAGTACCCTTATCTCATAGGTTAATTCCATTATAGCAAAGTTAAAAAATTCATGTATAATCTATTTTAACAGTAAAATTTGTGTTGTTTTTGTGTATTATATAATCTAAGTTAATCTCTATTTTTAGCCTCATTTATATCATTAAATAAAAAATAGGTTAAAACATATCATTGAAACTAATCATTTGTCTTGACCACACTAAACCCTTGTATCTTTGCTCTTAGGATTTCTTCATAATTTCTAGGCTTTTAGACTGATTTTTGAGATACCCTTGTTCACTACACCAATCTTAATTTTTTCTATTTTTATTAGGGTTTCATGTTTATTTTTATATTATGTATTAATTTATTAGGATTTTGGTTTGACTTTATCCTTGCTTGACTAATATATAACTCAAACAACTATATTTTTAAAATTCTTTTTTTTTTGCATTGGTTGGATCAAAAATCTATTTTAGTTTGCTAAAATTATGCATAATTTTATATAAATATGGGTTTAATATTTTTAGTAAATTCAACCTAGATGTATTATGTATCTATTTTCAATATAATTTATAGGTTTTGCGTGCATACTAATTTTTCTCAAAATTAAGCATGGTTTTTTTGGAGTGTTTAGTTATCTATTTGAGCATTGGTTAGCATGTGTTTGTGTGTGACTCCTTTAATATATAATAAATTTCATGATAGCTACCATCCCTCCCCTATTATGGATGCCCATTCTATCACTATCCTAATAGGTAGGGTGCATCCTCCTAGTGAATATTTTATGAATATCAAATTTTCCCAATCTATAAGTAATAATGTGTCCAATGTGGTTATTCAGGACCATATGATTACTATGATTAATTATATGGGGTTTTTACAAAATAAAATTAAAAATTAGTGTCAAGGTCACATCACTTGAGAATAAGTTTACATGTGGCAAAAGTCCCAAGCATGCTAGTTTCAAATACAAATCTAATTCCCTATCTAAAACTTGTGTGCCTAAAATGACTCTATCTTGAGTATGCATTAAGAAAAAATATACGTCTATGAATAATGGGTCAATAAGTTCACCTAATCTTAATTAGACTCTAGAAAAATTCTTCATAATATGTTTCCTCATATGCATCATCTACGATGATCAAAATACTATTGCACTTATTGTATACATGTGGAACATCATAAAAACTAATTTTATGATTTGAAACACATCATACAATATATTAGTGATAGTGGTGATCTTTCATCGGATACATTTGTTAAAGTACCATTATATTTGAGAAAACCTTCTATAGTTGGAAAACCTACTAGAATTTTGGTTTCATCTCCTAAGGTCAAGTTGCATAAAGTAATGTTACACAAGGAAGAAGTACATACTAAAAATGTACATATATAACTCACATGAGTGGATATCAAAAGATTGGTCACATAAATAACCTCTTATTAATATAGAGATAATAAAGATGAACCTAATAAAATATATTAATAACAAATACAACAAGAAGATTTGACTAAGGAAGATGTTCCTAAAGAGAAATTTCAATAGCAATTTATACCAACGGATATTAGTGTTATAAGTATGCTTTCCAAAGAGGAACTTGTAGTGTGTCCCTTGTTTGAAGAGCCTTTCACTATCAATCCTCATAAATATGGAAATAAATGCACCAATTTCATGATTATAGACTCTTGTGAACAACATATATAATACGACACTACTTGAATGCCTTGGATATGGCATTGAATCCATAAATAGTAATACTTCCTCTAAAGTTTACATTGAATCCATTGATTTTATATTATCTCTTTCTTTAAAATTATGTTCTATTACAATCCAAATTACCCTTAATATGGCTCCATATAGTTATACGCTTGAATGATCATGGATAAATTAAATGGATATAACACTTGATAAAAATAATGATTATATTACATTAGAGAATGAAGGTAAGACTATTTATGTTTCATGAAATGGAACATATTCATAGCAAGAAATTATAATGAAAAGAGTTTATATAGATAGAACTACTTCTTCTATAATCATAATCAAGGGACGTGATACTAAAATGAATAACCAAATTTTAAAGTATGAGAAAGCAAAATAGAATAAGAAATGAGACCCAAATGAGATATTTCTTATCACACAAAATGGTCTATTTTCCACTTTCCCATACAATTACTTATAAAATATTTCAAATGGCCCATCACATTATTATATGACTCTTCACTCTTTCTAACCTTTTGAGTTTTCTTTGACACCTCACATCTCTATTTTCTCATTTTAAATATAATTAATGGAAAATAATATTAAATAATATTGTCATTTACCTCTACTAACACTCACCTCAACTTAAAAGGTGTCTCATCCCAAGATGCAAAAGTCTTACTAACACTCTCCCTAACTTAAAAAGTGTTTCATCCTGAGAAACAAAAAACCCCTAAACATTCAAGTTTTTACACTTTTTATCTATTAAAAATGCATTTGAGAACTTAAACTACTCATACTCCTACTCTCCATGACCCCACATGCCAGATCTCATCCACTTCTAAAACTCTAACTTTAAATACATTTATAATTTTTCAAAAATTATAAACACTTTACTTTGTTTGAACCTTTTACAATATATATACAATGGGTAAGAGCAGAATAACCATAAATCAGAGCCAAATTTATTTTAAAAAATACTCTATCATATGATGGTATTCATCAAATGATACTTTTCAAAGAGAAACGAAACTATTGATCATTAATGCAGTTATCTCCTGGAAATTGTTAGACTAAAATATCTTTATCTCACCAAGTGTCTTAAGGCTTGTGCACAATAACTTCATAACATCTATAATCATTGCATTAAAATTGCACCTAATATAATGAGAATATATTTTAAATGGTTTCATTCATTATCTATTTTATCATCTTGAGCCTACCTCCCTCATGGCTTATACAAAATATTTTGTATCTAAAGCATAGCTATTATGGTGAAGATCTCCTCATTGCAAACTAGATTCACATTGACAAGAAGAATTACCACGGCTACAACTTTTTGACTTCTCTCATTTGTTTCTATGATATAACTCCAAACATATGCATTTGAATACAAAATATACTTGATAATATACTTCTATATTGGTCATGTAAATTTTAATATTTTGGATGGAAGAGTTACCTTTTAGCTAGGTGATGATATAGCTTATATCATGCATTATAATTCTAGTATGCAACCATTATTCCATCTATATTATTGATCATTACTTCCTTTGAGTGTAAGGTCAATAATCCAGCTGGGTCTCCAACTCCTTAGATGATGTGTAATTATCTCCTCTAACTCTAATCTTGATTAAATTGATGTACATGTGATGTCACTCTTGCTATTGAGATGTCTACCAATTAGGTTGAAATGAAATTTGTATCATCACCAAATCTTGTAACCATATATCAATACAAACTAGAAAAAGAGTATTATGGTATTATGTTACACACAATGACCACCATAATGTAGTATTTTAATGCAAATAAACTATACAAATCAAAATCTTCATGGCAAAGGCCAAGACTGAGATCATTCATATTGAATGAAAGAATATAAAACAAATCAATAAGGTTGTTTCTATTGTAGAATCAAATTCTTAGATAAATGGAAAGATGTAGAAAACCCTAGCCTATAAAGTTGGAAACCATTTGTATTGGCTCACCTTCTATGTGGAATGATGATGATAACAACCATTAAAACAACTCTTCCATCATCAAAAAAAACTTTCAAAATTATAGGTAAATACCATGATGTTAGAGACCAAATATTTATCCCAATAACTCAAGCTTCTAAAAAATATGGGTAGACCATAATATGGGAGACCCAAGGCTTCAAACAGCATATGGAAATAAAATATATCAAATCTAATCTATATGGATGTAAGGAGATTCAAACCATAGAACTCTATGAAACAACTAATTGCATCAAAGATATCTAAATCTAGTGCCAAACAACTCAAATTGGAGGAATAAACTATAGACCTTTGTTGAACAAAAGTATACCTGTAGTATTTTTAGGCCCGGGCTCTAATCACACAACAAGCCACACCATTGTTAGCTAAAACTTAGTGTCAAGACTAAAAAAAAGGGACTTACAACTATGCTAAAATGAATGACCAGATTTTTAAGTATGAGAAAGAAAAATAGAAGAAGAAATGAGACCCAAATTAGATATTTCTTATTCACACAAAATGGTTTGCTTTCCACTTTCCTGTACAATTACTTATAAAATATTTCAAATGACCCATCACGTTCTTTTATGAATATTCACTCTTTATGACCTTTTGACTTCTCTTTGACACCTCACATCTCTATTTTATCCTTTTTAATATAATTAATGGTGAATAATATTAAATAATATTTCCCTTTACCTATACTAACACTCACCTCAACTTAAAAGTTATCTCATCCTGAGACACAAAAATCCTACTAACAAAGAAGTACATACTAAAAATGTACATCTATAACTCACATGAGTGGGTATCAAAAGAATGGTCACATAAACAAGATCTTATTAATACAAATATAATAAAGATGAACCTAATAAAATTTATTAATAACAAATACAACAAGAACATTTGACTAAAGAAGATGTTCCTAAAGAGAAATTTCAATAGCAATATATACCTAAGGATCATAGTGTTATAAGTATGCTTTCTAAGGAGGAACTTGTAGGGTATCCTTTGTTTGAATAGACTTTCACTATCAATCCTCACAAATATGGAGATTAATGCAACAATTTCATGTTTACATACTCTTGTGAAATCAATGTATATAGTATGACACTAATTGAATCTCTTGGATGTGGCATTAAACCCATAAATAATACTACCTCTAAAGTGTACATTGGATCCATTAATTTTATAGTATCTCTTTCTTTAAAATTATGTTCTATTACACTCCAAATTACCCCTAATATGGATCCATATAATTATATGCTTGAATGATCATGGATAAATTCAATGGATACAACACTTGATAAAAATAATGATTATATTACATTAGATAATGAAGTTAAGACTATTTATGTTTCATGAAATGGAACATATTCATAGTATGAAAATATAGTGGAAATAATGTATGTAGATAGCACTATTTCTTATATAATCATAATTGAGGGACATGATAATGATATATAAGATGATTGGAATGACAACTCTAACTTACAAGATGATAATGGTGGTATAATTTATAACCATTATACATATGTTACAAGAACTATGTGGGAGCATTCCATTGATGGGATCATTGGTTAATCAGAACATAATCTCTTATATATAGCTCCTTGATGTTTACTTGATTGATTATTAACTCTATTATTTTATTTTGACAAACATGTGTACATATTATTTTATAATTATTATTTTTATATCTCTTGGCATTATTTTTCACTTCTTATTTTCCTTTTGATTTTTTATTTTGATTTGAACATTGTGACATAGATATTATGATAATATATCCTTTACAACAATATCATTATAATACACATTCCTTTTAGCATGTTACTTGCCAGCTCTATTTTACAAACACATGTGTTTAGACAAAAATAGTCTAGCATAGTCACCTCAAATGAGTATAAAAATTCATAGATGGCTTCATTAGCCATAGGTGTCTAAGTATTTAGAGATTTTTCCTACAACATTTTCATAATTTATTCCATATCATAATTCACATATCACCATTGCATAATATATTTTACACTTACAATATAACATAATAAAGAGGACATATCTAAATATATTTAAATGCATGTCTATTACTCTCTTAAACTTGGATATTACCTTTCACATATACATTATGGGGCATGTGTCTTACCTTTACTTATCAAAGACTACTTTGCTACTACACTAGTGCACAATATGTCTTAACACTTGTTCTAGATTGTTGATATTCCTTCCATTATTTTATTTTATGAGATTGTCCATTTGGCCTTACTTGACTATGTTTATATGTGCTAAAAATTAAAAAAAATCTAAAACTAAGACATAAGAATAATTTGTTTGTCTAGTTATACATTTGATCTATTATGTTTATCACATGTTTAGTAAATTGCATATCCATTAATATTACACATTCTTCAAGGTATATGTTTCACATGATACATGGATTCATAAATGGGGGAAATTCGTTCACCCATGGGCCATGCCAATGTTAGAGGCATTTAATTCCATAGGCCACATTATTTCATATTATATCTCTCTATGACCTTTGTCATTATCTTGATTGAAATAGACATATATTTATTAATCATTTTATATATTTGCTTATATTTTTTATAGTGTTACATCTCATGGACATGCTACTTTACTAATTTTAAATATTTGACATGGATTGATGGTATAAATTAGTTGGAATTGTTCTATCCTTCATTGTTTCTAGTTAGTTATGCTTCTAGTGTGATATTGTTAATTACGTTTATCATTATATGGATCTATCTATGTTTCATCCCTTTCCTCTTGCATGAAATTATTTGATTGAGATTATCTTTTGTGACTCTCTCTCTTTGTATGACATTTCTTGACCATTTTGTGGCATTGCTTGATCATTGTGTGGCATTGATTGTTCATTGTATCCAAACTCCATATTTCATGACATTTTTTGTTCATTGAGTGTACTATGTATGCCTCTTTTACTACATGATATTGAGTTTTATTAAGTGCATCATCAACATGACATTGTGTGTATATGTGTTTCTATGATTGTTGAGCTTGTTATGTCATGATCCATATGGCACACTAATATTATTGTGTGTAATTGCATGATGGATATTGTGTATATTTATTTGTAGTTACTATTGGATTTATCTTTTATGTGATGGGTAATACATGTTTCATTTATCACATCTATCTATATATGACCCTTGCATGCCTTAGATTACATATTTATTATAATTTTCAATGACATAATTCCTACATATGATGACATGGTATCCTCATATTAACACATGATTTAACATGATCATATCTTTCTGCATTATATGATATAGCTAACTCTTTCTTTTGAGATGACTGGCTCACATGATACATCCCTCACCTCAAAATGATGGCATACATTAGGACTTGCATAGAGATTATGCCTTGATATGAGTTAAACTTTTCATATTTTTGGGTTGCATGGTGTGATTCATTAGGCTTAGAGTACAATTCATATGGTTTATAATACTATCCAATTGGCTCATATCATAGTTTAGTAGATACAAATTTCGATTTAGTGCATTAAAATTATGATTTATATGGGCATAATTACATGGTTTCCCACATATGTAGAGGATGTGTGGGGGAATTATATAAGTAACAGGATATCATATTGATTAATATTAGGGCATATGTGATTTCATATTCCTTAACTCAAAATTTTGGCACTGATTAAATCTAATTGAATGATATGTTATCTCATTATAAATTACACATTAGTATATATTATATTAGAGTGAGATCACAAATACATTTAGTGTTCACATTATCATAGTTTCTCTATTAATAATTTGGCATTGAGGCACCAAAAATAGCATTCTAAATCTTAAATATATTTTCAATAGTTGATTTATTTATTCATGAGTAGTGTGATTGAAGTTCGGCAAAGTTGAATAGCATAGGCACTACTTACTTTTTCACATGAGTCCTAGTAAGGGGACTCCATCCTTCCAATTTAAATTTAAAAGATGCTTAACTACTGAAATATTAGTCAAATGAGAAACTTTGTTTGGTTTCAATGATGCTTAATGGCCTACTCCTACATGAGGGTTTGGGTGCTTATTTTCTTAATCCATAGTTGTATCTCTCAATTGGGGGCATGATTACCCCAAAATATCCAACATTCAAAGAGTTTCAAGATGCATTTCATATTTTTATGTGTATTCATTCCTTTCTTTTCAATTTTCAAATGATCATTAATTTATTTCATTTTAGATGTCACATTTGATATGGACATTAACTACAACATGTTTCATTTTAGGTTTTTGCATGGATCAAGCTGAAGATTTGAATCCTTCTCCCAAAGACAAAGTGTGTTATTCACACCTAGGTATTCATTTTATTTTTTATTTTTACTCTAACATTACATTAAAATACTAAAATAAAAAGGGGGAATTGTTTAGATACTCCAATTTAGTATATTACACTTTAAATTTTTAATCTTAACTAACTTTAAATACACATTACTTGGGTGTATACATATGGCTCTTATGCACCCTTTCTCTCCTTTGCACTCTCGTTTTACAAGTTTACCCTTATTAATTTTATATTAGATAGCTATAATAATCGCATAGTCTATGCCTAATTTTTTTATTTCCATGATTAAGTTGTCTCCATATCATTATGCATGCCTCTTAGATATGATCGCTAACACTCAGATGGATTTGTATAATGGACCTATCCATTCCTACCACATTTGTCTATATGACTATAAATGGTCACTTTTCAAACTAAAATCATATTTATGGGTTAGACCATAAGTTAAATTTTTTGGTGGAATAAGAAGTTATCCAAAATTCATCTATTTATAAAAAATATGATATATCTTATTCCCATCTAGAAACTAACAATCACACCTTAAGAATGTATCAAAATACATCTATGAATTGAGTAAAATTATCCTATTCTTTCCCAATTAGTGATTAGTCACTAGGATTATTTTGTATCCAAGTCTAAATTACATTAATCTAATTCAATATTAGTCATTGTCAAGTGTGGAACACTAAATTACAAGTTGCATTCATATGGTGAATCATAATTGCACATTCACAATAGGGGAAAACTATGTGTATCTTGAATTCCATCCTTAGAGTATTAGATACATATATCACTCAGTCACTCATTGGTGGGTGGTGAATGGGGTTAGATTATCCCATTATTTCCATTTTTTTAATAATTTAACCTATTTCCAAAATTAGAGTTAGGGTTTTGAGGAGAAGGGGATACGTTCTAGATTTTGTTCACACAATGAGCTTATATAATTAAATAGAACATGAATCTTAACCAAGTGTAGCATTATGTGACAATTTTTTGAAAAACAACTCTTATAGATAAGTTTAGTGGAATACTGACACCTCATCTACTATAGATGTCTAGAGGATGATGAACTCATCTATTAATTTATATACACTTGATCCCTAATCTGAGAAATATTTGATCTAGTTTTTTTATCTTCTTTACACCTGCATGAATCCATATACCTTCATATACCAAAATCAAGATAATTACCCTTTTAATTTATTTCCATTTATATAAAATCATAATAATTCAAATATACTCTATTTTATCACTTAAATTTATGCACTATTGTTATACATTATACAATATAAATTAATCTCTAGTTGTATCCTCATTTAGATCATTAAATCAAAATAGGGTAAAATAAGGATATCGGTAAGATTAATTTTGATACTTATCTTGAGACTGTACCTAAGTAACTTGATGTTATGGTTTATTTATTTATAAAACCAAAGAATTAAAAAAATAGGGATAAGGAACTTACACCTAATACTACTCCTTTAGATCTTATGAATTTTTCTAATCGACCTATTAAAGGTTCTTCCTCTATATTATATTGTGAAGCTAGTACTCTTTGTGTTCCTAATTCTCTTATGTCTCCACCTAGTGTTATACCTTCTCAAGTTAATCCAGTATTCCTATACAACCTAAGGCCTCTATGATTCCTCATAAAATCAATATAATGACCATTATGCCTAATTCTTATGTTATACGTTTTGGTTTTGGACATGGTCAAAATAACCATCATGCTTTCATTACTACCAAATTTTATCCTATTAAGGCACCTATTCCTACACATTATCATACAAATACTAATTTTTATTTGACACATATACCTAGTAGTCCTTCCCAAGATCTATTGATTCAACAAAAATTCCAATCTATGCAATTTAAACTTGTGTAACTCTCTCAAAAATCTCCAAAGCCTAGTCATGCAATTTCATCTAATGAAATATTACACAACCCATTTGTTGCTTAGGTTCTCATTCACCCTTTTCCGCATAATTTTAATTCCTAAATTTAAATTATATATTGTCAATGGTGATTGTTTGCATTGAATTTAGACCTATTTCATATCATCCTTTATTTTTATTCAAATTGATTTACATATGACCCACCTTTATCCAATAATTATAAATAATATCTCCTTTGATTGGTTATGTGCCCTACTTTTTGGATTTATGCATCAATTTAACTATTTGGTTAATATTTTCTTACCTCATTTGTATATAAACATTAGTCAAAAGGTCACACATTCTCATATTATTCAAATCAAACAAGGACCTAGCCATAATGTTGTTAACCATGTGTATAGATTGAGGATTATGTGTTGTTTAAAGAGTGTGAAGTGCAATTCACACATACTTTTTATCAATTTGAATGTGTGAAATATTCAAAATTTTGTATATTTTTTATAATTATCCATATCAATCAATGTAGCTTTTCAATATTTAACATCTACCTCAAATTGAGAAGAAAAGGAAATAAAAGGCCAAAGAAAGGAAGAGTCATACTCCGTTCAAAGTTTATATATACCAAGGAGGGGTATTAAAATAATCTATTGGTTAGATCTCCTAATTATATTTGATTCAATATAAATCTCAAGTATTCTAAAAATTAAAACCTAGTGTGTGTTTTGTGTCAAACTTATTTGTTAATTAGTGTATATTATTATTTTCTCTTGTATAATTTTTATCTATCCACTTAAAAGGATGAATCTCATGTGTGAATGAAATTAATTTAAAAAAATTATGCATATAATTTTCAATCTATAATTAACCTTGTGTAATTTCATATATATTTTCACACTTTTGTCTACAAATGTGCTAATATGAATTCTTAACATCTATTAATTTCTATCACAACTTACAATACTAAACTAATTAGCATGTCCTAAATTTGAAAACCAAGGATTGCTACTAACAATGGTTCCTTTGTTGGGATATCAAGATGTTAAGATGATTTCCTAGTTAGAGGGATCCTCATAATTAGTTATATTTAAGGATATGTGTCTTCACAAAAGAATAAGTTGTAATGCTAGAAGTGCACGCTCAATATTTCATCTCAACATATATCTATAGATAAATCCATGAATATTTTAGTGTAGGTTTCATGAGTTGTTAACATCATGGCTATCCATACCTTAATACTATCATTTTAGACAACACAAAAGAAAAAAAGTTCTAGAATGAAGAAATTTTGGAACAACTAAAAACCTAGACTCTGATTGGCCCCATATAATTAATCATTGGGTGAAGACTACCATTGATGACTATATGTCAATTTTTTTATGAAAGGGTATGTTGTATTGAAGTTACATATGATTTGTTTGCAATGGGATTAATAGGTAAAAATTTATATTGAATTCCTTTACTTTTAAATATATTGGCTATGGAAAAGGCCATGGTTCCAATTTCAACTGACATGGAGTAGTCATTTAGATGAATCATGAGAATATGAACTAAAGGAGGATGAATGAAGCAAAGAGAGACCTAGGATACTAAGACAATTAAATGAAGTTAGAATTATGGATAGGGAGAAGGAATAATGTGTTATAAATATTTTGGGGATTTAGAGAGCCATGATAAATAGAAATATGGAACAATAAAATCCTAATAAGAGATGAAGGTCTGAATGTTTCTATACGTAGGAAAAGTAGAGAAATTATGGAGGAAATGGGATGAACTAGAACTATAGAATAAGAGACTAAGTGTGATGTTTAGAATGAATTATAATAAAAATAAGGAACACAAAAACTAAAGGAAACGTAGGGACTGACCAATAATTTGATATGGGCCTAAAGATGGATCATACAGATAATAGAGAGGTACTAAAGGCATCATTGAAGATTAGTTAAAAAAATAAGTATTATTTTAGTGAGAAACTACAGAGGCAATGATTATATTTAGAATAGGAGGGACAATATTTCAAAGTCACTCTAATAAAACTCAAGTTTAGGTCAGTTTTAGGAGTGGTCATTTTAGACACTCCAATAATAGCTCATTCACTACTAGGGGATGCATCCCCCATTCCTTCTTTAATTACATGGATTAGTGGACCAAAAGTATTTAAGGAGTTAGAAGTAGCTAAGAACTCATTTTGAATAATTTATAGGGTTTTATAAAAACATAAGAAGGAATTTGAACATGAAGCTAGTACATCAATTGATCATAGTGCACTTAATATACAGTCAACATTACAACTAGTTCACATACACTAATGTAGACATTCCCCAAATCAGTTATAAGTAGTCCATTTTTTAAGAAGTCTAAAACTTTATATAAGAGAATTTGTCACATTGTTACCATCTGATGGGTTTATTAACCTTTGAAAATATTTATTAACATGCATAATCAAGTAATTGACTAAAAATTCATTACGTATGAGGATAAGAGGTGTGAAATTATTGTATCCTTGACTGGCAGAGATTTAAAGTTCATAGTCAAAAATAATTACACTAACTATACCTTAGCTAATGTCAAGAATAAATTTATAAGATAATTGAAAATGTATAAGTGTGTCATTAATAATTATTCAAGATCCAAAATAAAATTAGACAAAATCCAAGAGAATCAAAATAGGAGTATGATAATCACTTCTCTGATGTTGTAAATAAAGTTATTTTTTTAGTTTTAGGTTGCTGACATTTTTTTGTCATTTGTTGATGGAGTTTCCAATAAGATTAATTTTTATATACCTCAAACTCAATTGTCAACCAAATATAAGGCTAGGAAAATAATTATTAGGGTAAATTAAATAGAAGACTACGGAGACTATCCAGCTAGTATGACAAAGATTGATTTTAAATTAGATGTGATTCTTTATAGAATAAAGGAACTATAGGGAGGAAAGTGATCGAGGCTATCCATATGGTGTATTCAATGTGGGAAAGAAGGGTACCATAAAAATTAATGTCTAATAATAAAAAATAATTATACTATTTATGTCACATTGTAGGCCATGCAACTGCTAATTATCACTTATTACAACATTATGTGTGATAACCCTAAAGTGCATACTATGGTTTCTATAAATCTCATAACCATGTTGAAAATAATTGGATATTACATTAAGAACTGAAATATGATAGTATTTCACCTAAATAGAGTGGTACCCTACTTCAAAATTTGAAAGGGTAACTAAGTAGTACACGAGAATTGAAAACCATTAAATGACACTTCAATTCAAATTACTACCAAAGCATATTCATATTGAAGTGAGACATAAATATCATCAACTCCATTATTGATTAAAATTAGATACTTAACACATGCACTCCAATAGTATCTTCTATCTTAGGATAAGACAATGATTTAAGTTCAATAATATGTTGGTAGAAGAGTGTGAAGTGTACTTTACACATACTTTTTATAAATGAGGAAATCTGACAAATACATAAGTTTATATATTTTGTATAATTTTCCATATCAATCAATCTAACTATCTAAATGTATAATCTCCAACTTAAATTGAAAATTAAAAAATGAAATTCCAAAGAAACGAAGAGTCATTTTCCATCCAAAATTTATAAATACCTAGTAAAGGTAGTAGAATATGTCAGTTATGGCCATATCCCCATATTAACCACAATTTAATCTAGGTAATAACTAAGAGAGGATGTATTTAATGTAGTTATTTAACCTACATGTGCTTGTTTTACTTGGATTTTGTGTTCATCATTAGCTTGAAGCCAATTATGACATTTTGACTATGTTGTTGCCTTTTATTATTATTAAGTTATTACGAGGTTTTCAGCATTGTGCATTGCTCAAATAACATAGAAATTAAGTTTAAATTAGATAAAATTCATTGAATTAAGTAGTGTCAAAATAATTAATATGATTCCCTCCCTATTTTTATGTTTGGATTTTAAATGTCGTCATCAACATATTTTCCAATTGTGCCTTATAGCCTTTTTTTCCTGTATGTGGATGCATCCTTTGGTATACTACCCCAGATAGCTATATATTTCTTGATGAGCATAGGTTAGAATAATGCTTGTGTGTATGTTTCTTGTACTTGATGTTGGATGGTCTTGGGACCTAGTGCAAGGTTATATCCATTAATTTTTAGTTATGACTGTGATGCCATACCATGTTGCAAGTCTCCTTAGTTTTCTTTACTATGCACTTGTAGGGCCTGGTAGAGGTTATTGTGATTAAATGATGACTATATTATTATCTAAGTTAAATTATGGGTGTAACCTTGTTAAAAGTAAGGTTATCATTTCTCAAAAATAAAAAGGGATTGGTGTATACATAAGGTCATTATGAGATCATATTTTATTGGTATTTGACTTTGGTCAAATGATTGGATATTTATTTTTAGGGGTTTTATCATGTATGTTAGTTATCATTCCATCCTATGACTTATAAATAAAGAATCATTGGGAATGATAAGGTTTTCTATGTGAATAAGTCATAACCATAATGGTAATGGGCACTATTTTTAGAAGGAACTACTCTTGAGGAGGCATTAACATTTTGGTAATGAACATGGATCCTATGGAATGATTTATGGGATTTTTTCATATGGATATGATTTAATTAAGGAGGAAACAATGGTGTGGTATTTAAATAACCAAGGAGAAAGTCTTAACATATTTTTAGTTCTACCATATCAATGACATGAGTCATGAAGTTTAAAATTGCTAGTAGGGGCCAACTCATTTGTATTCATTTGAAATTCATCTTTTTTGTGTGTGTGGAATAATTAATAAAGTGTTATGTTAAATAATGTGTATTAATATTGATGTTAATTTAGTAATTTTAAATAGCATAAATATCATGTTAAGTAATAATTATTATAGTTTCATCATGACACTCTCTATAGTTGTTCTTAATACAATTGGCAGTTGTTTTTAGATTTGACCATGTTGTAAATAGTGAGAGTTATTCAGTTGTTGATTTGATTTAGTTGTGAATAATATTATTCCAATCCATATGGTTTCAACATGAAAAATAGGTGAGAATATAAATATGGTCTATGGTTTATTGATAAACACTTCACATTTTCCAAGGTAATGAAATCATCACATAAGTGTTTGAATTGTAGATAAATCAAGAATACACAGTTCATTGGTGAATTTATAATGAATCTTGTTATAGTTAATCTTCAAGGCTATATATTGATATCTAAGTTTCATTTTTCTTAATAAAACCTAAAGTTTTAATAGAAACATGGCTTAAGTCATGTATTAATACATTGCTTAAGATCAATATGAATTATATGTTCATGATAATGTGTTAATATTTGAAATGAAACATTATGCTAAGGTGTAAAATATTAACCAAGGTGGTAAGCTTCGAGGCACAGTTATGGTAATTGGGATTCAAAGTAACCCTAGGGCATTGAATATTTGGCAACTAGTGATCCATCATAGAGATTAGAAGTATATGAATTAAATAAAATTAAAGATCAATATTAGAGTTTTATAGATTTAAGGTGATTGATAGTAAGGTTATTTTAATTTTTGATATGTTTCATGATTCATGTTTTGGTGGTCAATTTGGTTATGAGGATAATTAGTTTGTTAGTTAGATAGTGAAATCACTAAGGTTGGTTGAGCCACTTCAGTTTGGAAATGAAATTTATAAGCCAATATAACTTGATCACATCATTGATAGTATTTAAGTTGGTTATTCATATCTAAAAGTGATGATTTTTATTTATTCACTATCATTTGTCAAGCTTTCTAGTGGAAGTTAAGCTCTTCTAGTAGGATAGTCTACTAAGAATGATAGAAAGAGAATGATGAGGGATAAAGAAGTTATTATTTGTTTGAGACTTGATCAACAAGTATGTTAGGGTGGACAATAAACTCACATGATTCATGCAAAAAATTTTGGGGTAGAGGTGATGATATACATAGTGAGATTACTCCTTCATAAGGTAGTTCTTGATGTTGATTATTTCAAGGTCATAGGGTTTCTAACACTTTTATTCAACCATTTAACCATGGAACCCAAGTATTTATTCACTTTGATGCCATTGATCCTATTTTATGGAATGTACTTAATTTTTTTACTTGCTAATTCCATGAATTTTTGTGCTAATAGAGGTTAGAAGGGAACACATTAAAAAACTAGTCCTCATGGGTGAGGTACTCTAAGTAAATCTTATCAACATATGCACACTACCATTTAGTCTAACCCACTTAATACCCCTTTGCATGGTCAACTTATAAAATTTCACTAATTTTAATACCAAGTTTGTTCAACCAAATTGACTTGTGATAATAAATACTAGATTTCATTCACCTGAGCCTGCTAGACCCGTTTCTTCTAGTATAAAATATGCAAGCAACCCTACATCATATCCCATGGTTACTTGGATATTGAAAAAGGTAAAGTTAGATATTGATGATGATTATAAGGGGAAATAGTTGATAGAACTTCCCATTGATTCCATAGAGTACATGTATTACCAAATTGATAAGGATGCTTATTTGATTGATCTAGTTTTAGATGTTGAGTCTAATTGAACTATATTTGATTTTATGTTCATGATAATACTTTGACTTATTGTCATGATACTGATTTTGGATCATGTAAATATATTATTTTTGGTGGTATTAAGTATGTTTGTGTGAAGATAATTTATTTTGTGCATAATAGATTTATTTTACATGTTTATTTAATTTTCTATGGATAAATACTTGTGGAATTTATTGTTATGAGTTTTTTAAATTTATTTGACTATTAGTATTTATTAGGTGCTTGTTTATGTATAACTAGATGTTTTATTTAAATTTTGTCAAGTAAGTCAAGGGCCCCCATCTATTAGAAGTGTTATTGGTTTATTATATTTTTAATTTAATCTATTAGACTTTATTTAAAGTCTCAACTTATAAATTTAAGTCATAAGTTAACTGACTTTAAAATTCAATTAAAGTTAGTAACAACTAATTAAAAGGTTAGTAACAACTAACTAAAAAGTTAGTTGTAACTTATTTTCTAACTATATTTGAGAGGGATTAATTTATAAAGAGATCAAAGACACATTACAAAAGGAGAAACATGTGTAGGTGAAAAGATCTCTTTAGTTTTAAAAGTTATCCATCCTTCTTTTCTTTTATGTGCAAACATAACTAAGATCAAATGACTATGTTTAGATAGACCAAACATTACATTCTCTGATGATGAAGTAATTTTCTTGTTTAACATAGTTATATCTAGGTTTCCTATTTATTTCAAAAACTAATTATATGAATTTTATCAAGAATTAATATTTTATTGATGATTGCAATTATGCAGTCATATGAGCATAACTCTATTACTTGACTAGAATAATAACAAATATGTTGCATCTTGTGACATTTCTTCCTAATTTTAATTTCAGTTTTGTTCTTTGTTCACTTTACTATTTATTTTGTATCTAGTTTTATTGATATTCTTTATTTATTTTGAGTTATTTTATTGATCCCTTTTAATATATTTTAACTTTTTGTTCTATCTTTATTACTTCTTTAACTTCAGGCACTTTCATCTAGTTGTAATTTGTTGTTAGATTATCATAATTATATAAATTAGTATTTTATAACTGATTAGTTTTCTATTTTTAATTTAGTTTGCTCTTAGTTATCAGTTATAAGTTAGATTCATTTAAGTTAATGTTATTAGTTGATTTTATATTTTGTTTGGAAATAGATTGATAGATATTTGCTTCTTAGTTTTGAGACAGTTGTAGTTTATTTTAGTTTATTTTTTAGTTAGTATGTTAGTGTTTATTTATGTTTCATTATTTGGTTTTTGTTTCTATTTTATTATTTATCTTTTTATTTGTTTTGTTAAGGTGTGGAGCGAAAAGCTTCAACTGTTTGCAGACACAAGAAGAGGATGTTGAAGAACCAGAGTAACCGGCGTCGACAGTATAACTGACGTCAGTCACAGACAGTGGAGAAGGAAACCAACAACGGTAGGAGGTCGGCCGACGTCGGCAGCACCAGGCAAGCAGGGACCGACGTCGGTCACCTGTGTATTTCCAGAACTACTGTTAACAAACAGTCAGTTAAGTGAAGCGAGTGTTTGCATGTCAAATGACTAATTATAGTCACGAGCTGCATGTCTAATTATTGTAGTTAGATTTCTATTTTTGTAAGCATGGGATCCTATTTAAAGACCCATAAGGCATGTATTGTAATTAATCAAGAAGGCAAGCAAAAGCATTGAAGCAAGCAAGGTCAAGGAGATCTACAGGTGTAAGGTCAAGGAGATCAGCTGAAGCATTCAAGGAGGGATAGCAACTCAGGTTGTAGAGTTGGTTTTGTGTTGAGCAAGAGAGAGAGGGAAGAAGGTCTTGAGGTGTGGCAAGCCTTTGAGGTGGAGGAAGAAGTGGCATCTTCCTTTTTGTATTTTCTTCTAGTAATATTTAATACAAGAGTGTGTATTGTCTCTCAAATTCTTTGTTGTCTCAAGTTTCTAGTTACTTTATCATTCTGGTATAATTCTATGTTTAATTGCTTATAAGAAAGTAATCAATTGTGCTTCCATTGGATAAGGGGTTGCCTAACAGCTGGTATCAGATCATATTGATTGTTGTAGGTAATTCTCCCCTGACAAGTGGTATCAGAGCTACAGTTTGCAGGAAGCAGGTTATTGTTTTTGATTACAGGTCATTCACAGGGTTTTCTGATTGAGTGGGAGTTTAGCAATGGCAAAATAAAGTAAGCTACGAATGGAGAAGTTTAATGGCAAGAATTATCAACACTGGAGGATGCAGATTGAGGACTATCTGTATCAGAAGGATCTGTACTTACCATTGGGTGGGGTTGCATGCAAGCCCACAGATATGAAGGATGAAGAATGGAGTGTTCTTGATCAGAAGGCTCTCGGTTCCATAAGGTTGAGCCTTGCATCGTCTGTGATTTCTAGCTTATCACAGTGCAAGACAATGGAAGAGTTGATAAAGTCCTTGGCAAATTTATACGAAAAGCCCTCGGCTTCTAATAAGGTATATCTTATGAAGTAGCTATTTACTTTGCAAATGTAGGAAGGTGGATCGGTACATACTCATCTCAGTGATTTCCATGGTTTGGTAAACCAATTAGCTTCAGTCAATATTGTTTTTGATGATGAGGTAAAGGCTCTCTTGATTTTGTGTTCTTTACCTGAAAGTTGGGACAGTTTGGTTATGGCAGTAAGTAATTTTGCATCTGCTTCTAAAATCTTAAAAGTTGATGATGTTGTGAGTGTGATCTTGAATGAGGAAATACGCAAGAGAAGCACAGGTGAATCATCAGGGAATGCTCTAAGTGCAGAAAGTAGGGGAAGGCAAAGGGAGAAGATTGAGCAAGGGAAATCAAGGTCGAGAAGGAGATCCGAGTCCAAAGGTATTACCTGCTGGTTTTGTAGAAAGAAAGGACATACAAAGGAGTGTTGGTTGAGAGATAAAGAGAATCAACATGCAGGTACTAAAGAAGCAAAGGATGCAAATATTGTGATGCAGGACGCTCTCATACTTTCTTCAGATAGTCAGGTAGGATCATGGATTTTAGATTCTGGTTCATCTTTTCATGCATCCCCAAACAGAGATTTGTTTCATGAGTATGAACAGGGAGACTTTGGAGTGCTCTATTTAGGGGATGGTGCACCTTGTCAGATAGTTGGCAAAGGGAAAGTGCAGCTGAGATTACAGATTGATAACACATGGGTGTTGAAGGAAGTCATGCATGTTCCAATTTTGAAGTAGAGTCTGATTTCTATAGGATGGTTGGGAGATGAGGGATGCACAATAACCCTCACATCAGACTCTTATAAAGTTACTAAGGGAGCACTTGTTCTAGCAAGAGGTAAGAAAGTAGGTACTCTTTATCTACCTACTTGTATTACTGATTCTACTTCTAGTGTAGATTCAAAGATGTGGTCTAATAGGCTTGGTCACGTGAATAAGAAGGGAATGGACGTTCTTGATTCAAAATGTATGTGTTCAAATTTGGAAAGCACAGATAGAGTTCATTGCAGAAAGAGGAAATTTGATGCTTTTGACAGGAACAAAGAAGCCTTGGTGTTTATGGAGGAGATGAAAGATAGAGATCAGTCACAGGGGCTGAATAAATCTGAGCAGGGCAGCATGGGTAGAGGTTTGATCCAAGAAGAGCTCGCGGATGAAAATTTCATCACTTACAGGAACACACAGACACCGATGTCGGTCGCTTGGCACCGATGTCAGTCATCCAGATATCGACATCGGTCATGTGCAGACCAGTAGGGTCGGTAGGTTGAGTAGGAGAAGTTTGACGTCGGTCATAAGGACTGACATCGGCAGGAGGGATGCCAGCGTCGGCCAAGGAAATGACGTCGGCAGTCAGGGTCAGTGCAGGGAACTGACATCGGTCGAGAGCAGACTGGGAGATGGCCGAGATCGGTCACTGGAATGGATGTTGGGTGAATCAATAAGTCTCAAACACCCATGTGGAGGTCAGGAAAGGTATGTGAACCTCATATTCATTGTTCACCTTCTTTATATTGCTTACTGATAGTCATGAACTAGGAAGATGGAAGAAGCAATGCAGGTAGAATCTAGAAATAGTGGGAGCTTGGCATGGATGAGGAGTGTGAGTCCTTGGAGAAGAACCAAACAGGTATTTGTTGGTAGTGTTGTCACCTGGAAGAAAGCACTGAATAGAGGGATGGATTCTCATTTTAGAGAAGAGAGTGGATGGACACATGAGATAGAAGGCTATGGTATATGGTCTTGTTTAGGCTGCGAACAATGGAGGTTTGACCATTGTATTTTATCTTTACCAGGTTGGATAATATTAGCTACATTATCATGTTACTATATTGTGTTACTTGTTGCAAGGTTTTATATACAGGGTGTTTTCTGAGCTAAGGGTAGAGTTGGCTCAGAAGTATGTCATGAAGAATTTGGGAGTAGCAAAATTCTTGTGGCATAAGATACAGGTATTGCATCACAGGTTTGCGTGGTGGTTGGTCTTCAATAGTGACTTTGAAGAGGGATACAGAGCCTAAGGATCAAAATAGATGGTGTACAGGTATAGGTACAGTAGCAGCTATTTATCTCCAAGTGGGAGATTGTTAAGGTGTGGAGCTAAAATCTTTAACTGTTTGTAGACACAAGAAGAGGATGCTGAAGAACCAGAGTAACCGGCATCGGCAGTATAACCGACATCAGTCACAGATAGTGGAGAAGGAAACCGGTGATGGCAGGAGGTCGGCCGACGTCAGCAGCACTAGGCAAGCAGGGACCGACATCGGTCGCCTGTGTATTTCTAGAACTGTTGTTAACGAATAGTCAGTTAAGTGAAGCGAGTGTTTGCATGTCAAATGACTAATTATAGTCACGAGCTACGTGTTTAATTATTGTAGTTAGATTTCTATTTTTGTAAGCATGGGATCCTATTTAAAGACCCATAAGGCATGTATTGTAATTAATCAAGAAGGCAAGTAAAAGCATTAAAGCAAGCAAGGTCAAGGAGATCTACAGGTGTAAGGTCAAGGAGATCAGCTGAAGCATTCAAGGAGGGATAGAAACTCAGGTTGTAGAGTTGGTTTTGTGTTGAGCAAGAGAGAGAGGGAAGAAGGTCTTGAGGTGTGGCAAGCCTTTGAGGTGGAGGAAGAAGTGGCATCTTCCTTATTGTATTTTCTTCTAGTAATATTTAATACAAGAGTGTGTATTGTCTCTCAAATTCTTTGATGTCTCAAGTTTCTAGTTACTTTATCATTCTGGTATAATTCTATGTTTAATTGCTTATAAGAAATTAATCAATTGTGCTTCCGTTGGATAAGGGGTCACCTAACAGCTGGTATCAGAGCATATTGATTGTTATAGGTAATTCTCCCCTGACATGTTTCACTCCTTTTATTTTGACATGTTTAGAGCTCAAGAGATATAAAAGAATTGATTTGATATAATTATAAAGGATCATAAATACTTCATTAAAGATATTGTTTATTCTATAGGATTTTCTCTATCAAATAGCTTACACAATATAATTGTAATCTAATTCCTATTTTTGATATTATAGATATTGATTTTTAAAATTACAATTGTGTGTTGTTCAATATTTGACTTGTTGATTATTTCCTAGAACTATTAAAAAACCCCTTCTATGCATTTTTTAAATCAATTTTCATTCCATAGACCCCTAAGATTAAAATGTTATGATTTCATCTTATCCTTCATAATATATGAAAGTGTTGATTCGTTTGTGTGAAACTATACACTACCAACAAATTTGGTGACTCCGCTAGGGTTAAAATTTTAAAAATCTTATTTTATTTTATTTATTTTAGTATTTTGTTATTCTTATATTACCCATGACCATTGGAGGTCCACTTCCTATTATCTATTCATTGATTGATATTGTTGAAGATTAAATTGACATTTATTCTAGTCTTACTTATTTTCCTTGCTATAATAGACCATATAATTTACACCATATTCCTAAGGTTATAACTAAGGAAATATAATAAGTAAAATTTGAAATTAATTGGTATATAAATATTAGTAGGCTAACTGAGTTCCATATTTTGGAATAAAATAACCAAATTCATCAAGAAAGAGAACAAACTTTAATTACTAATCCTCATCGTAGAATACATCATCTTTATGAGGCTTTTCATTTTAGACTATTTTATTATTCCTTCTGATTTTAATTTCCCTACTAACTCAAATATAACTATAGAGTTAAACCAAACTAGTCAAGTATTTGACTTTACTAAAACTTTAAATAGAATAATAATCAAAATAGAGAGTTTGAGACTTGATTCTAGGTCTACAAAACAACAAGAATCAATCAGAAGTAACTGATAATGAATTAAATTTTGATGAAGATTTTTCATAGCCTTTAATGAATCCTATTAATATCGGTGCTTACCCTAGTAAATTACCTTCACATAAGGACTTAATTCCCCTAAATTCTTAGGGAGCCCTGATGAGTCTTGGGAAGACCATTTAGATGATTTCAATTTGGTTTGTGTTACTCTTGGATTGTGAATGAAAATATTTCTCTTAGTTTTTTCACAAATTTTAGAAGGTAAAGCTTACAAATATTTTATTAGCCTTCATGCAATTGTTATTATTAATTGGAAAGATATATAGGATTGGTTAGAACTATATTTTGATAAACATAAACAATATTTAGAGTTAGTCAATGAATTAGTAAATGTCTCTATTGATCTAGGTAAAACAGTTTACTATTTTATAATTAGATTCACTAAGTTGCATCAAAAGATTCTCCATGATGTTAGGCCATCTAAAATTTTATCTAGATTATATTTTTTAATGATTTTTATTTAAAATATAAAATGGATTTATAAAATAAAGATATTATGGATTACTATTAAACTAGTCAAATTCCATTTTTACCTTCACGATAGGTGAAAGGGTTAATTCTTTGACATGACATTTTTCACCACCAACAAATTTGGTAACTCCATTAAGGAATTGATTTTATTTATAATATACATTTTCCTTATTCATTTGGTCTTAGATATATTTTGAATACAACATATTATTTACAAAATGTCCTAACGCTAAAGCCTTAAAAAAAATTGTTTTAATTGAGGCAATTTTCTTTTTCATAAACTAAATTTTCTCTAGATTTGGTGTTCTATACAGGATAATTTTTAATAATGGTCAATATTTATTTCAAATGATTATTTATAATTATTGAAACATTATTATATTATTTATAATCTTTCTTTGAAATACTATCCTCAAGGGAATGGATAAGCATACTAGTCATGTCGTTAGGTGGTTATGTTTTCATACATTGCATCATAGAACAAACACTAAGTTTGAGTTGTCATCCTTTAGAGATTTTTATTTTCATCTATCCATCATGTTTTTTGTTTGATTTTTGTGGACTTCACTTATATTACATAGGACATTTTACATGTGTACATGTTTTTATTTATGTGTGACTTGACATGCTTATCTTACATTTTGATTGACATTCTCATTTGCATTCATTTATAAATTATTTATGTTTTATTCAACATCCTTATCTTACATGGGGTTAATTTTCACTCGCTTACATATCTTTATTAAAGTTTTTTGCATTGATATTTTATTCACTTACAATGTTTTACATGCTTCCCAACATGATTTAGTAAGTTATAAATTCATTTTTGTCAATCATGTTTTACATGTTCCCAAATGTGATTTAGTGTGTTCTACATACATTTTTCATCATTTTTTTCATTTACATGCTTCGTCTTTTAGTTCTAACTTGGCCTTAACAATCCTAGTTTGCAAATTTTATAATTTAATCATTTTTACAATTATTCATTGCTATTTTGACCATCTTACTTATGTACCTACCACATCACATGCATAGTCATTGCCAACTCACCACTACCACCTCATCACATGAATAGTGACTATGAATAATGTCTTGTGAATAGTGTCTCATGAATAGTGCCCTAAATTTTCAAGGTTGAGACACCTCATTTACCAACATTATCTCACTTTTCAAATACCTTGCAAGACCCAAAAGAACTATACCAACATGAACTTAACATCTAGGTGCCAAAAGGCCCATAGACTCTAAACACCATTTCAAATTCTTTGTGCTCATGAGCTTAGTCAATGAATCTACAACATTCATTAAATTATCTACCTTTATTAGCTCCACCCTACCATCTTCAACCATGTATCTCACAAAATGACATTGTACATAAATATATTTGGTCCTGGCATGAAAAATTGGGTTCTTTTCTAAGTAAATAACACTATGTTTGTCATGTCATGAAAAGTTAGGTTCTTTTTTAGGTAAATAACACTCTGACTATCACAGTAAACTATCACTACACCCTGTTTCAACCCAATATATAAACATGATATCTTAAACCAAATGTCTTATTTAGAGGAATGCATAGCTATCATATACTCTACCTCTATAGTGGATAAAGCAACCATATCCTATCACTTATTCATATAACTTATTTCACCACCTAAAAAAGTAAACACATAAGCACTGGTGGATCTTTCGCTATCAACATCGCTTGTCCAGTTTGAATCCACATAACCAATAATGTCAAGAGGACATTTGTCTCTAATAATGTTATCATGATAACATAATAAATACTCTGAGGTACCCCACAAATATATAAAGACCCTTTTTACTTCATCCCAATGAACTCTACCAAGATTAGACATATAACATGAAAAAATTCCCACTTCTTGGGCAATGTCTGGCATATATCAAACTTTTGATTGCACTCTATTAAGGCACTCTAATCATGTCTTCCATATTTTAAGGATATGTAGGGAATTGGACAATAGATAACTTCATTACAACATAAAAAGAAACACATAATGGTATATAATCCTACATGTTAAAACTATGTAATATAGAATTCACATAATTACTCTAGATAAACCATAGCTTTTTGTCTTATCTATCTCTTTTAATATCCATCCCAAGAACGTATCTTGCAGCACCAAGATCTTTCATCTTTATTTTTTTTTAGAGTTGAGATTTAAGCTCTAAAATCAAAACTTTACCATTGCCAATAAAAAACATGTCATCAACATATAAGGAAATAACCAAGAAATGATCACCATTAGTTTTATAATAAACATAATGATCATATCTAGAATGCATAAACCCTAAACTTAATACATATATATCAAATTTTTGATACCACATCCCAAGACTCTAATTAAGACAATACAAGGATTTCTTTAACTTAGAAACCAATTTTCTTTTACCTTTCACCGTGTAGTGCTCTAAAATGTCATAAAAATAATTCCTTACACTAACCAAGAGAGGAGAATATGCAAATAAATTGAACTTGTAACACAATTAAAGGAAACACATACAAATAAAATCATAATCATACTTTAACATGTGATTATGTGGGGAAAACCCTTTTGGAAAAAAAAAACCCACACTCCAAACTAGCCCAATATATTATTCAAATTGAAATATTACACCATACACTTGTAGAGCAACCTTCCAAGAGCATCACTAGTATACTACACCTAGGAGAAGAAATAGTTACATAGAGCTTCAGTGCCTTTGCACAACTTTCTAACTTACAAGCTTAAAAAACTTAGCTACTTCATGCATTACTTGCATATTACAATTACAAAGGATAATGTTTCTACTTATAGAAATTATAAAGTAGATTAAATGATGAAGAAATTTAATGGGCAAGACAAGAAATTCACCACCCTTTAATGGCACCAAAACTTATCAATAGTAACATGCTTTTAGTCTTGTTCTTTGGTGAAAAATGGACCCTCCACTTATGACATATCATCTTCCACTCTCACAAGCCTCCAAAATTATGACCCACTCTCACATGTGCCTCTAATCTAGAATAGTAACTTGTTCCCCACTGTCCCATATGACTCCACATGATTCCAAGTGACACTCTAACTTTTGACTTCTCCTTCTACTCAAGATCATGAGGCCACTTAAAAATTAGCCCCATAGCCATTATTTTTTCATTTTTAACCTAAAGCAAAATCATGTGTATCTCAAAAAATAACAACTTGTCTCCTTAATGGATTGGTACACCCCACTTCCACTCACATGCAATTACATCATCTAGATTACTCCATGGGCCATGCCAACTCATCACAAGCCACACCAACACTAGCATCATCACTTTCATTACCTACCACATCACATGCAAAATCATTGCCAACTAACCACTACCACCTCATCACATAAATAGTGAATGTGAATGGTGACCATGAATAGTGCCTTGTGAATAGTGTCTCGTAAATATCATCTTGACTTATCAAGGTTGAGACACATCATTTACCAATAGATTTGTCCTTGTGGTCATTAAAATCCTTAATAAACTCTTTTAAATCACTATTGACGAAGGGAGATATTGAGGCATGATGGGTTCACTTCAAAAAAATTAAGTATATTCATATCCCTTCATATTTAAATAAGTATATATTATAAATCTAATAAATTTGAATTGTATCTCTCTTTACTTAGATTGTTTTTATGTTATATTAGATATAATTGTCTTTTCATGTTTATTATCTTCTCCATTTTTGCCAAAAACTTTGGTGAGCACTAAATTATCTTGCATATGCATTTATTATATTAACTTTAATAATTATTTAGTAGATTGTATTGTTTAATATTATTAAAATCATAAGACCTATCTAGGGTTATCACAAAATGGCATTTGACTAGAGGCATTGGAAACCTCTCCTTTGCCATTGTGTGATAAAAGATACCTTAGAAAAGGTTTAGTGGATCAATTATTGGTTATGGCCCTAATATAAACATATTGCCAAGGGGACTTGTTAGTTGACTACTTTCTCCAAACTTGAATATTATTGAGTAGGATAAGTTACAGATATGTCTAGTTTCATTTACATACATATAGTTCCTTGATTATTAACCACACTTAGGATTTAGTATGCTTACCTAAAAAAGGAAAATGGTTCATTGTAAGTGATTATACCAAACCAAATATGTAGAGGATAGAACTATTGATAATTTCACATCATGACTTAATGTCAAAAGTTTCTCATAGGTTCCTAGTTTTGAATACATTGAGACCGTTTCCCCTATTGCTAAGATGAATTCCATTCACTTGACTCTTTTTATTGCTATAGCTCATGGTTGGGCTAGACTTTAGATGGATATGAAGAGTGCATTTATTATTGGGGATATTCAAGAGGATGTTTACATGTAAAAACCACAAGGGTTCATGGAGGACTCTTCTTTGGTTTTATAATTGTAGAAGTCTCTATATGGCCTTAAACAAACCCCTCAAGATTTGTAAGTCAAGAGGGAATCCTTTCTTCTCTTGATCAGTTTCTTGCACTACCACTCATATCCTAATTTATACATTCTATGATAAAATGACTCCTATTTACTTTTGGTCCTCTACACTTATGACTTAATTCCTACTAGAATATCTTCATCCATCATTATTACAGTCAAATATTATTTGCATGATTGGTTTTATATGATTTACTTGGGTATTTTTCTCTACTTTCCCAAGATTGAGATCATTCAGTCTTCTTTTGGGATCACTCTTGACTCAATCCAAGTATGATCTTGATCTTATATCTTAATTTCATGTGGTTTATTGTAATATTTCACTAATTCCCTTTATATTAGGAGTTAATCTTGAGGCTAAATGTTTATCTCCACTAGTTGATGCCATTTTATATCTTCAAATTGTTGAGAGCCTCATCTATTTGATACACACTCACCCAAACATTTTCTTTATAGTTGGCATGGTCTCCCATTTTATGATGTAAACACATGAAATTCATTTAAAATCATCCAAATGCATATTAAATTACATCCATTTCACTTGACATGGGATACACTATGCAGTAAGAACTAGTATAGACTTGGTCAGATATACAGACTTTGAATTAGCTAGTGATTTTGAGGATCATAATTCCACATCTGATTATATCTTTTACCTTGGTTTAAGACCCATTATATGGAATAGTAATAAGTATCATTATTTTTATCTATCTTTGACTAAGGTTGAGTATCAAGAGTTGTTATGTTGCTACTAAGGCTATTTTAATTCATAATATTTTGATTGAGTTTGGCATAATAATTTCATGTCTATATGTCATCATTTATGATAATCAGAGTACCATACAGATCTTGAATAAATTGGTTCACTATCAATGAACCAAACACATAAATATCCACATGTACTACATCTAAGAGCTGATTCAGGAGTAAGTCATTCATCTACATTATTATCCTAAAATAATTAGGTTGTTAATATCTTCACCAAACCCTTCAATAAGAGTAAGTTCCATCACTTTTGAACTATCTTAAGGGTGTAGGACACTACTTTATATGGGATCACTTAACCTTCTCTAATCATCCTCTCATTTCCTAAGGGTTATGTTTTTCTCTTTTGTTTTGAGGGGATCATTTTTGTACATGGGTACCTCATCAAGCCTTTATTCTATGACCCATTAGTTTTTTCATAAATGCATTCTATTTTTTCTACTAATTTATATTTAATAGAGGGTGTTGGTGTGAACAAGGTTATTTACCTATTTAATTCTATTGTTGGGTGTGAATAGGGTTCTTTCCTTAATTAATTCCACTCCTGGGTTCCATTCACACTTAGTAAATTTAAATTTATGTAGGTGTTTTTACTATTTTTTCACCTCATATAATTGTGACACTTTTCAAAATCCTATGAATTGTAGGTGTGTGGTATTATCCATAAATAAACCCTTTTTAATTTTATTTTGGTAATCAATTCATCATTTTTTACTTGTGTTGCACAAAAATTCTACATCCTTGATAAGAATAAGTTTAGTCTTATCAAGTTTGATCTTTAGATTAAGAGTGCTTCCATTAGTCCTTAGAATCATGTTAGGTTATATTATCCAAATCTCACATTTTAAGGGACATTTCCATGCAAGACAAATAGGTTTGTGGTTGCAAACCTATCTACCTAGAGTGGCCTTTATCTCTTGTGCCATTTTATGGGTAGTTTTCAAAATTCAAAAATGTTCATATGAGTCTTCCCACATGTTTCTCAACGTCAACTAAAGTAAATTATTCAAAAGGATCACTATATAAGCAAACCAAAATATAATTTGAAAGGGAATTTATCTTTATGTTGCATATATCTATTACACTATTTCACATTGAGTAAATATACAATCACTAGTAGTTTTCTTCAATCAAGTCTAAAGAATTTCAAATCAAGTCAGACATTGACATTATCAAGTATGAAAAAATATTGTAAATGATAAAATTAAAATGTTAAATAAGAAATAAAAAAATTAAGGAATAATTTTACTCTGAAGTGAAAACAAACCACAAAGTTTAGGTGAGAGAATTGATAAGTGTAAAAATTGTCAAATGAAGAAAAACCCCACAATTTATTAAAGTCTTGTAATAATAAATCTCCAAGTACATAGAAATAAAAATATAAGAGTTAGAGAGAGAGAGAATGGATTTAAACCAAGAGATAATTACATGGATTCAAGATCAAGAGTAATAGTAATATTGTATAATATGATGAATGAAGGAGAAGAGCTAAAGGGAATAAGGAGTTACATGTGCAAGCTTTAGCATGAGTACCAAGTGTCCTTAATCCTCTTAAAATTGAAGAGGATGTGTGTGCCATGTGGGGGAAGAGGATTTACATGTAATTAACTCTAAATCCAATAAGTGGATAAAAGAGGTGAGTGCCATCTCATAAATATGGGTTAAATTCATTTATAAATATAATAAATACACACATAATCTAGACTTAGGATAAACTTAAAAATATAACTAAGGACCCAAATAAGATTAATTCTCCAAGACTCACCTTAAGTATAATTTGAAATTAAAAAATTGATAAAACCATTTAAAAACAAGGAAAATAGTTTAAATTACATAGGACTACCCCTTAATAAAAACTTACTTCAAGAGGAATTACAATAGTTTGAGAAAGAAAGAAGAGAAGGTGTCGCTAAAAGTTGCAAGGATGAAAGTATGATCATAAAAAATTTCCAAGAATACTATTTAAATAATATGATAAATTTGCAATAGAACAAAGACCAATTATAAGGATAAATGATGCATAAAACCCTCTAAAACAAATAAGCCAACATTAATCTTTCAAGTTAAGTAACCAATATACTGAAAATATGATCTACATACATAATGTAATGAAAGTAGATGTACAACTAGACAAATGGAACGAACACAACTTCCATCATAAAGGGTGCAACCCTGCACCAAAAATATGTTTTTCAAAATAATCAAAGCATATTTCCTTTACAACAAAATCAAAACATGCATAATAGAGTTTATCAAAAGGGGAGACCAAGAAGATGTATCACTTGCAAAATATATTCTACAAGAAGTATTTAAAGAATTATCACAAGAAGACATATCAAATTATCAAGAATAATCATTATATTTAGGAATTAAAATATTTTTAAAGTTAAAGGTAAGCATTTTAGATATCTTCCATAATGCCAAGCGTCATGAATGGATTTACCATAAGATTTGTATGGATGTAATTTACAATATTTAGATATATGATGCCCATGGTTTTCACAATGCTCACAAGGTTTATCATTTTAACCAAAGCACAAAAATTCTAAGCATTATAATCAAAATAAGTTGAATTATAAGTCCTTAAGTGAGGAGGATGATATGATTTTAAATTATCATTAGAATTATGTGAAGCATTATAGCCAATACCTTTATAATTATAATTGTAAATAAGGAAAATAATTTTAAGAATACCAATTCCGTATTTACCAAGCCCACCACCTAGGTGGCCCATATTGTGTATGATTTTTAAGTTGGGGTTATATAATAAGTGTTCAACAAGTTTTAGTGGTTTATAAATCATAATGAGTTTTAACATTAGAACTAGTATCATGTGCAAAAGATGCAAATTTTTCATATAGAGTGTCAAATCAGGATTGCATGTTCACCATTTGGTTTTGAAAAGTATTTTGAAATGAAATAATAGAATAGTGTAAATTATAAATTTTATCATTTTGACAGTAAATTTCACATTTAAGTGCAATAATTTCTTCATTTTTAAAATAAATTTGATGCGATGCATATTTAAATCCAAAAAAAAGGCAAGTTTGACAACCATTTTAATTATGTTAAGATGTAAAAGACAACAATGTGATAACAATTACTTATTTGCAAGGTCTAAGATATAAAACAATAGCCATGCATGTTTAAAACCAAACTTACACAAGGAATTTTATCAATTAACTTGTAAAAGTAGTTCCACACCAAAAAAACAAAAGCTTGGAAAAGTTTACAATTTTTTAAAAAGTTTATATTTTCTCTAGAATAAGCTTATGAAGTGTTTTGGAAACAAAATAAACACACATTAATTTTTAAAAATAAATGGAGATAAATTCCCTTAAACACTATGACTTAATCAATATTAAATGTCGTCATTAAAAATAATGCCTTAATGAAAAAGATAATCCGTGTAATTAAATATGTGGAACAAGATTGAATTATATTTAAAAAAAAAAGAACTTTATGAGTTGGAAATAAAAATTCTCCACATGGAATGATAAATAACATGGAATTTTATGTTTAATTGAAAACAAATTGAAGCTTGATTTTAGGAAATTAGGTAGTGCCACATGCAAAAAAAATAAATTTTATTGAAATGCTCTATGAGCTAAAAACTTAAAGTTTGATAATAAGCTAAATAAATTTTAAACATAAAGGAAAAGCATTATTCCAAGATTATATTACTAGGCAGAAGGGAAAAGAGATGATTTTAAAAAAAATGGATGACTTTAAAAAATAAACAAAACATATTTCTTTTATTAATGCATATAGACAAAGGTATTATTGATTTTCATTTTCATTTCAGAAGGATATACCATAATAGAATTATTTGTTTAGCATAGTAATAAATGAAACTCACTAAAGGCAAATGAGTAACTTAAAATTTAAAAAGAGGTGTTACACTTAACTGTTGTTAGGAATGAAATGCAAAGAGAAAAAATTGAAACAAATAATATAAACAACTATGATTGTGCAAGAGGTAATTAAACTAAGTGAAACATAAAAATGGGAAAAAAAATTACTAGATAATGATAATTGGCAAAAGAAAACTGAAACAATGAGCTTAACAAATACACATAGCCTCAGGAAAGAGAAAAACATGAAGAAATGATGCAATGGCTCTCAGGTAGATTGGGTACAATAATATACATATAGTTGTACTTAATAGCTCACAAAAAATATATTATCAATAATGACTCAACGAGATGATGCAATATTCTAGGTAAGGGGGAAAATAAAGTAAAAGATAAAAGCTAGAATAGAGAGTAGGTTTGAAATAAGGATTCCTTAATGAAAATGTAAATAAACTAAAGAGAGCTCAAAAATAGATTACACAACAAAAAGAGATAGGAACATAGATGAATTTTTGTGTTATTACTTTTTAATATTTAGCAAACTCAAAAATTAGATTTAAATATCTAAATAGATAGAAAATAAAAAGCTAAAGGAGAGAGAGAAATTTCTTGATTTTCATAAAATATGAACTAAATGAATGAGGGGAAGAACTTACAAGGACGGTCTCACCCAAGAGCAATTGAAGGAAGATTTAAAAAAACTCCTTAGGAGTAACCTGTAATAACTTGGGTTAGAGGTCCCAAAAAATGAGATTCCTCTAAGAAAGGCCTACAAACAATCCTCACCAACATTAAATTAAAATATTGAATAAGAAATGAAAAACTTAATGAACAATGTTATCTTGAAGTGAAAACAAACCACAAAGTTGAGGTGAGAGATTTGACAAGTAATAAATCCATTGAATGGAGAAAACCCCCACATTCTATTAGAAGTTTTATAACAATGAATATTCAATTATATATCAAAAATAAGCTAAGATTGAGAGATAGAATAACATTAAACCAAGAGAGAATCACATGAATTCAATATCAATAGCAAGATCAATATTGTACAACATGAATAATGAGGGAGAAGAGCTCAATAAATAAAGCTAGAGGTAATATAGAGTTACATGTGCAATCTTTAGCATGAGTTCTAAGTGTTTCTAATATTATTATAAGTGATGAGGATGTGTGTGCCATGTGGATGGAAAGGAGTTACATGAAAGTAACTTCATATCTAATAGTTGGATAAGAGAGGTGAGTGTCACCTCATAAATCTAGGTTAAATGCATTTATAAATATAATAAATGCACACATAAACTAGACTTAGGATAAACCTAAAAACATAATTAAATACCCAAATAATATTAATCCTCTAAAAAAATGGATCACTATATAAGTAAATCAAAATCTAATTTTAAAGGGACTTTATCTATATTAAGCATATATCTTTTATACTACAACACATTGAGTAAAAATATATTATTCTTTCTATATTCAATACCAATCACTAAGAGAAACCTTAAATCAAATCTAGAGTATTTTGAATCAAGTGAAGAGTTAACATTGTAAAGTATGAAATCCATATATCTAGATACATACATATAGTCAATGATCACAATTGCATAATCACACTAGATGGTAGAACTATGCATGACTTAATTCCCTCCTTGGAGTATCTAGATATGTAGATTGTGGTCAATCATCAAATGGGTTATTTGGGGTCAATTCAATCCATTAGACTTCTCAGTATTTTTTATGAGTTTCTATCCCTAATAATAACCCATAGGGTTTACAAAATAAAAAGGAAAAAAAGGTTTTTGTGTGGAATTTATAGAATTTTTATATCTCAGCCTTATCAGTAGACATAAGTGCATATGACATAGCCATCATAATTTTATCATATTCAAAGAAAACAAGTTTGTGATCAATAAACATGGCCTATTATAGATACTAAAATTAAATATTTATAACAGCTTATTCTTGTACATTTGACAAATATCAATCAGGGCTCTACCCTTTAGTTCTAGACCTCTTGTTGTTGAACGGATCATATTCAACATCTCATTGTGCCTAAATGTTTATCTCTTAATATAATCCATATCATTATAATGAACCAAGTCTCTTATACTGAGCATAAATATTAAAACCTAATAAACATCATTCACTATTAGTTTCTTAGTCATACTTATTTTCTAGCCTTCTATACACTACCAGTCACTAAGGGACACTACTGTCAATGGTAATGTCTAGATCCTTATCTAGTGTCTAGGTGCCAAAATTCATCCAATTTAAAAAATGATCAAAACCCATGGGTTTGCCAAATTTTATTATTAAACCCTGCTTTGAGATATTTTAAAAATATGTGGTATAAATACAAGTCTAAGCCTTCTCATTATTCATCTAATAAATACCAAGAAAACACCTATAAAAGTCAAATCAATCAACATCACAAGCACTCTAATATTCCCTTTTCAACCCTATTTTCATATCAATCATAGGAGCAATCATATCACAAGTCTAAAGGATTCAAAAAGTATCCCATGAGAGATATTTTTTAAATTATAAGCTAGATAATTGTGTGCATCTTCATATATTATATTTCACCTTTACACACACATTTTCCCACAATAAGGGAGAACTACATAAGTTTAAGGCCCTCAATGGAGTATTTTATATGTAGGTATAACCCATTAATCGAGGGTTCTTAGAGTAAGTTCAACACCATGATCCTACTAACCTATTTTTTAGTAAACTCATTCCAAGGGTGAATAAGGCTGAAGAGCTAAGTTTTTATCAATAAGTGAAGAGAAAAAAATTATATAATAGATCTGAATAAATTAGTGAAAAGATGAGAAAAAAATCTAAAATAGTCAAATTGGTCACATCTAGGTCCAATATTTATTTTTCACTAGACACCTATGTCACAGTCAGACACTAGTGTTGATGGTAATGTCTAGATTTGATGGTAATGTAGTGGCCATAGAAGTATAAGTTCCAATAGCTAAAAATTGATCTATAATATTGGTCCTACACATTATACATTTATTTCTAGTCCATGTCTACATGTGCATAGTAAACCAACTAAGTACCATTATTTCTTATTTATTAAAATATATTTTAATAGTTATACTTTACTATTTTTATCAATCTTAGTTGTATAAATTTAGAATATTATTTATTTGAGTTTTATATTAATTAACATATTATATTAATTTATCATCCTTATGTTATAACTAATTCTATGTTATTAACCCTAGATTCTCATATCTAAATTTAGGGTTAAACATTTGGTGAACCTAATGTGAACACTTGGAAGTTCCTCTTTTTCCACCTAAGATGGCTTGATCTAATGAAGTATCAAATCTTATGCCTAATGAAAGTTCCAATAATGAAACTAAACAAAATATTGAAGAGGTTATCATATAAGATGATTTTTATCATAAAAATAATGAATCTAAAATAAACAATAAACATGAATAAATATATCAAGAGCAAGTATAAGTTATGACTATGTTTTGAGAATGTATAAGTCAAAACCTTAAATATCTTGATGAAATCTTCAAAACCATATTGGAAACTAAAAAATAAAAAATCATAAATGGAAAAGTAGGTGCATCTATTGATCATGTTATTAGAGCTATGTGGAATCCCCATATTATTATAACCCTCCCCTTGAGTACATCCTTGTGTACTACATCTAATGGGGGCTCAGGATATGTGTTTACACCATTATTCCCCAAAATAAATCCTACTATTACTCCATCCTCCATAGGAACTATTGATATGTATTTTATCATGTGACAACATTCAAGGCTCGTATCTCAACTCACCTCTCTTGAAACTAGATTCATTAGAATCTCCCCAAGGTTTATATCTACTTGGTCTAGGTGCATTGATCTTCACTCAATGGCTCATTATGGCCATTCTATTTCAAGGGGCCTAATGATATATACCTTCAACATAATTTTAACAGGTTTTGGGTAATTAAAAAATGTAAAAGGTAATGTGATTTTATTATTTTGTTTGATTATGTTTTGTGTAGGTAATGAAAATAGATAAATAATCATTCATTTTAATGTTGCTTCATTATAAATTAGTGTTTTCAAGGTTTTATTTGAAATTGGGTTTATGGCTCATTTTAGAGTTCATTATATCAACTTTTAACATTAAACAATGTAACAATTTTCAATGGATGTAATATAGCAATCAAGATAAATGTTCAAATGGATTTCTTTCCTTCAAACCTTAGACTAATAACTTGATTAAAAACAACAAAAGAGAAGGGAAAGGGAAAGAAAATGAAATCCTACAATAATGGTGGAAAATATGATATCACAATCACATTTTCTTCACAAATCAACCTTTGATCCATCCAACATGTGCAAATTTTAATTCAAATCCAATGCAAGATTCTAGGAAGAATGGATAGAGAGAAGACAGCGACAACCACTGTATACATGCATAAATTGAAGTAAATAATCTTAAGTCTTGTATTAATCAACATACATCATTTTGAAAAGCATATTTAGAGTCTATTACAATCAATCTCTCAAAAAAAATCTATCATAATGGTAAGGAGGAGTTGACATAGAGAAATTAAACTAAAACATCAAATAAAATTGCATGGAAAATGAAAGGGACTGGATCCAAATCTCTTTTGTAAGAAGAAAATCCAACCCTTTGAGTGTAAAAATAAAGCAATATATAACAAAGGGAGCTTTCATAGGGAGCATTTTCCCTCCAAAATTATTACTAACCACCATAAATGCACACATCTACCTCCTATTCATTCTCCCTCCAAACTCATCACTTCACCATTCATTTCCTGAAAAAGAGACCAAAATACAAGATAAAACAAGCAATTAAATGAAAATAATAGTAAAAAGTAAAATAAAATGTGAATATGTTTCAAAATAGGAATAAACAATCAAAATTTAGGGTACCATTATATCTAATATGGAGTTAGCTTTTTGTCAAATCAAAAAGTTTAAATTTTGGACACTTGAGTGAGAAGTTATCATCAAAAAATGAAAGATAGCCCCAAAACTTGCTCAGTAGACCTAATTAGAATTTTGGGGGGGTTTGGTTATGTTTTAATATTAATTTTTGAAATATGATTTTTCTAATGCTAATCAGGTCTTTTTATCCAACCAGCATTGGCTTAGGTTATCAAAGAGTTTTCATCGAAAGTTTGGGGCATAAAATCCTAAAGCAATATATGTTATGGATCTGAAGACATTTATCCCACAAGTGGTTGAATTTCATGGAATCAGAGGCATTTTTCCCAAATGCATCATTAGATTGAGTGGAATATCCCTGAAGAGATGGGCATCAAGATTTTGAGGGGGGGAAACCTTGAGATACAAAGAGTTACAGCATGGGAAAATATCACCAACCTAGTCGGGACTTTTCCCTTGACTAATGAAGGAATAGGGCCCCTAAGATTCTTGACAACATAGTTAGGGCTCAGGGCCTAAAAAAATTGTTGAAACATAACAAAAGGTTTGAATACCTAGTCAGGGTTCTAAACCCCAACCATAACTAAATGAATAAATCCTAGATCCTTCCCAACCTAATTAAAAAAATCATGAATAACAAAATATTCATCTAATTGAAAGCTTTCCCAACCTAATCATGATTCATGACCTAATTAACATTTTAAATCAAAACAAATGACACCCCTAGACATTATCAAGTTTTGAAGCTTGATTAGGTCTATGAGACTTAGATATTTTAAACATTAGGCTAGTAAATAGTGTTCTTAACACCAGACTCAATCGGATGAAAATCCCTAACTACAACTAGACTTAGAAAATTTGAACTTAATAGACCTAATTAGGGTTTGAAAGCTTTATTAGGTATATGAAATTAGAAAAAAAAATTAACTTCTATAGCCAAACCTAATCAGGGTTTAGGAAAATCTTTTCTCTAAAATTGCAACTAGACATAAGTCAGTCAAAAACTCATCAAATGACCAAGTGCAAAATATGAAAGTGACTCACATGAGCTTGGTTATCTCAATAAAATGGGTTTAAGAGACAAAAGGGAATGAAAATAAAAATTTCCCCTAAAGTAACTATAAGGATATGAGAGAGAGAGAAAAAGAAAGAATGCCACATGCATATAATTATAGCTAGACTCTACTTTGAGCCAAGTGTTGTATATGAAACTTCATCATTTAACTTGGTCAACACAATGGAATAGGTTTTAGGAGCCGAAGGGAACATAAATAGAGATGACCTCCTAGAGTAGGCTAAGAGAGATAAGAGAGTTAATAGATCCAGGATTCAAATACAAATTAGGAGGTCAAAACCCCACTTTCACACTAAGTGTAAAATACAAAGTTGACTCACACATACATGGTATTTACAACAGTGATAGTTTCAAGTCTTGATTTGACATGAAAACTAATACAAACAACTAAGGTAACTTAATATTGTTGATACCAATGAGTCATGATCATAATAAGGAGTAGAATAAAAGGCAAAAAATGGAGGTTCTTGTATTATTAGAAGAATTAGGGCATGTTATACAAGAAAAAATAAATGGTGACTCTATTGGAAAATATTCTTGAGTATTTTAGAATGATATAAATGTGTCTATGAACCTAGAATATCTAGTTTAAATTATACATGAAACATGAATATATTCAATAAAGGAGAAGATAGGAGTGCATAAAGGACCAAAATAGAGATTCTTATTGACTTGGTGTGTGTAAATAAGTTAAATTGCCACTTTAATAACCTACAAGGATTAGCTACTATAGTTATAATCATTAGGCTAGTGAATCCTACATTAAGAACACTTGCCTAGACATTGTTTCACTACCAGATAGATGTTTATATCCCTGATAGAGTTGCCTTTGATCCCACTCAAATCCTTACTCTACTATCATTTGTAGCCCTAGTAGAGATTGCCTAAATCACCCATAATCAAGTTTTTTTGAAATTTATTTTTCTTTTCTTGTCTGGATTTATCTTTTCTTTACTTTTCTTAGCATCTCAATTCTGGGTTGGGGACCATTATGGAAAGTGAAAAGAAGAATTATAGATTTTTCACCCTAGATCTTCACCATATCAAGTTCATCCAAGCAAACCCAAAAACCATTAAGATGTAATTTTATGCTTAGTTTCGAGAGAATGACTTTATTGACTGAATAGTTTTACTTAAATTTAACCCAACAAAAAAAATTAGAACACACATGATAGCTAGACCTTCAAAATTGATTCAAAAATACAATTTAAGGCTACAAACAACTTAGAGTACTTATGCACCAAAACATCACTCGAGCTACCTATGTACATGCCTTTTTTCTTCATTCTTTTGACCAACAAGAGAACCTATAGGTAAAAGTATATGGGTTGGGCCAAAAAGAGACAAGTAACAAGGATAGACCAACAAATAAAAATGAGAAAAGTAAAAAATCAAACTAAACTAATAATAAATCAATAAGGGAAAGATAAGGTATTTATAAGAACTTGCCAAGCTAATTCAAGCCTAGAAATAATGTTTAAGGAATGACCCATTGACAAGAAATGGAATGTCCTTACTAGTTAGACACCTTAGATAGAATGCATTCTAGCTTAAAATTTTAGATATTCAATAGGGACCCAACCATAGGGCATAAAACTTACCATGTCCTTTTTTCTCATGATCCTTATCCCATAGAAGGACTATATCAGATATGTAGAATGATTTCCTTTTACTCACTTAGAAAACTAATTTTTGAAGGATTTTAGATATGTAGTAGGGTTGTATCATGTTTCTCTTCCAGTTGAATAAAGTTAAGGAGTTGAGATTCTATTTTATCATCTATTTTTAGGTAGTCCCTCATGAACTCTAACATGGGAATTCTTAGGTTGATAGGAAATATTGGGTCTTGGCCATAAACAAGATGATATGGTGATGCTCCTAAGGTTGACTTGATTATAGTCCTATCAAACCATGATGCAAATTTTACAAGATTATGTTAATATCTAGGGTTATTTTTCAATATATTATTAATTACATCAAAAAAATCTTATTAGTAGACTTTGGATACCCCATTACCTTGTAGATAATCATTGGAAGAGAATTTTAAGATTATCTAGTTTTCATAGACGTATTCAGTGAATTGAAAAGGAAAAAGTAGGATTGTTATCACATATAGAGTAGTAGGCATCCCTATCTTAGAGATAATATGTTCTTATAGGAATTTGATTACATATTGGTTGTGGTATTCTCACATGTTTTAGCTTCAGTCTAATGGGTACATTAACCAATTGTCATAAGGATGAACTTGTGTCCTATAAAGGAATAGCATTGATGACAGAAATAAAGTCCAATCCCCACTTTGTACATGATCAGAACTCAATAATTGGTTATAATGACATGGCAAGGGTATGTTTTGTATACATGGAAACTTGCCATGTATGACAACTCTAGACATGAGAATAAGCATCCTTAAAAACATGTGACTAGTAATACCTTGCCCTGAGTATGTGATGAGCTACAACGCTCCCTAAACCATGGCTATTTCCATATTTCCTATGGAAATAATTAAGTACTCTGGCTGATTCTTATTTATTTAGGCATGTCAATTACATGCCTTCAAGATTATTTTGATACAACACTTCTGATTCAATCATGAATTTGTTTTTCAGGCATAAGGTCCTTATCTAGGTGGAATTCAAGTGACTTAGACACTCATTGATAAGAAAATAGTAGACCACATCTTGGTACAAATCATCATTTATAATATCTTGCATTGTGTATTATTAGTAAAAGATTTATGGGTCTACTTCATCCATGGATTTGCTTAGACCTTGACCTCTTAAAATTTTCATTGGCTAGAGCTCCAAGTCAAACTCTTTGAGAATGGTTATCCACTTGCTTCTTTTCTCACCCAACTCATTTTACATTAACAACTCATTTTGCATTAACATATCCTTAACTATTGGGCCAGGCATAACTATGAATACCTTGCTATGGAGAATTTTGTGTCTAAACTTTTTGACATCTTTGATTAAGTCAAAATCTTGTTTATCTATAGTTGAATACTTTATTTCAGCATTGTGGAGTGGATATATCATGAATGAGATAGGTCTCTCATCTCCAACTTATTTCTTTTATGTTAAGATAGAAAACTTAAAGTTTTCTAAAGCAAAAAAATAGATGTAAAAGGGCTATGTATAGTTGGGACTAATTAGTACCATTGTATTTACAATTGCTTTCTTGATCTAATAAAAATTTAATTTTACTTTAACCATCCATTCAACCTTATAATAATTCTTTAGCATGACATTCAATGTTTGGACTATCTTTACAAATCCCAAAATGAACTTCCTAATGAAGTTAATCTTTTCAAAAAATGATTTCAGCTCTTTTCTACTACCAGGCAATGGTATTTTATAAATTTCCTCCACTCTTTTTGGGTATAATTAAATGTCTCATTTTGAGATGATGTGGCCTATTAGCTTACCCTCTATCTCCCCAAATATGCACTTATTTAGGTTCATGGAAATTCCATGATCTCTACACCTCTTAATACTACTCTCAAGTCTTTCATGTGATCTTAGTTCTTATAAATGGTTGTTAAGCTGTCCATGTATAAAACAATACACTTAATGATAATATTTTTGAATGTGATATATATGGCATGTGGGAAGGTGGCACCCACATTGATTAGGTTGAATTAAATATTTTTATATGCAAATGTACCCCACTTATTTGTGAACATTGTCTTGATTTGGTCCTCATAGTTGATTACTACCTGATTATACCTTGAATACCCATCTAGGAATGACATCATTTGACATCCATTCACTATTTTTTTAACTTCATGTATTGAAGGCAATGGATAATTATATTTATCTAAGGCTTTGTTCAATTCTTGGAAGTCCACACAAAGCCTTATTTATCCACTTTTATTTCTAACTGATATTAAATTAGCTACCCATGTGGAGTGCTTGACAGGGAAGAATATCCTTGTTTGGATTAATTTATACACTTCTTTGAATATCAATGGATCTAGTAATGTATTCACTGGTATTTACCTTTGATGAAATGGTTTCACTCCTAACTTGAGATGGACGGTATGCATGAGAATAAAAGTGTTGAACACTTTTAATTCATCCTATCTCCATGTTATAATATCCTTGAAATCATTTAGATCTTGAAAAAACTCTTATTTTCCCTTTTTGGTATAAGTCATGCCTAAAATCAAGTTCCTTGATTCGTTGGCATGTTATGAATATAGAACATAGAGTGATATTTATGAATTAAATATGGAAATAAAATAAAGAAAACACAACATAATAGAGATAGATTTAACATTGTTCACCCATTATGGGCTACATCCACATAGAAATAACCAGTCTTTCTTATTATTCAGTCTAATAAATGAAGAGAAAAACTTGCAATACATCCACTATGATATCCTCTTCACTCACACATAGTATGCCACCATGATTACCATGCCTTCATTATAAAATGAGGGTTACATATTAGGTTTAAAATGTACAAACATTTTTTTGTTGTTAGATCTATGACCTAATAGTGAATAGTCTATATTTACTATGAAAATACAATATTTTATATTTTATTTTTATAAAAAATTTGCTTCGGGGGCATTTTCCCCAAACCTTCACTAATGGGGGCTCCAAATATGGTCACCACCCCCTGGACCCCCATGGTGACCCTAGTAGGGGGCATTGCCACCCCACACCCCCTATCAAGAACTAGGCATTATAATAAAATCAAGCTCCACCATCCAATAATCTCCCACTTAGAGACTAATTATTGTAATTCCATTGCTACAACTCTTCCTTTGAATTTTATTTGAACTTTGACCCTAGCATGTTTCTCATCTTCCTTGTCATCCTTGAAGACCTATTGAATTTGAACAACTCTCCATCTTCTCTTTAGTGACTATATTTATTAGCATATCTACATGAATCTAACTCATATGGATCTTTTCCAACTTTATTTAACCATCTTCCAAAACTAAACGAATGAAGTGATACCTAAGTTGTGTATGTTTAATTCTAGAGTGGAATGTTGAGTTCTTTGATAAATGAATCACACTCTAGATATCACTATATAACCTGCAATCTTCCTACTTCTACCTCAACTCTTCCATGAACTATTACATCCATATCATGTCCTTGCTTGCTTCTATAGCTACAACATATTTTGACTCTATAGTTGACAAAGCAACTATCTTTTGCAATTTTGAAATCTAACTAACTATTGTGTCACCAATAGTGAATATATAACCTATGGTACTCCTCTTTCCATCTAAATATTTATCCATTTTTGCATCAACATATCCTTGTAAGGTAACATCTAACCCTTCATAATACAACCATCTATCATTGTTCCCTCTCAAGTACCTGAGAATCCACATGACCACATCCCAATGTTCTTTCGCTAAATTATTTATAAACTTTCTAAAAACTCCCATTACATGAGCAACGTTAGGTCTAGTGCACACCATAACATACATTAAAATTCCAACTATTGAAGCATAGAAAAATTTAGACATTTAATTCATTTCTTCTTATGTTTTAGGACATTGTTCCTTGCTTAATTTGAAGTGCCCTTCCAAAGGTGTACTCACTGGTTTTGCATCTTGCATATTGAACCTAATTAACACCTTCTTGATGTATTCTTCCTGAGATAATGTCAATTTTCTATTTTTCCTATCTCTTGTTATTATCATACCAAGGATTTTCTTTGCAGCACCCAAATCCTTCATTATAAATGAATTTGCTAGTTCTATTTTGAGATCATTTATATCATGCATGTTAGACCCTGAAACAAGCATGTCATCTACATATAATAACAAGATAATATAGTTTCCATTATCTAATCTCTTAAAGTAAACACAGTTGTTAGAATGATATATAATATAAACTTGTTCTATCATAAACATGTCCAATTTCAAATAACACTATCTTAGAGCTTGCTTTAGGCCATACAAACACTTCTTCAACCTATACACCATTTTATCCTTACTTTTAACTTCATATCCCTATGATTTCTCCATATATATTTCCTCATCCAAGTCACCATGATGGAATTCCATCTTCACATCTAACCATTCAAGGTTCAAATTTTCTACTACTACCAAACTTAAAATAGTTGTTGTAGAAGTCATTTTAACTACTGGAGAAAATATTTCATCAAAATCTATACATTTATTTTGTGTAAACCCCTTTACAACAAGTTTGGCCTTGTACCTCTTTTTGCCTCCATCATCTTCTTTCAACCTATAAACCCATTTATTATGTAATGCTATTTTACCTGCAGGTAATTAAACCAAATTTCAAGTTTGGTTGTGTACCAAGGAGTCCATCTCCTCTTTCATGCCTTGCTCCCACTTCTTTCTAGTTTCTACCTACATTGCTTCTTTATAGCTTTTTGGGTCACTACCATCAATTAATAATAAATAATAAAGTGAAGGAGAGTATCATTCAAGGATTCTACTTACTCTGGTAGATCTTATAACTACACTTCCAAGAGTTTGAGGTACTTGTTGTTGTATTTGTTGTACATTTTGATTTTTTGGCACTTTTAGAATTTCATTTCCAATGATTTCATCAAGTATTGCATATTCAATATTTAGATTTTATTGTTTCTTTCCCTACAACTGATCTCTATACATGACTTTCTCATTAAAGATCACATATCTACTCCTAATGATTTTGTGATTTCAAAATCCAATACACGATAACCAAAATTATTAACTCCATATCCAATAAAATTATATTTATTGGATTTTGCTTCTAGCTTGGTTTTATTTTCTTTATCAATATGGATGAATCTTCACAACTAAAAGTCTTTAAAAATGAATAATCTACCTTTTTACCTATCCATGCTTCTTTTGGAATGCAACCATCCAAAGGACTAAAAAGTCCCTTTGTTTATTAAATAAATAGTAGTATCCATAGCATCTACCCAAAACTATAAGGGAAACACTGCATGCAATCTCATGTTCCTTACACACTCCATGATTGTCATGTTCATCCTTTCTGACACACCATTTTGTTGTGGTGTTCTTGGAATTATCTTCTCTTTATAAATCTCATGGGATGATCAGTAATTATCAAATTCCTTGATGCAGTATTCACCTCCATTATCTGATCTGAAATACTTCAAATTTTTCCTATCTCATTCTCAACCAAATCTTTCCATTTCTTAAAAGTGTAAAAAACATCATATTTTTTTGTATGCAATAAACCCAAGTTTTTCTATTTGTATCATCAATTAAAGTAATATAATAAAAATAGCCACAAAGGCATGATACTTGAGTTGGTCCCCATACATCTGTATACACAAGCTCTAACTTTTCATCCTTTTTTGTCTTCCCAACTCTAAGAAATTTGATTCTCTTATATTTTTCATACACACAATGCTCACAAAAATCCAAATCCACTTTCCTCAAATCTGGAAATAAATTCTTTAAGTGGAGAACTTGCATCCCCTTCTCACTCATGTGCCCAAGTCTGTGTTGCCATAATTTTGTATCCACTTTTATAAAAACTAAAGCAATAGAAGATTCAACATTACCATTAGATAAATATAATGCACCTACCTTCTCTCCTTTTTCTATTACCAGTAATCTTTTAGTGACCTTCCATAATTTTTTTGCAAATATAATTGTGTAGCCCTCACTTTTCAGCTGCCCTACTAAAATTATATTTATTCTCAACTCAAGAACATGCCTTGCTCTTTCATCAACTATTTTTTTCCATTCTATAATTTTATCTATATTTTACACTTTCCTACAATTTTATAGGGTTCACCATCACCCAAATAAACCTATCCAAAATTACCTTGAACATAGTCTTGAAAATATTTTTTATGGGGTTGTTGACCAAATTTGACCCTATGGGTCAAATTAGGACTCTTATAGGTAAAAACTTGATATTTAGGTGTTTTAGGGGTCTAATATTATGTCATAATTTGTATTATAGATCATTTTATGTCATTTCATGTCACATTAGCCTTGGTCTTGGTCATTTTCAATCCTTATGTTTTTTTAAGCCATTTAGGGGTCATAAATGCAAGTAGCATAGTTTTCAAGGTATCCAAGTGTCTTGGTTTCCTTTCAAAGATCCCAAAGGTCAGATTCTCTATCAAGAATGTCAATCCCATCTGAAACTTATAGGCTATCTAATTAAAAATTAGGAAATCAACTAAAAAGGGAAGAGTTTGGCACTTGTACGGCCCATGAGGGGGTGTGACATGTGGGAAAAGGTTTTGAGATGACTCTTCAGCTTCCTTAGACTTATTTACATGATTTACATACTCTAGAAGTTCCATTTTCAAACTAAAACCATACTGCTCCTTTACTTTTCTAGACACATAGAACTAGTCAGTAGGGTTCTACTTGGTACAAATAGTTAGAGAAGTTTCAGACCAAATTCCTTTGGGAGGTGGTAGTACACTTAGAGAGATTAATTTACATAATAATATTTTAAATATTGGTTAACTATGTTTTATGAACCATCTCTAACAATTTGACTTGTTTTTTTGCTTACTATTTCCTGAATCCTATAGGTTTTACTCTATTTTGGATAGGTCTGTACAATCTAGTTAGTGATGTTAACTCTAGAGGATTTTGGCTCTCTTCTCAAACTATCTTCATGCTTGGTTTCTTTTTTCATGGTGTTTTGATGAGTAAGTCATCTCATGTTGTAGGAAGGTCTCACCATGTGAGGTCTCAATCAAAGTTTTCCTTGTTTGTAAAATATTGGTTCTCTATAAAGGTCTCACGTAGATGTAATATGTTGTTCCACATGTATTAAGGCCATAATTTTTCCCTTCTTCCATTATCAGTTTCATCACACCATGCTTTGATCAAATTTTAGTCTTGCTACTCACAGTCAACTCCTTGCTCATTCTTACTTGCAATTATAGGGAATCACATGTATGGAGCATGTTGAGCATGATTCATGGAAGTGTAATGAGAGTATTAAGATGTAGAACACACTCTCATACTAGGGACATCAATTATAAACCTTCACTTGTCAATAATAATATACTATGGTAGTTATACTTAGTCACTTACACATTTTACCATTGGTATGTACCTACAGGTGCTTCAAAAGAAGGATAACACATCAATATGAAGAATTTTATCTTATTTTGACATGAGATTGATATATCCATATGAAACCTTGAAAATTTATAATATTGATGATAAGTTCATAATTCAAACTCCTTTCTAATGCTCTTGTCTGCCTACATACACCTCATACACACCTACAGGTGCCCTCTAGAGGATGTCATGTTGAAAGGGGAGATTTGATAGGTGTTCAGTCCTTTTGATTACTAAAAGAACATTTAGAAACCTTGGTGAAGGTCTAAAGTGATTCATAAACACATATGTCTTGTTCATTTCCTATTATTCCACATATATTGCCTATACAGTGGAATAACCACATATAAGTAGCATTGGTAGAGATATAAAGGCACTTGTATAGAGAATATTGGATAATTTAAAACTCTTTTGAAGTCATTGTGTGTTGAGGATATTATGGTAGGCTCATTTGAAGTGATAGATTACTAGTAAAGGAGTGAGGAACCATTCAAAAACCCAATGACTGTATTCAGGGACCTTTTCCCTATAAACATAGAATAGAGGACATCACCATTTTGTGGATGACATACAACAAGGTTTATAATGAGTTTTGATGCATCTAATGACCTTTTATTATAGAATCTACATAAAAGATAAACTTTGTAAAATATGAAGGGAAGATGACTTAAGGAGGATGGTTTTTGAGATACCTAAAGTTGCCCATTTATGTACTAAAGTTAAACAGTAAGACCTACAAAATTTGAAACCCCAAGGTGACTCTAGCACCCAAGGATGAAAATGAAACATACTCTCATGTGTGTATGACCTTATTGAGTGAAAATTAAATTCAATGAGCATAAATATCATCAAGAGAGAAGGAGGTACTAATTTTTTACCACTACACCACCTATAGGCCTCCTTGTCATTACAAAATGTATACCTGCAGGTTGGTTGTAGGGTTATAATGAAAAGTGGGTTAGATAGCCTTGATGACAGACCTCATCCCAAGTATAAAAGGAAAAAATGAAGTTATAATATGTTTTAAATAACTTCAATTAGGTTTTTATTCATTTTTTTAAAGGCCTATATCATATAGTTCACCTACAGGTCCCCACATAGTTAACTGTAGTTGACTATGAGAGGCATAGAGCAAAGGGACTATATTTTTTATGACGTTTCACATAATAAATATGAACATATGGTTTCAAACCAATATCAAATGACACTAAGGGATTAAATAAATCTTATTCATTATATTCAATGTCAAATAATTTGGGTAACCTATAGGTATAGTACCCTAAAGTTAAACACAGTCAGAGATAACACTCAACCTTGACTAAGGAAGGTATGGGGAGGGGTATGTAGGAGCTTTATGTGACAAGTAAACACAAATCACATTAATTACGATCATAAAAAATTTATTGGCTCTTTTTAATGGAAATAAAATAAAATAAATGACCCTAAGCATACAACATATAGTCTGCATCCTTGAACCATTATGCACAATCTCTTTCCTAGGAAGTATGTCTTAGAATTTGAAAGAGTTTAGGGGTCAAATAACCTATTCAATGGATCAAACTTGGTAAAAATCACCTATAAATTGAATAATCCCCTCAAATATTCATTTGGTTCTAAGGAAATAGAGGAAGTGCCCTTTTTGTCTCAGATAGAGAGCACTTCCTTTGTCCACAAAACCTACATTCTTGAGGAAGGAAGGTGAAATTATAGACCAGAAGCACATGGAACATTTAAATAATGTGTTAAATTTTAAATTAAATTTACACCAACATGTAATACATCTCACAGAAGGATGAAACCTAGCATGGAGGTTTAAACTCTCAAAGGTGCAAATAGGCATGTTAAGGCAAGGTTTAGGACTAGAGTTCAAATGAGAGGTCACCTTCAATTATAGCATGAGATAATATTTATAAATAGTTTTAACATGTTTATAGGATAAATTTTGATATGTATGAGCTATTGGAATGCAAGTAATTCATAAGGAAAGCCACTTTTTGCTTAGAACTACATCAGACTTGTGTAAAATGTGAAAATAGGATCGATAAGGTAATTTCAAATGCTCACATATTTCATAAGGATTTGCGTGGATATTAAAGGATTTTAGGGAGGTTTATGGAGGTCTTAAACTCTTAATATGTGTAATTTTATTTAAATTCCAATTTCTAACCTTCATTAATAATCCTTAAGAGTAGAAGTGACTCAAAACCCTTACAAGCCCTTAGATAAGGACCCAATTGGGAAAATGAGGTTGGAGGGATATCCAGGTGGAGTGGAATGAAAATTAAATTCTTTAATATTATATAAGACTCACTTAGGCTCCTCCCCACCCTTTTGGATTGTATGAAGTTATACGGATGGAGTACAAAACAAGGTATTTTTTACTATTTTGTGCATTGTATATGTTCTAGGAGGTTTTAAGAGATGAAATAAACTTTGGAAGGAAGATTAAGACTAAAGATAACTCACCATGTCTATTTTATGCCTTTTATAAATTCTTAAGTGTTCCTAAATGAGATCTCATGTTATCCAATCAAAACTGGCATAGTGAACATGTTAGTGAGAAGGGTGAAAAGCTTCAAATAAACTAATTTTAAGGTATGCCTGATGAATATAAGTCCATATATGGTCTTGAAAAGTTTCATATACACCCTTAAATGTATTTTCATGGGAAAATGAAGCCAAATTTGAGGCCAAGTGTGCAAGGTGTGTGAAAGAGGAATTTATTTCACTGTAGGCAGTGATGGCTCACTTCTAAAAGATTCCAGATGACTATGAATGCAACAAATGCATGTAAAATCATATTTAAAACCATTCACTCTCATTACAATAATTATACATATCCCTAATCAGTTCTAGGCTATTAAAATAGGGGTGAGTGATGAAGGTAGTTTCCTTGTGCAAATTTAGAACTATTACACCACATTTCAAGAGTTTCATGACTTGGGGTGACACTTGTGCTTCCTGACCTTGCATGATTAGTTTCACATTCCTTTCTCATGTAAAATTAACTCATTTTATTATCATGACAAGTATCCTTGTGACCTTTTGACTTCTTTCTTTTTTCTCTCTCTCAAGTTCTATAAGAACTAGCCATTTTAGCCTTTATAAATTATATTCCACCTAATTATGGTAAAGTCCTACTCATTTGCATACCATGGATAAATAAATACTAATAATTTTTATCTATTCCATAACTATTCATAGTGTGTTCACTTGAATGATTGATCTTTCTCATGTGATGTCTATTTTTTTCTTAGCATTATTATCTCATTCTCCCACCTATTTATAGCTTGAAAGCTTCTTCTTGTAGGTCATGTGAAGTGTTTTATGATGTGTCAAGTTTGAGTGAGTTAGTACATTCAAATAGTTCCATTCTAGGCCTCTTGTCTAGTCCTCCTAGCCTAAACATTCATCACCACTTCATAATGAAATATTGATATGAGAAGATTCAGATTAGATAAGTGTATATTTAGTTAGTATATTGGTCTCATGTGTGACATGTAATTGGTTTTTATTCATCAATAAATTTTGTGTATCACCTCCTTTAGGATAGTTTACTTTCTCTCCCTTTTCCCTCACAAGCATATGTGTAGTAGTGATCTATAAGTGGTACATCAAGAAAGCTAGTTTTATCTAGATATTCACCTCATTCTTAGGCTACCCACAACCTAGAGGTGTTTCAATTGTGCCACTTGGATGAGGAGAGCTGAGACATCTCCTCAAAGGGTGAAAATATAAGTGATAATAGTTTTTGGCATGCCCATTAGGACTCATTGTTCAAGGAGTTGAAATATTTTTGGTGTTGTCTTTCAACACATCAGCCTTTGGAGGCATCTATCCAAGCATAAATGGTGACTCTAAATTTACATTGGATAATCAAACATCCCAAGTTTTCCTTTTGAATATTTTTGGTAATTTTCTTTATGTTCTTTCTTCCCAATGAAATTTCATGGCTAATTTTAGTGTTGAGTATTTTTTTACACAAGTTGGTGAGGTATATCAATCTTATGTAATTCCCCATCAACCTTTGTATGATCCTTATCAGCCTTGTCATGATCCTTACCAACTCCAATATGACCCTTATCAACCATCTCATGAGTTTTATTAGTCTTATAACCAGCCTTTTCAATACCTTGTTCCTCCTAGTCAACCTAGTCACTTCTCAAATTAGTCTATTTTAACTTTCAAGCAAACTCTCTTAGGCTATGAGAGGTACATGATAGACTTTGACACACTAAGGGGACATGGTTAATATGTACCTATTCATTTCATTCATAAGGTGTGAGATGCATTAGATTTGATTAAGAGAGATTGGGCACCTATTGAGAAAGCAAATTGGCAAAGGATCACAAGTGAGATGCTAGATGTGGGTGGCTTGGTTGTATCTTTATAAGATAGGCTAAAAATTCATGAGGATTAGCCTCACCAAGTCTATTATCCCTCACATCCGCCTCCCCAATATTTATATTTATCCTACTTGGCCCCTACTCATGAACCCAATCAAGCTTATCAAAGTCATTTTTTTCCTAATCAACTGGAAGAGAGTTGGAAAGACAAACCTTGTTTTTGAACCAAACCTTGATAGGTAAATTAAGTTAGAAAAAAATTAGATGAATCAGTCCATCTCATTATAAAATTAAGTGGAATCTAAGCCCTCATTACCCTTTCCCATTACATCCCCACCTTAAAAATTAAATTCTAGATGTGAAATCCCAAGTTGGACATAAGGTGCAAAAGCCAAGCCTAAGGGGATCCCAAGTTTCTTGAACACTTCATCCACTCCTAAAATTACATCACTATCTCAAGAAGAGAATTATAATCCTAAGATGGAATAAGGTAGTGGAATATTTGGGAAGGAAAGGGGATAAAAGCCTTGATAAAGAGTGTGAAGTTGAGAAAGAGCTTGATCCTATACAAGTCCCTCCCACCCTTCCTTAAGAGACCCCTTATCCTCCATATTATCCCTCTTGTACTCCTTATCCTCATGATGATGCATATCAACTTCAAGAGAGACTTTTATAAGAGAATTTATCCAAGAAAATTAAATAATTAGAGTCAAAAATGAAATTTTTGAGTCAAGGTGTGATGGAAGGTTTAGAGCCAAAAGAAGATCCTTTGCCTAAACACACCCCATCTAAACTTCCTCAAGAGATGATCAAGCCAAATCAGATCTCAATGAAGTGGTTTTTAAAAGGAAGGAATAAAACCAAGCTATTTTATCCAAAGTTATACCTCCCTTTCCTCAAGAACTCCTAAAAGAATCCCCTACAATTTACTCTCAATCTGATTTTGAGTCATATGTTCCACCTCTACCAACTAGTTCATCTTTTCCTCACCCTATCACCCATTGCCTTAATGGACCTATGGTATGGGAACTTAAAGAGGAGAAGTTTATTGATAAAAATTTATAACTCTTTCTTGAAGAAAATATAGCTCCTTGGCAGCCTCATTGGACCAAGTCACATGATTACAAGATGCCTAGTCTTGGCATCACCAAGAAGGAGAAAGCAATTGAGGACTTTGCAATCCTTGGGAAACAAATTCATGTTATGTCAGTTGAGATGCAACTTGAGATCCCTCAAGAGGTTCTAAATTCTAATTAATATGTGGTATCTTGTGTTTATTTTTTTGATTGTGTTGATATTGAAGAATGTTTTCTTTTTGCCAAAGAAGAAGAAATCACCATTGATTCTTCCATCACTACCCAAGATATCATGGATGGGAAAGAACAAGTTCCTAATCAGCCTTTGGATGACTTGTTTGTAGTCATTGGATCAAGTTATATTCTCTTCAAGGAGGCTATGATCTATTCAAAAATGGAGAAGGTAGCCTTGACACTCAAGTGAGTATGCAAAGAAAAATCAACTTTTCAAATTTATCCTTTCAAGAAGCACATCCATTCCATGATGATATGCGTTAATTCATCAAAATGGGTTATCATCCTCTCAATTAGTTGGGAGAAACATATCATCTTTTGAAGGATGGAATAATATCCTATTGGCCTTAATCTTCTAAGGAACAAGAAACTACTCCTGTTGAAGCCATGGCTACCAAGAAGATACAAGTTCATCATGGCATGAAAAGTGGGCAGTAGTATAAGGTATGTGTACAAATTAAAGAGGAATACATTTACATTGGAGACCTATTTAAGGAGGATCTACTTTAAATTATATTAAGTGAATTTCTAAGGGATAGGTCTAATTTATCAAGCATCCAATCCAAGGAATAGCATGCTTAGCACTATGACGCATCTCATGAAGAAGAAGATTCAAGAAACTTTCCTTTTGATCTTGGAAATAAGGTATGCTTAGTTTCTAGTTGTGCATAGTTAGTTGTTTTCTATTTTCCTAAGTACTTTGAGCACATGTGTGTGTCTCGTTAGTGTGTTTCTTTTGCTTTGTGTATGTCTTTTATTTTGTGTGGTTGAGGTAATTAGTTATCTTGTCTTAGTCAAATTATTTTTTTCAAGTGCCAGTTATTCTTGTTTTGTTTTAGACTTCAGATGACTCCCTAATCCTAATGAACTGATAAGGCTACTGATCTTTAGTATAGCAAGAATACTACCCCTATGAGTCACCAATTTTTTGACCAAATTTGACCCTAAAAGTCAAATTGGGACCCCAATAGTTAAAAACTTGATTTTTAGGTGTTTTAGGGGTCTAATATTATGTCATAAGGTGTATTCTGGGTCATTTCATGTCACATTAGCCTTGGTCTTGGTCATTTTCAATCCTTATGTTTTTTTGAGCCATTTAGGGGTCATAAATGTAAGTGGCATGGTTTTTAAGGTGTCCATATGTCATTTTTTACTTTTAAAATTCTAAGAGGTCAGATTCCCTATCAAGAATGTCAGTCCCATTTGAAACATGTAAGTTATCTAGCTAAAAATCAGGAAATCCTCTGAAAAGGGAAAACTTTAGAACTTTTACGGCCCATGAGGGAGTGTGACACATAGTATAAAGTTGTGATATGACTATTCATCTTCCTTATACTCATTTTCATGCTTGACCTACTCTAGAAGTGCCATTTTTGAGATAAAACTATTATACTCCTTTTTTGCCTTTCTAGACACATAGAACTAGTCAATAGGTTTGTGCTTGGTACAGATAGTTGGAGAAGATTCAGACTAAAATCCTTTTGGAGATGGTATTAAACTAATATATATTCATTTCCATAACAATATTTAAAATATTTTTCAATTTTTCTTTATGAACCATCTCTAACAAGTTGACTATTGTTATTTTCTCACTATTTCCTATACCTTATAGGTTTTGTTATATTTTGGATAGGTTCATAAAATGTAGTTAGTTATGTTGGATCTCTAGGATTTTTGATCTCTTATAAAATTATCTTCATGATTTTTTTCATTCTTCATGGTATTTTTATGATCAAGTCATCTCATGTTGTAGGAAGGTCTCACCATGTGAGGTCTCATTTAATGTTTTCCTTGTTTGTAAATTGTTGGTTCTCTATAGAGGTCTCATGTAGATGTGATATGATTTTTCACATTTATTAATGCAATAATTTTTCCCTCCTTAAATTATTTGTTTCATCACACCATGCTTTGAACAATTTTTAGTATTGTTACTCACAGTCAACTCCTTGCTTATTCTTACTTGTAGTCATAAAGAATCACATGTGTGGAGTATGTTGAGCATGATTCATGGAGGTGTAATGAGACTATCAAGATGTGTAACACACTATAATACTAAGTACATCAATTATATAACTTCACTTATCAATAAGAAGAGACTATGGCAGTCATACTCAGTCACTCACACATTCTTCCATTGGTATGCACCTACAGGTGCTTCAAAGGAAGGATAACACATCAATATGAAGTATTTTACCCTATTTTGATATGATATTAATAGATACATTTGATACCTTTAAAATATATAATATTGATGATAAAGTCATACTTCATTTTCATAATTCACACTCCTTTCCAATGCCTCTGGCTGCTTGCATACAACTCATACACACCTATAGGTGCTCTCAAGATGATGTCATGTTGAAAGGGCAGATTTGATAGGTGTTTCAATACTTTTGAGTACTAACATAAAATTTTTAAACCTTGGTAAATATATTTATTTTTTCACAAACACATATGTCTTGTTCACTGTTTATTATTCCATATGTATTACATGCATAGTGGAATAACCACCTAAAGGTGGCATTGGTAGAGATATAAAGGTGATTGTATGGAGAATATTGGATAAGTTGAAACTCTTTTGAATTCCTAGTGTTTTTATTATATTATTTTATGCTCATTTTAATTAATATATTACTATGAAAGGAGTGAGGAACCATTCAAAAACCCAATGACTGTATTCAAGGACCTTTTCCCTAAAAACATAAAACAGAGGACCTCACCATTTTGTGGATGACATACAACAAGGTTGCCAATGAATTTTGATGCATATAATGACCTTATATTTAAGACTCTTCATATAATATAAAATTTTAAAAATATGAAGGGTATATGACATAAGGAGGATGGTTGTTGAGAGACCTAAATTACCCATTTATGCACTAAAGTCAGACAGTAACACCTACAAGATTTGAAACCCCAAGGTGACTCTATCACCCAAGGTTTCAAATGGAACATAATATCATGTGTGTATTACCTTATTGAGTGAAAAATTAGTTTAATAATAATAAATATCATCAAAAGAGGAGGTACTAAGTTTTGACCACTACACCACCTAAAGGCCTCCTTGTCTTTACAAAATGTATACCTACAAGCTAGCTATAGGGTTACAATGAAAAGTGGGTTAGATATCATTGATTACATACCTTACCCCAAGAATAAAAGGGAAAAAATCAGTTTTAATATGGTTTAAATAACTTCAATTATATTTTTATTCATTATATTCAAGGCCTAGATCATATAGTTCACCTACAAGACCCCACACAATCAACTTTAGTTGACTGTGAGAGGCAGAGAGCAAAGGGACTATGATTTTGATGAGGTTTAGCATAATCAAGATGAAAAAATGGGTATAAAACAATATAAAATTAACATAATGGATTCAAATAATCTTATTCATTATCTTCAATGTCAAATCATGTAGGGTAACCTATAGGTACAGTACCTTGAAGCTAAACACAGTCAGAGGTAGCACTCAACCTTGACTAAGGAAGGTACGGGTAGGGGTATGTAGGATATTTAAGTGATGAGAAGAGTTGAAGAATATTCATTAAGATCATGAAAACCTATATAGTCTCTTGGTAGTGGAAAACAATAAAAAAATGACCCTGAACATACAACATACAGTCTGCATCCTTAAACCACTATGCACAACCTCTTTCCCAAGAAGTTGGTCTTATAATTTGAAAGATTTTGGGGGTAAAATGACAAGGTAAAGGGATAAAAATTGGTAAAAATAACTTATATAACTTTAAGAATCACCTCAAACATTTATTTGGTTTGAATAAATAGAGGGTGTGTCCTATGTTTTGTCTTAGATAGAAGGTACTTATTTTGTGCACAAAACCTACATTCTTGAGGAAAGAAGGTGAAATTTTGGACCAAAAGCACATGGGACATTTAAATAAGTTTTTAAAGGGTAAATTAAATATACACCAAAATTTAATACATCTCATAGAAGGATGAAACCTAACAGGGAGGTCTAAACCCTCAAAGGTGCAGATAGGCTTGTTAACGCAAGGTTTAGGACTAGAGTTCAAATGAGAGGTCATCTTAAATTATAGCATGAGATAAGATTTATAACTAGTTGTAAAATTTTTATAGTATTAATTTGTATATGTATGAGCTATTGGAATGTATTGAAGTCATAAATAAAGCCACTTTTTGCTCAGAGTTACATCAGAATTATACAAAATGTGAAAATAGGCTCGATAAGGTAATTTCAAATGCTCACATCTTTCATGAAGCCTTGAATGGAGATTCAAGGAGTTTATGTAGGTTAATGGAGGTCTTAAACTCTACATTTGTGGAAATTTTTTTAATTCCAATGTCTAACCTTCATGAACAATCCTTTAGAGCAAAAGTGACTCAAAACCCTTATAAACCCTTGGATAAGGACCAAATTAGGAAAATGAGGTTAGAGGGATATCCAAATAGGGTTTAATGACCATGAAATCATTTTACCTTTAATAATACTCTATTAGGATCCTCCCCACCCTTTTGTACTATATGGAATTGTATGAATGGAGTATAAAATAGGGTATTTTTTTACTGTTTTATGCATTGTGCAGGTTTTAGGAGGTTTCAAGAGATGAAATAAACTTTGAAAAGAATATTGACACTTAACATAAATCTCCATGTTAATTTCATGCCTTGAAAAAAATCCTAATTTTTACTATAATAGCTCTCATCTAAGCCAATTAGAATTGGCATAGTGAACATGGTAGTGAGAAGGGTGAAAAGCTTCAAGTAACCTAATTTTAAGGTGTGCCTAATGCATCTAAGGCCTTGAAGTGTCTTTAAAAGTGTCATATACTCATTTTTATGGATTTTAATTTGAAACTAAAGCCAAATTTGAGGCCAAGTGTGCAAATTGTGTGAAAGAGGATTTTCATTGACTATAGGCAGTGATGGCTCACTTTCAAAAGATTTCAAATGACTAAGAATGCAACAAATGCATGGAAAATCATGTCTATAATCCTTTACCCTCATTAAAATAATTATACCTATCCCTAATTAGTTTTAGGATGTTCAAATATGGTGAATCATGAAGGCAATTTTCTTGTGAAAATTAAGAACTCTTATGCCACATTTCAAGAGTTTCATGACTTGGGGTGACACATGTGCTTCTTGACCTTGCATGATCAAATTCACATTCCTTTATCATGCACAGGTAACTCATTTTATTAGCATGACAAGTTTCCTTTTGACCTTTGGACTTCTTTCTTCTTTTCTCTCTCTCAAGTTCTATAAGAATTATCCATTTTGGCCTTTGTAAATTATGCTCCACCTGAGTATGGTGAAGCCCTACTCATTTGCATACCATGGATCAACAAAGACTACTAATTTTTACCTCTTCTATGATTATTCATAGTGTGTTTACTTGAATTATTGATCCTTCTCATGTGATGACTATTGTTTTATTAGCATTATCGTCTCATTCTCCCACCTATTTACAGCTTGAAACTTCTTCTTGCAAGTCATGTAAAGTGTTTTATAATGTGTCAAGGTTGAGTGAGTTAGTCTATTAGAATAATTCCATTATAGGCCTCTTGTCTAATTTTCCTATCATAAACATTCATCACAACCTCATAATGAAATATTGATGAGAGAAGATTCATATTGGAGAAGTGTATGTTTAGTTAGTCTCTTGGTCTCATATGTGACATGCAGCTGGTTCGTAGTCATCAATAAATTTTGTGTATCAACTCCTTTAGGATAGTTTACTTTGAGTTTTCTCTCCTTTTTCACTAAAAATCATAGGTGTATTATCGATCAACAAGTGGTATTTTCATTAACGGATCTAGCCCTATCTAGAGATTTGCCTTATTCTTAGGCTACCCCTATCCTAGAGGTATTTCAATTGTGTGACTTGGATGAGGAGAGTTGAGACATCTCCTCAAAGGGTGAAAATCCAAGTGACAATAGGGGTGTAGCATGAAATTAATCCCCTAAATCTAACACCCAATAATTATTAATGTTATCTAAAGAAAGGATTAAATCATCTTGTAACACATTACCTGCTATATTTGCTTCTTTATTTTTATCTAGTTGTCTATCTCCTTGTTTTCCTTTTTAAAACCAACAATATTTCCTTAGGTGTCCTTTATTCCCACAAATATAACACACTAACATTCCTCTCTATTTAGATATACCATTCTTAGACTTACCATGATTCCCTAGGCCCTTTTCTCTATCATTTTTTATCTTCCCTTATTCTCCATAGTCAAAGCATTACTTGATGTCTCACCTGTGCTTTTTCATCATATTTCCTTACTAAGAATAACATCAATAACATCATCAAACTTTAAAGTGTTTAAACTAGAGATATAATTACTCAAATCCATGACCAATCTATTCCATCTTTCTGGCAATGAGCACATAATTAAAAGATCCCTGACCTCATCATCAAAATTTACTCCTATAGAGCTTAACTGGTTTGTGACCATGTTAAATTCATTTAAATAATCAGTAATAGACCCACCTTATAACATTTCTAGATTAAATAAATGCTTCATAATAAATACCTTGTTGGAGGCTGAGTGTTTTTCATACACTCTATCTAATGTCTTTATCACATCCATTGTTGACTTTTATTTTGAAATATTGAAGGCCATCGATGTTGTTAGGCATAGTCATATTATTCCTAGTGCATTTATATCAAGAATATTCCAATATTCATCCTTCATAGTCATTATCTTCTTTTTTATTCCTATCAATAGTGGGAAAATATCCTTCTAACATAGATAGTCCTTCATTTGCATCTTTCATAGCTAGCAGTTTTTGTCATTGAACTTCTCGACCTTAAACTTTCCTTCTTCTACCATTGCTCCCACTTGAACTAAAAACCCTCTTTTATTATGAGTTTATCTACCAAATAAACCTTTGAATCTGATATCAGTTATTAGAAATATAGAATATAGATTAATATTGATGAATTAAAGATGGAAATAAAATTCAAAAAACACAACACAATAGAGACACAGATTTAACATGGTTCATCTAATATGGGCTATGTCCACACAAAAACAACTAGTCCTTATTATTTAGTTCAACAAATGAAGAGAAAAACCTATAATATATCCATTGCAATATCCTTTTTACTCACACATAATATGGCACCATGATAACCATGCCCTCATTATCAAAGAAGGGTTACATATTAGGGAACAAATGCATAAACATAATTTCTACCATTAGCTCTGTGACCTAATAGCGAATGATCTAGATTTACTATGAAATCAAAATACTTTATAATGCATTTTTAATAAAAATTTTCTTTACAGGGGCTGCCCCCGAACCCCCACTAGGGGTGCTCCAAATATGGTCAATGCCCCCATGGTGACCATAGTGGGGGGAGTTCCCCCCCTGTCACCCCTATCAAGAATTGGGCATTATAATAAAATTAGGCTCTACCATCCAACATAGCATTGCCTAGATTATAATGTTGGTACAATATATATTTGGTGGTAGTTGATTTATCCTTCTCACCAAGTTAATCTATGTCAAACATTCATTCTACTGAGACCATGCCCTTAGGTATACTATTGGTTTTCAGATTGATTACCCTTTCCTCATCTAGTTCATACTCTTCTCTTTCATCTTCATCTATAATTTGTGATTCAAATACCTCTGTGTTGGTGATGAATTCAATGATATGTTGATCATCATTAAATACCTATGAGTTAATGATATTATCAATAATACAAGGAATAAAAACTAACTCTAGTGATAACCTTCTTAACTTTGAGTCAGCTAGGGGATCCAAAGTGCTTGCAACTATTTTCAATGAATAATTACAAGAATATTGGCTTCTAATTTACTTGACCACTAGTTCTGAGTCACCAAAGACCTTGATATTCTCGACCTTCTTCCTTAGAGTAAATTGGAGACCATGAACTAGTGCCTCATGTTTAGCTATGTTGTTTTTTCAATCAAATTATAGGTGAAATATAGCTAAGTGATATATTCCTCTAGGATTAATGAGCTCAATATTAGATCCACATTCATTCTTAGATTTAGAGCCATCAAATTTTAGTATTCACAAATGATTGTTGGCTATATACATTGGGTTATGACAAGCAGGTGTTACTGTAACATTGATTTCTCTATTGATTTTATCAACACCAAGTGGGCATACATATTATTTCTCAGCCGCTAGGAAACTTTGATCTGGTCCTTAATAGAAGAATTAGGAATAGAGTTATCCAAGATGGTGATATTCTCATCATGTGAGCTTATAAACTCCTTGTTTTCATTTATATAACTCTCTTTTGCCTTATTGATTTATGACTCAGCCATACCTATGTTGACAATAATAGTTGAAAACCTTGTTTGACACTTAAATCAGTTGGTTTCACATCCTCATATACTATGACATCACTAGGGAATGAAGTTATTTTAGGTACACAAAGGAAATAATCCTTATCTAGATGGTATAACCATTCAAACTATGATCTCTCTTGCATGGATAAGTAGCTAATGAATAGTCTCTTATTAACTTTTACCTCTTTATCAAGTACATAGACCCCACGCCTAGATTATTCATACAAGATTTCATTCATTTTTTTATATTCCATGATCATGTGAGTCATCTTTGGCTCACGTTCAATTCTAATTTGATTGGGTATGCCATGCCATGGGAGCCACAGATGAGAGAACTCAGTTACCATGTAACAGTTTAGCATTTTAAACCAATATTTTCTTAGAAACATGCCATAAGTATCATGTATAATAACTATCTAAATGTCAATAAATTGATGTGCTTTATGATTGGAGTTCAGCTACATATGGATGTGGTTTAACTCATCAACAACCTTAACCACTAATTTTTCCAATTAAACAAAATTCCTATTTGAGTTTTTAGGTGTCAAATCTAACTACTGGAAAATAGTATAAGGCATCATGTCAATAGAGGCACCTAAATCCATCAAAAAATTATGTAAGTGTTTATCAAAAATATAAATTGTTGGGAAGAAAGGAGGAGTTTTAGTCTTCTCTTTATAAATTACAACATGAGCATTAATGTTTCTATTAAATTCTTTCCATTTTGGATTAGATAATTCTTTTATTAATAAGTCTTTTTGGTTAGAAATTTGGAGTAATTCAAACATCGTTATATTGGCCTTAGTTCATTTTAGATCATTTATAATGATATATCCATATTTTCCTTGTTCTATTAGTTTGTCATTTTATGGGGGTGTAGATTTATTCTTGGCTTGATAAGACATTTTATGTCATGTAGATGAAAGTGGGTTATTAGTCCAGTTCTCATTAGGTGGAACTTGAAATTGTTTGAAGGACCAGATGTAGTTAATGGACTTTAGAACTTACTCCTTGACTGATATTTTTTTCCCATTTTAAACTATTTAAATGCATGAAACTTATCTAAGTTGTCCTCAATCTCATTTTCATTCTCAAATATAAACTTTTAAGTTTCTAAAAATAGATTTGTACTAGCGTTCCCTCTACCTTGATTAGAGTTACTAGTGTCGTGTGCAAACACTATCTCTAGGTTGTCCATCTCTTTTTGAAATATGTTTGAGGCTACAAAGAATTGGACATAATAAATCTCAACATGATCATCCATGTTGTGCAAGATACACTAGGTAAGCAATGCCAAATTAGCCAAGTTCATTATGTTTGAGGTGCAATTATTATTTATTTGATTTGCATTATCTAGTGGACTAGGCACTTTTCCATTGTTTGGCATCATGCTTCACTGTCTATTAGTTCTCTAGAAGTTAAAATTTATATTTAGTGGTGGGTTATTTTCATTTTGGTTGGTGTTATGGGGTACTTGTCTATGCAAATTTAACATATCATTCTTTAACCTTTGAACCATCTATAGCAAATTTTCTACTTCTAAGTGCATACTAACATTTTGTTGATTTCTTATTTGCGGTTGTGGGTTATCCATAGGTATAGCAAAATATATAAATGTAGGGATAGTGGGGCATGCTTGGTTAGGATAATTATTAATAGGAGTGTGTTTATTTATAAAGGATGGGATAACATGTTAGTTGTTAGTAGAGGTAGCATAACCACTCATGCTAGGAATCGTAGTAGTGTTATTATATGCAACAGGAACTAATTGTTGATTGTTTGCTTATGATAAATTATGATTGAGAGGCATATCAGGCTAACTAATTGACATGTATTTCCATGGAATCAAACTATATACTAGTTTTAGACTTGAGTACATGGTTTCTAGGATCAGATTCATTAATGGAGTGTTATGTTGAAGAGCATGGTTGATCATTAAAATATGGTTGTAAGCACCCAATTGGCCTAATGAAGGTATAGGACCAAATATATATCCTTATGGCACCATATTTTACTTAAATTTTACAACTTCATTATAGGATAATGATAAGGATAAGATGGATAATGGGGTTCTTATAAGGAACATAGAAGTCATTGAGTTCAAATCCCTTAGGTAAGTTTGTATAGCAGCCACTTCCATTTGAGTATATGGGTATTTTAACCTTTGATAAATTTTGTGTAAGTGTGCATTGAAGACACTCATGGATTCATTTGGCTCACTACGGGAAGTAAAAAATTGATGGTATAAAATATTCAAATCAATGGGTAACCTAAAGTGATTAATAAACACAATTTTTAGATTATTTTAGGAAGTGATAAACCTATTTGGTAACCCAAGATTCTAGGCATATGAAACTTCACCCAAGGAGTAAGGAAATAGAATGTAAGCCATGTCTTCATGTTAAACTTTTGTTTAGATCAAGGCATATTTGAATGCCTAAATATGCTCCTCAACTATTTTAATCCTATTTGGTATGTATTTCAGATATAATTTGTCAAGATTCTTTGGCAAGTCATGGATAGGCCCTAGAACATTCATAGGGCATCCACCTCCACCAATCCAAGAGAGATTAGCCACCATTGTTGGGTTCTAAGGGGAACAAATGGTTTAATGAAAGGAACTGCAATCATAGGGGAACTATTAGCTGAGAGGATTTGTCAAATTTTTGGTTTCCATTTGTTTGCTCTTAGTTTTTGTGCTCAGTGAATTATAACAACTAAAAATTAGCCACTATAGACTTTGATCTCATAAGTATCCATCTACTTTTTAGTTTAGATTTAAAAATATCCAAGCATGGGTAATGTTTCTCAATGTTTAAATTTAAATTTTTTATATTAAAATTTTAGTTTCATGTTTATAGATAGGTGCAGGCCCTCCTTCTAGCACCATTTCCTATTGACATGTATTTTAGCACATGCCATCATTGTAGGCTTGTTTCTTTACTTGCCTCTCTTGAAAAGAGATTCATGAGAATCTCTCCAAGGTTTATATCTACCTATTTTAGGTGCACTCACTAAGTGGCTCATTATAACCATTCCATATCAAGGGGCCTACTAATATACACCTCTAACATAATTTCAATGGCTTTTGGGTACTTGAACAATGTACAAGGGAATATGGGTTTTACTATTTTGTTTGATTAGGTTTTGTGTAGGTGTTGAAAATAGATAAACAAACATTCATTTTAGTGTTTTCGAATTACAAATAAATGTATTCATAGTTTTATTTTAAAGTGGGTTTATGACTAATTTTAGAGTTCATTCTATTGAGTTTTAGCATTCAACAATGCAATAATATTCAATGGATGAAATATATAAATCAAGATAAACATTCAAATGGACTAGTTTCATTCAAACCCTAGGCTAATAACTTGATTAAAAATAACAAAAGAGAGGGGAAAGGGAAATAAAATAAAATCCTACAATAATGGTGGAAAATATGATATCATGATCATAATAGCTCCATAAATAAGCCTCTGATCTAGCCATTGTGTGCACATTCAAATACAGAACCAATGTAATATTCTAGGAAGAATAAAACCACAACCATCATATACACATGTAAATTGAAGAAAATAATCCCATGTATTTTATTAATAAACATACATCATTTTGACAATCATATTTAGAGTTTATTACAATCAATCTCTTAAAAAAATTCCATCATAACGGTAGGAAAGGAATCGAGGGAGATAAATTAAGATAAAATATCAAATAAAATTATAGGAAAAATGAAAGGGGTTGGCTCCAAATATCTTGTGGAAGAATAAAATTCCACCCTTTGAGTGTGAAAATGAAGCAATACATAGCAAAGGGGATTCCATGGGGATGATTTTCCCTCCAAAATGATCACCAACCACCATTAATGCACCTAACTACCTTCTGCTCTTTATTCTCCCTCCAAAGTCACCAATTTCACTATTCATTTCCTAAAAGAGTCCCAAAAAAAAGATAAAATAAGTAATTAAAATAAAAGAATAGTAAAAAATGCACTAAATGTGAACAAGTTTTAAAATGCGCATGACTAAGCAAAATTAAGGGGATAGTTGCATCTAGGACAGAGTTAACTTTATATCAAATCAAATTATTCAAATTTTTGATACCCAAGTGAAAATTTATCATCAAAATATGAAAGGCAACCCCAAAACTTACCCAGTGGACCTAATCAAGCTTTTTGGGGGGTCTGCCTATATTTTAATGTTTATTTTTAAAATTTGAGTTTTCCAATGATAATCAGGATTTAGAAGCTAGAATATCACTAAGTGGGCATTTTGACATGTTTATAGACCTAATCGAGTCTTTTTCTCTTACCAACATTGGCTCAAGATGCTAAGGGGCTTTTGTTAGGTGTTTGGGGCTCAAATCTTGAAGTATGGTCTATTGAGGCTCTAAAGGCCTTTAACTTATAGGTGTCTAATTTTTTGGGAATCAAAGGCATTTTTACCTAAGGTTTTGAGAGATTGAGCAACAAATCCCTAAAGGGATGGGCGTCAAGACTCCAAGGGGGAACCTTGACATATAAAGAACTACAATGGATGAATTTTTTAATGACCTAGTTAAGAATTTCCCCCTAATTGATAATGGAATAGGGCCCCTAAGATCCCCAGAAACCTATTTGGGGATTGAGGTTTGATAAACTTTTTCAAATCACAATGAAAGGTTTGAAGACCTAGTCAAGGTTATAAACCCTAAACACACCTAAAGGAATGAATCTTAGATCCATTCCAACCTAATCAATAAAATTATCCTAAATAACAAAGGATTCCACTAAGTTAAATCCCACATTATCTAATCATGGTCCCTGGCCTTATTAACATTAAAAATCAAAACAAATGACACCCCTTGACCTAATCATGTTTTGAAGCCCGATTAGCTCTATGGGACTTAGATATTTTAAATGTAGACCCAACCTCAAATATAACTAGACAAGGAAATTTTAAACCTATATACTTAATTAAGGTTTGAAATCTCAATTATTTGTATGGACTTAGAAAATAATTCAACTTTTATAGCCAAACCTACTTGGGGTTCAAGACAACCTTTTCTTTAGATCTTTAATTGGACATAAGTTGGTCAAAAACTCATCAAATGACCAAGTCAAAAATATGAAAGTGAATCACATGATCTTGGTCATATCAATGAAATGGATTTTAGGAGATAAATGGGCATGAAAATATAAATTACCCCTAAAGTGGATACAAGGATCTGAGAGAGCGAGCGTGCAAGAATACCATGCACATATAAATATAGCCAAGCTCCACTTTGGGGCCAAGATGTATATATGAAAATTTATCATTCAAACTTAGTTATCATAATAGGATAAGTTTAGAGATAATAAAAGGAATAAAAATTGATATGACCTCTTAGAGAAATCTAAGAGAGATAAGAGAGACAGGGTTCAATGCAAATTGGGAGGTCAAAACTCTATTTTCGTAGTAAGTGTAAAATACTAAGTTGACTTGTAAAAACTTGGTATTTTTGATAGTGATAGTTTTGGGTCCCAATTCAACATGAAAAGTTATATATACCACTAAGATAACTTAATATTATTGATACTAATGATTTGTGAGTGCAAGTGAGAGTAGAGCAAAAGGTGAAAAAAGGAGGTTCCTTGATTCTTTAGAAGAATTAGGGCATGTTGTGTAATAAACAATAGGAACCATTAAAAATTCAACCCAATTACCAATTTCAATTCCTATATCAACTCAAAACATGGGTACCCATCCTTTGGTGACTTCTCAAACTTCAAACCTTAATGATCAAAATGTGCAAGGTCTTCTATAAACTATAAAACTTTTGCAAGCTAAGGTTACTAATATTGAGAAAAATTATATGAAGTAACCTTATGTTATTAATTCACAAGAGGTGTTACATAATTATATTACACCTAAAATATCTTTACACCCTTTTCCAATTGGTTTTTTTGCACCAAGTTCACATTTTATGATGGCAAGGGTGATCTTTAATAACATCTTTGATCCTTCTATGCAGTATGTCTTGATTATGCTTCTAAAAATAAAATTTTTGACTAAATTATTTCCAAGAAACCTCAATGAATATATTTTATGATGATTCTATGTTACAACCCCATTGGGTTTTACTAAAAAATCACATAAAAATAAATAAATTTAACTTAGCATACTTTACAAATAATCTTCTCCATTAATTAACATAATGGTTTACTATTTGATAGATAAATACATCTAAAACATGTGAATTAAATACAACTAACCCATTAATTAATTTAAAATAAGATATTTTAAATAGTCTTAAATAGTTTAGAATATGAAAACTCTCTCATAACACATATGTTGAGTGAATGGTACAATAGTGCATTGGAATAATCCATTTTTACAATTAAACACATATATAGTTTATGTCATTTCCATCATTAAGAACCATGTACAAGTGTACAACCACTACTATATCTAATAAAAAAATACTTAATGTACAAATATTAAAAAAATCATTGTAAGTCATAATATCACATGTTAAGGAGTGTAAAAGTACATTTTAGCTTCATAAGGCAGTTCAACAATCAATATAATAGAATGAGTGTATATCCAAAATGGTTGATCAACTGAATAAAGGGAGAGCATCATCATGGTGATTTTTCTCTAACCACAAACCATTGGTCTCCCACACACCTCCCCACTAGGACTGGACCTTCCCTTCATAGAGGGGTAGATAATGGCAATGTGGATATCAAGAATTCAATCATAACCCATGTGTAGTACAATAACTAATACATGCAGTAATCATATAGACCATGGAAAATAATCCTATATATAATATGAAATCATGCATATGCATGTAAACTATAAAGTAAAATGGAATGAAAATGTTTTATCTTTAATATTACTTTGGCTAAAGTTTTTCATTATAGATTTCAGATCACTCATGGATATGAGTCAAATCCACACACGCGCACATACTCTCTACTAATGAATATCAATATATCCTATGATACTAGATGATAGGTATATGCATTACATGGCATCAACCTCATATGCCAATCATACATTATCATAAGAAAATATACTATGGTGTAGTCTTATAAACCAATTCAAAGACATACTAATAATAGATTTGTAGTATACAAACACTTAATAATTCAAGATGGATCTTCACATGATTATACAATAAAAGTTTAAAACATCCATAGTTTATGTAAAATTGCTTTACTTTTCCAATATAAAACTATTATTAACACATCCAAGAAATTCAATTTTATATCTATCATTGACATTCTTAATCTCAAAATGTAAGCATGCTTGCATACCTATGTTATATAATTCCAAGTAAATAGATACATTATCCTCTACTCAATTTAATTCTACAACCTTAATTTACTTAAAATTCATTAACACTATACAAAAAGAATAATAGGTCAAACAAAATTCTAAAATCTCATGTACACATAAAATAAGGATTATCTACCAATTATTCAATCCTTATTTACTATTTTGATAATTACTTAACATGATACATTTTTTTTGTTTTAGTATATATATAGATTATATCTATGTGTATACATATATATACTTCCATGTCTTTTCATTACTCAAGAGCAAGATTAAATAAACATCATTTTCTCAAGATTATCTATAGAGGAATACAAACATATTTTTGTTTGATTAAAACATTTCAAAATCCCCTAACACTTTATTCCATTTGAATCCAAATCACCATTGAATGTGATACAAATTTATCTAATATGCCAACTCCACATAATATTATCTATAAATTCTATTGTATCTCAACTATGCATGTATATTTTTTTAACAAATAAGACCTAAAATTTTGGTTGACTATCGATTATGAACATTATTATATCATGTGTGTGTGTGTGTGTGTGTGTAAATATGTGTGTGTGTGCATGTGCATGTGCATGTATATGCACGTGCATGTGTGTGTGTGTGTGTGTGTGTGTGTGTGTGTGTGTGTGTGTGTGTGTGTGTGTGTGTGTGTGTGTGTGTGTGTGTGTGTGTGTGTGTGTGTGTGTTTGTGTGTGTGTGTGTGTGTGTATTATCAATCATATACACATATATGTATGATTGTAATATAAATTATAACTTCATCTATAGCTTGTATAAGTTTCAAAATACTACCAAAAACCAAAAGATACCCTTCAAATTAAATATTTCATATATGAATACACATGAATATAATTCTAATAACAAATGCATCTATAAATTATGTAATAAAAGTATAGTTGTAGACAAATTTTCCCTTTTTATCAAGGTAGGAACCTACAGCTTCCTATGTAAAGACCTATAACTACCAATCCATAATTCCAAACATATATCCTCAAGTTTGGAGCAACTTTTAGATCAAACAATACATCCCCAGGTATAAATTAATATTTAAATTCTTAATCGATAAAATATATTGTCTTATTTTAATATCAAATAGTGAAGGGAGTCTAATAATTAAGTTGACTATATATCCTAATAATAAATCGTGTTATATTTTCCAATTTATTATACACAGTTAGAATAAATGTAGTAGGTGTATTTATCATAGGTAAATAAACTATCTAAAAGGCTATATTTTCACTTGTATGGGCCTTTACATGGAAATGAGTTCTATCCATAGGTTTTTAGAGTGACACAGTCAAACAAAAACTCCATTCTTTTCTCTAAAACTATGCAATAAGATTCAAATGTTAAATTTCTACCAAAATATGCATTCAAATGCAATTTAATACTTAACCTACGTAAGAAATGCATTCAATAATTTTTATAAATATAAAACTCATTTTATATATAGTTACAAGAAAAACCCATACAATTTATGTTATTAAAATGAAATACCCTACCTTCCTGGTCACTAGCAAAGGCTAGTGTCCAAATGCAGATGTTGGTAGTCCTTTTTCCTTTTGATAATGCTCTTTCTCTTTCTTCCATGACCCCCTAACTCTTCTATTTTCATTATTCTTATTCTATTTCCCTTTCTCATCCACATTCTTCGTGCCCTTGATTTTTCATGAAATTCTAAGAGTTCTCCCTTATAAGACTCAAATTCATAAATGCATATTCCTTCATTCTATCATTTAACTTGATATTCTATATCCATATTTTTGTATGGTGGATGCATGCTAAACCCTACTAATTAGATTCCCACAAAATTAGGATGTCAACACTATAATGATAGCAAAATAAACCTAAATTTTCTTCCTAATGATTTCAAAATTACCTAAATTCTTTTTGGTTCAAATAGTGCATGGTAATGATGCCACTAGAACCTTTGAAACCAATGTAGATGTCTAGACATATGATCAAAATTAAAAAACACTAAGCATTAGTTTTACTTCATTCCTTAAAACAAATGTAGTCTTTAAAGAGTAGGATGGATTTAAAATCCTTCCCCTTTTAAATACTTCATCCAAATGAATTTTATTTCAAACATATGTTCTGAAAATAAATAATAATGTTCAACAAAAAAAATATTCAAACAGATGAGGAAACAACCTATAGTATTCCCCATGATCATCTCATATTATTCCTCACAATCCCCTCATGTGGCACTATCTTCATAATATTGGTCCCATTAGATCTTGCATTGTGATACTTTCCCATTGTGGAAACTAAGCTTGTGAGTATCAATTATTCTAATTGATTATATTGTTACCACCCCTAGATACAAAACCTATAATGCATTTTAATTAAATACATGTGATGGATAAACTATATATTTCTTATGATAAGATACATGAAAAAAATTATATATTTGTGCTAAATCTGGTAGCAAATCAAGCCTATATGTTATAGTATTAATCACTTCTAGAACCTCAAAGGGTTATATATATCTTGGTGATAATTTCATTGATTCCCAAACTTAATGGTACTCTTTTGTGGTTTGACTCATATAAAAAATTTAGGATAATTTTACTGATTCTCCAACTAAAAATTGCCTTGTAATCTTTTTCAAATAAGCATAATGTTTATGCTTGTCATTAGCTTTAGTCAATATTTACTTTATTAGTTTCACCTGTTCTTCCATTTTAGAAAGCATACCAAGTATAAAGAGAACTCTATCTTCTAATTTATCTTATTTGAATGGTGTTCTACACCTTCTACCATACAATGCTTCAAAATGATCCATTTTCAATGTTGATTTGAATGAATGATTATAAGCAAACTCAACCAATGGCAGGTATTCTTCCTTTTTGTATTATTAGTCTTGTAATACATCCTTGAAATATATTCCAAGATCTGATTCATTCTTTTTGTTTTTCCATCCATTTTAGGATGATAAGTTATTCTAAAGTTCAATGGTGTAACCAAGGTTGCATTAAGATTTTTCCAAAACCTTGAGGTCATCCTAGGGTCCCTATTTGAAATGATATTTTATGGAAACCCATGTAATCTATACACTTCATTTACAAATATTTTAGAAAGCATTGGTGCATCATCTGTCACATTACTCAAAATGAAGTGTGTTACTTTGGTTAGTTTATTAACAACCACCAATATAATATCAGGATGACTCCTTGACATAGGAAAACCTTGGAAAAAGTTCATACTAATGACTTGCCACTTCAATTGTAGTAGGGAATGTGGGTACAAAAACCTAGTAGGATGCACAAGTTCAACCTTGAATCTTTAACATTCCAAGAATATTGACACAAATTCCATTATATTTTTATTGATTCTTTTCCATAAATGTAATGGTTTTAGCTCTGCTAAGAGCTTAGTTACACAAAGATGTCCTAAATATGTAGCATTATGTAACTCTTTCAACATAGTAATCCTAGAATCTTCTTTGTCAAAAACGTAATTATTTTCATTGTAACCCAAAATTCCATCATTATCAAATTGAAATCCTTTATATCTAGGATCTTATGACTCCTATGATAAATATTTCTTTACCTTCTCATATAATTCATCTCTTTGGGAGAACTTCACTGCATGATCTCAAAAGCTACTCTTGATAGTAGCCAAAGTTTCAATGTACCTTATATGGCTAAGGGCATATGAAACTCTATTTTCCTTACCCTTAATGTATCTAATGTCAAATTCATAATATGATAAGAATTATAACCATTGTCTTTGATGAGCATTAAGGTTGGGTTGGGTAAATATGTACTTAACCTCCAATTTATGTTTTTTTAGACCAAATTTTTTTACCAACAAGTAGAACCTCCATTCTTGTAAAGCATCCACTATGAAAACTAACTCTTAGCCATGCGGGGCATAGTTTGACTCATAGTGCTTTAATTTAATTGATTCATTATTTACAACTAAGCCATCTTGCATAATAACTCCTCCTAGACCATCTCCTAAAGTATCAGTAATTACTAAAAAATGACCATTTAGATCTAGAATCTGTAACACTAGAGCTAAATTAATCCTCCTTTTTAATATTTGAAAATATTCTTCACACTTGTTGGACCAAATAAATCATTTCTCTTTTTGTTTCAAAGAGGTGATTGTATTTTCTATCTCGGAGAAATTTAGCAAAAATTTCATGTAGTATCCTATTAAACCCATAAAGACATGCACCTCATGCACATTCCTAGGTGTTGGCCATTCCATAATGGATTTAATCTTAGTTGGATCAACTAAAATTCCTTCTATAAAAATAATGTCCCATATATTTTAATCTTCTTTGAAAGAATACAAATTTAGACAATTTACCATAAAGCTTATGTTTTTAAAACTGTTACAAAACCAAATGTAAATGTTCAATATGTTCCTATTCAATTTTAGAGTATATAAGGATGTTATCAAAGAAAACAAGCACAAACTGATCAATGTAATATCTAAACACACTATTCATGATATTCATAAATGTTTCATGCATATGTATTAGCCTGAAAGGGAGCACTATGAATTCATAGTGTCTATATCTAGTTCTAAAGGCTATTTGTGGAATATATTCCTCCTTAATCATCAACTGATGGTACCTAGCTCAAAGTTTAATCTTGAAAAACACATTCATACCTAACATTTGATCGAAAATATCATCAATGTGAGTTAAGGGATACATGTTCTTAATAGTTATTTTGTTCAACATCCTATAATCTATACACATGCAAATATTTTTATCCTCTTAATTTACAAATACTATAGGTATACCCCATGGTGAAACACTTAGTTGAATCAAACTTTTGACTAAATTATCCTAAATTTGGGCTTTTAACTCAACTAATTTGGTTATTTTCATATTATATGGAGCCTTAAAATGAGGTTCTGATCCTGGAATAATATAAATAGTGAAATCAAATTTTGTTTTGGGAGGTAAACCAAATAAATCTTCTAAAAAAACATCTTAGAACTCTTATATAAAGGGGTAGTATTCAATATAGGGTTCCTAAGTTTCTTCAATTTCATCAACTTTAACCAAAAATACTTGGCATCCATTTTGTTGAGCCTTTTTCAATTGCATGGTTGATATATGTCTTAGTTTCAACTCTCTCTTTTATCTCTAAATTTAGGTTTGACCCCCTAAATCATTTAATCATTCAACCTTCTTAAAAAATCATTCAACCTTAGCTTTATGCCTAAAAATCTAATTTAACTTGAGAATCACATCATATAATCCTAGTGGTGTTTCATATAGATCAACTACCATGGTGAATTCTAGTGACTTCACTTCATCCTCCATAAGATAAATGTCAACCTTGACCTTAGATTAATTCTTGTATTAAACTAACTAAGCATCTTCCATAAAACAAACTTTTTTAAATAATTTACTTAACATTTTAGAAGAGATAAATCATTTAGTGGCTCCTATGTCAATTAAAATGAAAAGAGGATGCCTAGATAAAGTACCTGGTACTTCAATGGGAGAAGCTTAAAATTCAATTTGATGGTTATCAACATCTACATGAATCCATTATTGGAAATCTCACTACTATGATGTAGAGATATATGAATTATTATTTTTACCCTATGTATTCCACCAAGTAAAATACTTAACATAATGGTGTCCTCCACATGTAAGACATCCACCAGGTGGTACCTTCATCTTAGATTGATTACCTCTCAATAATCCTTCTTTGAAACCATATTTAGTTTTCTTATTCCCTGAAGTGTTATTGAACCTCACATTCTAACTATTTAATCTATTCTTATAATTCCCATTCTATTTCTATATTTTTATTGAAATTTGTTTTCGAGCTTCCAAACTTTTTTTTGAATTTTTCTCTAACTTCAAAAAGTGATTTCAATTTCAATTCTTACTTAATTACTTCCACAAATACATGGTCCATGGTGGATAGTCCATGAACATCCACTTCACATCCAATTTGGGGTTTTAATTCCATGATAAATTTCTTAATTCAAAAATGTTCATCTTTTTGGTATTGAAGTACATACTTCAAAAGCTTTATGAATTGTTTTGATTATACATTGACTGATAGGATCTCCTTGTTTTAGATTTTGAAATTTTGTTAAATTCTAATCAAAGTACAATTATGGTAGCCACAAAGCTCTAAAAAAGGTTAAAAATTACCCCAAAGTAGTGGTGGTGGAGCCAATACCCATCTCTTACTTATTATCAACCCAACAAGTTATTGTTTCACATCCAGTTGGTAATCTCTCCAAATAGCCTTGGTTATCTCATAATAATTCTAAATTGTGGAATATTTTTCCATCTCTATAATCTAGGCTTCATATCCATCATCCAACACTATACCATCAAAATTAGGTGGATTCACTTTCTTCAAATTTCATGCAAGTTCTTTAGCTACTTGAATTCTTAATAACTATTGTTCCTTAGCATGTCCTTGATCTTGAGGCTCTTACTGACCAGTTGGTTGTTCTTATGGCTCTTCTTGTTCATTTTCCTTACCCTTCTTATGAACTTATTTATATAGGGATGCTAATATATATCTTGTTTCATTCATGACAGTGAATATTTCATGAGTTTTTTTAGTTTTTTTTGTTGGTTGTTGATTAGGATCAACTTGAAGATTCTCATTAGAGGTCCCCTCAGCATTCAATCTTCCTTAAACCATTCTCCTTATTTAAATAGGATAAATAATTTTATTGGAATCATTATATCCAAGCATTTGAACCATGGCTATGATATCACAATATTACAACCATACTAGGTTTTATTAACAAATCATATATTTTTAAAAAAATTTAACTTAGAATACTTTATAAATAATTTTCTCCATTAATTAACATAATGGTTTACTATTTGACAACTAAATACATCTTTAAAATCATGCGTTGTAAATACAACTAACCCATTGATTAAGTTATAATATATATTTAGATTTTAAATAACCTTAATAGTTTGAAAGATAAAAACTATCTCATAACACATATGTTGAGTTAATGGTACAATAGTATGCTAAAATAATCCATTTTTACAGTTAAACACATATATACAGCTTATGTCACATTCATCATTATGAATCATGTTCAAGTGTACAACTACTACTGTATCTAATAAAAAACTACTAAATGTATAAATATTATAACTTTTTACTATAAGTCATAATATCACATGATAATAATTACCAAAGTACATTTTAGCTTCATAAGATATCTCAATAATTAATACACTAGTCATGAATATGCATCCAGAAT